>OY282560.1:358020226-359270226 GCA_958295665.1 Tipula vernalis
TTCAAGTTTGAAATTGAACTCTTGTAATTGTAACGCCCAACCAGCAATTCTTGACGTTAATTCTATCTGCTCCATAGTTCCCTTGAACACAGCACAATCTGTTACTATCTTGAAACAGAGACCTAACAAATAAACTCTGAATTTCTTCAAGGCTTCTACAATCGCTAGCACTTCCAGCTCATAACTGCAGTACTTTTCTTGCGCTGAATTGTTTTTTATTGAAAAGTAGAAAACAGGATGAAACGTCAAATCTTCATGAGATTTAGAAGCAGTATCGCCCCCAATCCAAACTTACACGCGTCGATGTGTAATTCAGTCTCAGCTTTCATAGAATACAATCTCAACACAGGCGTATCACATAATACCTTCTTCAATTTTTGTGTTAAAACACAACATCCTTTTTCAATAAGTTGGTCAAAGATCGAACAATAATTGAATATCCTTCAACAAACTTCCGGAAATATCCAGTTAGACCTAGGAAACTTTGAACTTTCTTGATATTCGTTGGAACTGAAAATTTTCGAATGGCTTCGGTTTTCTCTTCAGAGGGTCTAATGCATCCTTGACTTATCCGATACCCCAAATATTCGACAGACTCTCGAAGGAACTGACACTTCGACCATTTGATTTGCAAGCCGTTTTCTTCCAAAACCTTCAAAACCACTTTCAACTTCATTAGAGCTTCATCAACGTATTTAGCTGGAATAACCGTGGAAACCGATCTTTAACAACAACATCTTTCAACCGACGGTAATCGACACACAGTCGCTTGGATCCATCCTTCTTATTTGCTAATAATATAATAAGGTATAATAAAGGTATAATACCTTCCTCAAGCCAATCATTAATCTGATGTTTCACTAATTCCAATTCTAATGGCGAGAGTCTTCTTGGTCGCTGAGCTATCGGATTTTCTTGGGTAAGCAACAGTTTCATTTCGACATCATTTTTCACAGCTGATCTGTTGGGGCTATAATTGACTACCATCTTTCAAATTTCATTGGCAACGACAATAACTCGAATGTGATTCAGCTCCAATTCAAATCCTTGTACAACACTAGCTAAACTTATAGGCGAATATCGCTTCATTGTAATATCGACCGGTGTTATTATGGTAATGGTTTGGCTCATCAAATCTCGTCCAACAATAACATCGACTGGCAGTACACCATCATCGACGATATGAAAAGTGGTATCATAATCTTCACCATCAAATGCAACCTTTGTTTGACATCTTCCAATTGTTTTAACTTTTTGAGGTCCAGCTGCTGTGAGTGACAAAGCAATATTGGAAAAGTTTGGTGAACCAATTACCTTGTATTTGTTTAGAGCAATGATATTTATGTCACTTCCACTATCAACAAGAGCAAACATATCAACACCACTTATCTGGATTTTTTTCACATCTTTTAATGTGGAAAACTGACATAAAACGCGTTTATCATCTACTTCATCGGCGGTAATAGCCATATTTTTACCAACATCACCACTGAATCTACATTTCTTTGAAGTATGACCAAACTGGTCACACTTGAAACATTTACGACCATTCTTTTTGTTGGGACAATCTTTTTCATTATGACCAATTGTACCACAATTATGTTGAATATGCAATTTCGGCGAAACAGAAACACAACTAGTTTGATATAGAATTCACGTTACAATGAACATTTATTAACAACCAATAAGCAACATAACCGTGTTGACCGATATAAGCATAAAACGACTATTGGTGCTGCCATATGCATATAATATTTTTGTTTACATTTGTCAACACCCTCTCTTAAACAAAAAATTTTAGGTTAATGCAATTTGACAATTTTGAATACAATAATTAAATTTTTGAATAGGCAAAGCCTTCGTTAAAAAATCTGCAAGCATTTCTCCAGTATGAACAAACTTTACTTGAATGTCTTTGTTCTCGATGTGTTGACGAAGAAAATGATATCGAATATCGATATGCTTCGTTCTTTGGCGATATCCCTCAGTAAGTACTAAATCCATAGCTCCTTTGTTGTCGCAATAAACGATTGTCGGCTGGCAAGCCAATGAGATACCTATTTCTGATGCTAAGCTTCGGAGCCACAAAACTTCTTGACACACAGAAGACAGCGCCATATATTCCGCTTCCGTTGTAGAAAGGGCAACCGTTCTTTGTCGTTTACTTGTCCAAGAAATAGGCCCACCTTGCATAATGACAATATAACCTGTTACTGAGCGACGGTTATCAGAACAGTTTGCCCAGTCTGCATCACTGTATGCTTCTATTGTGGATTTACTGTCTTTATCGTATTGAAGTTTGTGATGTACCGTGCCTTTTAAGTATCTTAGCACTCTCTTAACTGCTACCCAATGAGCCTGGCCAGGATTTGAGCTAAAACGACTTAAAACACCAACTGCATAGGTAATGTCAGGCCTTGAAATTTGTGCAGCATATAAGAGACTACCCACAGCTTCTTTATATGGTATGTTTTTCATTTTAAGTTGATCGCTTTCTTCATTTGGTGACATTTTGTCGGTTAGTTTCTGATTTGAATCTAATGGCGTTTTCACCTCATTCGAATCCGACATATTGAACCTCTCAATAATACTTTCAATATATTCTGATTGATCTATCCAAATTTTGCCCGCCTTTCGATCTCTGGTTATTCGCATTCCAAGACATTTATTTATTTCTCCTAAATCTTTCATTTTGAAAGTTTTTAGAAGAATATCCTTGGTTTTTTGCATAAGGTGTATATCGTTGGACAAAATGATGAGGTCGTCAACGTAAACTGCAATAATTTGAATTTTACCACCAGCATTAATGTAATACATGCATTGTTCGGTTTTTGATTGTTGAAATTTCATTAATTTTAGTGTCGTGTCAATTTTCCGATTCCACTGTTTGCTTCCCTGTTTTAAACCGTACATGGCCTTATTTAACTTGCATACTTTAGATTCACTTCCCTGCAATTCAAAGCCTTCTGGCTGACAAATATAAATTTCGTCATGTAATTCTCCTTGCAGAAATGCATTTTTAACATCCATATGGTGAATTTCAAGATCTTCTTTTACTGCCCACGACAAAAGTAACCGTACAGCGTTAATTCTTACTACAGGTGAATATATCTCTTCGTAATCTATGCCTTTCGTTTGAGCACAACCTCGAACCACCAGGCGTGCTTTGTACTTTGGTTTTTCTATATCCTCAACTGATTTGGTTTTAAATACCCATCGTGTGCTTAAAACCTTTTTATTTGGAGGAGCCGCATCTACTAACGTCCAAGTATTATTTTCTAACAAGGCATTATATTCCTCCTCCATTGCTTGCCTCCAAGATGATGCATCGAACCGACCAAGTGCTTCTTCAATGTTTTGCGGGTCAACGACAAAATCAGCTTCTGCTTTATATGTTATGAAATCATTAAATACTTTCGGCTTTGGAATTCTTGTTGATTGTCGAATTTCAATAGCTCGTGACTGACTTTCAGATGGATATTCCAATATAGAACTGATTTCAGAAGAACTCGTTCTATTTGATTCACTTATATCGGTGGCGATTTCTTCTTCACTTTCAATCACCTCTTCTTCCCTCTCTTCTTTAGATACTTCGATAGGGAGAAGGCAAATTTCTGATACTTTTTCTCCGTTTGTTTCAGAATATGGATTTGTCAAAGTTTCATTTTCAAAAAATTTTACATCACGACTTATTACAAGTTTATTATTTTTAGGATTAATAAATCGGTAACCTTTTGTGCTTTCACTATATCCGACAAAAATCATAGGTTCAGATTTGTAGTCCCATTTAACCCTTTTTTCCTTCGGAATGTGTACCATTGCTTTACATCCAAATATGCGTAGATGACTAATTTCAATTCGTCTTTTAGTCCATATTTCCTCAGGTAATTGTCCATCCACACTAGCAGCCGGAGTGCGATTTATTAAGTACGCTGCAGTATTGACCGCTTCAGCCCAAAATTGTTTAGGTAAATTCGCATCGCAAAGCATTGATCTTGCTTTTTCAACAATCGTGCGATTCATACGTTCAGCAACTCCGTTTTGTTGTGGCGTGTAGCGGACGGTCAACTGATGCTTTGTACCAGACTCCTTTAGATATTTAATTATTTGATAATTTACATACTCCCCACCATTGTCTGAACGAAATATTTTAATTTTTTTATCCTGCTGGTTTTCAACAAGCACTTTAAATTCCTTCATACACTCAAAAACTTGACTTTTCTCTTTTAAGAAATAAACAAATAACTTCTTAGAATAATCGTCAATCATTGTAAGGAAGTATCTACAGCCTCCAAGAGATTCTACTTCCATCGGTCCACATAAATCGGTGTGAACCAAGTGCAAAATATTTTCTGCACGGTTATTTGACGACTTAAATGGTTCTCGATGTTGTTTTCCCATTACACAACTAGTACAATTATGAGCATTAATATTTGTGTAGTCAAGCTTTGCGTCTGAAATATTCCGCAGCTGGTTCATTTTTCCTTCACTCATGTGTCCAAGTCTGCGATGCCATAATTCGCCTTTGTCGATTTCTTGCGTTAGGTGAGATGATTCAATAGGTTCATTAATTTTGTAAATACCATTTACTTCTCGCGCTGTAGCAAAAATTATACCATCTTGGTTGATTATACGACAGCCCGATTGATCAAAATGAATGGTGTTTCCCTTTTTTACTAATTTACTAATTGATAGTAAATTACTTGAAATATTGGGAACATATAGAACTCCCCGTGCCTCAACTTCATCATACAAGTTTCCTACAGCTATTTTTATTTTAGATGTACCAAGTAATTGAGACTTTAATCGCTCACCACCCGCCGTGTATATGTCGGTAGCATATTCCCGAACATCTTTCAAGAGCCAATCCTTATGCATTGTCATATGCGAAGAAGCACAAGAGTCCAAGTACCATGCCGATTTGTTCGATTCACCAACTGTAAAAACACTTATAAATGCTTTTTTATCTTCGTTTTCGTATTGTGGTTGCCACTTTTTTCGTTGCTCCAATCTACATTGTCGGCTCATATGTCCAATTTTGTTACAATTATAACATCGAATAGGTAGTTTGTTGATATTCCTTGTTACTAGTGCTGTATCTTCCTCAGAATTTTTGACTAACGGCTTTGACGGAATATCTTGTAACAATTTGTTTTTTATGAAATCACCCGTAATTCGTGTACCTGAACTTTCAAGACCCATAATCATAGGTTTGTATTGCTCAGGGAGGCCTGCCAGTAAAAGAGTTCCAACCCACTCATCCTTAACCTCAAAATCCATACTATTTAATTTATTAGCAGTGGTTATTATTTTATTCACATAATCTTCCACGTTGCTACAATTTTCGAGTTGAGTTGTCACCAAGGTTCGCAGAAGACCAACTTTTCTAGTCAATCCAGAATCTTCAAATGCAGCCTCTAACTTTTCCCATGCTTGTTTGGCTGTGGTTGCATTCTGAATATGAACATAATTAATCGGATCCACAGCCAGGATTATCCTTGATTTTGCTTTTATAATTTTTTGTTCGTCTTTTTCTGTACCGAGTACGCATTCCCATAAGTCCTCCAACTGAAGGTAAGCTTGCATTGCGAATTTCCAGTTGGAAAAATTTTCACGACCAACCAGTTTTGTAACCGGCATAAAATTAGTAGACACGGCCATTATAACAGGAATTTCTTTGTCTTCGGAAAATATGCAAAAAGTTCACTATTTATTTCCACGTTTTTTTTTTTTTTTTAAATATAAAAAGTGAGGTTACATTAATTGTAATAAAACTGTTAATTGTAATAAAACTGTTTATTTTCTGTTTCGATATACTCGATCACTTTCTACTTTCTGGATAACGTTATTCTGGGCCCATAACCTGTTGAATATGCAATTTCGGCGAAACAGAAACACAACTAGTTTGATATAGAATTCACGTTACAATGAACATTTATTAACAACCAATAAGCAACATAACCGTGTTGACCGATATAAGCATAAAACGACTATTGGTGCTGCCATATGCATATAATATTTTTGTTTACATTTGTCAACAAATTATAGAATCTACCTTGACTATGGAATGGTTTTCGTATAAAAGCAGGCTTTCGACTTGAAAAATTTGCATTTGTATTCGCACCAGAACTCGAAGGTTTGTTTTCAACTTTCGGTTGCACAGTTTTCTTCTTTATCGTCTCATAAAGTTCTAACTTCGACTTAAACTTCTGCATATCAGTAGCAATATACAAAATTGACTTGTTTGGTTCAAAGTCAACTATCCCATCAATACAGTGCTGGATAATAGCACCATCCGATAAGTCACCAGTAGCTCTGATTTCACGCATAGTTATTAAATAAAACATTCCTTTCCTGCATTCGTTTATGGATTAAGGCCTCATTCGTTTTTTGCTTGATCACTAAACTTAAAAATCTGGTCAATGTAATCCAAGATTCAATTTTCTTACCCATCCTTAAGCTCTGTCTTGCTGATCCAGATAACAATCTTTTACCATATATGAACTTTTGTAGATCAGTCAACCCAAGACACATAGCAAACTCGTTCACATCTCCACTCCCTTATCCACAGAATATTCATCATCACCACTAAATGTTGCCATTGATGTGGTGCAGGCATTTTGTAAATTGAATTTATCGAGTGTGGCTGATAACTACTTGGCCCAGGTAAAATTGGTGGTAAATAGGTCTTTGACCCAAGAAAAGTGGTTGATTGTTGATGTTGTTGTTGATCTCTAAACATTACACCCAAACCTGTAGTACGGGTCTTCATCATCTCATTTTCACGTCTCAGATTTTCGATGATTTCATCATTTTGTCTCAACTCCAATTCAAGACCGTTATCAATCAATTGCGTAGAATTTATCACATTCTTGTTAGTCATTGGCGAAATCACCTCTCTACCAGCATCAGAGACCCTTTCGTCATTCATCACTCGCTTGAACATCTTAGCACATAAATCATCAGCATTTATCGGATTGTTCCGCTCATCAGAGTCCCGCGCCACATTAATATCAGAAGTGTCCTTCTTGTTTTTACGATAACCAGCAGGCATTATCAACACGCGCGGCAAAATGAAACAATATATACAACGGTTAACTAAAGTTATACTCGTTTGAATCAAATTCAACTTCACGATATTAAACAATTTATTTTCAAGAATGGTTTGCTAAATTAACGTCGATTTTAAATTTTTTTTTTTCTTTTCTTTTATTTCTTCAAAGTTTATAATTTCCTTCACAAAAAAAATCTTTTATTTTAAAGTTTTAACTTTTCCACCAATTTTGTGATTTACAGACTTAAAATTCGCTTCATTAGAATTTCCAAATCTCTTTTTCCACACACCACTGATAATTAATGCGTCTAAATCTCAAAATTCTTCACGTTTACCACTATCGAAATTTATTCGATACACAAAACTCTCTCTACACTTTTAATGTAAATAATATTTACTGCTTGTCTCTATTATCGCACATTACAATATAACTCGATCGATCCCGGTTGAGCCCCCAATTTTGTAGGAAATTAAAATCACATAAAACAAAAGAACAAGAAAATTATTTTGTAGAATCACGACCAACTTTAGTTTAAATTAAAAACGTATTTATCATTCGACTGCTAGTATAGAACTGAATTTCAATCTTCATTTTATTTATAAAGGAAGCTACGTTAAATTACAAGACAATAGAACATAAAATAAATAACATAACAGTAACTCAACACAAAACCGAGAATAATGACTGTCAAAATCATCTCACATTCTCCACATATATATATATATATATATATATATATATATATATATATATATATATATATATATATATATATATATATATATATATATATATATATACATATATATATATATATGTATATATATATATATATACATATATATATATATATATATATACATATATATATATATATATATATATATATATATATATATATATATATATATATATATATATATATATATACATATATATATATATATATATACATATATATATATATATATATATATATATATATATATATATATATATATATATATATATATATATATAAATGACACTAAGCGACATTCGCGATAACGATAAACCGGAAAACATTCACAAATCAATGCCCACTAACCGTCGAAAAGTCTGAACTGAAACGTCTGCATACCATTCTATCAACTATTATTTAGTATCCAACTAAATAATTGTAATTTTGCATTTTAAATCAAAATATATGTTGGTAAGCTGCTCAACAGTTTTGCCGGCCCTATTCATTTTTCAAAAGCTCTAGCTTATTTTATTATTCCATTGAATGTTTTAATTCAATATGGTTGTCCAAATTATATATCCGCACAGTATATACAATCATTCATAAATGAGATAACCTCAAATACATATAAAACCATCAACCAAGTTAGGACGACCAAACAAACAACAACAACAAACCATAAAAAGTACAACAACTTAAAGCTATTTGTTTATAATAATAAAAAATTATTGTTTTCATTGCAAGAATGTCAAATACAGTGATATATGTATACATCTATGGTGAAAACGGAGTATACACAGCACATAAAACCAACCGCAAAAGCCCCTAAAAACAACAACAATGCTCACCACTAACTCTTATTTCTGGTTAAGAATTTTATTTATTTTGTTTCTCATTTATTTTGATTATTTTTTGTTGTTCTTCTATGCTATGTTTGGTTCCTTTATCCATAATATCCGTTTACGTCCTTTAATGTCCTGTGAGAGCGAGCGAGAGCTTTTTTTTTTTCGTGTATATACATCGTGTACTTATTTTTATGCACTAAATTAGAAGTTACATCTGTTATTTACACCGTAATTTTTTATCTTTGTGTTCGCGTTGGTGGTTTTGTTTTTGGATTTTGTTCATCCTTACTGCTGGTTTTGTTGGTGCTTATAATATTCTTTGTATAAAGCTTTTCGATTTTTATTTTGTTAAGCTAAAGCGAAAATAGAATTTTTACTTTTGGTTTGTTGTTGTTGTGTTGGTGCTTTATTTTTCTTGATACTAAAGAGAAAATGGAAAATTATAAAATATATTTTCAGAGCTTTTCTTCGTTAAAATGTTCAGGACAACAAAAAATTGTGTGAATTAATGTATACTGGGTGGGGAATATGAAGTCGATATGTACATATATATATATATCATGGGTTATTTTATTTATTATTTTAATTATGTATGGATAAGCTATTAGTATTTAGGGAGATTTATTAAATAGAACGGTTGATCCGGATTTACATAAGTTCTTATTTTTTGTTATTTTACTTAATTGTGAAAAAAAAAATAGCAGCACCAGATTTACATCCCCAAAAAATTAAAAGATTTCAATTTCATAATATGCCAAAATGCATCTGGTAATTTAAATTCGATCCCAGTTGTTCGTTGACAAAACGATTGTTGAATATGTAATTAACAATATCGTCGTGAGAAAATCTTATTGCCAATAATATTTGTTATTTCTCGCACAATTAATAATTTAATCATGTTTTAATTGTGACCTTTATAATCACAAAAAGCTAATTATTCAAATTAACAAAAAAAAAAAATTGTACATATCACAACACCAAAAAAATAATAAATTGATATTACAATTGCGTTACCTGACGTGTGTGAATCACATCGTTTATTATGTACTACACATATCACATTCATAATATATGTATGAAGAGATATAACAGAGATAACAAATTATATTTATAGTAAATATTACAAAGGTGTAGAGCTTTTTATCTAGATATACATACCTACATACTTATATTATTATATTTGCCTGATGTTTATTATTATTACACATCATAAAATATTCAAATCGTGTACAATAGTATATACTAAATAGATTAACATCTACAAATAATATCTACATGAATTAAATATAAATAAAAATATTTTACTTGTTGAACATAGAAAATTTTACTCCTGAACTGTATGCAACTTTGAGTACTACTCGAATTAAGCTAATTAACAAACGCCTGAATGTGTCTGAAATGATAAATCAAAGCTTTCGTATACAATTATTTCGTATGCATTACAGGCGTGCAACATTTAACGCATCTCATCGGGAATTAAATTTTGTATCTCTTGGAAGAGCTTTTGTAGCTTTGGTTTTTCTTAAAAGAAAAGCTAAAATCATGCTTAATTGTTGAACTAAACTAATTGCTGTAAATCAGTTTATACTTAAATTACTCTTAGTGATTCAGAAAATAATGAATTACGGGCAAGCTTTTACGACTAAATATATTCATAAAATATTTAAAGTTAAAATGGAAGATTTAAACAAACAAATTTGATTAAAGCTTTTGTCATTAAAAAAAGTTTACTTTTAAAACGTATAAGTATAAAAAATATTAAGCTTTAATAAAAAATAAAGTTTTCCATAAAGAAAAATCCAAAGCTTTGATTCTGATTTACTGAACTTTTTGCTTGACTAAAAACTTTAAACATTGATAAATCCCACTTTTTGAAAAGAATAAATAGACTATAAGCTTTTCTTTAAAAAAAGTTTTATCATCCAATTTTTCTACAAAGGACATTTCAATCTATTGAACAAATGCCCAACAATAAATTTAAATCACTTCGCACTATTGGACTAAACTAATAATTTAATTTTACTGTTGTTTATTTGTTGTTGCTTTACGATTCAGACACTAATAAATTCAGTAAATATTAAGCTTTTCAAAATTTACAAAGTTTAAATATGCACAGTGAATGGAAAGTTTTACCACCAAACCATTAATAGAAAATATTGATTTAAAATTGATGGTTTTATCGATAAAGCTTTCTTAACTCTAAAAGCTGTTAATATGAAGCAGATGATTAATATTTGTGCTTTATATGTTTAACTTAAGCTGGTTGCTGTAATTAGTTTGAGTTACGCTGATACCTAAATTTAGTGTCTTGAATATTAGTTGTTAACTTTTTTTATGCTTAAATTAGTTTTACCGATTACGTTAAGCTTTTCATGTAAAAAAATATAAAGCTTTTTTGTGGCCACGTATAATCGCTGCTAAGTTTTGTTAATCGATTCAATCATAAAAATGATATTAAACCAAAATATTTGGTTATTATTTTGTATAACTAGAAGCTTTTAAATTGTAAAAAGCCCATCATACGTCTTGGATCTATGTATTAGATGATTCTTAGGTACTTGTATGTGGTTAAAAAGTTTAGTTTTCGTGTTTTTTTTTAATATTAAACCAAAGCTTGAATGTAAACAACCGTAACCCAAGAATGCAACTAAAGCTTAACCAAAGCTAACATTGTTGGATTAGACTAATTGATAACTTTTATGATTGTAAATTTTTTGCTGCTGAACCTTAAATTCAGAAATTAATAAATGCAGCAAGCTTATACGAGAATCTGCTCGATATGTAATCACTGGTAGGTTTAGACACGAAATTGTTGTTGTAAGCTTTTTATTACTAGGAGCTTTTAAATTGTGTAAATCAGAATTTTAGCTTTACAACAAATACACACAAATTCACTTGCTTTATTTTAATACCAAATTTATTCATTAAGCTTTAACCGGAGTTTTGGTGACAAATAATTTTCTTGATTATTGACAACGATATTCTACAAATTCTACTAAAAGCTCCTTGAAACTTTAGACAATAATGTTTTATCAGTTTTGATTAGATCACAAGCTAATTGTTAACTTTTAGTGATTTTTTATATTGTTTTTATAGTTACAGTAAATATTAAGCTTTTACGTGATTTAAATAATTGTTTAGCTTTTACGACAAGATCTTGGTATGTAGTCACAGTAGGAACGTGGCTTTAAATAATTCTCTTACAATTTTCGGATATTTTAAATATAATAAGTAAAGCTTTTTTATGACTTTTAAAAGCTCGTTTATTATTTTATCTATGGGTCCAGAGCTATATTGACATTCCAATTAACTTGCTTGAAGAATCTAAGAAATTCTCCTTTTACCATTTAAAAAGCATACATTTATATGTTGTGGCTTGTATTACCCTAAACCAGCATTATTCAAACTTTTGGAACCTTTTTTTGAATAGAACACACATTTTAGGCTTTTCATATAACGTATCTTGTAAGCTTTTAGGACTTTTATATTTTAAGCTGGCTTTTATACGAGTTAAAGTTTTACAAATATTAAAAGCCATTCAATTTAAACCAATAAATTTGGTTAAATCTAGCTAAAACTCGTCGGTGACAGAATCTCCATTGATGAAGCTAACTCGTCGTTCGCCCCAACATTTCTAATATTCTTATTATTAGCTACACCCGCTTAGCTTGATGGTACCAAATTAGTGATTATCACAGAAACGAAAATTAAAAGTATTTTAATTTTTTTTTATTGTTTGACAAATACAACATTCGCCTTGAATTATTAAAAGCAACTGATAAGCCTTTATCTGCCATATAAATTATATGTATGTATTTGCTGTTGTGCTCCAGTATCTTAAAAATTTATAAACGAAGGAACAAAAATTACAATTAAATAAAATTCAAAAATATTTCTCAAAAGTACAAATTATATTATTTACGTATTTAACAAATTGCCGATATATTACAAAAATTTACGACATTTTTCGTATCTATTAGGACGTTTGCCTTCTGGGCAAATTATCGGCACATTAAACACTGTCGTCTTCGCTCCAACTTATAAATTATTTGGTAGCACAACCGTCGGTGGTAAAATCACCTCCGGTTGTGAAGTTAACACGTCTTGCGCTCCAACATTTCTCATGTCCTCATCATTAGTCACGGCGCTTTCGCTTGATCGCACCAAACTAGCGATTATCACAGCAATACAAATTAAAAGTATTTTCATTTTTTTGTACGTTTAACAAATGCAACAAATCACTTTGAATTATTTAAAGCAACGGATCACACAAGATCATTGATTAAATGAGTTGTGTTTTAAATTTTTTTGATCGTTACAAAATTATTCAGTGCCTTTGCGCTCCAAAATCTTAAAAATGAAAAAAAAAAAAAAAAAAAAGATAACGCTGTCGGTGCAAATTTATTTTGGGTTTTTAGTTTAGTTAACAATTTGGCTACCAGGATTTATCTTGAGCTGTTTAAAATCACCTTAATATAGATCAGCCAATACTGAGCCAAAAAAATCCAAAATCCTATTTAAAATTGATTTCTACAACGAGTTTGAAGTGTCCCAATCAGAAGATTTTACAAAGCCATAAAGTTAGCCTGACCCAAATCGTTCGAATCGGACGTCGAGTCTTCTCCCTGTACATGGATTTCTGGCTAATCTGACGCATGCGTTTAAAGTTTCTTTTATTGGATGCGATTTGCACGGTTCTATCGTTAGGTGCTCAAGCCGATTCAACTCACAAGGTTAAATAGCTGATATGGTAAATACCGATAATTATTTTAATATTTTTCGATTATTTATCGAAACATTAAACAACATTTGAAAAAATTTGAAAAATAAACGAAAACCTGTCACTTAAAACTTAAAATGGCTATTATTGTAAGGCTTGCTAAAATTTTACACATTGAGCTATAATTTAAGACTAAAAAGTAAGAAAGTTAAATTTTTGACATTTCACGGAACAGGGATCAGTTAAAAATTTGTAGCTTGTATTTTGCTTTTCCCTACGCAAAACAAAAATAAGAAACGTAAACGTCACATTATTGACCAGTTTCGTTTGAAACACAGCCTAATAAAATATTTTGAGTTGATGAGCGAAGTGCTTACACACTTTATAGGATTAAAAAACAATAAATAAACAACAAAAATAAATAAGCCGGATATTTAATATTTATTGACACCCAAATTATTAGACCCATAATTAAAAAAAAATGTTTAAATGAAGAGACGACATCGCCCTTTTGAATCACGTGTGTGAGCCTTGTTTGGGCAAGGCGGGGTGGCCATGGTAACGTTTGGTACATTTAAAACACGACGACCATTGTTCATTGCTCACTCAAACGTTGAAATTGAAATGAATCGGTATAACGATAGTACTCGAGATTTTAAACAAATTTTTGCCAGGTTAATTTTTATTATTATTAATATTATAGCCGTACAACAATGTCAAATGCAATTGGTTACAAAACAAAATAAAAAAATAATTAAAATAGGTACAAAAATAAAAATTTAATTAATCTAAAAACGTAAAAAAATGGCACTTAAATCAAACCATCAATTTAATTTATATCAAAATTAATTAATCGTGAACACCCAGTTATAATGTTAACTTTGATATGGAGTGTTTGAATACAACACGTGAAATATTAAAATCAAAATATGTAGATACATCATTGAAATCACACGTTGACTACGAATAACTGGACTGTAATAACAAATTCGTCGGAACTAAAAGAGCATAAATCTAAAGAAATGAATGCAAGTCTGTACAATCAACTTTTCCACGCATTGAAGATAATATTTGAAAACACAAAAGACAACAGCGATCAATGTATGGCAACAATTTATAAACATTAGGTTCATTTGGTGGAAGTTTTCTAAGTACAATGTAATAAGGAGACCATGTAATACTGGCATACTCGATTTATGGCCTAACAAATGAAGTATTGCATTGAGTAAATCTTGCTGATAACAGCGCATCAATAAGACAGTTGAACTTTATGTAGATCTGAGCTGAAAATCACCACCAAAATATTTCCATATAATCAGCAAATAATCGACATTTTGCAATCTCGAACGATTTAAAAATGTCGTTAACATAAAATAAAAATAGCAAAGGCCCTAAATGACTGCATTGACGTACGCCTGAAAAAACTGTGAAACATTCAGACCATGTGTCATCAATTTTCACATACATTCTTCGATTCGATAAATAAGATCTTAAGTCGGTGATTCAATAAAATTTGATGATTTGTTAACATTGTTTAACGCTATAGCCTACCTTGATGATTTGCAGTAAATTAATGAACAATTCATTGTAAATTTAACTGATGTTGCTTAACAATATGGCTGCCATAACCTAACAAATTTTGAGCGTCCCTATTGAAAGACCCTTTATGAGGCGTCGTAAAGTTAAAAATTAAACATTAGAAATTGAAAATTCAAAATTTAAAATTGAAAATTCAAAATTCAAAATTCAAAATTCAAAATTCAAAATTCAAAATTCAAAATTCAAAATTCAAAATTCAAAATTCAAAATTCAAAATTAAAAATTAAAAATTAAAAATTAAAAATTAAAAATTAAAAATTAAAAATCAAAAATTAAAAATTAAAAATTAAAAATTCAAAATTAAAAATTAAAAATTAAAAATTAAACATTAAAAATTAAAAATTAAAAATTAAAAATTAAAAATTAAAAATTAAAAATTCAAAATTCAAAATTCAAAATTCAAAATTCAAAATTCAAAATTCAAAATTCGAAATTCGAAATTCAAAACTCAAAATTCAAAATTCAAAATTCAAAACTCAAAATTCTAAATTCTAAATTCTAAATTCTAAATTCTAAATTCTAAATTCTAAATTCTAAATTCTAAATTCTAAATTCTAAATTCTAAATTCTAAATTCTAAATTCTAAATTCTAAATTCTAAATTCTAAATTCTAAATTCTAAATTCTAAATTCTAAATTCTAAATTCTAAATTCTAAATTCTAAATTCTAAATTCTAAATTCTAAATTCTAAATTCTAAATTCTAAATTCTAAATTCTAAATTCTAAATTCTAAATTCTAAATTCTAAATTCTAAATTCTAAATTCTAAATTCTAAATTCTAAATTCTAAATTCTAAATTCTAAATTCTAAATTCTAAATTCTAAATTCTAAATTCTAAATTCTAAATTCTAAATTCTAAATTCTAAATTCTAAATTCTAAATTCTAAATTCTAAATTCTAAATTCTAAATTCTAAATTCTAAATTCTAAATTCTAAATTCTAAATTCTAAATTCTAAATTCTAAATTCTAAATTCTAAATTCTAAATTCTAAATTCTAAATTCTAAATTCTAAATTCTAAATTCTAAATTCTAAATTCTAAATTCTAAATTCTAAATTCTAAATTCTAAATTCTAAATTCTAAATTCTAAATTCTAAATTCTAAATTCTAAATTCTAAATTCTAAATTCTAAATTCTAAATTCTAAATTCTAAATTCTAAATTCTAAATTCTTAATTCTAAATTCTAAATTTTAAATTTTAAATTTTAAATTTTAAATTTTAAATTTTAAATTCTAAATTAAAAATTAAAAATTAAAAACTAAAATTTGAGAATTAAAAATCAAGTTTATTTATCGAATCGAAGAAGGTATGTGAAAATTGATGATTCATGGTCTGAATGTTTCACGGTTTTTTCAAGCGTACCTCAATGCAGTCAATTAGGAAATTTGCTATTTTTGTTTTATGTTAACGACATTTTTAAATCGTTCGAGTTTGTAAAATGTCTATTATTTGCTGATGATATGAAAATGTTTTGTGTAACATATCTTGCGAATTGGATTGGGATCTATTCCAAAAAGAGTTGAACTGATCTACTTTAAACCTCGTGAGCCTTAATATCAAGAATGTCTGAGCCTTAATATCGAGATGGTCGTCGTGTTTTAAATGTACCAAACGTTACCATGGCCACCCCGCCTTGCCCAAACAAGGCTCACACACGTGATTCAAAAGGGCGGTGTCGTCTCTTCATTTAAACATTTTCTTTTTAATTATGGGTCTAATAATTTGGGTGTCAATAAATATTAAATATCCGGCTTATTTATTTTTGTTGTTTATTTATTGTTTTTGAATCCTATAAAGTGTGTAAGCACTTCGCTCATCAACTCAAAATATTTTATTAGGCTGTGTTTCAATCGGGTAAAAAGTTAAATTTTTGAACTGTGTTTTGATGTTTCAAACGAAACTGGTCAATAATGTGACGGTTACGTTTCTTATTTTTGTTTTGCGTAGGGTAAAGCAAAATACAAGCTCCAAATTTTTAACTGATCCCTGTTCCGTGAAATGTCAAAAATTTAACTTTCTTACTTTTTAGTCTTAAATTATAGCTCAATGTGTAAAATTTTAGCAAGCGTTACAATAATAGCCATCTTAAGTTTTAAGTGACAGATTTTCGTTTATTTTTCAAATTTTTTCAAATGTTGTTTAATGTTTCGATAAATAATCGAAAAATATTAAAATAATTATCGGTATTTACCATATCAGCTATTTAACATTATGAGTTAAATGGGCTCGAGCACTGAACGATAGAACCGTGCAAATCGCATCCAATAAAAGATACTTTAAACGCATGCGTCAGATTAGCCAGAAATCCATGTACAGGGAGAAGGCTCGACGGCCGATTTGGACGATTTGTGTTAGTCTAACTTTATGACTTTGTAAAATCTTCTGATTGAGACACCTGGAGTTCGTTGTAGAAATCAATTTTAAATACGATTTTGGACTTTTTTGGCTCAGTATTGGCTGATTTATATTAAAGTGGTTTTCCAAAAAAATTTAATTTTCTATGAAATATATGGAAATAATCAAGCAATCTAAATGCGCGTTGGCACAATAATATTAGGTCCCGAAACCTATCTTTAGAAGTATCACGAACCGCAAATGGAACTGATGTCATTATATTCAGTGTGATTGCATAAATATTTGTAAAAAGGAATTTTTTCGACGACCCCTGATTCATAGGCGAAGATTTTTATTCTCACGCGCATTAATAACGTTTTGATAAGGTATGATTTGTGTATCTATTTCTACGATTACTTATTAATGGCTGAAATGTTATCACGAATTTTTTAAGATCGACCGTCGACCTTTGTAAACCTTAGTAATTCATCGGCTTCGAGGCTGTCTTTGAATAAATGGAATCACAAATTCTTCAAAAGAGAATTTCCACCAAAGGCGAATCAAAACTTTAGCAGTGGTTTTGTTTTATTCTATTTGTAATAATTATAAAACCTGGCGGCCAACTAGTTAATTCACAGCTATTACATTAAACCCGTCATTAACCAAGTTAATTTGTTGTTATTCTCTTTTATAAATGAAACAAACCAAAACAACAACAAAAAAATTGTCTAAAACCTTCGCTTAATGTATCGACAGTAGTTCATTTCACTTTCAAAGTTTGTGCGAGCGACATTATACAGTGTTCTTCGACTGAGTGTAAGAAATAACAGTTTTTGTATAAAAGATCAAATGCTTTGTCGTTAAGACATTTTGTGCTAAACGATTTTTTGTGCGTTATAATTTTGAATTGAA
Source organism: Tipula vernalis (assembly GCA_958295665.1). NCBI lineage: Eukaryota > Metazoa > Arthropoda > Insecta > Diptera > Tipulidae > Tipula > Tipula vernalis. The sequence continues at coordinate 358,038,414 of OY282560.1, forward strand.
ATATAAATTAATTCTCGATTAGTGATTCGCTGTATAAGTACACCAAGACCCTAACAAAAAATAATAAAAAAAGCGTTCTAAAGAGTAATTCCGTAATTAAGATAATCCACCGCACATTAAAACGTAACAAAAACAATTTTTTTTTCTTGTTTTGATCAGTTTGCTTTAAGTGTATTTTAAAGTGGAATTTTACTAACAACAAAAAAAATGAAACTGAAAATACAATTAATTTGTGTTGCTGTGCTAATTGCAACTGTGATACAATCAAGCGAAGGTAGTTGCGAAGAGTCAGGATTTTTCAATAAAACAAAATGTTATTTAAGTGTGGCTGGTGAAAAAATTAAAGATGTTGGCGTTTCGGCATACGATGGTTTAGCTGAAGGCTATGATACGATCAAAAGTAAAATTACGGGTGATCCAAAGACAACGGAAAGTTTTGATGTCCGCACATCAATGATTAGTGATGATAGTAAGCAAAATGATGAGAGTACAATTGTTTTCCCCTCGTCATCCGAGGCAGTAACGGTTGACAAAATAACGAATGAAAATCGTAATATATTCCAGGTGCCGACACTAGAAGCAAATTGTCCGGAGGGAACACGAAGCGATAAGAAGGGACGATGCCGGGTTTACAGTTAAATTATATAATTTATGTTTGTGTGTGTGTATGTGCAGGTTTCATTTATATCTAATAAATATTATTTTGCTTTTAATTTCTGGAAATGTTTGTTGTTTCTTTTTAATGAGTGTTCGTGCAGCCGTTTGGATTGTGATAACCTGCGAATGACTTTTATTTAAAATTATCTCATTCGGTGGACTAGATTTACGATGAAATCATAAATAAATCAATAAACCACCATAATTAATATTTCTGAGAAAAATTTTGTTTTTAAATTACTTGTGAAGGTTACCATTTACTAAATAGTTTGTGTATTCAACGTATAAATTCATGGTTAAATGTTATATAACTTTATATTATGCATGAATATTTGCTTGCTTTATACAATTTTGTAAGGTTGCACCTTTCTTTTAAGCACACAGGTGAGACAATGCCAATTTGGTAGGTAATTGTTTTGTGCAATTAACACTTTGCATTGGGTCCATTTTAATAATGCAGAATAAATAGACAGTAGGCAATAGTTCAGTTTTGCTCAATATGTGTACTGATGTGTAATCGACTCAAAAGTATTTTAAAACATCTTCCTTCGGCAATCAATCATGACTCTTTGACAAATAAAATTTTAAATATTTCGAATATTATTGCTCAATTTGTAGCTCATTTTAAAAATGTTTTTAATTTTTACAATTCACAATAATGAACAGTATTATTCAGTTTTGCTAGTTATATTATACCTCAATGTTATTGTTGGGTTTCGATTTGTTTGGTATGTAGTGGCTCAATTTTATTTTTTGTTAATAGTTGTTTACTAGGTCCTTAGTCGTAATTTTTGTTGCCTTTCTGTCAGTTTTCTTTTACCTAAGAACTAAAACCGCAAACTGCAATACTATTGTTCCTGTTCCCATTTGATCATTTCCCTAGGTAAGGGGGTTCGATAGAGCTTCAGGGGCTGCTAAATAATAGATTAAAATTCTCATATTACTTGAAATAATCGTACCATTATACTTTCATAATTAACCAAGCAGTAATACGGCTATTCGAACCGATATTTGGGCATCGATTTCAAATATTAAAATCTGTTAATTCGAGTCTGCATAAAATAGAAAACAAGAAAATTTTAAATACGAATTGATCTCAATCTGAGAAGAATAATCATCAAATCGATTGAAATAAATTAATTTTTCAGTAGCTCTAAGAGTTGTTCATTGATTTCTCTTAGATATATCTGTTAAGTAATGATTTGTTGTAAATATAATTATTAGTTAGTTCAGTTTTGCTCAATAACTGTGTTGTACAGTTGTGGCGCCTAATAAAATTAATCATGTAGCTCAATTTTTTATTAGTTGGTTGTTTTATATGTAAACTCATTTTTCTTCGTCACGAATAAATAAAAGAATTGGTCAGTTTTGCTCAATATATTGTCACTAAAAGTTTTTTTTTTTTGGAGATTCAGTTTTGTTCAGAATATTTCGAAGGTACTCTCAATTTGAATTTTTAATGTAATATGGGAATTTAGTGGATTTTTTTTTTGCTCAATGTATTATTTGCTTAATTACGATCAATTGTTTCAGCAGCTTTCTTCTCAAATTATTAAAAAAATTTAAAGATTTAATAAATAAATTTGGAATCATTTCCTCGGAATATATTTAAGTTCACATTTGTTGCTCAATATTTAAAGCAATGCTTATAATGAATGTTACTAGCCAAAAGATTCCACTATTTAGTTAACAAATAGTGTGGTAGTCGGCTGAGGCAGCTGCTTAGAGATTTTCTTCTTCTGTGGCAACGTTAACTTATACCCTTATTGTAGACAGTTCTCCATCTGGTATAAGCATGTATAAAGGCCACCAATAATGGGGCATTGTTTACCTAAACTGCTCTAAATTGGAGATCCTTTACCTTACTCAATATTCGGACAAAGCCGTCTTATTAAAAGTCCAAATAAAAGGGTCAAATTAATGAATTTTCAGTTGCTCAGAAAGTCGATTCATTTTTATTCCTCCTCTACTGCTGTCGTCTACTCTAGCTTCGTTTTTGTTTCCACAATCGAGTGTTTGCTTGATTATGTCATTTGTCAGATTACTTATATACATAATGGTTAAGTCACCTAAACTTTCAGTGTCTTATGGTTAGAGAACTGTCAATTGGAATTGAAAAAGTAAAGTTTGGCTCAATATTTGTATATTACTGTATTTTCCTTTACATTTTGGCAACTAACTTTTTATTCTTTACTATAAATAAAAAGCTCAGGTTTAAATAGTAGCTTGATTAATAAATATTTTCTAATTTTTATGTTCTATTTTTGTTCGATTTGATTTGTTCAAAATTTCATAGGCCAATTTTCCTCCAAAGTTGCTCAATTTCAAAGTTTTTAAAATACTACACTAGGTAAAGGTAGCCAGATATACAAACCAATACGTTGATAAGCTGTATAAAAATATTTGCTTAAAACGGGTTTCTGTTGCTCAATAAGTGGAATTCAATTAATAGTATTTATTTGCTCGAAAAAACGTTACAACTAATAATAAATGGTCAATATAAAAATGATTATTGGTTTTGATCAATTTTTCAATCAATCAACTCGGAGCATCATTTGTTGTAGTCATTTAACCTCTGCGATTGTGAGTGTTAGGTCAGCAAACATTTTCCTCACAATCATGAATTGCTACTATTTAAAATTAGAGGAACATTAATTTCAGGCACCGATTTCAAGTATTGAGTTCAAAATTGTTCCTGTTAAGTCAACCATCAAAGAGTTGGTCAATTTTGCTCAATGTGTTGAACTCAAAGAATTTTTTTTTATATACAGTTTTGTTCAGAATGTTCTAAGCTACTCTCAATTTGAATTTTTATTATAATAGATGAATTTACCGATAACTTGTTTGCACAATGTATCATTTGCTCAATTACAATAAACTGTTTCAGTAATTTTATTCTCAAGAAAAAGTTTTAATTTCAATTCGTCAATATTTAAATCTAGGTTTGTTGCTCAATATTTAATGTGGTGCTAATAACTACCACTTCTAGCAAAAAGGTCCTCCTCAATTCAGTGAAAGAATAATGTGGTTGTCAACTGCAGTACTACTTCAGTCTTCCATATTTGACCAGACCACATCCTACTGCCAACAGCACGATTAAAAACTTTACAAATGCCAAAAAATGAGAATGCTACTCAATTCATTAAACTGACATATGGATAAAATTGGTTGAAAAAGGTCAATTAAGTGCTAATTTACTAAACCAAGTTTCTTGTATAACCAAAGCAATACAGTTGAATCCCCTGTGATCTGCTTTCATCTTATACTGACCTTATCTATTATCGTCTCGTTGAGGGTTCCTTAATCGATTGTTTGTTTGGTGAAGTCAAGTAAATAAAATTTCCATCATAACTTAAAAAACAAATATTGAGCAACATTTCAGCTTCTGGAATTTATTTGATCTGCTAATTGTTACGACAAAAATGCCCCATTTAAAAGTAGCTCATTATTCTTTACTCTCCAGAATGTTTTATTCGATGTGTAGTAGCTCAATTTTTTTTCGTTAGTAAGTAGATTTTTTGGTAGCCCTTTATTACCAATAATATGACTTAGATCAATACTGTCTCATCGATTAAATCGTCAAGTTACAAAAAGAGTTGCAAGATTTAATAATCATAATTTCCAATTTTCTTGCGAAATAGTTTTAAATGTCAATTGATTGTCTTTTTTACTTTGCCTCAAAATAGAGAATTTGGTTAAAATTCTTGAACGAGTACCAATATTTTAGTTTAGTTGCTAATTTTCAACTACTCCAGTATAAGGCTGGTCAATTTTGCTAATTTTTTTTAATTAAAATTAATTAGAAAATTTTAATTTGAAAGCTCAATTTGAAAGTTTTTCGTTTTGGCAATAGTTAAAATTTATAGCTTGACACTTTCTCTAATAAGTATATTGAAAAACAGTACGTTAATGAAAATTACGCTATAATTGCTCAATTGTTTGATAGATTTAGGATTTTTATTTAGAATATCTCAGTTAATACGTACAGTGCTTATACGTATTTAAAGTCTTTCCCAACATAAAGTTATTGCTAGTATATTTGTAATATTGTTGCTCAATTTATATTTACCTCCATTATTAAACGTTTTACTAATTATTACGTTTTGTAAATCTTCTCATAAGAGAAGGGTTCTGAAATTTAATAAAAATTCTCGGAACACACGGTAGATCAAATTAATTTAGTCTTCAGACGTAACCATCAATTAAAACCATATCAAATTACTGTCTTTTTCAGTAATTCAAAAAGTTGTTAAATAAGTCACATTTTTCCTAATTTTGGGACAAAATTTAAAATTTTAGTTATATTAGTATAAAGTTTTTTTTTGATTTTATTAAATTTATCTTAATTGATAGAAACCAAATATACTGTTGCTCAAATTATTAGTATGTAAAATAATAAAAATTGTTTTTATGCTTAATTTTAGCAAGGAGCTTCCGAACAACCCGTTTCGCTTAAAGTTCAATAGATCAATTTTAACAAAAAGTTGCTCAATTTAAAAATTCTCGAAATATTATAGTATTGTGATTTTGAAGTTATTTAACAATAATTACTTAAATTTGCTATATCACTAGCACACAGTTTGCCCTATTTCTCCGAATTTTGTTTTGCTCAATTTGCGTCATCCTACCTACCATGAATGGTATGTAATCGATCGATACATTTTTTAAACTTTTCCTAATTCGTTATTTAAGAGAAATATTTATTTGGAGTACCATTTTTTGTAGTCCTTTAACCTTTGCACGCTCCAAACCCTAAACACTTAATCACCCCCCTTAAATCAATACACGTTGTACATAAATATTCGAAAACAATCAAATTAATTAAAGTTTACAAAGTATTTTATCCAACTGTATATAGTGGCAGAGACAAATAGTCATCAATCTTTAATTACCATTTTCGAGTTTGGTAGTAGACGTTTGTTTCTATAAATAAATAATAAATTTCAGGTAATAAATTTGGTTATGTACCTAGCATAAGAAGGATATAAAAGAAAATCCTTTGCAAGGAAGGAGATATGAAGTAGAAATGTAATATTAATTGATGTGTAGTTGAATGTTATAAATTTTAAGGATAGCTAAACGTACGTACGCACATTTATCTGGTAATTAAGGAATTTTGTTATTTTAATTTGAATTTTATTAATGCGAAAGTGAATTTAATTGAATTTCGTTTATCATTAATTTTTGTGTGTGTGTTCGTTTATCTGTGAAATTGGTTCGTAAATTTTTTGGAAATTAATGACGACTACTAATGATCGATATCAATAAAAAAGGGTTCGATTTCTTAACATAAAAGATGTTCAATATTTAAGTAAATTATTTGGCATGTTTAGGAATTTTATTATTTCACTTGTTAATTGTTTTAAAGTTTTCTTTTGTTTTGCTTTAAACCCTACAATAAATATAGGCATCGTCACACTCATCGAACAGGTATGTCGAGCACGGTCAATTAGCGTGGTATTCTGTTTGACATTGAACATAACAAAACCTGTTGTTTATTGGAAACAACTAAGACGTAAGTACTAACGTCTATAAATTGTAATTAGGCAAAATGATATACGGTTTGGAGTGATTTATGAATTATTATAAGAGTGTATAATGCGACACGATTTGTTTATTAAACTCGTTGGTGGACAATGCATGCCGAATGGAATTTATTTCACCGTCAATGGATGTATCATAAAAAACCGATTTGCTTTATTTTGTTCCTACGTTGATATAAGAACAATAATGTTATATTCCAATTTATATTCCGGGGTGTAACTCGGGACCTAAACAAAATATTGGCATTTCGATATTTATTGGATTAAAATGTGGAGCTAAACGCAAATTTGCCTATAAATTGTTATAATGGTAGAAATGTAATTACAACGTATGGTCAGCCCTAAACAATTGTACGTCATGGACTGACGAACCTTTTCTAAGGGGTTTCAGAGCACAGAAATCATTGCCAATTTAGCACGGGAATAAGAGGTCCCGAATAATGTAGCCAACCAGCCTGGTCCGAATTTTTAAAAATTGAATGCTATAGTGCCCTTTCAGAATAAAACAGTCCGCCCGGCAATTGTTGACACTTCGTCTTAAAATCTGCCCTTCTGATTTTCCCTAGCATAACCTGGGCCTCTTGTTGCAAACGAAAAGTATCACTCTTATAGGCTCCCAGTAATAGAGTAAAACAAAAGCCCGGGAAGTCTTCTTTGTAACCGATGATTTTACTGTAAAAAAGGGGAGACTATGATTCTGTTTCGCAGATAGGTTTCTGGGCATGTAATTGTTGTACAATTGCACATTTATATTGCTTAATTATTTCCATACATTTCGCAGAAAATTCGTTTTATTTGAAAATCACCTTACTGTAAATCAGGAAATTCAGAGCCAAAAAGTTCAAAAACTGCGATTGTGCTCCGATTGCGGTTCTTGATACTTATTTCCATACATTCCATGAAAAATTTGATTTTATTGAAAATTACCTTACTAAAAAAAAAATTTTAAAGTGGTTTAAGAATTTCTAGAAATTTACAAATTTACAGAATTTTAAAATCCAGATAAATAAAGAACAATAAACGGAATCCAGCAGAAAAATTGTAAAATTTCGCAGCCTAAAGGAAAATCGCAGCCTCAAGTTTTTACTGGGAAGAATACCAACAGGTGCCTTTTACCAGCCTTTTCAAAATTGTCTAACCATTTTTGGGGCAAAAATAAAATTTGTGGTTTCTAGTCGTTCTCTTACAAATTTTTAGTTTGGATATTTTGATTTTACTTCAGGATAATTGATATTCAGATGAACAGGCAAAAACTATCGATAAACTATTCGGGGCTAAGTAACATTGAAACTCTCTTCCATTAAGAATATTTCTTTCAGAATACATATTCTCGTTATACCGACCCTTCGCCACATCGACAAAATGTAACATTTAACTAAGCTGTTTAGTAGGAGAGACAGAAAAAAGCAAAGCGAGTATTGCGTAAAAAGAAAGGGGAAACATGGCCAAAATTATATCAATGACATTAAGCAGACTAATTTAGAGCAATATTGAGAAAATATGTAGTCGCGTTCGTCATTTGATCGATCTATGGATGCTAACCTTTATGTGAGCAGAGTGACTAATCAGCCGTACAATTTTAATAAGAATTATTGTCCTGATTTTTTGGCCTTTTTTGATTCTAGATTGTTACTTTGAAGAGGAATGGACTGATTTGCCTTTGCTCTAAAGTTTTTCTAGAACGTATTGTGGCGGCATCGTTAAGGTCGACCATGCTAAACAATTCCAAGCCACAAGTCCGAACCAAAGCAGTTGTCATAAATTACCTCTTTCGGTTCACTGGATTTCATTCAATCAAGTGAAACCACAAAACAAACAACTGAACACAACTGAAGTAAAAACAGAAAACCTCACTCCACTTTCGTTCGCTGCACACGTAAGACATACAAAACTGGAAATAAAGATTGATATAAATAAAAAATTGGTGACCCCCATTGGTGACCCCAAAAATTAAAAATAATTAAACCATCTATAGAGCAGCAATAATTGTATGTGCTTCACGATTCAACACAGTTATCAAGCGGAACCCGTTATATAGTAAGCGGTTTTAATAAATCAGCATCACCATGTTGGACCAAATCAGTACTGAAATCGAATAAAAACCGCCATATTAAACGTGTCAACCTTGTTTTTTTTTCTTTTTCGACAAGGCGACAAGGTGGCCAGACGAATCCCAAAATTGTCGGGACAACCAACATTTATAAAGGGTCTGATTTACTCAGGCGGAAGCACAATTTGAAATTGGTATTATTTCGGTCGATGCTACTAAATACGAACACCTTATCGCAGCCCATGATCCCCAAACGGCTAAATGACAAGTACGAAACCTTAAAAAAGTAAGAATCGAATGCTTATGCGAATCGAGAAAAATCAAGCTCGATCGTCTACTCTCGTGTCTGCAACTCGGTGATAGAAAACCATCACTCGATTCTCAATATTAACTACAATTCCTAATCGACAAATTCGCTGATGTTTCAGTAATACCACCAACAAACGCCGAAATTGCAATCCGTGCTAAATTTTAATGGTGAGCGGTAAACTCTTCAACGGGAAGTTCTTCTTGGCAAAAGTAGACCGGTGCATTCTTAGCGAAGATTTTCTATCACATTTCGTTTTATTAATCGATGTTAAAAATAAGTTCCCGAACCAATAATAACGGTATAATAACAATCATACGGTATAATAACAATCAAAAATGATTCAGAACTTCCCGAGATTCTCGAACTACTGCCCGAATCCAAAACCATCACCAGCGAATTAACCAATCTAAACACAAATAAATACAACGTCACTCATTGCATTGAGACACCTGGTCAACCTTGCCATGCAAAAAGTGCATCGTTTAATTGCGAATAAAATGAAAATCGCCAATTTGACCGATTTTACACATCAACTCGAGTCATGCAAGGTTTTCTCAAAAATCGACGTCATCCGTGCTTATATCACTAGGTCCCTGATCATCACTCCTTTTCGATTGACTTCCTCAAACTTTCCAACGGTTGGTGTTTCCTTACATCGATGATCTTCTGATCGCCTCATAAAATACGGAGGTACATTTCAAACACATACGTACTGTTTTCCACCGCCTAAGTGTCGGCGGAATGGGATGACTCCAAATTGATCAATGTTTTTATTGTGTCTGTAATTCTTGGTAGGGTATTGATAATTGATTAAATCAATAAATAATTGAGTATCGATTGTCTGGTGAATGAAATACAGGTAAAAGGGCTACAATTGATGTAATTCATTTTCGGATTAGTGCGAATGTGGTGGAGGGAGCGCATAGCGTTGGAACTCACATCAACGTACCCACAGGTAGACGCGTTGGCCAGAGGGGCCACCCCATTTCCGATTATTAGAGCAGAAACCCTAGCTGAATCCTTGATGAAAACTTGGATGAACCGATTCTGTGTCATTACCATCGAGCGCCACTATCCGTTCGACGAGCTTTCCAAATCAATCAAATTCGATCGCAAACGAACGACCGCGCATACAACCCAGCATGCAACGGTATAATAGGACAGTTTGCATCGTCGAAAATCAGTTGACAAAGACTTTACCGCTATCTTACGACATTCAAATGAACAAATTTTCGAGTTTTAAGATTTATCAACATGCGAATTTATGTTGATATGAACAGATACAGTATGTCAGTCACTACAACCTCCATACGAAGTGTCTTAGCCATTTAAAAAATTTATATTTATTGATATTGAAAGGTGGTGGTAAAATTATGCGTGCCATCTATTAAGCGTTGAAAGAAACATTTTTTTCTTTTTTTTAATTTTTGAACACGTTTCGTTATGCTGTTTCAAAAGAATTGGTTGAATTGACTGTAATAAAAATTATGATAACAGCCCATGATAATGGTCATGGGCGATGGATATCTATTGTCTATTTGGGTTGGATGTTGGCTCATGTACGTACTCGGTTATTTTTTGCTACCTACCTAAGATTAGATGAGTACATTAGTAAATGTTTAATATATCAGATAGCAGCCCACAGCGGTTATTCAAAAGTTATTAAGAACCATTCTCAATGTTTAATGTTACATCCAATTTTTCATTCAATAACTAAACATCGCTTCGTCTTGTTTGTTTGTTTCTTAATTTATTTTTTACCGTCCTACCTTATGCCTGGAGTAGCCAAATCGAGGACGGGCGGCTACAGATCCGTCTTTGAAAACCACCTGCACATTGCATTGCTTCATGCCAACCCGTAGTGCTGACATGAAAGGTGGGTCGGCCCATGGATTCTGCACTCTCAACAGGGGGTCATAGATGTGTTCATCTTCATCACCGATCGCAATCAGATGATGAAAAATCCCTTTTGCATCCCGCCCCTATAGGGATTCGAACCCGGTACCTCCCGATCCAACCGCCGCAGCTTTAACCACTGCGCCGTTTGCTCGGTCGCTTCGTCTATATGCCGCGTCATAGTAGATACCCATTCATTAAAAAAAATTATCGTTGATGAATTTTTGTATAAAGGGTTTTACCACAACTAAACGGAGAATAACCTCAACCTCTATTTATGTAATAAATCATCAATATTTTGAGGTTTACCGCATACCAATGAAAAGAGAACGCGTAAAAAATGTTTAAGAATAAAATTGAAAATCACACTGTGAACAGTAAAGATTACCTAATACACACAAAACATTAATGAAGCAAACGGGTAAAAGTTTACAGTCGTGCTACTGTAAAAAAAAATTTCTTATCTTATTGAGTTAAAGCAACAAAAAAAAAAAACCAAACAATTTACAATTCCACAACACACAATTAAGAGATTTCGCAGTTGTATATAAAGATTTCGCTGTATATAGACGTTTTGCGCCCTGATAAGCGCATTCTTATATTTATATTATTGTGCTTGACCATTTGACCTGTACATCAGATTAAGACGTATACACATAATGATAAAAATTACGCTAATTCTATTGACTATCATTGTACTAGGGCATATTAACGAGTCAGAGTTGGTGGCCGCATATAACGGGCAAAGTATGGATGACAATTTAGTGATTAATACGACAGATGATCGAGCCGTATTAAGGATGCGATATTCAAAACCAGTGGTTTCATGTCCACCGGGACGGAGATTATTACGTGGGTCATGTCGCATTATATCTAATTAAAACGATTTTTATGCGGTTTTATAGTGCGCTTTTATATGTATAATTTATGAGTGTGTGTGTGTACAATTTAGTAATAATAAATTTATAGAGAAAACTTAATTGATTTGTTTTTGTGTTTTTTTGGTCTACCAAAGCCTAAACGGTTTACGAGCCTCTGTTGTGGTCTCAACGTTTTCAGCTTCTGTTACAACATAATCATCGTTATCCTCTTCATTATCACCGTAATCGTTGTAATTATGTTCACCTTCTTCATTGTCATTGGTGCCTTCCTCATTGTCCGTTTCATAGTTACCCTCTTCTTCATCGTCACCACCATTTTGATCATCATCTTCATTACCACCATCATCACCATCATTTTCATTATTATTACCATCATCACCATCATCATCATCATTTAAATCTTGATCATTGTTGTCTTCCTCATCGTCATCACCATTATTATCACTTGGATTCAGGTCAGTTTCAGCACTTGGCACCATCACTTCCACCTTGTTATCTACATCAACAAATATAAATGTTTGTTCTTCAGTTTTATTTTCAATAATAATTAAATGTTGGGGATATGACTTACTGATACTTTCGTATACGGGTGGCTCTGCTTCGGTGGTCGTGTTTGGTGGACGCTGCGTTGTAGTTGTGGTGCTTGGAATAATTTCTAATAATGGTGGTTGTATAGCACGCTGGGTTGTTGTTGTAGTAGTAGTAGTGGTTCGCTTAGTTGTCCAATGCCAATGTGATATCGGCTGTTTTGTTGTTGTGGCCACCGTTGGTGTTCTAAGAGTTGTTGTGGTAGTTGTACTAATTCGTGGCACTTTATTATTTGTGTCTTGTGGCGGTCTTATTGGTCGCCTTCGTCTCGCATTCCAATGTTCACAATCCATCAAAAATCGATTAACAGCACGATCACTGGTTCCGTGCAATGGTGGTTGACATCTTGTTCGAAATATTTCAACAACTTGTTCACCATCCCCATTACGATTTGGACGTTGTTTTCGCTCGTAAATTACGTGACCAAGCACAAGCGGGCAAACGAATAAAATTAGAATTAAATAGACGAATATCGAACCACTTTGTATACGTTGCATGATTGCAAAATTTAGACTAATGATTAGACCAAATTATTGTCTATAGTAAAACATTTTATAATCTATGCGAAATTATAAATGACCCGGGGGGGTCAATATTTTATGTTTGATACATGAATGAAACACATTAATTATTTACATAATCGTATAATTTATTTTAAATCAGACACACACACACACACATTTTAGTCACTTGGCATATAGAAACGACATCTTCCGCGTAAATCTCGTAATTGTCCTGGCTTGTCGCATGGCATATTCCGAGTGGCGGCTGGATTATATTTAGGACGATTACAAACATCTGACAGTGGTATTGGTTTATTCGTTTCAATCACAGGTTGATCATGGTGTTGGTTCAGGACATGCTTGAATACGTTATACCACATAACTATTTTGGTGGCAGGCACAAAATCATCGCCCATGATCATCGAGGCAATTAATAACGTGCTGAAGAGACATAAACTTAAACACTTTGATAACTTCATTGTGTCGACTAAATAATTTGAGAAGAGTAAACAAAAAAAATATTTCGAATTAAAATTGAATGCGTACTATAAATTGGTAAACAACTTACAGTTTGTTCTTTTTAAATAAGGCAAACGCGATAAGGCTCGAACTAAACACAGACACAGTAACTTATCTTAAAATTAATTTCGCGACATATACATACAAACACACATACACACACAAATGCACTAAAAACTTTTTATTCCATATCATCCAAAGTAAGCCCGACATCTTCCTCGCGCATCCATTATTTTACCAGTCGGGCATGTTGTGTCAGCAACATATCGTCCGGTTAACACTCGAGCACTATCAGCATCTGATATTTTCACGGCATTCCGTTCCGTTCCACTATTATTAGCGGCATGTTCAATTACCGGCGATTTTGTTCCAAATCCCCAACTATACCTTGCCAATGTTACATTACTAATTAGCCAACTGGCGTAAATTAGCACGCATAAAAAATGTTTTAAATTATTAAAGATCATCTTTGATCGATTTCTTGTGTATATGTACGTACGAGAAGAGATGAATTAAACTAACTTTAGTATTCAGTATATACAGCGAGATTGTATCAATTGTATAAATAAAATGTTTGTGTATTTTGTTTTCTGTCGAAATATGGGTTGTTTGATAAACGTCATAATTATTTGCAGTATTGATAAATGGTTTGTTGTTTGTTGACAATTTAAATTCGAAAGCTGTGTTGACCCATTGCATTACGCAACACATTGAATCATCGAGTTCCTAATATCAATTATACACGTTTTTCGTGTTTCGGACAAAATACTTGGAAAACACTAATTTGACAAAACATTGAATTTTGTACTTTGCTTTTTAGCATCTTTTTGATTTATTTAGTTATCGCAATGAACTTTCGCCAAACTAGTTTTTTTGGTACTGAAGTACTTAACATTTTATTGTTTATCTTTATTAACAGATAGATATGATGGTAATATATGTGCGTAGCTATATACGGAGAGCGGATGATTATTCAATTATTGTTTTCAAAACTGGTTGTGAGTACAATACGTGGAGTACATACAAAACACATCCAATTTACATTTATTTCAGTTGAGAAGAGTAAATTCTTTTGTAAAATATAAATAGGGGAGAAGTGAGTCGAAAGTATACATATGTGTGATAATCTTATGTTTGATTAGTTTTTTTTACAAATAACTCAATATTTCTTTAAGGAAATGTCATTTCGCGATCTTTATTTTGTATTATGGGATCCGTATGTTGTAGTTTTTATAAATAGATCGAGAAGATTTATTGTGAAACGTTGGTTTTAGTATTATTTACAACTATTTGAGGTGGTCTTACATTTTAAACAATTTTAAACGATCGCGTGATCGTTATTTATATTTCAAAGTCGATCATGATCGTTAAAATTTTGAATGCAATATTTAAAGCATTGCGATCTTACTATAGTAGGTTGATGACATAACTCTCCCGTAGTGAATAAGTGAATGAATGAACATATCTTGATGGTGATCTAATTGATCTCACAGTTTAAGGTTACTGTAACGTGCTTGTTCCCGTCTTGTTTGATTTGCTAAATACTTTATTTGAAATGACCAAAATTTTCAAAAATTTCCAACAGCTCTCGAAATTTCTCAAATTGTATGATACCTCGGAATATTTAAGCTATTAAAATATGTCAAAATCTTCTTACGCAACATTTATAAATAAAACAATATCCAATTAAAAATATAAAAAATTTCCGAATTTTAAAAATTCAAGAATTTTAGCAGACCTATAAACACTTCAAAATTTTTCGGATTCGGATCTCACATTGGATTCATTGAATTACTCGAGAGTCAAATCGGGAAGAATCAAAATCTTTATTTCGAAATGTCCAAAATTTCACAAAATTTACAAAATTCGCGAATATTTTAAAAAATTAAGAAATGCCCATTTAAATATTTTTTAAATTTCCGAAATTTGAAAATTCTAGAATTGTTTATAAACTTAGAATCATTTTAAAATGTTATCTCCAAATTTATCAGACTTCAAAATTGTAAAATGCCCGATTAAATATTTTTAAAATTTTCGAGTTTTGAATGTTCTGGAATTTGTTAAAAACCTAGAAAACATGTTAAAATTTGATATTCTTTAGAAACAATAAATTTTTCAGATTCGGATTTAACGTTGGTTTCATCGAATTACTCGAGATTTAAATAGGAAAGAAACCAAACGTTTTATTTAAAACATATTAAACGTCATAAAATTTATAAAACTCGAAATTTTTCAAATTGTTTGATGCTTTGAAATCTTGAAACTGTCTAAAGTCTCTTTCTTGATCACAATTTCTAAATTAAAAAAATCGCAATTAAATATTTTTAAAATTTCTGAATTTTAAAAATTCTAGAATTTTCACAGACCTACAAACACTTTAAAATTTGATATTTCGTCGAATCTCAACATTTTTTGGATTCGGATCTCACCTTGGTTTCATTGAATTACTCCGAGTGTCAAATAGGGAAGAATCAAAATGTGTATTTCGAAATGCCCAAAATTTTATAAAATTTACAAAATTCGCGAAATTTTTCAAATTCGATGATATATCGGAATGTTTAAACAGTCAAAATTTGACTTGTTCAAAAGTACCAAGTTAAGAAATGCCCATTTAGATAGTTTTAGAATTTCCAAATTTTAAAAATTCTATAATTTTTTACAACCTCAGAAACATTTTCAAATTTGATTTCAAAATTTATCAGAATTCAAAATTGTAAAATGGTAAATTAAATATTTTTAAAACTTCTTTAAAAACTTTAAATTTCTCAGATTCGGATTAAACGTTGGTTACATCGAATTACTCGAGAGTTAAATAGAATAGAAACCAAATCTTTTATTTGAAATGCTCAAAATTTCATAAAATTTACAGAAATCCCTACAAAAACTTCTAAATTAAAAAATTCACAATTAAATAGTTTTAAACTTTCTAAATTTTAAAAATTCTAGAATTTTTCACAAATTTACAAACACTTTAACATTTAATATGTCGTAGGAACTCAAAATTTCTCGAGATTCTTGGGAAGAAACAAAATGTTTAATTTGAAATGCTCAACATTTAATAGAAGTTATAAAACTCCCTCAAAATATTTCAGAATATTAAAGCTGTCAAACATTTTCTTGACCAAAATTACAAAATTAGGAAATGCCAAATTTAATATTTTTAAAATGTAAAATATTTAATAACTCTACAATAGGATTTTTATAAACTCAGAAAACCTTTTATAATTCGAACCTTACTTTGTTTTCATTTTAAACAGATGTTTTACTTGATATGCTCAAAATTTCATAAAATTTACAAAAAATTGCAAAAAATTTTAAATTGTATAATATTTCGGAATGTTTAAACTGACTAAATTGTCTTGATCAACATTTCAAAATTAAGTAATATTGTTCAATTAAATATTGTTAAAATTTCGGAATTTTAAAAATTGTAAAATTTTTTCCTAACTTACAAACATTTTAAAATTTGATATTTCATTGAAACTTAACATTTTTCAGATTTGAACCTCATGATGATTTCGTTGCAACTCAAGGTAAGAAATAAACTGTTTTGTTTGAAAATTTCATAAAATTTGCTGAAATCCCATTACAAATTGTTTAATATTTCAGAATGTGTAAACTATTAAAAATCATTTAACAATTAAATATTTAATAAAATTTTGATTTTTTAAAGATGCAGAATTTTTTACAAATTCAGAAAATAATATAATTTGATATTTCGTTGAAACTCAAAATTTTCATATTCGGATTTTTTTTTCATATATCGAAAATTTCCAAATTTTTTTTAATTATATGATAAGCTGCTAACCATTGTCCTGATCAAAATTTAAAAATTAAGAAATGCATAAAATAAATATTTTTTAAATTTCTGAATTTTAAAACTTCAAGAATTTTAGCATACCTATAAACACTTTAAAATATACAATTTTGTAGAATCTCCAAATTTTTCAGATTCGGATTTTACGTTGGTTTCATCGAATTACTCGAGAGTTAAATAGGAAGGAAACCAAACGTTTTATTCAAAACGCATTAAACTTCATAAAATTTACAAAAATTTCGAAATTTTTCAAATGATGTTTCGAAATCAAGAAACTGTCAAAATTGTCTTGATCACAATTTCTAAATTAAAGAAAATCACAATTAAATATTTTTAAAATACCTGAATTTTAAAAATTCTTGAATTTTTTACAAATTTACAAACAACTTATCATTTGATATGTCGTAGAAACTTAACCTTTTTTGAATTCAAATTCCACTTTGGTACCTTGTTAAATTACTCGAGATTCAAATAGGGAAGATACAAAATGTTTAATTTGAAATGCTTAAAATTTAATAAATTTACAAAATTCCCTTTTCAAATTGTATAATATTTAAGAATGTTTAAAATGTCAAAAAATTTTTAGACCAAAATTACAAAATTAGGAAATGCCCAAATTTAATATTTTTAAAATTGACGAATTTTAAAAATTCTAGAATTTTTTATAAACTATCGGAATATTTCAGAATGTTTAAACTGCCAAAATTGTCTTGATACAAATTTCAAAATTAAAAAATGCCCAAATAAATAATTTTCAAATTTCCGAATTTCAAAAATTCTAGAATTTATTATAAATTCCGAAAACATTTAAAAATTTGATCGCAAACTTTTCCAAATTAGGATTTCACGTTTCGTCGAATTACTCGAGAGTGAAATAGGGAAGAAACAAAATGTTTAGTTTGAAACGCCTAAAATTTCATAAAATTTCCAAAATTGTCGATATTTTTTTAGATTATTTGATATTTTAAATGTTTAAACTGTCAAAATTGTCATGATCAAGATTTCTAAATTAAAAAATTTTTAATTAAATATTTTTAGAATTTCCGAATTTTAAAAATTCTTGTACTTTCTACAAACTCAGAGAAATAATTCAACATCGGAAACAATTTTTTGTGCATGGGTCGTAATCATAATTTGGTTTACAAACAAATTTCAGAATTCAAAAATACAAAATTCAAGAATTTCTGACTTTATAAAATTTAAGAGTTCACTTAGTAAATCCGTATAAGAGTAAAATCCGAATATTTGTAGGCTCAATTTTCCTATAAAATGGAATATTTTATTAAATTTTCCTTCATAGTCTGGCAATAAAGCCGCTCAACTAGCGTGAGCAGGAATGAAAAACTAGAATTTGTGTTCTAAACTCTTCAAAACATATTACGCCTTACGCCACAACTGGCCATGCTAAACTAAACTTCCTTGGGATTTTTTAACGTTTAAAATTAATACAACTCAAATTTAACAATATTAAAAGTTTCTTAAATTTTAAATTTTTTAAACAATTAATTTGATTCAGGTAAATTTAAAAGTTTCAAAATTCCATTCATATTCGCAATCAATTTTGGTTAAATTAAGTTAAAATTTTGAAGTTCTACCAGGATTACCTGTTAGTCAATTAGGCAAGTAACAAAATAGTTGATTTGGAATGTCCAAAATTTACAAAATTTTGAAAAATTTTCAAACTGGTTTTGTTATTTCGGAACGTTTAAACTTCAAAATTTGTGAAAATTGTCTTGATCAAAGTTAAAAAATGCACAATAAATATTTTCAAAATTTTGGATTTTCAAAACTTTAAAATTTGTTGTAAACTCGGAAAATTTTTTAAAATTAGACGTTTCTTAGAAACTCAAAATTTTTCAGATTTGGCAACATTTTTTGGAGCGCGCTCCGTAATCTTACGTTGGTTGTGTCGATTGAACGCAATGCTCAAAATTTTATATAATTTACATGAAAACAAGTACAAATTTAACAATTCAAAACTATAGAATTCATAGTTGTTAAAAATTTTAGATTTTTTTGCAAAATTTTCGTGTACGTTTCACAAATTGTTTATTTCTAAAATTTTAGAATTCTCACAGTAAAATCGTAAAATTGTAAATCGAGTCAAAACAGACGAACGACAAACAGATCCTATCAATTTTAATAAATTCGTATAGTAGCTGGGATCGGTATTTAAAAACTGTGTAACCAGATATGGGGTGTATATTACCATATGGCATATCAACAACACAATTGATCGCAACCAGAACACTTGAAATAATCGCAGATTTCTGTAGCACTGCAAACCCAGAACTTCAGAGGTTTTTAAAGAAAACAAGTTGATGGCTGATGATTAATAACTAATAACTTATATATTATAATAAATTAAATCCTCTTGTGCAGTGTTGTCCTAACTGTCAAAGCTCATAAACCTTTAGCTAAAATTATATCACTAGTAATAACGCAACCTTACATTTAATGCTGACAAAATAATTCAGTAGTATAAAAGCTCAAACAAATAAAAACTCTGTTGACGCTGCTTGACAATTTTATATGTTTAAACTTTGTAAAGTTTATAAATTAGACAAACAACTTTATATTTATAGCTGGCTAAATATTTTAATAGAATAAAAGCTCGAGCTAATAAAACCTCATTTGAAGCTTTACTGAACACTTAGTAAACATCATAGGTCGATACTGGTTTAATTAATATTTGTATTAAAAAAAAACTAAAAGCTCTAAAAGCTTATTATGTTGTATTAATGTTAACACAGACTTACATTATATGATCGTTGAATAATTTATTAGTTTATAAGCTTAAAATAATAAAAGCTTATAGTCAGTTTGCTGTGTTTACGTATGAGAATTGTTTGATTTTAGCGTGAAATCATATTTTGCCCGAAAAATTATCGAAGCAAGTTTTTAAGTAATTGAAACGTAAATTTGTTAAAACTTAGATCATCTGTGTGATTATCTTAAGTTTCTGAAACAGCAAATTTAAACGAAGTCGCACTACTTTATTATATTACAGCCAAAGCATTATAGCCAGTGTAAATAGGAGATAATCGCCATGTTGCTATTTTTCCAATCTCTGAACAAGGTATTTAATAAAATTACAATGTAAAATATTTTATTTAATTAATATTATCGTTAGTAACATATTTTTGAGCAAACTAAAGTTCATCTTAGTGTTATGGGCGCACAATTAATTATTCATTTGCTGGTGTCAGGAATACTGATTCTACGCCTACGCTTCTTACGATTACGACATCTGCCAAGTCGACCCAGATATTGATTAGGTTTACATTTACGCTTACGACTACGGCACCTGCCATATCCATCCAACCATTGGTTAGGTGCACATGGTGAAGAAGTAGGTTGAATCGACATTGCACATCTCACACCGTCGCATTCACAGTCTGCCTTCGTCGCAGATGCATCACAACTCAAAACTATAGTTACAGCCACTAACACTAATCCGATCAGAATGATTTTAGAAAACATACGCATTTTAAATATATGCGCGCGCAAATTTTAGTAAACACAATCGTATTTTTTGGAATGATGAAATTAGACTAAATATTTTAATTGCGCAAGTAAATGATTTTAGCAAAACAAAAAATAAATAAAAATGATAACCTCTTAACGATGGCGATCGGAACTTTAAAATCACTAAAAATTACAAATTATGCATTTTTATTCTCTTAAAGCAATCATTCAAATTGTGGACCGTGGAAAATATTAATTTGATACGGGTGGTAAAAATGCAAAAATTAACGGCAGCAATAAAGGCGACATTAAAAAGAATCGTTATAACGTCTACCATGGGGCCAATACCAGATTAGGCTCACAATTGGCCAGTTCCGACAATAACTTATCTCTTCTAATGAAATCTGAGTAATCTTAAATAAAGTGGCGGCAAGAAGAAAGACAAATTGTATAATATAAATTTTAGAAATAAGACGCATTTTGTACTAACAATAAAATTGGACAAAATTTGAAATGGCGGCGAAAAACACAGATAACACTGAGGTTATCAAGAGCAAGTTAGCTCAGAGAAGCTTATCTAAGTAATTCACGAACACTTTTAAATAAATTGGTTTTAAAGTGAAAAATCCATGTTACAGATTGCCTACATTGAGGAGCATGTAATATTTATCAAAACTGTGTCATTTTAACTGAGTTGTAAAAATTCGGCCACAAAATTCAAATGACTAAAACAACCAGCTTGCCGAAATTTTTTTACTAAGTACGATGATGTAATCCGATCGTCATAATACGGCAATGACTTAAACCAAGTTTTTTCTTATTGTAGATAGTCTGAACAAAAAGTTCTTCTGGAAGGTCCTTTAAGCAATATGGGTAGGAACTATAATTTGAATAGGAAGCTAGCAAATGCTGCTACGAATACAATTCAACGCGACTAATTTTGATTCGTTAATTATTCAGCCGATGTTAGACTTGATCGTATAGCACAAAAAAAATAAAAAATACCTTGACCGATGAGTAAATCATGTTTTTGGAAATTATTTTAACTAGGTAAATTTTTACGATACATGTTTCAAAAAACATTCTTTGGAATTTTCAGATTTTTAATGGGGAATCTATAGAAATTCAATAATAGTGATGATTTGCCTCGCTCTAGAGAATATTTCGGTGCAAGGGAAAAAACGGGTTAACGTTCTATTTATTGTCAAACTGAGAGTGAGCCTCAAATTAAAGGGATTTGGCCAAATTTGGATTAAAAATTCACCGCAATTTTTTCGGAACAGGGTTCTCCATCGATTGCGGTTCGCATTAACTTCTCGCGCTAGAATTTAAGTTATATTGCCTTAATATTGCAAGTTATAGCAATACACCAAAATTTTCAAAGAAAGCACCTAAGCGATTTAAGTGAACATGGTTTGTTTACTGATTTTGTGTTTTGTAAATTTTAAATTTTTTGCATAGGCAAGAGACCGTCACTGCCCAAATTTAATTTGCTTAACTGCTGAAATAATGAAATATTTTACATGGCCGACTTTATTATGAAGTTGTGTACCTATATTTTGATTTGAAATATTATGATTGATTTGGTCCAGATTAATTTATGCACTTCCAATAATATCAGCAGTATGGCAAGTATTAATACAATTTAATTGATTTAATTATGGCCAAACGCCCATACTTCACACTACAAAAAATTAGGTATAATAAAATTCTTTTAGTAAATTATATCCTAAGTAAACACTGTTCAAATGTTCGAAATCTATTGTAGGCCAAATTAAAAGCACAATGGCTCGAATAAAATAAGTAAAAGTTAACATCCTGAGAGCCCTTGAAAAACAGATGCATCAATAAGCCCACGGGCAGGTAGACAAACCGACGGATCACATTCATGTATAACAACAAAAAGTTTGACAAACAGATCAACACTTTAGACCGACACCTATTAATCAATTTCTACTGGAAAGCTCATAAATATTGCTCTTAATTCAGAAAACTTTAACAAAGAATCATTTAAATAGAATCATTACGCTAATTTTTCAGAGACATTTCAGTTACTAGGTTTATTTTAAAAAAATGAAGTCGAAAGCTTTCGACTTTAGACTGGTTGTATTTCAAAAGCTTATAGTTTTAGTTAATTACTTTCTTGTAAGGTATACAATTTATAAAAATTGGTCGAAAGCTTTCGACTTACCACAAAAGCTTTTATGTTTATTCAATAATTGAATAAATGCAAGTATTTTTCAGTGCTTAATAACCAAAGTGTATTAAAATTACATATAAAAATAAGCGTTTAAGGCTTTCGGATTGTAATATACAGAGGAACGGCCGACTGTATAAAAAATTCTTCAAAGAATTTACTTGAATAAAAAAGTTCGAACGCAGTCTGAAAATAGAGTAAGAAGAGAAAATATTGATTACCAAAGAAGCCCTTAAAGTGAAAGATTAAATGAAAAACCGAAATGGTATTGTGCCATCATTACAGTCTACGTTAAAAGCGTCTTTAGTTTAGCTAA
This sequence comes from Tipula vernalis, assembly GCA_958295665.1. Classification (NCBI taxonomy): domain Eukaryota; kingdom Metazoa; phylum Arthropoda; class Insecta; order Diptera; family Tipulidae; genus Tipula; species Tipula vernalis. Next base: position 358,061,159 of record OY282560.1, read on the forward strand.
CTGAGCTCATATCATGGGTCCGCTCAAAAAGCTTTCCATTGGTGTCTACTTTTAAATGATATACAGAACGACAGATAGACAGAAAAATAACCCGACATTTTTTCTAGTCCACTAAAAAAGTATGAAGAAGCTTTCTCAGAAGTGTTGTTTAAAAAACATCTACAGCTAAAACCTTTAAACACATTCCAATAAAATGTACTGAGTTCTATAATCGAAGGCTTTCGACTATAAAATGTTTATAACACAAATGTAATCCATACATTGTGTAACTCCTAAACTATTCTAATTGTTGTGTGAACCCATATTGTTTAACTATACTTGTAAAATGAAAGCTTTTAAACGTTTAAAACTGTTAAAATGGCTTTTCAGTACAAATAAATCAATCCCAGATCAATTCAAAAGCTTGATCAATGGATAGCGATTTTTTTTTATCATTTTTAGATAATTGATGGAGAACTAATTGAAACCGCTAGCATAAAACTTTGCAAAATTTAAATCTGAATATTTTCAGCTTACAATTAAAATTCTTGAACTTTTTAACTGTTTATTAAAAAAAAAAAATAAAACGGCACTCAATTTAAAAGGTCAAAAAAGAAAGTTAAACCAAATTTAGTGAAATTTGTAAATTTGAAACTTACTTGTGACGTTTCTTAAATCATAAAAGCTTTGCTTTTAACATTTTATTCACTAACTATTATGGGTTGTCGAAATTAAGATATGAAATTAGTATCCCCATGAACAGCTTCGACAGTTGCTCAAAATTGCATCAACAGTTTTCGCTCTGGTTTTAATATTAGCCGGTAAACTTTAGTAATTTTTGTTCCTTATGTAAACCCTTATTTTAAATTTAAAGCTTTCGTCTTATTTCATTTAACGAGATTATTTGGAAAAAACTTGTTTCACAAAATTGCTGCTATTTTCATTAAATTCTATTCACAATCGATAACTCGATACTGATAAAAAATGAACCTGATTTAACTTCAGATTTGAATTAAGGGAAACTTTAAAATATTAACTTACTAATTAAAATTTTTTTAACAACCCTTAAAATTTTTAAAATTTTAAAAGCTGGTAAAATAATTGTTCAATTATTCTATTCAGAATTTATTTCAAAGCACAGATTGTGAAGTTTTTAAAGCCGCATTTTAACTTTTATGAGATATTTCAAAATTTCTCAAAAGCTTTTAGTTTATCATGATACCAAGAAATACTATTTAGAATTTATGTTTTACAATTATAAAAATATTCTGAAAGCTTAAATTGTCTTAATATGAGAAGGAGCTTTAAAAGTCAATATGAAACTTTTAACATTAAAATATCGGTTCCCGAAAATATTAGAAATGAACAACAAAAAGGTTTTGAGCTTAATTTATTTAATTTAAAAGAAAACTTATTATTGAAATTGTCTTACGACTTTATAAAGCTTTTATAATTTAATAAATACTTAACAATTCAAGTCTTGGTTGCCCAATAGGTTGCCATCTTTTATCAAAGATATTCAAGTTAATTTACATTTGGGGTTGTGAAAGCTTTATCAAGCTAAAAATCATATGAAGCTTTTTTCAACATTCCGTATTTTTCTCGAAATCGAGTTTTTATGAAGCTTGATCCAATTAAAATGTTAATTTTTTATCTCCGAACATTTTTACATATTTAGAGCTGGTATTTGGCTCACATTGGTTAGACTAACCATACTTTTTGAAGTATACACTAATTATGAGATTGTATAGCTACATTTTTTGTAACGAATTGTACAACTGTTATTTTTCTCCTTAGCAAAGCTTTTCGAAATCAATATACCATGATTTTAGGACTGAGGCTGTTTTCCAAGCGAGACTTATTTACTAACTTATTTGTGGAACCTAACTTATTCCATAAGAAATTACATTGAATAAGTTAGGTTCCACAAATCTAAAGTAAGAATTACACCAAGTTTACCAAGTGAACATGATTCACCCTATTCTAAATATTTATTCAGCGTAGAACCTTCCAAAAAATATGCAATGAATCCACATTTATAGTAGAAGTCCCAAATTCAATCGTAATCATAAATTTGTGATGAAATTCTTTGTGAAATACCATGAGGTTGTACAACACTATGTAGGACAGACAAATCAAGAATTACAATATCAACGTTTTCAGATATATTTGAACTACTGTGATGTGATAGAAATAATTACAGCCTCTTTGCTTCTTGATATTACAGGCATCAAAATTAAAATTACTTCAATAATCGCAGCAAATCAACCTTTTGAGACCGGCTGCAATGTTTTTCTAAAAATAAAAGCAAATGTTGAAGTTTAATACATTTTCCTCTGATAAGCCATTTCCTTTTAACTGGAAAATAACTGACAAATAAAAGGAAATCTTCTAGCAATTTCCAAGTGCCCAATCGACATAAAAACTCAGAATATTAAGTTCAAAAATATTCCCAATTTAGGAAAGTTTATCATCGATTCCATTTTTTTCTAAAATAAACATAATTTGACAGTTCAGCTGATCGTTTTATTTTTTTGTAATACAATTATTAAACAAACATATTCTTGCTGTGTTATATCGCATACATCAAGGTAAACAAAATGAACTGTAAAAACACAAAAAAAAACTCAATCAGTAATCTGTCCACTCTATGATGGATACCAACCACAATAAACATACCGATCAATGAATTATAGTACGACATCTACCACGACGGTCTAACACTTGATTAACTGCACAATGTGACGCTCGTACTGGGAAAAAAACACTTCCCTTGTCTGTATCTTTCATTTTGATTGATGTCGCACCGGTTGTGGTCTGCGCATATGACCCACTCATAAAAATTATGACAATCATAAAAACCAATCGGAAGTGGTTTAATTTTAAAAACAGACGCATTTTGAGAATATAGGCATATACACAAACATACACACACAAATACAATCAACCTTATTTATCTGAAGAGGAAATTGAACTGAGTTGAATAAAAAAATATGAAAGAGAAATAACCAAAATGAAACGCTAACCCTAGAATTGTGACGGTTTTTTTTGTTTGTTTTATTTCATGAAACATTTTGATTACACAAATTTTATTCAACCTAAACTACGATTTGACATCTTCCAAACACAAATATTTCTCCAGATTCACACACCGGCGGATGTGATGGTTGTAAAAAGCTTGCTCCACTGGATCCACTAGGTTTCATCTCATCAGAAATTGTCTGTCCAGTAATTAGTGCACATGCTGCAGCCACGATCATGATCATCCAAAATGGGAAGAATTTCATTTTACTTCACCAGAAAAAAGCAAAAAACACACTTCAACTTTAAAATGCGATCAACGTTTGAATATTATTTCGTTCAAATCTCTATTTTCAGTGTTAGGTTATCGCGATCATGAAGATCAACTGTGCATATGTAAAATAAAACAAATCTGCTACTCGTTAAAATTATTTTTTATTTTAAATATTATCAACCGCCGTACAATTTTCGACATTTTCCACGTGCGAATATTTGCCCTTGGCTGCAAACAATTGTCACACCATATGCTGGTCGAAACAGCATATTTGCCCCATCAGAACTATTAACGGCTATATCATTAGAAGCAGGATTTCCAAACACTACTAGTCCACTATTCAAAATTGCGATCATAATTAAAAGCGAAAAAGTGCAAAACTTCATTTTACTATATTTTAACAAACTACAACACCAAAAGACGATCACTAAATGACGATCGCATTTTCATAATGTATACAATGAGCGCAGTTCACCTTTCTACATTAGGTTATCGCACTAAATAAAACATCTTTGTATTATTAAACAAACAAAGAAGAAAAAAGCAACTGGGTGAATTAAACATTCAGCAACATTATCATTAATTCGTGACCCATCATCACTGTAATTTGGTTGTCCAGAGACCAAAATTACCGCCCCGGTCAATTTCATTTTACTTTGAACACAAAATAAAACCAAATTTCATATTTTCATTCCGAGGAAGGAATTATTGTCTCTACTCTAACCTCGGTATTAAGGTTATCGGGTCGAAATAAATATAAACACATACATACATAGATAAGACAGTAACACAACAAATCGAATTCAGATTGCGAGAGAAAGAGATCAACCAATTCTGTTTTGTTCTCACAAACGAGATAAACACAGAGTGGTGAACATACTCTAATTGGGAGTAGCGTAGAGAAAGTCAAAAGATGAAATTTTTGTATGCTTTTTGTGTCTCTTGTTATTAAACGGTGGTTTTTGGTGGTATTTGGGTGCAATACAATCAAATGATACACAGTCAGTATATATGTACAGTCCGCAAAGTATGAAATTTAAGTGAACACTCAGGTTTCAACGGAATAAACGTGGAAGATTGTTTCGAAAAATATACCATTAACTGCGTATTATACATATGTACATATATATGTGTGTGTGTGTGTGTGTACGTGTGTATGAATATAGGAAGTGGTCAAAACGTTATCAGCCGCACTTTTGCAAAAAAATAAAAAATTCGAAATCAACATAAAAATACAAAATTTATTCCGCATTTACATTAAAACACAGAGTGACGGGTTAGCAGCTATGAAATCAGTAGTTTACATTTTGATATTAGCCATTTTGGTTAACGGGATCATTGCTCAAGACTATGAAGCGGTTGAGGAAACACACGATGAAAAAAATCGAGAAAAAATCCGAGTTCTTGGTGGGCAACTGTTTGATCCGTGTCCCGTAGGGCAAGCCTATATAGAGCGGACCAAAAAATGTGTGATTTTGATTCATTAAAAATTAATTAATTATGATTAATAAAAATTAATTTGCTGTTTGTTTTAGTTTTTAATTTATAGTGGAACGTGGTTAGTGTGATGTAAAAATGTTTCATTGCATTTTAAAACTTGTTTGCGATGACCGAATTATTGTGACACTGAATTTTTTGTTTCGTTTTTGAGTATTAAGTTAATATACCTGGGGGCCTATTCTCGAATTCCACATCCATTTTCTACATGTGGACATCTGTCGAAGTTCACACAAAAACGTTCGAAAATTTTAATTCGTATATAAAACACATGCGGCATGGAAATTTTCCTATATGGGGAATTTTTCCCACTCGCTTATACCCATTCGGAAATTTTCCCTTAGTACCGAAAAAATTAAATTTTTATGAATTTTGACAGATCCTGCTTGACCCGATACGTTGTATTCCGCAACGATAGTTTCGTAACGTTTCGCAATTTTTCAAGATCATGCTGCTGGGGATGAACGCCATTGAGGGCTGCAATATTAGTGAAATAGAATTTTCATCAGAATACATTTTTAGAATCATTTTTGGAAATATTGAAATCCTCGAGATTTGAAATATGGCCGCCTTCGAGCAGACTCAAATGTTTTAGTGCGATCGTCGGGTTGTTTGTAACCCGTTGGCTGAAAACGATTTTACGTAAATTGGCCGAATACTCCTCTTCGGCGTTTTGATGGTTGCAACGCAGAACCACACGACTCACTTGAAACTGGTTTGAGAGGCACGAGGTTTATTCATTATAAAATGAATTTTACTTTGATTGCCCAAAACTCCATCCCTGATCCATTGATAAACTTGCTCTTCTGTGGCCTCCCCACACGTCCAATGAATTCAAATCGACCGATTCGAACGTCGTTCATATCCGTTATTGTGAAATCCGAATATCTCGCATGGAAGGTAGTACTGGTCTGGGTAAAGTTCGGCATCTGTTATCGTCGATTTTTTTTCTGATTCGTATTCAAGCTGCTCGATGTCGTGGACGAAAGCTCCTATAAGAATATCGGGCATTATCTTAAATCATTGTTTACATCTCAGAATGAAAAGTTAAGCTCGTTTTTAATCCGAAAGATTTTTAGGCTTAATAGGAATATGAATAGTGGCTGTGGTGAGTGAAATAAACTGTTCGGTCGGTACTGGTATATTTACATTATTCTAGTTCTAAATACCTTTCATGAATTTCTCTCGGCATTTGTTCCATATTAACTACCAACTGGACGCTCCTTTTCCACATTCTCCGCAATTTCTCGCCCATCCGGCACAATATTTCCCATCCGAATTATATCGGTTGGCTTTTGAGGATTTTCTAAAATCGGGATGAAACAGTCCGCATATCGTGGTTCAATGGTTATGAATTCTCGAGTTACCAGATTTGGTGAGAGTTTCCAGGGTCGCTGGCCTAATGTTTAGATTGCTTTCAGCATTTGCCACTTTGACCGAATGAAGTTGTTGCGCTCGTTCCTATTTGGACAAGATTAGCTATGTGTCACTACAACTGCCTTATGGCCGATCCTCACTATTCCTTCACGCTTACAGCTTAAATTCCGAGCTTGACTAATTTTTTGCGAGGATGATTCAGCTTTACGGTGAATTCGCGATTTGTGTTACACTGTCCTTCGATTCTGAGGTTTGTTGTTCTAACATCGATTTTGAGTATTAACAAATTAACTGACGCCCAAGTGTACGAAGTTTTAGCCCATTTAGACTAGAGCTCAAACTTGGTAATGGCGATGTTACCATTGTTCCGGGCATCTAGTCCGCCGATCGCTTTGACTAAGTCTCGCACCGACACCGATGGAAAGTCGTAAACCATTTTTGAAGTGCTTATAATTAACCGGCTATTGTATTCCCTATATTTGATTGACGTGGATTTCCGGATAGGAAAAAGTTATCGGCCGATAATTGCGAGTCGGCGAAGACTTGCGGATGTTCTGGTCGACGAACCACATTCGGTCGAAAGAGCTGTAGTAAATTTGCCTGTTGTAAAGTGTTTGGCTCGTTTTTTATTTTTATTTTTTCAAGTACCGAAGTTTTCCCGCTCCCCGAATACCTTATTTGACTTTCAATTAAGAGATGCAACACTGTTTTGCCTAAATGTTGATGCAACATGCTTTGGTTGGAGGGGGTACAATTTTAGAGTGCGATCGAATTCGCAGTCCTGACGTAATTTTTGGGGTTGCGATTTTTTTTTGTGGATTCGATAGCGGAAATATACCTTCTTAACTTCTTCCTCGAGTGTTGTACTGTACCATCGATGATAATGGTGATACAGTAGCTGCCGACCGAATTTGGCAATATTCCTTGTGGAAATGTATTAGCTTGCGGTGATTTACGTAATTTTCGACTAATATTTGCGACCGCTCCAGCTGGTACTGCCTTAATTTCGATTTTTGTACCGGCCACCTTGTTGCTGTGTCGAGTGTTGCAGCAATATTTGTGTAATTCTTCCGAATTATGGTTTTCGTCCTACTCATAACAAGAATCTATAAATTGAAGCAACCCGACATTAGAAATATGTCCTCCTAGCGAGTGTTACTTTATCTTTTTTTTCTCAGTTATTTGACGATCAGCTAATTTTAATGCAGCAACATCATGAAAACAACTTTTTAAGTAAGGAACATAAATGTGAACATTTTCAGGTCAATAATTTATTTAACTGCTGGTAATCGGCACATAATCGATTTTCTGTTGCTGGTTTTTTAATAAATCACTTCATTAAAAAATATTTTAAGCTAACAGTTCGGCACATATATAAAACTATTACATTTCGTGCTCTGCGTACGACAATTTTCGCTAATATACTTGGTTTTGTCTTTGAATTGTCGTCGGATTTGATGAATTTGGCGTATTTATCGGTTATAACGAAGTTTTTGTACTGTTCTTCTACCAAATGTCTATCTCTTCTACTTGATGTAACAGAAGTTAAGGCAGACTTAAAATACTGTCTTTAAAATCTAAACATAAAAAATTAAAATATCGTTTATTACGAATTATCATGTTAATGCCTCTTTTACGTATTTTAAGATAATTTTTTAATATTTTCGCTAATAGTAAGGCGTTCGGAGTAACGGTAGAGAATGTTGATTTTGAATTGTAATGTTTGTCAGAAAATTCATAATAACCAATATTTTAAAATGCTATAAAAAAATACAACAAATATTAATTATTTGTAATTAGAACAATAAAAGTAACATTTGGTTTGATATTTAGGTGTTACTCACACAATAATTTAGAAAAATGTATCATACGAATTAAACAATCATTTAGCCAAAACTTCATAATAACCGATAATATTAATGAAAAATTATTTCCCAAGAATATATTAACTCGGCTTATAAAATGAATTTAAAACTCGAAAATTATCGGTTAATCCGAATTTTTCCTTCCTTGAAGAATTAATATTGAGCTCCAAAGTAGCAATCTTGAAACATGATGCATCGGTTCTTGCCCAAAACCACCGAGCAGCAAATTTTCCCCGACAATATTAATAAATATGATCAGTACCGCCTGCCCCATCGGAGGTGATGGTTTAGTGAGTTAATAGTGTTTGAGTTCATCACAGTTATTAAACACAATCCTGGCACATTCAAGATCCTCACCATTATACAACACTATTCACTTGCATGTCAGATCCGTCCACTTTTCAGCATCATCCACGCATGAATATTTGTCCTACAAACTATGTTTCCAAACTTCATTTTACTATTTTAAGAAAAAAACATGAAAACACTCTCTCCAACATCAAAAGACGAACAACGCACACACTTCACCTTCCGAGGTTATCGCTAATTATTGTGCCGTTTATTAAATAAAACAAGTATGTATTATACAAAAACCAATGTTTTTATTTTAGTTTAATGCAAATTTGAATTGAATAACAAATCAAGTTTACATTATAACGCGACATTTGCCTCGCAAAAATATCTCCCCTGGACGACAAGTATAGTAAGAAAATGCTGGTTGAATTAAACTTCCGGTACTAGATTCACTAATTCGTGATCTGGTGCCATTTTGAATTGATTTTCCAGAGACTAAAGTCACCACGATCATGATGAATAACAACGACGCGTACAATTTCATTTTACTTTCTATATGCAACGAAATGTTTCACAACTTTTAGATTAGAAATCAAAATGATACAAATTTTGTATTTTCATTCCGCCGATATAATTATTGGCTCTAATCTCGGTGCTAAGGTTATCGAGTCGCAGATCAATTACATGTGCGTGTGTGTGTGTTTGTGTGTGTGTGTGTGTGTGTGTGTGTGTGTGTGTGTGTGTGTATGTGTGTGTGTGTGTGTGCGTGTGACACACATAAACAAATTCCGAGAGAACGAGCGCACAAATAAAACACAAAAATCCCCCGTCGACCCCAACATAAAATAAATAAAACAACTCAACCAACAGTTTTGTTTTCATAACCGTCGTAAACACAGTGTGATAAACATATTATTGGGCAATATAACGTAAAGAAAGTTAAAAGATGAAAAATTTTATAAAAATTACGATCGCTTTTTGTGTTTTATTATTAAACAGTTTGGTGGTATTTGGCAGCGATAAAATTCGAAGACAAACAAATTATTTGAAACGATCAAATGATACAGTGCGCGAAGTATACGATAATGATTTAACAACCGAAAATTCATTTGAAGTGGAAAATCGATTTGTTTTGACAGGAAAGTCGAGAGCGCCTATAAATCCGTGTCCACCCGGATTTCGGCTGGATAGACATGGACGTTTGTGTCGAAGAATATATTATTAACTGGATTTTAAATGTGTTAGTTAACTAATTTGTTATTTATTAATGTACAATAAATTAAGTGTATGTGGGTGTGTGTGTATTTTTGAGTTTGCACATCAAAACGGTGCACGCGCACATTGACTGGTAGCAGCTATGAACACAGTATTCTACATTTTATTATTAACAATTATGATGAATGGGCTGATCGTACACGATTAAGGAAACGATGATTAAATTCCTGTAAATATCCGAGTGTCCAGTAGGAGCAAAAAGTGGAGCAAAAAATCTGTGATTTTGATTCATTAAAAATTATTTAATTATGATTAATAAAAATTAATAAGAACTAATTTGTTATTTGTTTTTATTTTTAATTTATGGTGGAATGTAAAGCAAATATCATGTAAGTATTCACTATTGGCAATTGCAACAATTCAGTAAATTGTACAACATGTTTACGATAACCTAATTGCATATTAAAATGCTTTGTTACCCATTTGAGATAAGAGATTTACAATACGTTAAATCATATTCATAGCTTTTGTGTAAGAACGGAAAAAAATTATTTTGAATATGTAAATATGTATAGGGGAGACGAGGGTTCAGCTCAATATATCCTGAGACTAAATTCAATCAATTTACGTAAACAAATTGTATCTCAAAGTTGATTCAAACTAAAATCAAATTTGTTTCAAATTTTATGAAATTCAATATTTGTTTTCATTTTGACTAGAACTGTAATGAAAATTCAATATATTTGAAAAAAGATTTTTTAAATTAAATTTGCAATCAAATCAAATTGTAATCAAAACTAGCTATTTATTAGCTAGGTGGGAGGTACTGCACATCATCGCAATTTAATTCCGTAAAAGTTAAATGTCGTGGATTTGATCGATATCAAAAAAGAATTAAAATCCCCGCGGCTTAATTCACGAAGCCATTAAATCCAACTAAATTTCCAAAATTCTAATATTCGTGTAAGTTAAACGATTAAGCCCGGTAAATGTCTGAGACATCTCAAATAGTCTTAAACTATGTCCGAATACTGAAAACACTTGAATTTGAATAAAAAAAGGAAGGAACATCGAAAAACTTCAATATTCTGAAAAATATCGAGTAGAATAAAGCAGAAGAATTCTTATAGTCAAAATGTGAGATTCAGATTAGCGGACATTCCTCTCTTAACCTTGAATAATGTCGAAAATCCCCGTAATTTCAAATAACTCTCAATAGTATTGAAAAATATCAAATCTACAGTTAATCCCATTTGTTAGTTACTAGATGATCTTCTTTAATTTAAGCCCTTCCAATTATACTGTCAAATTTAACCGAAAGTTGCCAGCCGAAAGTGAAAAGTCGACAATGCAGATTGTGTTGGCTTATCCTTAAGTAAAGAAATGGTAATGCATACTGTGTGATTACCCAATCTGCATTACCATTTCTTTACTTGCTGATTGACTAACACAATCTGCATTATCGACTTTTCAATTTCGGCTGCCAACTTTCGGCTAAATTTAACAGTATAATTGGAAGGGCTTAAATTAAAGAAGATCATCTAGTAACTAACAAATGGGATTAACTGTCGATTTGATATTTTTCAGTACTATTCAGAGTTAATCAGGAAAATCGAATTTTCCGAGATTTTCCAAGGGAAACTTAAACTGAATTTTTTCATGCGATAGCTATTGACAAGTCACATCAATACCATCTATCTCCAGACTTCACACTCTACAGGCTGATTTTATACATCCATTTCTTACTTTGGGCTGGAAACTTTCTAAAACTTTCCTAGATTTCCCACGGGAAAATATGAACTGAATTTTTTTCCTACAGTAGCTATTGACAAGTCACTTCAATGCAATTGATCTCGAGACATAACACTCTAGAGGCTGATTTTATTCAAATTTTCTAATGATTTTTTGAAAACCGAATTTTCCGAGATTCCGATAATTTTTTCCTGCGATAGCTATTGACAAATCACATAAAAACGATTTAACTTCAGATAAACACTCTAGAGGCTGATTTTATTCCAATTTTGTGAATCCTTCTGATTTTCTGATATTTTCTACTATTAGGTTAAACAAAATTTTCCACGTAAGACTATTTACAAAAGTTTTTATTGCAATCCATGTATTCTAATTACTTTTGGCTGTCAACCACCAAATTGTTTATTTTCAGCTGGAATGTTAATAACATAATTTACATTATCGACTTTTCACTTTCGGCTGGAAACTTTCTGCTAACTTTACCAGGGTCTTCCAATTCCAATTATTTAATAATTTATACCTAACTGTAATAGATAAACTTACTACAGTTATGGATTTTTTCGTTTTCTTTTACTAGGTTGGAGTGTGGTACATGTAAAAGGAAATTCTTGTGTGTAAAACCTAAAATTTGTAAGATTTTAAATTTCTGAAAAGCTAAATTCTTAAATAACCCTATTAACTTTGCTAATAAAAACCAGCAAATTGGCCTTCACAATACTTGTCGACACCAGTCAAACTTTTAGCTTGATATTTTATAAAGAAACTCTACTAGAGCTTATTAATTAAAACGTGTCATATTCTTATATTAGCAAAACTGCCATTTCCGGACCGACCTAGAATTAGTTGTGTGCAGCGATCTTTATTTTACAAATAAAATCCATTAATTTGAACTTTTTCTTGTTTGTTGTGGCCAAATATGTATTCCAAAAAGCTACAATTTTAAAATTAGAGCTTTTATATTTATTTTTAATTTTTGTGAATTTTTGCAGACAATTTTTTCAGTTGAGGATCTTTTTGAATGACTCAAATAACAACAATAAAACCATGACCATCGACTGAAAGCTACTAGGACTAAAAGCTCATCGAAATACTACTTAGACCTAAAAGAAGTAAATGTATCGAAAACTGTAACTTTATTAAACTGCTTGGAAGTTTTAGTTTCTAGCTAAAATTCTTTAACTATGATTTTACAATAGAAACGAAAGCTCGACTATTTGAATTATAATGATAAAATAACAAAAATCGATGGCAAGATCGAAATAAAACAGTCTCGGCGCACTAGAACCTGGTTAAATATTATTAAAAGCTTTTTATTTTGAAAAGCTCAAATTCAAATTCCTTATCATAAAACATCATATTGAACTTCTATGTGAATTTTTTTATAAATTTTGAGAATTTTAATCAGATTTGAAAACTGAAAACTTTTTATAGTCCAAGAAAGCAGACAATTTTAGTTTTTTCTTCCACTGGAAACCCCACAAACACTGAATTGAAAACTAAAATTGAATCAACGACTTAACTTAAAAAAAACTTCAAGATTTACTAGTAACACGATGATTTTCAAAACATCAAATTGAAAGCTTCAATTCTTAATCTATTGTGTGTGGAAGATTTTTGGAGTCTTTTATTTCGAAAAGGCTTAAAGCACCAGTTTTAGCTATCGATGATCGTAAAACGCTATCTGGTTTCCTTTCATTTCATTCTTGTTTCTGACCAGTTTCTGATTAAGGAAAAGCTCGGGATAATAAGCCAATTAAATTTCGTTAGTACAAGAATACTTTTTAAATCATTTTGTTTAACAAAATTCATCTATTAGTGCTGAATAAAAGGTTTTCGGGTTTCACATTTCGTGCTGTGACACGGATGGAATTCGACCAATTACCTTTCTTTCAAAACGTGAATTTGTAGCTCGGCTGGTTTTTAGTTGAATTTAAAATATGCAGTAATAGAGCAATTAGTGCTTCGTGGTTCTAGGAAGGGCTTCTAGAAACGGAGTTAATTTCAAATTTTTCTTTGGTATTTTCAAATTTGTGGCATACCACTGGTATAGTAGGGCCAAGACTGTGCCTCACTTTATCAGTTAACAAAAAAATAATTGTACACCTTTTATAGTTGAGACTGATTGACACAAGTGCCCACCATTTTCTAAATTTCAAAAATTTAAAAATATTCAGGAATTTAAGATTTTCTGAAATTTTTTAAAATACCCAGATCAGAATTTAAAAAAATTTTGAAAAATAAATTTAAGAATTAAATTAATTTTGCCATGCTGAGAATTTTAAATAATTTATAAACTTTGAATTTGTTTTAAGAACTTCTAGAATGACATAAGGAATTTATCGAAATCAAAAGGTTTAAAAATTTTCAGTTTTAAGTCCAACTTTTGGAGACAGAATTAAAGAAATGTCCTTCATCGTCAGCCATTTGGTCGTCCCAAATTATTTTAGGCTTTAGTATAGGTGGTTTTCAATAAAGAGATGATTTAATGGCCTAACTTCTGTCTGGGCTTACAACAAGACTGAAAACTTGGAAAAATTATTGAAAGTTTAACCTACTAAAAAAAGAAAAAGCTTTTGCGAAAGTAAATTTTGTCTGAAATTTCTGTTCATATAGTTACTGTTTGCTTGTCGAAAGGTTTCACATTTACATTTCGTAGAAGAGATTTCATGTAAGACACTTTCAAAATTTCTATTAAATGTGCAAACATTAAAGCTTTTAAAGGTGGGTGGAAAGCTTTTACAAATCAATTTTTTTAATTTATCGAATAAAAGCTTTTCAACATAAATATTTGAATTTGTTAGGAAAAATAATTTTCGGAAAGCTTTTAAAATATTTGAAAGCTTCTGAAATTTTTAATATTGAAAAGGAATCATTATTATTTGAAAAATTACTAACCGTGAGTAGACTTTTAAAAATCACAAATCTCTGAAGTATTTAAAGCTTTCAGAAAGCTAATAAGGAAATTAATTTAAATTATGGTTACCTCACAAAATAAATTAAATTATATCTGGTAAGCAAAACTGTATAGTAATTTGCAACTAAAATTGGCAATAAATTATTTCAATGTAACATACCAAATCTTACAAATGCACCGTCAATAAGGAAAGCAGGAGAAAAAGCTACACCCAGAAACAAAAAAAAAATTCTATTATTTTCTTAAACATTTTAATAAATTTAGCTATTCTCAGTTTTATTAAGAAATATACTCGTCGTATTATGTATATACGAGACAGTACCGGTATATTATAAGACAGTATCTGTTAGATAGGAAAATTGTTTTGTAATTTCTGGAACGAGGCAAAATTTCATACAATTCATATATGCGCGCTCCATTATAGTTGTATTAAAACTTAAAACTCTATTTGTATATATGATAATAATATTTTGCTAAAAGCACACAGGTAACACGGTAAAGTAAGAAAAATACAAGTTATAATTTAATTTTGCCTTAAGACAGTAGATGCATCCTTGCGCGCTATCATCTACTCAGATGATTAATTTTCATTTGGAAATGAGACGGGCGTGCAATAGAGCTTTTCATATTTTAATTTAACATAGAATGAACGGATTTACTTTTACATAATATTATGTACAAGATATAACATATCTATACTAATTTAATGATCGTGTGCGACGGATAAGAGATGGAGGAGTAAAACTTTATATTTCCGTATAGTTAATGTTCAAATAAGTGGAACACAATGATGTAATAAATATTTAGGAGCGATGATACAAAATAAAAGGACGGTGTATGTAGCAGTAATAAAACAAAAAGATTTATATGTGCAACATAGAGAGCAGAATATGCCGTAAAATGCTATAAAACACCTTAACGACTACGCGAGCTTTTAGTATTTTGTGTATATCCACGAATTTTAATTCATAACGAACCACTCTCGCTGTTCAATTTTTTTTTTTTTTTGGTACATCATAAACGATTGTCCCGTGGTGATGTTCCATATTTTCTTTTTTTTTTTTACAAGACGACGACTACGATTATTAGACCGAATTGAATTTCAGATCACGTGCTATTTGTTTAGAAGGTATATACATATAATAATCCTAAGTTTAATATCTTTCTGGTGTTTAGTCCCCATTTCTTGTTTTATTTAATATTTAAGATGCTGTTATACAATTTATTACATTCCGATCACATTTGAAAACTTAAATCTTTATTTATAGTGTCGCGCTACTTTTTAGCTCTATTTATTTATATATAACAGATAAGGGAAATATTCTAACACCCAGATTTCGTTAAAGTAAAAAATTTAAGACGATATGGAAATTTAAAAGTCACAACGAGTGCTGTTAACGTAAAGTTAATTTAAAAATAATTTTACTAAACATGCCAAAATGAAACCTAGCTATCTCAACGGTTTGGTCAGTATATTTACCAGTTCGACGTATTGTTATAAACATAGGAAGTAATCGAGCAATCTAAACGCACGTTGGCATAACAAATACAGGTCCCAAAACCTATCTTTAGAGGGACTAAGAACAGTAATCGGAGCACATTTGCAGATTTTGGATTTTTTTTGCTCAGAATTTGGTGATTTGAAGGTGATTTTCGCAAAAATCGGATTTAAAACGAAATTTATGAAAATAATAAAGGAATCCAAATGCGCGTTTGCACAAAAATTACATGTCTCGAAAACTATCTTTTGAGATATCAATAACCGCAATGGGAGCTCAATTTTAGATTTTGGATTCATTGGCTCAGAATTCGCTGATTAAGGTAAACGACCAATTTTCTATAAAATTTATGGAAATAATTGAGCAATATCAACGGGCATTGGCACAACAATTACAGATCCTAAAACATATCTTTAGAGGTATCAAGAACAATATTCGGAGCATAATTGCAAATTTTGGATTGTTTGGCTTTGAATTTGCTGATTTAGGGTAAGATGATTTTGACAAAAATCGAATTTTCTACGAAATTTATGGAAATAATCACGCAATCTGAATGCGTGTTGGCACAACAATTACAGGTCCCGAAACCTGCCTTTAGAGGTATCGAGAACCGCAATTGGCGTACAATAGCAGATTTTGGATTTGTTGGCTCAAAATTTGCTTATTTATAAAAGGAGTTACTACAGATTTTGCCTACCTTTAGTGAATCGAAATTACAAAATTGATTTAAACGAAAATTTATAGTCTATAGTATATTGGTTTTAACCTGGTCATTACCAAATGAGAAAATGTCTCCTAAAACGAATTTTGTCGGTTTCACTTTTAACAATACAAATCTTTTGACAAGTTTTATTGTCTTGAGAATACTTATCGTTGCTACGAGGTATGAAAGAAGTACTACCCTGGTTTATATGAGTGGAATTCAAACTCGATTCTTTACTTCTGTAGTTTAGGATTTGTTTGCTGCAACTTCCTCATATGTAAACAAATATAAAACTACGGTTGCCTTTCAAATAACATATTGGAGTTCAGTGCCCTGATTATTGACCGATTAAAGTTGGTTCATCGTATCGTGGCACGGATTATATTCAAATACTGTTGCAATGACAATTTGTTAACGATAATATACTCGCTATAATATTCGTAAGCTGTCTCTACGAGTGTCACTTGTAGCAGCTGTGTTTCTTCCTCAAAGGATCGTGAGTCACACTCTTCGAACAGAAGTCTTAAATGTTAAACTGACACGACCGCCAAGATAGATTGGTCACTACACCTGTGCTATACAGTACCCACCCCAATATTAGCACATCAGACTTTATTAAGTCAGATCATTTTTATATAAAAATTGACCCACTTCGGGTTACACTGTATGCATACATAAAATTCCAGATCTTAAAGTACTTAAACATAAATTTTATAAATAGATCCGAAATTAATAAAATGTGTAGGGAATATTTAACAGACCGAAACAGTTTTCAATTAAGACTTGCGTTAACTACACACACAGACACTGTAAATTAGTAAATAATAATGCGTTTTACTAAACTGTTGCTGCAGTTAATAATTGTGATGTCGTTATTTGCTGTGACACCAGTTGCAGCGAGAGTCCTAAAACCGGGGAATCTCATTTGTGACCGATTTCAAATTTTTGATGTACGCGTACGTCGATGCCGGACATACTATACGTAAAAGTGTATGCGTTTGGATGGAAAATTACAAATTGATAGTGTAAATAAAATGTTTGTTTACTTTAAAAAAATAAAAAAATGTTTTTGTTGATTTTATTTTTATTGTGATGGGGTCAGACATGTGTTGAATCGGCCCTTTTTAATTAACGTGTTGAATATTTTATTTTCGTGTTGTATAGCTCTAGCTACACATACAAAAAAAAAATGTTTCCAAATTGCCTTCATTGTAGCTTAATTCTCACTAATCTGTAACTGTACTCGTATACGTCTCTCTTTGTTTATTGATTCATCTTTAAGACATGTTTAGACTATATACAATCAGTCGATGTGAAATAATTCAGTAAACGTTATCGAATGATTTAAGCAACATGTTAAATAGAAACATTAAAATTTTATTACTCGTGGCATTGGTCGCGACCACATGGGCTGCACCTCGTTTTGGTGGCGCAACAAATAGTGTCGCAATACGGATATCACCAGTCAATGATAAACGTATGCTAAGCGAATGTATCATGAATCCAGCAAAATTGCGATGTACAACATATTTACGGAATTTTGATCGCAAATATCGGCATTGACTGCGCAAGGTTACATAAGTGTTGTGTTCATTTGTAAAGATACTGACAAAATTAATAAAATTGGATTTGAGTTAATAAAATATTGTGTTTAGTTAATGAATTATAATGAGACTTGCTAATTTGTAGTGTGTTTACAACAGAATTGGACTCGCAATAATAATTTAATTTCGAGGTTTTCCGATTTAAAATATTTGCTAGACATTCTCAAGGGCTTCATTATTCTAGACGGTGCTTGTAATTGTGCGAAATCCTATTTATTTTAATTTTAGAATTGACTCCAGGGTCAACAATTAAATCTATACAGTGTAGGGCATCTTGAGATAAGTAATATTTTCGAGTAGGTTCGCAGATTACTAAACGTCTCTGGTGAAATATAATTTATAACACTTCGTGGAGCTTCCTTAATTTCAGCCACATGATGCCAGGAAAAGCGGATTTTGACAACTAGTAACGAAAAAATACACTTGCAAGACGTATTTCGTAAAAAAAATAACGAGGCAGACAGCTTTTCCATCCAGACATCACCGATTTTATTCAGATTCGAAAAAATGTTAACTTACTACATTGAATTATTCTGTTTCGATTATTAAAGATTGTTAAAGATAAATTGGTGGTTTTGAGTAGGTTTTTGAGTGGTTTTTGATTTTTACACTATCGAGGTTTATTTACATCGTAAAGATTGAACTAGAACAACCGTCTCAAGAAATTGTCACTTTTCCGTCAAATCTCTGGAACGCGTGCAGCATTTTAGCTTAATTCATTGTTTTCCTTTTTTCTAACAAAAGGAATCTTTTGAACTGTCAACCTCAAAAAATTGTGTATGTTTGGATTTTTTTTTTTTTTAAATTTGGCATAAACTTCAATCGCATCAGAATTTTACAAAATGTATAAGTAAAAGGAAGCTTCTTATTTAAGATGGTACTCTCAGCAACAGATTAGAACAAATAAACTTTTGGTCGTAATTTAAAAAATATTTTTTAGCTTCAAAATGGCTTAACAAATAATTTTTTAAAAATTTAACTACAAGTTTGAAATATCTAGACAACAATATACTTGTGGAAGGAAAATAGGGTATCTCAATAAAATAATTTTTTTTCCTAATTCAACCAACTGGGGTCTAAATAAAGAAATATTTATTAATGAAAGCTCAGTAAGGCCTTCTGCAACAAAACTCTGCACTGGCGATAAATCTGGATTTTGAAATACCCTGTTGTGATTGTCACAAACGTGATCATTATTGCACCCTTATTTTTGTAATTGAATAACAAAACTCTGACGATCACGTTGGATCGTCATAAAATATTATTAATTGAAGTTAAGGTCATTAATACACAAACAATACAAATCTTACGACCACAATTTCATTTGTTAATCATAAAAACCGCATAAACGGATTCGATATTATTGTATTACGAGCAACTATGACCATGTTGATGATGATCAAGAATGATAAAATCGTTAAGAATTATTATTTTGTTTAGTTTTAGCGATCATTATCTAATTTCAAAATGAGAAATGATCAGAGAGCGTTTTCAAAATTTCATGTCTCACCATACTACGATTAATTTTATTTGGGATATCGTTTAAATAAACGATCGTCTATTTTCCAGAAACAAAAATCGTACGATCGTTTACTTCGTGTGATCAGCACTTGAGTGTGTGGTTTACCACAAAATTACAATTCTTTCCAGTAATCTTCATTCATGCTATTTATCTGTTGCGGAAAAATTATTTTTTAGTGTTTGTGACGCGCAGTTTACTTACCCCATAAGTTTAAATTATTTATGCGATTGTATTCTCTCGTACGCATCTCTAGAAGATAGAACGTAACGCAAACGTAAGATTATTTTCAAATAAGTTTTTGGCACAGTCTAATTAAATCCTTTGGACATCAAACGAACGAAATGGATATTAAACGATTTGTGTCAAAATCTCAAAAATAGGTTCTACAAGTTGGGAAATTTATTGAATTATGAAAGACAGTGTCAGGACTGATAAGAATAAAGTTTTACGTACAATAAATTTTTCTGTAAAAGTGTTTTGTTCTATTTTTGAAGCCAAAATGATTAATTTGAAGTTTCGAGTACATTTAACTAAACGATCGATACAATTACTTGGTAATTCGTCAACCAAACAACAAATTAGTTTTGTTTTTCTATTACGGCACTCGTCACAGTAAAAGCTCAAAACACAGTAAAAACTTAAATAACTTATAATTTCGCAAGTTGGTTTAATTATTTTAAAGCTTTCTCTTTTTAATTTGAGTTTACTTGATATGAAAACAGCGGTATACAAAACAGGATATAAAAGCACAGTATACTAGGAAGTACTTAGTAATTGGTGTATTCAACACCTGTTTATATTAAATACCTAAACCATTTTGTTACTGCCAAAGATTAAAGTTGTATAAAAGATTTTTAAAAAAAAGCTCGAATTTTTTCTCAGTCCCCATAAATACTGTTTTAACACATGCTCCGAACTCATCAGCTATCAACTTCTTGTAAACTTTGTGCACTTATTTTAAAAAAGTTCTTATGTTAATACAAATTAATTAAGCTTTCAATATTCAAGTTTATATAAAAAATGTTAAGTTGTTATGCTTCTGAAAATGGTGATTTACGGTTTTATACAGGTTTAGTTAAAGCTCCAGCTTTTAATTTTGTATCAAACCGTTTTAGACTCGTATTGTCAACAGACCGATATATCAAAAAGCTTTAAAGATCTGAAATAAATTCTTAGCTTTAGTTAGGCTTTCTTAACAAGGAACGTGGTTTCGAGTATTTTAAGAGATTAAAAAACTCGGGACATAATTTTTATTGGACATAAGAAATTTTTAAACTAATTAATTAAGCTTCCGTTCATGGTCTATCAAAAATCTAACATTTATGTTTTACAATAATATAACTCGAAAGATTTTTGTATTTCAGCTTTTAACAGCTTTAAGATTAGGTACTTACAGCAATAAATATAAAATAGTATGCAATCAAAAGACAAATAAGATCTACAAAGAAAAGCTCACTAACTTTAAAATCGATTTATAAATGTCGAAATCTCGAATCATAGTTTTAACGATCTATTATTGTAACTTTCCTTTTTATTGATACTTTGAGTTTTCTGACCATACTAAGTTCAAAGTACTATTTTAACTTCAACAGTTTTAAAATGAATATCATTTACACAGTCAAAAGTTTATACATTCAAAAGCTTTCAAACAAAAAGCTTGATTTTTTCTATTTACTTATCCGGAAACATCCGGATGTCGAAAACTAATTATTATAACCTTCTTACTTCAACTTTATGCTACTAAAATGATTACCTAAATTAAATAAAGCTTTATTAAAAAGCACTTACAAAGTTTATGATCTTTCAATGATGTAATGCCCAAACCTGTTTCGGCGATGTTCTCTGTAGGAAGCAGTCAGTTTAACAAAAAAAAAAAAAATTGAAAGTTGTGCCTTTTAAAGATGGCCAATAGTGTAATAAATGTAGAAATTTTATAAGAAGTATAGCTTAGTGTGAAACCTAAAAGCCCAGACCAGATATTAATAATTTAGTAAAAGCTTTTTGTATGAACGAAACAAGTTAAAAAAAGCTTTCTAAATGGTTCATAATTTATAATTATTTTACTTATCTGTTTATTTGTAAAGGTTTTAACAAAAGTTTTTAAAAGTGAAAAGCTTTCGCCAAAAAATAATTCCTGGTTTAAATACCGAATTACAATGTTGCTAGCAAGTGTTATTATTTTTAAAACTTTATATATTTGCATTTGACAGATCAACTGTGAGCTTTCAAAATCATCGGAAGAAATAAAATATTAATTAGATCAAAATATATCAAATTAAAATTCGAGAAGTTGTCAAATTATTTATGCAAGCTTTTTATATTTTAATACAAATAGCATTTAAAACACGCGTTCACAATTAGTATTTTTAACTTCTAGGTTCTAAAAGTGGAACTATCAAACATATAGTATAGTGAAGCAATCTTTAACAGAAAAATAATTTGTGCTTTCACAAATAATTTTCGATTTTGGATTTTTTTGCTCAACAAGCTATTTTTAGCAAAATTAAGCACTTGTACGAATTTAGAAATTGTAAAATCTTGAAAAGAACTTAACTAATAATTTTTGTTTAAATTTGACTAACAATTTGAAAGCTCTCGATACAAATATATTTACTTATGAGGACTATTATGGCTAATAAGTAAAATAAAAATTATTTATTGCAATTTCACTCAGCTGGTATATACTAAAGAAAGATTTATTCATGAAAGCTCCATAAATATTTTTATTTCTTTGTTTTAATCATTTTAATGCAGAACATTAAACGATATAAAAGAGTTAGTTTGATGAATACCCCATAGGTCGGCATTGTGACGATAAGGCTGGAAAGCTTTACTATTGTGACAATTTAGAAGCGATATGTTTCAATTTAGCCTTGTTGAAATAGAATACTTTAATTATGTTACTTTCTTGTTATGTTATTTGTTCTCTATATTCATTTTTGCACTATTATCGAAATTGAATGACTAAACCCTAACGATCTCTTTGGTTCGTCACTAAATATTATTAATCGATATTATGATCGTCATCAAACAAACAATACAAATCTTATATTTACAATTACATACCTTAATCATTAAATATGCGATATGGTGCAAAACGTAACTAATACTCATATTATTGTGTTATCTCGTTTCCTTCCGGCGCGTGTGCGGTCTACTCAAAAATTTTAATTCAACCCAGTCATACTTCGTTCTTTCAGTAACACTGTATCGATGTCGGTCAAGGATGATAAAAACATGTAAAAACTTAATTTTGTCCAGACGTTTTATACCAACAATTTCAAGAAGGTCGTTTGCACAGTAATGCTTCGTTCATTTTTTTATTAATACTAGAAAATACTTTCTTAGTATTTATAAGTTTATGACGCGATCGGGAATGATTGAGCAACATTTAACAGTTAAATTATTTTTTTTTTTTCATGTTTAGCGATCGTTATCAAATTTTAAAGCTACCATGATTGATCGAGGAATTGTAAATGTGACAATAGCCTTTGCAAAAATTTTTGAATCTATCATACGATCTTATGTGATGACGATCATAAATTATAAAACATTTTGAAAAATATACTTCCTTTGAAGCGGTCATTATATAATTTGAGAACATTTTATTAGTCGATCGTCCTCCAAAAACAAAACCCATCTTACGATCACAATTACCTAAATTTCTTACATTAGATTGATCATATGTGAAAATTCATGCAGTAATGCTTCTGAAAATAGTGATTTACGATTTTATACAAGTTTAGTTCAAGCTCCAGTATAACAATCTTTTCATCTTTCAAGATTCGTTTCTAGTTATTTTTAGAGATTACAGAACTTGGGGCGTTTCTAAATTTAAACTTTTAAATTTTTTAATCAAAAACCTAACCTTTGAGTTTTAATATAACCCAAAAGCTTTGTGTATTTTAGCTTATTAACAGCTATATAAATACTTGTAGTAGTAAATATAAAATAAAATGCAATCAAAAGTCAAATTAGTTAAAAGCTTTTAAAATAAATAATTGAATTAATTAAAATATAATAAAGTGGTTTCTAGTTTTGTCCAAAAAAACATTATGAAAGCTTATAAATTAATAATAATTTATAAATTAATTAAAAAAGCTCCAATTTTTTTTTAAGAAATATTCAGATGTCGAAAACTAATTAATATAAACTACTAACTTTATTACAATACCCCTTTAATTAAACGAATCTTTACCAAAAAGCACATAACAAGTTTATTTAGATCCAATGCGGTAAAGTCAGAACCTGAGTTAGCGATGCTCTCAATCGGTAGCAAACAGTTTATCATTAAAATGCGAAAGTTGTGCTTTTTAAAAGCTTTCATTTTTCTAAAGCTTCATATATAGTTGAATAAGGGCTACTTTCTATATTTAAAATTTTTAAATGTTTTTGGAAGATTTCTAATCATTACTGTTAGGGCTGTATTGTCTTTCAAGTTTTGGTCAAGATATTAGAAAGCTTTTCCAGCAAAGCTCAGGCAGAAATAAGTTATTTAAAAAAGTAGTATCAATCATCGAAATCGTAGCACAACTGCAGATTTTCGATTTTTAGGGGCTCTGAATTTGTGGTCTATTGTTCAGGGAATTTTCAATAAAATGGGTAGAAATATTCGAACGATCTGAATACTCATTAGCACGACAATTACAAATCTCAACGCCTATTGTTGATTTTAAATCATCGTCATCAAATAAACAACACAAATCTTACGATTACAAGTTCACACGTTAATCATAAAATATGCGATATGGTGCAAAATGTAACTAATACTCATAATGTTGGGTTATCTCGTTTCCTTCCGGCGCTTCTGTGGTTTACCAAAACATTTCAATTCATCATAGTCATAGTCTTTCAAGTACGAGATGACGATCAAGAATGATCAAAATACATTTAAAAATTTAATTTTTGTTCCCTTTTCAGTCATATCAACAACAAATTCCGCAAAATCACCGATCTGAATATTTCTACTAACAATTCCAGGAAGATCGTATAACCTCCAGAAAGAAATACAAAAAAAAAATCTCACAAAGACCTTTTAAATTTGCGATCGTACATTTTTCACAAACAGTCACTTTTCCAGTAGTGTTTCCTCATTCTTTATGGCTTCAGTGATAATGATCAAAAATTATAAAACATTTTGCAAATTATGCTTCGTTTGAAGCAATCATTCTAAAATTTGAGTCGATCACCAATTCCATGACGATCATTCTCCAAGAATAAAACAAATCTGACGATCACAATTATATTTCATATATGACCAAAATCTATAATACTTAATCTACTTCCTGTATGGCGCGTCTGTTGTTTTTACAAAAATTTTAAAACTCTCTTTAAAAAGTTTTGGAAAATTCCGCGTATTTACGATTAAGTACATAACTTATTATCTCATATTTTTAAATTATTTACGCGATAATATATTTACGACACTTGTGCGCATCTCTAAATGTGTAAATTCTCTTTTTGATTTTTACGTTCCCATAAAAACATTTTATTACTCAAATCTATTTAGTAAACGTTATCGCATTGTGTTGAACTGTCTTTACGTTGATTACGTATGATGTTCAAAGATATCTTGACATAGTATATTAATAATAATTGTGACATTAGTTGAAATTTCAAGGGCTGTCGTATTCTGGCTGATTGAATTATGAATCCAGCTGCATTGCGGTGTACAAAATACTTCCGGAATTTTGAACGTAAATATTGAGTGCGCGTGCGATCAAAATGTCAAAAATAATAAAATTATTAATCGTAATAATGATGTGTTTTGGGATCGTTCTGTCGTCAAATAATTTTACGGATCGAAGTGTTCTACGGACAGTCCCTCTATGTGAACAATATCATATTTTAGATAAAAGGACCGGACGATGTCGCCCAATTGTATATAATTTATAAATTTTTTGAAATACAAATTATTGTTTTAAATAATATTTGGTTTTGTTGTTTATTTGCTTGTGTCGCATAATCCCGTCAACTATTTGTCATATAGTAAATAAATAAACAAATCATGTTCTAATTTTGGACGACAATGTAATGCATAGTGAGCAATATCTGTAAATTCGAGTTGTCGACCGCAAATGTAGGATTATTTTTTAATACTCCAGTTATATAAACACTGCTCAAATGATGGAATTAGCACAGTCGAATTAAATCATTTGGATAAAATACTTCTCATCTCTGCAATTATAAAAAAACAAAATGGATATGAACCGATTTGTGTGGATGTTAATACTGATGACAGTAATTGGATTTGTTTCTGCTCGATCGATAACCACAGCACATCGAATTTTCCAATTGCCCGTGGTACCAACACGAAAATGTGGCCCTGGAGAAATTTATGCCAGAAACAGATGTCGGCAAATTTATTAAATTATTGAAGTGTCGTATAAGGACTGATAATTATGTGATATAATAATATTTATGTACAATAAAAATGTTGTTAAACTTATTTGTTTTAATTTCGAAGCCAATCATCGATCTTAACCTGTCGGATTTAATTAAATTCAATTATCATAAGTTGAAATAAGAATTTGTAGAAGTTTGGTCGAATACCTGTTCATTCTGGTGCGATTTCGTCCAAAATTCGGTAGAAAAATTCAAAAATTAATTGTTGAATTAAATACCCCTGAATGTATGCTAATAGCACTACAAATTTCTTGGTTAATTTTTTTGCGATTTAGTAAAAGACAACACTTGCGAAAAAATCTTCAAAAATCTTGACAAATTTTCTTTTTGGACACTTAATACTTTGACCTCCAATAATTTTGCTTCAAAAGCATTGTTGTCGAAGTTTCTTGCAATAAATTCAATTTTGTATTTTGAACATCTAGTTTGGGTAGATAAAAAACTTATCAAGTTTCTTTTGAATTCTTCTTTTTTGTATACGAAATAAATTTGGAATTGGTGAGGTTAGGTTCTCAACCCTTCCTCTACAAATTACGCAGAATCGTCCAGGCCATTCTCCAGCGGTTTACTTTGCTAGCTCATACAGAGATGAATTCGCAGTGGGTTTTTTATAAAGGGGTGATCAGAACTTCGGTTTGAAAATTAATTCAGCTCCCAAATCAATCCCTAGCTGAACCTCCAACTCACCGTACATCAATCAAGCCTTAACCTAACCCCAAATCAACCCTTAACTAATTCTCCAACTTCAACTCAACTTAGCTCGAACCAAATCTCAACCCTCTGCTGCAGAGGTCAATTCGAGTCGAAAGCTACATACAAGTATGAATACAACTAAATCTAACCTACCACTAATCCGTAAATTCTATGCAACTCAATTTTCACTCAAACTTTATTCTGCATCTTACCATAATAGCAACGTACAATCATACCAGCATACGTATCATCGTACCAACAATCTTAAACCATCATGATATAAATGGTATATTTTACCATCAATCCACCATACCTTCATACCATCATATCTTGGAAAAATCAAACGATCGTACCATCCAACCATCTTACCATCATACTATCGTACCATCATTCTAGAATATATACCGTCATAACATCATACGTACTATCATATATACAATCATACCATCACAATACAACACCATTATACCATGTCAGACCGGAATGGGTACGAAGGGCCGAATTTCAAAGGGCCGAATGTCGAAGGGCCGAATGTCGAAGGGCCGAATGTCGAAGGGCCGAATGGGTCGAAGGGCCGAATGTGTCGAAGGGCCGAATGTCGAAGGGCCGAATGTCGAAGGGCCGAATGTGTCGAAGGGCCGAAAGTGTCAAAGGGCCGAATATCGAAGGGCCGAATAGGTCGAAGGGCCGAATGGGTCGAAGGGCCGAATGGGTCGAAGGGCCGAATGGGTCGAAGGGCCGAATTTTTTTTTTTTTTGTGTCGTTTTTAGAAATATAATTTTTAAAATTTGTTGTTTTAAGGAATATTTCTTATGAATTTATGTATTTTATTATATTTAATCTTTGAATATTCTATCGACAAAAATATTGCATTAATTGAGGTTGTTTATATTTTGCGTTCCTTTTGGTATTATCAAGTGAAAAAATATTTGTACATAATAGGTATTTTATCAAAACCAAGTCTTATTATATCAATATAAATGGAATATATATGTATGTAGGTATACAGATATGTATAACTTTTGTAGTATAACCCGCTAGTATATAATAACTAAAGGCGAAGGTTATTTTTTTCAAATATGCATACCAAATGTAAATAGATTTTAAATAAGAAAAAAGAATTTTGTCATAAAATGTCATAAAAATTCAATTTACTCCTGTTCTTTAAACTGATGATGATATTCATTCTTTTCGAACGATGTTATTTTCTAGACCATTATATAGTTTATTGCTATTGTTTTAGAAAAAAAAAAAAAGTAAGTGGTGGAATTTGTCTTTTGGAACAAAGAATCCTAATTATCGGTCGGCTTTCTTTCAATATCACTATACGAAAATGTATTATTTTGCTCCACACGATGAAATCATAAAAAAAGGGATAGAAAGATTTTTCAAGGGTGGATCTACAAAAAAGACTTTTATTGATGTGTCCATGTACATAATCATAAATAAACAATGTTGTATTATGTGTTTTGGTTATTCTATATACCTATTTGCATCATGGACAAATATATCTAGAAAAAGAAAAGACAAAAGAAAAATTACAAAAATATCTAGAAAAAGATGAAAAGCTCAAGAAGAGAAACTAACTTCTGGAATTATAATTTTAAATAAAATTTGTGTAATTATTACAATTTGTTTTTTATTAATTGAATCTAAACCATCTTGATGTAAGTAGATAAATGGCTACTCATATAAAAAATCAACTTAAAATAAGGGACATAGGAAAACTGACTTGGGTATGTAAATTTTGCATTACAAAATATTGCAATTACAAACAGTTGCAACTATAAAATATTGCAATATAAAATCTTGCATAACAATTTCCCATACTTTTTTTTCTCTATTCTGAGGAAAATAAATTGAAGAAAAATGACATCGACTAATTTAACTTGGAATTGTAGAGGCTAACGGCTTCGGTAACTCTCACGGGCACGCGGGAGGTCGCTGCGCTCCCCCCCCCGCTTAGCCCTCCGAGGGGCTTTAGATTTGAGCTTCGGGGGACGTAGGACCGGGATCAGCAAACATGTCGCACTGCGTGCCGCACGTAGGAGCGGATTATATAGAATAAAAGGATTATCCAAATACATAATGTTGTAATATATGATTGGAAGAATGAAAACATCAATAAAACTCTTTTTTGTTGATCCACCCTTTAAAAATCTTTCTATCCCTTTGTTTGTTATGTGTTCGTCGTGTAGAGAAAAAAAAATACATTTTCGTATAGTAAGATTGAAAGAAAGCCGACCGATAATTAGGATT
Source organism: Tipula vernalis (assembly GCA_958295665.1). NCBI lineage: Eukaryota > Metazoa > Arthropoda > Insecta > Diptera > Tipulidae > Tipula > Tipula vernalis. The sequence continues at coordinate 358,090,032 of OY282560.1, forward strand.
CATTATTTACTTTTTTTTTTCTAAAACAGTAGTCATAAACTATATAATGTTCTCGAAAATAACATCGTTGGTAAATGAAAGAATATTATCATCAGTTTAAAAAACAGGAGTAAATTGAATTTTTATGACATTTTATGACAAAATTCTTTTTTCTTATTTAAAATCTATTTACATTTGGTATGCATATGTGAAAAAAATAACCTTCGCCTTTTGCTATTATATACTAGCGGGTTATACTACAAAAGTTATACATATCTGTATACCTACATACATATATATTCCATTTATATTGATATAATAAGACTTGGTTTTGATAAAATACCTATTATGTACAAATATTTTTTCACTTGATAATACCAAAAGGAACGCAAAATATAAACAACCGCAATTAATGCAATATTTTTGTCGATAGAATATTTAAAGATTAAATATAATAAAATACATAAATTCATAAGAAATATTCCTTAAAACAACAAATTTTAAAAATTATATTTCTAAAAACGACACAAAAAAAAAAATTCGGCCCTTCGACCCATTCGGCCCTTCGACCCATTCGGCCCTTCGACCTATTCGGCCCTTCGACCCATTCGGCCCTTCGACATTCGGCCCTTCGACATTCGGCCCTTCGACACATTCGGCCCTTCGACAAATTCGGCCCTTCGACATTCGGCCCTTCGACATTCGGCCCTTCGACAGATTCGGCCCTTTGAAATTCGGCCCTTCGACATTCGGCCCTTCGACATTCGGCCCTTTGATATCATTCCGTCAGACCACTATACCATCGTAAAATCATACCATCATATATACCTACTCACCACGATACCATCGTACTGTTACACCATCATAACATAACACCATCATACCAATATACCATCGTATCATAATACCAGCATACCATCACAATCATACCATCACACCAACGTACCATCGAACCACCATACCATCATAAAATCGGCCTTGGGGAGCCATGGTAAAATAATGAGTTGATGTTGCTCGAGAAAAGATGTAATAAGCTTAATTCCTTATGTAGATTGCGTGGTGTTAAATACTATCTCGATTTTGATACAACCCGCAAGGAATTTAAGAGCCTAAACTGGTTCGTTTACAAAAATTATATGAAAGAGTTCACATCTAGTCTTAAGGAGTTTTGGAATTTCGTTAGCAGCAAGAAAAAATTGCCTGGCTTTCCGTTTACTATGTATTACCAGAGCTCCTTCGCTAGTCAGCCCCTTCCTAGCTTCATTCAATTTAGGGGGGAGGGGGGGGGAGTTCGGGATTGCTTACAGTTTAGCCATTCTGATTACCTTCATATTTAATTAAAGCCTTTGTCGTGCTTTTTTCCCCAAATTCTTCCTTGAAAATTTCTTGTATTTATCCAATCTTCAAGGCGGTCAAAAGATGTAATGCGAGTAATTATCGTGGGTTTGCCATTCTCTCCATCTTACCCAAGCTGTTTGAGTCTATGGTTCATAAAATCTTGCACTTCCATACTAAGCATTTAATTTCTCCAGCACAAGAAGGATTTTATCCCGGTATGTAGCAGCTAGACGTGGTTTGAAGGATTTAACTAAGATGACCACTCTGTTCTTATTAGTAAGTTAGAGAGTCTAAATTGTCAGTTATTTCCAATTAAGTGGTTGCGTTCCTATATCTCTGATCGTTGGCATTCCATTAGAATCTTGGGTTTTTATTCCCAATGGTTTCGTGTGCCATCTGGCGTGTCTCAAGCCCTTTGTTTATCAATGATGTTGTTTAATGCTTTGAGTTTACTAAATGCCTCATTTTCGCAGACAACATAGAAATGTTCGCCCGGGTTGCTAGTATGCAAATTAATGCAGATTTTCCAGTAATTAACAATAGATTGGCTCTGAACGTGAGCAAATGTAAGACTCTTTATCATACGTTTGGTTCAAAGGATATTGTTTATATTATACTTCAGCTACGTTAGATCCCATCTGCAACATGTAGTTGTGTTAGTCTGTCAAATAAGCTGACCTTGTAATTTCAACGACCTTTGATACTCCAGTACAAGATTAGAGTAAAAAAGAACAAACCATTTTCTAGCACAAAACTCTACGTTCCAATAATTTCAGTTTGGTTGCCACTTCTAGTATTCGTACGTACCAGTTACTATATATGTATGTATAATACTACAATACATACTCCGATTATATATAAACTGCTCAAATGATGGTATTAGCACAATCGAATTAAATCATTCGAATAAGTTACTTCTATCTGTATAATTATAAATTAACAAAATGAATATTAAATGGTTTGTGTCAATGTTAATACTGATGATAGTAATCGAATTTGTTTCTGCTACAGCATTAACGACAGCACATCGACTTTTCCGGAAGAAAGAAACGGAAATATATTGTAATTCTGGAGAGATTTATAAAAATAATAGATGCCGCAAAATGTATAGAAATATTAAATGATCAATTATGTGACATACTAATAATTATGTAAAATAAAAATTATTGTTAAATTGATTTGTTTTAATTTCGAAGCCAATCGTCACCCTCAAAGAGGTCATTTTCATTTTTGTGTGCGTACTTACTAAAGAAAGATTAGTGTCTCATGATTAAAAAATAAAAATAATAAATCCGATTTTTTATATATGCGATAAGCGATAGGCTACTTAACATTTTGTTGTTGTTGCGTTATTATCATCATATCATAAGATTTTTATTTTTGTTTTAAACTCCATATTCCACCTTCACTCGATATTTTTACTGGCAGAGAGTCACGTAATTTTCTTTTATTTTTTGCTCTTCTTATGCTAAGCTTTCTTCGTAATATATCATCAAAGTATATTTTTGAATAAATGATTTACCGATACTATATGGAAGAAGATACAGTATAGTGAAAATTAAGATTTTCCATCTAACCTCTCAAGAAGATAAGAGGTGAGATATTTAAAAATTTTGCTTAGAGTTACAGATTTTTTTTTTTTTTTTTGTACTCCTTTATACTTGAGATAAATATTTATGTAAGTGATAAAAATTTCATTTCTATATGTGCACAGGCCAAACTGTACCATAAATCATACATAAGTAGATAAGTTGGATTCAATAAGCCGTTAATCTATTAAATATCGAGTTGATAGCGCCAAACCCTAAATATTAATCAAAAAAATTTGTTTATTTTTTTTATTAATTTGACAGTCGGCTTATCAATAATCTTGTTTACATCATTTTTTGTGAAGCTTGAGACATAAATATCAATCAAGTCTTTCAATTTTAGGTGACACAATTTAATTATTAGCCACTTAATAATGTGTAAGTGGGGCGATACAAAGTTTTTTTTTTGCAAATTTCAGATATGTTTTCTAAATTGATTTGAAGTGTGCACCCAGTAAGTAGATATGTTAGAAGATTGCTGTCGATTTTATTATAGTTAAGATATTTATAACCTCAAAGGCTTCTCCCCTTAAAAGTTAATTAACATTTATTCCACTTTGAAAGTCAATTTTGAGTGGAAAAAGCCTTTTCGGGATGAGTATTTGTTGGAAAAGGGAGGTAGATCGTTCAACGAGTCGAAATCGTCTAAATTACTTATAGTATCTGTGAACTTCTAATAAATTAGTAGAAATAGTCGAGCGATCCAAATGCTAGATGCCAAAACAATTACTGATTGAAGAACCTGTTGTCAGGCGGATCAAACATTATAATTGGAGAATAATTGCAGATATTCAATTTTTGAGCTAAATTTTTTGTCATTGTGATCTTAAAAAATAGGAACGGCTTTTTTTAATAAAAGAAAATTATATTTTATCTTAAAAATGACACGAGGTTCCCTTGAAATATAATTTTGAAAAAGCCCTTTCGCCGTTAAAAGGCCTTTTCTGGTAATATTACTTAGGTATAGGGGTGGTTCGCTAACCAAATTTTATTGGTTTAAGACCATTCTGTTGAATTAAATTTAGAAAAAGTGTTCCTCGCATATTCGCCCTGTTTGTTTATTAAGCTAGTAAAGTAATTAAAAATCATATGAAGACTCTTCTTCTAAAATATTTTTATTCTTTAAGAAGGAAAAGAGGAGCGATCCAAACGCAAGCTCGCACAATAATTACATGTCGAAAACTTATTGTCTGAAGTATTATTCATTGTAATCGGGGATTAATTTCAGATATTGAATTTTTGAGCCAAATTGGGATGGTGATCTTGCAAAAGCGAAAAGGCTATTTTTAGTAAAATTAAATTATATATTATCGAAAAACACTTGCAAAATGTTAAGAGACACAGGTTTCCGTTGGAACAGAGTTTTGAAATAAAAGGCCTTTCCGGCATGGAAAAGGCCTTTTCGGGTTTATGTTTCTTGGTAAAAGGGATGATTTACTAACCAAGTTTTATTGGTTTAGGATGGTTCTATTGATTTGGATTAAAGAAAAATGTTCGCCGCGTATAATCTTCGACACATGGGCAGAATTTATATATTTCTACATATTTCATTCTAGATATTTCTTTAATCTTTAAGTACTGGCTTATATATTGGCGGTTAAGTAAGTACCAAGCCTTTGAACGAATATTCTGAAAATTATCATGAATCTTGGAAAAAGAGTAGTTTTTGCACCGTGACGTTTGAGAGCCAGTTGTTTGAGTTGACAAAGGTGATTGCTTATTCTATGTTAAGTTAATTGTGTATTTATTTAAGTTATTTCAATATTCTTATAATAATGCTATTATTTGTATTGTGCTAATGATCCTTAATAAAATATTAAAATCAGAACAATTGAATAAAAACAACATTCTTAAGAGAATTAAATCAAAATATTTCAAACACTAATTATTTACCACAACACATTATGTCTAAAGAACACAAAAAAAAAATTTCATACCTTTCCGTCTACCAAAAAAAAAATTTGCCAAACAATATTTGAAAAACGTTTCTCCTACCCCTTATACCTCAACAGCCCCTATACATGTTTATACAAATATTTTACATTGTTCTTCTTAGAAATCATAAATATAAAATTCCTTTCAAGATAACTTAGTGTTTATACAAAATAAATATTCGTTTGCTTCTTTTATTATAATTAAAAATAATAATAATAATTTTCTAATTTCCATAATATAGTACAACAAAAACATTTTTCTTTGTTGTTGTTTTGTTTTATGGATAATGCTAATAATTTATTAAAAATATTTTAAAATGATTGAATAAATAATTATTTTGAAAATAACAAAAATTAAAAATTTGTTCATTATTAAAGTTCGTATATTTCGTATACATAGAATGATCTGCGGAAATTGATACATGCAAAAAATTTACGGCAAAATGGAATGATTGACCGAGATTTATAACGAACGGTATTATTAAAATATAAACCAAATAAATTAATTGGGTAATAATTGTCGAAGGGTTAATGAAGTACTATTTGATATCGATTTTTGTCTAGTATTTATGTTTAATTGGTGGTGGAATAAATTCACCTAAACATTGGTGGTAAACAAACAATTCATTTTTAATTTTTTTTTGCTAGCAAAAAATGCTAAACCGTACGTAGGTATATTGTGAAAAACGAACAAGTGGCTTATGGATTCAAAATAGCTAAAGACAGGCCCAAACTACTGTTTTGTAGTAATGCGTCGGATAATTTAATGACAAAAAAGTAGCTAATTTATAGATTATTGAGGCCTAAAGCCAAGAATTAATGAACAAAATCAAACTACCTGTTTATTGACGAGCCAACAGAATAGCTTAGATAAAACGTACTTTTACAGCGAACTTCTTTAGAGAACGCCCCTGGACACCCTCAGGATTTAAAGCACTAAAATATTCAGGTTATCTACCACCATATCAGAAAACTTTTCAGCGTATTTTGGATTTAATGGATAGTGATGCCGACCCTATAGATTCTCTGGTAAGGAAGCGGAAATCATTTCTTTGGCCACTAATGAATTAAAATCTTCCACTTTAAACGTTTGTGTGAAACCAATATGGCCGGAAATTCTTTGTAAGGCCGTTGAATGTCCAGTAGTGGATGAAGAATATTAACTAATCTTTGACCTCTCATATGCTTTAGAAAGAAAGGATTTGAGGACTTTCCAATTAATGATATTCACGAGCTGGTAACACATGAAAATTATTTGACTATACCAGATCTATTGGGTATAGTTGATGAAAAGACACTTGATGAATCAACTGATCCAGTTGATTCATCAAGTGTCTTTTCATCAACTATACCCATTTTACATGGGTAAAATGGGTATAATTGATGAAAAGACACTTGATAAATGTCCATTTCCTGATGCCTGGAAAAATTTAGAATTCATTTTGAAAGATTCCGATATTGAAAAGTTTCATTTTAAAGATAGAATGGAATTCCTGTAAATGGATGGAGATTTAATTTTAAAATATTCTGGAAATTCGAAATTCAATTTTAAAATATTTTGAAAAATATAAATTAAATTTTCAAATTCATTGAAATTTCAGGAAATCTTAATTTCCGAAAAATGGAGATTCGATTTTAAAATGTTCGCGTAAAAAGGATTTCAAATTAAACTTAGAAAAGAATTCCTGCAAAAGGAAGATTTAATTAATCTTAATATATTTGAGAAAAAGAGATTTAATTTTATACTAAAACTTCCTCTCCAGCAGAAAGGTAAAGTAAATATTTATAGAGGCAGCAAGGTATGAAGTATTTTTGACGAAACAATGCCATTAAGAAAGGTGGACCTGGTTGCAAGTAGTTGGCACGATAATTGGATGCTTGATAACATCCACCAACTCCTCGTAATTTACTCGTAACGGCAATTTGATCCATTCTGTGAGTGACTGAATATCAGCTGATGCGAATCTATATACTGAACAGACTGAAATATTTTGATTTGCGCATTTTCTAACTTCGACATACGCTAATGAATTTGAGAGTTTATTCTGATTCTGATGAAGCTCATCTGATGTTAATTAAGGTGGAGGAATTTCGCTCCGCTCCCCAAATGAAGTTCTTGAAGTGTTTCTCTAACTGTTTTTGATGGAATATGTCGTTTACTCGGCTGTTAATTGATTAATTGAATTCAGTTGTTCAATACTCTGTATACAAATCCTTAAAACGATAAAAATCGTAATGTAATTGCCACTGAGTGTTGGGATGTTCAGCTTGGTAGAACAATGAGGTTCTTCTCTTGATTGGTTGATCGTTTGATTAAGTGTAAAAAAAGTTAGTACTTCTGCACGTTAAAGAAACTTTGAACAAATTCTTTAACCATAGTTTTCATCCGTGACTAGTAATTTAAATAGTTTTACCACGGATCTTATGAATTAGCTATGATTGGCCGTTTTTGGATCAAGACTACAACGTCCATTTTGAATACTGGTCCAGTGTGCCACTTGGATCGTTGGGTTAGCGTTGTGAGGTAATCGTTGTGGCAACTTTTCCAGAATCCTTGTATTCATTTCTAGATATTCTACCTTACGTTCAATTTGCCCACTGGGATTCCTTCTATATAGGTTTGGTTCTGGCGTAGCTCTAATAGCGGGTCCCCAATCACGGAATGATCTGTTGTGAAATCCTGTAATTTATCTGGATCGTCGTGGGGTCGGCACAGCGGTCGGGAATTTAATAACTGTCCGTAAATAAAATTTCACCAATTTAACTGTCGCCTCCCAAAGTCATCCGAAATGTGGGGCACTGGAAGGATTGAATCGAAACTGAATGTTCTTCTGTAAACAAAATTTAAGAACATTGTTAGAATTTTGTTGATAAGCTACAAAGTTCGACCCGTTTTCACAACAGATTAAACATGGGAATCCTCGTCTAGCAATAAATCTTCGTAGCGTGGAAATAAACGATTCCGTGTCTAAGCTGCTAACTTCGTCTAAGTGAATTGCCGTAAGCTTTTTTCATTAGTATCGGCCCTGAATAGTCCAATCCAACATTTTGAAATAGCCGATTTTGCGTTATACGCTCAATAGGTAAGTCGGCCATTTTTTGGCTTCTTGATAGGCTGCAAATTCATATTGTGCCTTAGCCATACCCCGACGAAAGTAATGTTAGATTCATGTTCAGCAATCGAAAATACACAAAAATAGGCTTTTCCGAGAAGGGCACGAAAAATTAATTTTTGGAATTTTTTGAGGTTAGGCACAATAGGTAGCATTATCCATCGTAAATAATGTTAGAGTCATGTTTAGCGATCATGCAAAGAAAGGCGCAATTTGTGCTTTTTTGATGACTTGGGTGAACGTATGCTTGATGGAACTATGTATTGTCTCATGGTGATGTCATAGACTTGCAGCAGCCATCATGTATAAATTCTACGAACTGATTTTTAAACTCTAGCAACTGACATTACGCATTCACATAAGAGTTTCCCAATGATGGTCTTGGTGTGGCAAAGGGCAATCATCGTACCTAAAAACTTATTGTCAACAGTTAACTTGGTTGTGCCTTTATAAATTATTTCAAGGTTCCTCAACTTCCCAAAACCATTAGAGCAACTCATTTATAACATCTTGATGCACCTCCTTAGATTTTACCATAAGCATCGTTCTTCACCCAAAATGCCATTGCCTCATTGAAAGTGGGATTAAAAAGCTCAATTTAGTTTTTCGTATAACCATCAATGCGAGAAGTAGTTTTAGGTAATCTAAAAGCGACTGACAGCTGACTGACAGCAGCCTCTCCACATAGTAAACTCTTTAACTGCTGTAGCTTTTGAGAGTTTTTTAATCATGGATGGCGTTGACGTATAGATCTCTAAACGACGGTCACAATTTATTGTCACATATTCATTTCAAATCGTCACCAACTCTCGTCTCGAGCTTCGTAGAAATAAATTTAGTAATAGAATTTTGGTTTTACTTCGGTTCCCATCCCTAGCAATTTAAACATTTCACCATTTTGCAATTTTTATACAAAAAGCTCATCGGTTCTATAACGCGTAATGCAAATATTAAATGATATAATAGTCATGTATAGACAATACACAAGATAGTTCATATAAAGGTCAATGCTACAATTGATTAAAAAGATCTTACAGTTATTTTCTGTATAAAATTCATTGTGTGTAGATTTGTTTACAGTTTTTAGTCAAGTGCCAATATTTAAAAGCAAAAAAAAAAATGATCAAACTATTTCCTGCCACCGCTGTATTAATACTGCTCATATCATGTTTGCACGGCTGTCAGAGTGATGAATTGAACCAAAAAGGCAACCAAACCGAAATTGATCCGAGGGATATAAAAACAGGAAATATGTTTCGAGCACCGACTATTTGTCCACCAGGCCATAGACCAGATAGACGTGGTCGATGTCGGGTGTATTTATAAAATTGAGCAATTTGTCAAGTGAGTGGTTTGATTTATACGTGGAATTCGTTTCAACTCCTACATAATATAGGATAAGACATAACTCGTTAGTTTACTCTACTAATTAAATGTTTGTGTATCGTAATAATATTTATCTAAATTGTCTACTCAATTAATTGTTATCTATAATATTTATTACAAAATTTGTATTTTGTTAATGCAGGTTTAGGAAGTGGCGCTTAATAAAAATTATCACCTAATCCCAATTCCGACAATTAATTTGGTGTCTAATAAAAGTCAGCCGAATTTCGTATAACACAAAATTCTGCCTTAAAAATTATTTAGGGCGATTAAAATAATTTCGCGGGAATGTCGCGTTACACATTCACAATTAACTTGTGCGCACGTATCTGTCCATCTAAATTCTTATATGGTATATGTACGTGTGTACAAAATGTAAATATGTTTAGTTTTCAATTAAACGTATTTATCAATTTTATCGTAAAACATTATCAATGTTTGCCTAAGAATTGATAAAAAAAATTAATTTAATTTTTTTTTTTTTGAAAACGTCTTTAGTCTAATTTTTAAATTTACACACCATAGAAATCTCAAGAATCGAACGTACGGCTCGGGCTTTATATAGTTTTTTAATAAAATGAACTTTCGAATAGTTTTTATAACACTTGTAGTTTTAATATTGGTAGGATTAAGTGATGCGCTTCGTGTGATATACTTTAATCCGAATGCAACCCGTGAATCTGTTGATTCGGCACAAATTGTAAGGGCGCCACATTTGCGAAGTGATGAGCCATGTCCGAATCGGAGTCATATACGAGATAAACATAATCGGTGTCGGAATATGTTTTAAGAGTAAGTCGATAATGCAGAGTGACAAGTGTCTCTATAATATATATATATATATATATATATATATATATATATATATATATATATATATATATATATATATATATATATATATATATATATTTTAAGTGACTATGTGATAAATTATTTAATGTGGCATTTTGATATATAGATTATCCATTATCTATAATAAATAATATTTGGTGACAGGTTTTTCCGCGATACTAAAAGTAAATAAATCATAAAATTTTATAATTTGACAGCTGTAAAACTTTTTGGCGGTATTTTATTATTTGTTCTTTTATACAAAGTATAAATACGCTGTTTTAGAAACCTTTCCTGGTGATTTGCTAAATCTCTTATTTATTTTTGAGCCTATTAACGCTATCAAAATACTCGTCTTATGGCGGATGATTTGAGTATTTGTCTGCGACCAAAGCTGATCGATTTTTAAAAACTAAATTGAGATATGTTTTTGGCGAGAGGTCTGGATTTATTATTTTTTATTAATTCATTAACCCTATCAACTTTATAAATTGTTTAATGATTGAAATAAAAATTGTTAATTCTTTAAATTTAATAAAATCCAGTAAAAATAGTTTTAGTTACAGTAAATTTAGAATTTCTTCAAACGTTATAAATTCATTAAATTCTTAAAATTTTATAATTTTTACAATTTCTGTAACCAACCAACCAATTTCTATAAATCCTATAAGTTTTTAAACTCTACAAATTTTGTATTCAATAAATTCCGCTAATTTTATGAAGTAATAAAATTTAAAATTCTACAAACTCAATAAATTCTATAAATTCTACAAATTAAATTCAATTTAATTCCATTACCTATAAATTATTTAGTTTCTAAAAACTTCATCAATTCTAGAAATTCATTAAGTTGTAACTGTTCTATAAGTTCTAAATTTTGGTACAAATTCTAAGAATTAATTCTAAAAATTTTATCAATTCTATAAAACTTCTTCAATAAATCTCATAATGGTCTAAAAAGTCCAAAGTATTGAAATCCTGTCAAAAATGATCAAAAATTTGGTTGGTCCAAAACCACTTTTCTCGACGTTTTGAAAGTCCCTGAGTTTAAAAAAACAAAAACAAAAAAAATGTCCGTCCGTCTGTCTGAATGTCTGTTGGTCTGAACCTATGATATCTCGAGAATGGCTTGTTCGATATAGATTTTTTTTTTGGCCAATCTTTTCCTATGGTCAAGGCCGAGATTAGAAAATCTTTTGGAGCCTGTGCTTCAAGAGGGTCGGTAACGTTAGAATATTGAGTTGTCATTGAGTTTAGGGTTGAGTTGCAGGTTAAGTTACGGGTCAATTTGCGGGTTGAGTTGAAGTTGAATTGGAGTTATGTTGGGGATGGATTAACATATAGTGAGTAGTTGGCTAATTTTTATATATGCTGGTTTGATGATTGAATTGAAAGAGAGTTTGCGTTTTGGTAGAGGGTTAAGTTGGAGGCCGTTTTTGGGTTGAATTTTGGTTGGGATTGGATTAGTGTTTAGTGAGCAGTTGAGAAATCTATATAAGTGAGTGTTTGTATGTATGTATAACATATGTGTATGATTTTCGGAAGAAATTCTGGAATATGGCCAAGTACGATGGAACTTGCCTATTTCTCAACCAATAATGATGAAATTCGGCTTGTGCATTGGAAATGAGATTTTAAAATGATTTTTGGGTAAAGTTCTGGAATATGGCCAAGTATGATGGAACTGGCCTATTTCTCAACCGAATATGATGAAATTCGAAATGTGGGTTGGAAATTGTATTTTAAAATGATTTTTGAATTTAATTATTGAAGATCGAAGTTCTGATCACCTTATGAGGTATCAGCCCTTTATATTTTTTATTTAGAATTCCGAATGTAAATTTCACGAGTTATTGTTATAATTGTAATGATTTCATAAATTATATCAATCCTAACAATTTCATCACTTCCATAAAATTGCCAAGTTTTAATTATTTCAAAAACCCAATAAATTCCAAATATAAATTTTACAATCGACTATAAAATTGTTTTTAAAAATGTACAAACAATAAATTCTACAAATTCAATTCAAATAAATTCCAACAACTTTATTATTTCTTTGAATTTCGTAAATTGCTTAGTTTTGTAGAATGCAAATTCCACAAATTCCAAGAATAGCTTCATCAGAGCGTGCTTCATTGAAATATTCTAGCAGATTAGCCTTCTCTTTGCGATTCCGCACATATCCGACTAAAATACTGGTATAATAGTTATCTAGGCCTATTGCCACTACATAGTAAGTTCGACAAATAATTGCTGGTATGGTCCCCGCAATAACTTTAATATTGTTAAGAAGCTATCGTGTTTTTTGCATTTTACTGCTCAAAAATCGTTTCAAACTCAAATAAACGAGATGCCACAAATGGGCGCTTCTCTTACCCGATCTAGCTTCCGAGAATTACAGAAAAATGTGTGGTACATTGATGGTGCACACATGGTGCATACAAAATTTTCTTTTTTTTTACCAATACAGAAGTGCAGTTAAATAAAAGCTGGTGTTATCTGGTAGACTGATCTTGGCCGAACCAGTGCTTTTAATAATTGAAGCCTCCACTTAGTTCACTATATTTTGAAATTTTAAAATCTGCTTATTTAATTTATGAGTTGAGCAACACTATTGATATGAATTACATTTATTTGAAACAAATCAAGAATATTAGAGTTAACGAAAGCTAGAACGGTATTCTTAAATTTTTCCATTTTTTATAGCCTTACCTGATAAAACACTTAGGAAAAGCTTTTAAAGACACCGTTTGGCTTAACAAATTTGAACACATCTTTCAAAATGTAATTTCATTAAGCTTTGAAAACTTAATTAAAAGAGGTTTTTTGCACCATAAACAAGCTTTTAAAAATCACTCAATAAAGAAAATCCAAAGCATCAAATTAGCTTATTTTTAATTAAGTTTTTTAATTATTTCTAGTTTTTTATAATTTGTTTGAAATATTTTTAAACAATTTAATCAAATTTATATATATTGCTTACTAATTAGGAGAAAACTTTGTTGCTATTTAAAAGCACATTTTTCGTACTAAAACCAGAAAATTCTTAGCGAAGCTTTTACAAATTGCAAACATTTGTAAAAATTAAAATTAGTCGAGAACCCAAATACTTTCCAATTTAGTAAAAACTAAATATTTTTAAAAAGCTTTAAAATGTTACTTTTAATAAAATTGGACTAGGACTAGTGTTTGATTAATTTTCAATTATTATAAAACATTAAATCTGGAAAGTTTGACGGCTTTTTAAAACTAAGTTTTGTGAAAGCTCGAGATATGCTAATTATAATTTAATAAAGCTTTCAACAATGTAGCTATATTTGAAAATTATGACAACCGAATTTTTGTGCTTCTCATAATATTTGAAAGCTGAACCAACTTTTAAATATTTTAAACAAAATTTCAAAATTACAATGAAATTATTGAAACATCGAAAAATTATAACCAAATTTAAATAATGTAAAAGCTTTTAGTAATTGTTAAACTTTTTCTAATTTATTGTACATTAAATTTGATTTAAATTTACATGAAAGCTTGTTTAAACGAGCTTTATTTCTAATAAAAATTAAACTTTTAAACCTTTTGACCACTACATAGGGTAACGCGCATATAAACCCTTGTTCGCTAAAATGTTGAAAAGTTTCCATTAAATAAATTCAAACCTTAATACATTATCGATTTGATAAAACTGATTTAGTGAGCTTTTTGGAATTAAGTCGCAGTATGTCAACGGCAATTTTTGCTAATGGGGTTTTATTTCATAGAGTACCTGATAGAGTGAAACTTAATCGGATTTAATAAACCATAAGCTAACCAGCTAGAATTAACGAAACCTAGAACGGTAATCTTCAATTTTTCCTTTTTTTATAGCCTTACCTGATGAAACGCTCAGGAAAAGCTTCTAAAACACAGTTTGGCTTACGTAGTTTTAACACCTCTCTCAAAAAGTAATTTTATTTAGCTTCAAAAACTTAATTAACAAAGTTTTTTACACCATAAACAAGCTTTTAAAAATTAGTCAATAAAGAAAATTAAAAGCTTCAAATTAGCTTATTTTTAATTATGTTTTTTAATTATTTCTAGTTTTTTATAATTTGTTTGAAATATTTTTAAACACTTTAATCAAATTTATTTTTATATTGCTTACAAATTAGGATAAAACTTTATTGCTAGTTAAAAGCACATTTTTCATACTAAAACAAGAAAACTCTTAGTGAAGCTTTTACAAATTGCAAACATTTGGAAAAAATTCAAATTAATCCAGAAGCCAAGCTAGCATTAAAAAGCTTTAAAATGTTACTTTTCATAAAATTGGACTAGGACAGTTTTTTGTTAATTTTTATTTATTATAAAACATGGAATCTGGAAAGTTTGACGCCTTTTTAAAACTAAGTTTTGTGAAAGCTCGAGAAATAATTATTATTTACATATACATAAATATAAAGCTTTCAACAATGTAGCAATATTTGAAAATTATGTTAACCGCATTTTAAATATTTTAAACAAAATTTCAAAATTACGATGAAATTATTGAAAAACCGAAAAATTATAACCAAGCATTATTAGCATATTAATAATAATGTAAAAGCTTTCAATATTTATTAAACTTTTTTTAATCTATTGTACATTAAATTTGGTTTAAATTTACATGAAAGCTTGTTTAAACAAGCTTTATTTCTAATAAAAATTAAACTTTTAAAACTTTCGACCACAACATAGAGACAAACGCATACCACGTGCTCGCTAAACTGATGAAAAGTTCCCATTAAGTAAAACATTAACACACTGCGATTTCATAAAACAGATTTGGGGAGTATTTCGCATTAATTCGCAGTATGTCAACCGCAATTCTTGCTAATCGTGTTTTATTTCATATAGGGTACCTAATCGAGTGAAGCTTAATCGGGTTTATTAAACCATAAGCTAACCAGCTTATGAGTAAAATGGTTTAATTTTACATTCGTAGAAAGCTTAAGGAATTTGAAATCGGGAATAATTTTTCATGTCTAAATAGTCGAAAAGCAAAAAACTTTGTGCGCTTTAATTTGAAAGCCTGTCAAAATTCTTAAAAGCTTCGCTGGAAATCATTAGTTTGAAGCAAGTTGCTTGATAATGATGATTATTTAGGGATTTTGAAGAAAAGCATTCAATGTGTAGGTGGTCTTCGAGCAGTTTGTAAATTTGAAGTTTGAAAGCACGAATACTAACATTATGAATACAAATTTATCAAACAAATAAAAAAATGACGTTTTAGTTAAAATATGTGCAACGCAAATTTATTGTTTACAATGTGTCCATAATGTAAGTGATTGCATGATAAAATATTTTGTCGTTTTGTTAAAAAATTAAAAGTAGATAAATCATAAATTTTACATTTTGACAACTCGTACAATTTTTGGGGCGTACAATTTAGTTTTTCAAAAAATAATTAACTTTTGACATACTCGTATGTACGTTTATTGAATACTATTTCACAAAGCAATATTTCTGGGGGGGGAAGGTTGTTTTTGCTTTTAATTGTACAGCTTCCACCTAGAAAGGACACATCAAATTTTAAATCTTACCGGAAATACATTTGGCCATTTGAAATGTATTGAGAGTTAATACAATAATTGCTTTTTGTTGTCTATTTACAGGAAATTTATTCACAATTGAATTTTCCAGCAACTACCAACTGTACTACTACTGTAACTACTACCACTAACTACTACTACTTTTTTTTAAAATTTAGTATTTTATGTATATTTTTTGTATCAAATAAATAAATTATAAAACAACAATAATAATAAATAATTATAGGTGATATTTTCATTTTTGAGTTGTGTTTTATTTGTTGAAACAGAAACCCAAAATAATTGAGCCAGTTGCCTAATTTCATATAAATGCAAACCTAGGCAAATCTATGACGACTCTACCTACTTATGGACTCATCTTGCCAATTTTTTAAAGTACTTAATAGCTTGCATCGGGTTAAGTGGAGGTACTAAAAGCAAACGCCAAAACCATAACAAAGACTCACAATTGCTTAAGTATGGCGTTAGGATATTGTTCAAATTAGCCAAACTAGGGTACCTGCAATTAAAGCTGATGTTGTACTCCAATTTCCTAATTAAGCACATTTAGATAAATCTAGGTTGCCCATCCATTCCAACCAGAGTTATGTGTTAATTAAATTTGGAATTCAAACTCAGTTTTTAAAAAATTTTTTAATTAAATTTCAACCAAATTTTTGTTCAAACTCTCGATTGGATTGAAATTGAATTTTTAGTTCAAACTTTGTTCAAATCTTGTTTTGCCCCGTTCTAATTAAAAATTTTGCTCGAATAATTTTAACCAATTTTTAAAATTCACTAAAACTGTTATTAAAGGCTGTCCGGATTCCAAACCCAAGTTTTAAGTTAATTTAAGCTGAAGTATATATGCTTACATCAAATTGTAATTTAAACTTTATTGCTAATGTAAGTTTCTACTTAAGATTTTATTCAATTACGGTATAAAATTGATTCCTGATTTTCTAGTTGAACTAAAATATTTGTGGAAATCGTGTTTAGAATTTAAGCTCAGTCATTTAAAGTGCACTCAATATTTTGCTAAAATTGTTTTCAAAATGTGTTTCTCAAGTGCAATATAAAGAAGACAATTTCTAGTTAAAATTTCACTCAAACTCTTTATATCGAGATTAGAATTCAAGCTAATTTTCTCTCTTAAAAATTTCGTTATCATAATCAATTTCCTCTTTGTCGAATGCATTTTGCCAAATTAGACTAGATTTTGTTTAACTTCGAAAGCACTTGAAACTAAATTTCTGATTAAAAATTTTATTTTTTTCGAATCCATTTTGCTTTAAAACTAACTTACTAGTCTAAATACCACTCACATATTTAAAGGAAAATTACAATAATCAATTAGTACCATACCTAAATATTTGTTAAAACTTTGAATTTCACTCAAGTTTTTATTTCAATTTAATTCAATGTGCTTGATCAATCAGTTTGACTTAATTTCGGATTAAAATGTCACTCAAAGTTTATTGAAACCCAGATGGAATTATAATCTAAGTTTATTCTGGATGCATCCAAGGTTTTATTCGAATCTATTCTCCTTTCCAGTCTAATTTTTTGATCCTATTTTCATGCCATTTGCTCTCATTTTTTTGTCTTCTTATCGAAAACCCCTCAGTACCCTCCACATCTATTGTGCAATGTAAACTTTAAAATCAAAACCATTTTGAAAAGTCAAATTTAACTCAAAATTTCCGTTTCAAATTTTTAAACTAAATTCAAAGGAAATTTTGTTGATGGTTTGAGATCAAATTTCGTATTTTAACTTAATTCTTACCTAATTCCAATTGATATTATGTTTAAATCTAGAACAACAAATGTACACTAATTTTTTTTGCTC
This sequence comes from Tipula vernalis, assembly GCA_958295665.1. Taxonomy (NCBI): domain Eukaryota; kingdom Metazoa; phylum Arthropoda; class Insecta; order Diptera; family Tipulidae; genus Tipula; species Tipula vernalis. The sequence goes on from OY282560.1 coordinate 358,107,606, forward strand.
AAAACCAAGCAGAATGTCCTAATCAATTATTAACCTAAATTTCCAAATCAATTTTTAACCTAAGTAACACTGTAGTTTAATCCCGAAACATTTTGTTACTTTCTATTTTAAATTTCACTCAAAATGTTGTTGGGGTCGTAGTTCGAATGGTACCTCAATTACAATTGTATCTGTTTAATTTCAAACTGTGATCATTCGAGCCGGATATCGGATATTGGAACGGATTTATTCAACAATTTAACTTACGGAACATATTTTTTGGTGTTTGATGGTTCTTTGATCCCAATAGTTGCTGAAATTCAACAATTTAACATACGAAGAACTACTAGTCAAGCTGTTCCAGATCGATTAGTAGACATTTTTTATTTGCTATTAAATGTATATCCAAGTGCACGAGGAATTTATTCAACCTCAAGTGATTCAATTATAAGTGAATTTGTAGTTTATTGAATATGAATTATTGCTTTAAAGAAACAGCGATCTGTTAACAAAGGAAAGTTAACCTTCATCCTAAATAGTGTTAAAAAATCTAGTGATATGTCCATCGAAGAGTGCAAAGCGAAGTTACATCGAATCGATTGTGTATATGATTGTGTTCCGGTGATATGGAATATGAGGAAAATTACTATAAAGCTATTACCGAGCTCAACAAGTTGATTCGCAAAATCGGAGTTGATACTGGTAACACGAGCAGATGTCAGATTATCGAAACTGAATATACCAGCATTATCAGGTGACTATACGGAGTGGCAGTCGTTTTATGACTTGTATGTCTCATCCATACATAACTCGACGTCCCTCTGACCTGTTCAAAAATTTCAATATATTTGAAGAGACTACTTCGAGGTGAAGTAGCGAGCCTTATCACGGAAAACCTACAAAGAACCACGGACCGGAGGTTCCAAGTTCAATTGTCTGTCAAAAAATCCACTACCGAATTATGCAAAACTCTTACCATGGCAATCCTTCGAGCAGAATGAATGAATATTTGGCTCTCGGTCATATGCAAGAAATCCCTCAACCATCAGTACAAGAAGCAAATTTCTTTTTAGCACACCATGGAGTTATACCAAGAAAGATCGCTCAAGCACTAAAATACGAGTGGTGTTTGGGGGGCCTGCAAAAACGACCTTTGGCGTGTCACTTAATGAATGTTTAGCAATAGGACCTATAGAGTACAATCTACCCTTTATGCAATAATTTTGCGTTTCCGGGAACATCGTTACATTTTTGCTGCCGACATTGAGAAAATGTATCGGCAAGGGATAGGAGAACACCAAATTAAGCCAATTGATGATGTATCCGATAAAACAGTGAAGATTTTGGGTCTGCAGTATAACCCGTTAGACGATTTGTTCAAATTCCGTGTTGAGATGCCAAAGAATTTACAATTCATGAAAAGGACAATACTTTCTGAGGCAGGAAAAATTTTTAAATATAACAATAAAAATTCTTATCCAATAGCTTTTGCTACTGAATCTGAATTGGGATGATCCACTTCCAGAGAAAGAGATAGATGAATGGCGGCGAATCCGATCTACATTACCAGACATATAGGAAATTAAAATCTCTCGATTCGTGCACACAAATAACAATTCATCGACCGAATTGCATGGTTTTTGTGATGCTAGTGGAGTTCTATTAACAAATCTGATGACTCTTGTCACAAATATTCAAACAATATTCTTTTGGACGGATTCGACTATTGTGTTGGTTTAGGCTTACTTCAAATCCGCGTCGCTGGCCTACTTTCATTGCCAATCGCACATCACAAATTATATCGTCATTCAATCGAACACATTGGCGACATGTACCATCGGCAGACAATCCAGCAGGTATCGCCTCAAGCGGATGATTCCCCACGAACTTAAAGACAGTACACTATGGTGGAACGCTAAAGCAGCTAAAAAACACCATTTTTACTATGGATTCCTATGAAAATCAATAATAAGTTATACCACTAAAAAAACTTCTAAAAAATACGTGATCATGATTATGCCACTATACTCTAGAAGGCTTTGGTAATAGTCACGTGAAAAGCTTTATTCCACCTTACCGTGGGAAATATCGGAAAATCAGAAAAATCCACAAAATTGGAATAAAATCAGCCTCTATAATGTTTTTATGTGAATTTAAACTAGCTATAGCTGAAAAAGTAACAGTTCAAGTTTCCTGTGGGAAATCTGAAAAAATGTCCCTTTGATATTTTGTAAAAATCGAATTTTCCGAGATTTTACACGGGAAACCTTAAACTGAATCCTTTCCCTACGATATCTATTGGCAAGTCACATCAATGCAATCCATCTCCAGACATAACATTGGAGGCACGTTTTGCCACTTCACAATAATCTTCAATGCTATACATACATGCATTCATAGTAATTTTCGGCTAAGTACTATCGACTGACTACGTCTTAATTTTTTATATTCGACTGGGATAACACAATCTGCATTACCAATTTTTCACTATCGGCTGGAAGATTTTGGCTGACTTTAACACTATCTTTAAAACGAGGGTTAGTGATGGATTCCATTGAAGTAATTATGAACTTATTTCGCCATAGATTTTTATTTTATTTATACCTTGACAATGGATGAACGGATTTTAATGAAACAGAATTAATTTCCCGCTGATTTCAATTATCATTTTCAATGTTTTTATTTGTGAAAACCGCCGTCATTAAATTGAAGAAAAAAGAAAAGTAAAAAATCTCTTTTTTTCACGTTAAAATTGTTTACCTTGAATACCAGTTAACCTAACTGTATGTTAATAGGATTTTTTTTTTTTTTAAAGCGCAAATTTTCCGAAATTTTCCACATGGAACTAGAATTATTGCTTTATGCGAGCGACCGTGATTGGCGAGGTTTATTTTATACAAAATTGATTGATTGAGATTTCGAATGGCAAGTTCAACGAAAAACTATAATTAGATTTACATATAGGGAAGTCTCATATCGTTTACACTAAAATTCAAACATGACGAAAGCAGAAAAATTCTGTTTGGAGGTGTACAAAATGGTTTCTCAACCCATACAATTAACCCCTAAATTATTTACTAAAAACCAGCAAAACAAATAGGCTCTCTGGCCGAACCCACTTTAATTAAGTTTTGAACAACTAGACAAACTGTTGTGAAATTGTTAATTTTCAGACATCAGGATTGCTTATACAACCTTTGGGCTGGAACCGAAGAATACTCAAAAATAGTTCCACTCCCCTATTACATTTACTTGTTTTAATTTTGTTATTTATCGTGCTGTACCAATTACAGTTTTCACCGTACTCATTCATTGTTTCATGTATAATTTTGAATTTACCGTAAACAATGTAAACAAAAAAAATAAAAACCGGATTTTATTAGCTTGGTTGGTTTTTGTGAGTCCATAAATTAGTTGTGATTGAAACGTGAAAGTGCAAATAAGAAATAAGAAAATTGTGAATTAAATGGAAAGTGTATGCTTAAGTTTAGTTTAAGCTTTAACAATTGTGATACTTCTGTGCGGTTAGAATTTTGTGAATATTGTGACATTTTTTTCAGTTTGTAAATGTGACACATAAACAATAGGCGGCTTGTATGTTTATTTAAACGCATGTTAACGGTGAGTGATCATTCATTTTATTTGGGAAATATTTTGTTGAGGCTATGCACAAAACGATTCATTATTAGTGTAGTTGTGTGAGGGGATCAGACTTAGGAGTTTTCCAGCTTTGAGTGGTTATTCTTTGAAAGTTGGTGAAAGTTGTATGAAAAGTGTTAGAAAATACATTTCAATCTTAAATTCAGTTATTAGTTGTCCAATGTTTTAAAACAACAGCTTTTGAGCCAATTATGTTCATATTTGATTCTAGAATCGAAAGAAATTTTGAAAGTGGAAGTTTATGTTTAGAATAGAAAGGGATTAACAATAATTGTTGTCTTATCGAATTTTTTTGAGGATTTGAACTTTTGAGAACAATTAGTGGACTTCGAAAATAATTTGGGCACTCAATAGTTTTGATGACACCGTTGTATTTTCAAGTTTTAATAATAACAATGATTCACTAAGAAAACAGCTAATACTCTTAATTACAATAAAGTAGACGACTTTATTAATAATACAAAACATTTTGACAACCATTTGTGAAATGACTTCAATAAGGACTGTCTGCGCAGTTGTATTTCAGTTGTACTGAATTAAGGCTGATAAAGCGTATTCCGATATGCCCGTTGTTAGAATGAAGGGTTTATTGAAATCCGGACACTTTAACGTTTTAAAGAATTTTACTTGGGCTCAAATATTGACAATAGCTCCTTTTTTTAGAAATTTGGTCTAATTTTTTTCAAATCAATTGACAATCCAAGGAATTACTTTATCTGTTTTTTGTGTGGTTGGTATTGGCCGCTCAAGATATTTTTTTTATGTTGTCATGATTCGGCTTAACCTCATCCTATGTGTTTATGTGTCCTAGAAATTGTGATTCTCTTTTGAGAATTTGTGTGTGTTAATGTCCCTTTTCTGTTGAAAATAGTTTCTTATTATTTTGGCCATTATCCTTTCTCGAATTGGTTATATTGCCATTTACATAGGAAAGCCTAAGCCACTTCTATGTTCTTGTGGTTTGCTGGTTAGTTATAGCCAAAATACGGTTTTCTTAAACCGAAAATGAAAGCCGCAAATGCATCTTCCTCAATGAAGCTGCATATTGCATCCCATGAACCGTTGTAAACTGGATTCTGTCTGGCCATCGATTTATTTTTTTTTTGTTATTGAAAAAGGTATGTACAGACATACCTTCTTCTTGTTTGTTACCCAAAAGTTGCGGATTGTAGTACGAGAGTTCCTGTTTGTACAACAAGGCTTCAAATAATATTTGTGATAGTTCTGTGAAATTTTCCGGACCCCGGAAAGGCACAGTATATCTTTTGCCTTTCCCCCAATATTGTTTTTGACCCAGAGAGAGTACATTTTGAATTGTTGAGGTGGGGCTATTTCTACAAACATGTTAAGTGTCTCTTCGATCGTTTTTAGCCTAGAGGTTACTTTGTTTTTGTTTCCATTGAAAGATGGAATGCGGAATATTTTGAACCATAGCCGCAGCAGACATCTCCGTATTGTGGTTTAAATTTGCGACTGCTTGGTCGTATTTGGTATGCTTCTTATTTAAATATATAAGTTGTAGGGGCATAATACGGATATTTAATCTAAATTTATTTCTGCCATTGTTGTTGGAAAGGTTTCTTCTTCTATGAGATCTAAGTTTCTGTTTTTATTAAAGATCCCAATAGATGTTTACCTTCTCTGATCAATTTCGCTATTTCAAGAAATCGTGGACAGTATTTTTATCGTCTTGTCGCAATAAGCGACGCTTAACCAGTTTGTAGTACAAAAACTTGGGTCGTTTTACTGTGTCTATCTTGCAGTAACCCTCAATGTTACAATAAGTAGGAACACACATAAAAGTTACCCAGTCAAGAAAGTCCGTCGAGAACAGGAAAGTCGAAATCAAATTCAGGTTACGTTATATCATTAAACATGAGCTGTAAGAATTAAACATTTTTTTTTACCCCACAATGTATTCGACATTTCATTCCCTATGATGGACTGGAATTGATATGGGCAGGAACAGAATTGTCTTCACAGTAAGAAGTAGAGTCGAGGGTACGGCTTCAGTAATAGCTCTACAAGTAATACCCTGTAAACTATTAAGATTATCTATATTGAGGATTTTAAGTTAAATGCAGTACAAAAAACCACCGAAAGGCTCAATTTACTACATAAAGATTTGAAGTTTCCAAAATTTTAAAGATTTTTAACATCTAAATGTTAAAATTGTTTCAAATTTTGGAAACTTCAAATGTTTATGTAGCAAATTCAGCCTTTCGGTGGTTTTTCGGTGATTACGTTAAGGTTTCGGATTTTTAATTTTCTAATTTGTTTGATATTTTTACAGTATTTGAAGTTTTGTGCTAAATTAGAGGTGGTACGGTGCGATAAAGCAGTTTCTAAAAACTGTTTTATCGCACCGTACCACCTCAAATTTAGCACAAAATTACAAATTCTTTAAAAATATCAAACAAATTAGGAAATTAAAAATCCGAAACCCTAACGTAAACCATACTCGATAACATGATAAATGTCATAAATTAACAAAACGATTTTTCTGGCACTTAAAACGTAAGGAAACGTTTTAATAACGAAACAAAGTATTCCTGTTGCCTTCGGCTTTTTTTTTTTTTTTTTTTTTTTTTATTTTATTAGGCTTGGCTCCTATATGAAATAGAGCCATATTGCCAAAAAATCCAAATTTATAAATTCCTTGTTACATATTTTTCTTCATAACTTAATTTTAGAAATAGAATTTTAAACAGAATTTTACTTCCTGCACATATTCCGTCGGCTATTAATTATCTCGAATTAAATTGTTATTCCACTCATCCTAATAAATTCATACATTTCCTTGTAAGCCAAAAAATCACCCTCATTCATTAAATCACTTAAATTTCTTGCATTCCGAAGGATGTTGAACTTTGATCTATATTGGCTATATCTGGGACAAGCCAATATGAGATGTTCAACATCCTCCACACTTCCACACAACTCACAATCTTTGTCCTCACTCAAATGACGTTTCCACAAGCATTCCTTCCAATTTCCATGGTTCAGCCTGATTCTCTCAACCATTCGCAACATTCGCGTATCTCCTTTGAGCTCCTTAAAGAACGGAATTCTCAAAGGAGTACCACGGAGCACGCTGTACTTCATTCCTTTCGTTAGACTTTTCTCGTTAAATTCACTCTCCCATTTTCTCCACAGATTCATTTGAAACATTCGAAGTACATGCCTTCGGCTTGTATGCAACATTTTAACGAGACCAAAATTGTTAGCAAAATTGGAAACGATTAACCCTATAATGAGACAGTTCGACACTCAAACCTCATTAGGCAGCAAGCGCAGTATATGTCGCGTTGCTCTGGTTCTCTTATTTGAATCAATATTGCACAATATATCACTTATATTTTAACGTTAGCCCGGATATCCAGCTTGAAAGACCCATGTTTATTCTCCAATAAGATTTTTGCTAATTTTTATTTTATTCGACGATTAAATAAAAATTAAATATAAAGGGCTCGCGAACTGAACATCTTAACACTATATATCCAGCTCAATATCACACTCAATTTACCACTCAACAACATTTAACTCAATCGCAACGCAAGCCAAAACGCAATTATCTCAACTAAATCACCAAATCATGCCCAAATTAACTTTAAAATCAACCCTTAACCTAATCCCAAATCAACCACCAAATAATTCCCCAACCAAACCACTCATTTAACCCAAACACAAGCTAACTAAACTTGAACTCAACTTCAACTCAACTTAGCTCGAACCAAATTTCAACGCTCTATGACACTTAACTAATTCACTCAAATTCAACTCAACTACAAAAACCCTCAAAAGCGAAACGTGAAACGGCAAAGGCAAAAAAATTATGAAAATTATAGCCTCGAACGCCTTAGCTGATTCAGCCAAGGCATCGGCCTGGTCCGTAATGTTGTCATCTCCAAATTTATTGAAAAGCTGTTTATTTTATCTAAACCGGATCGTAGCTTTGCCCCGAATGCGCCATGTAATAAAGTGCCTTTCTGAATGACACTAACATTAATTACCACATTTTGGAAAATTATACGACTATATGGTTATCTGATCAATTTAAACATTTAAACGAATCTCTAACCAGGCATTTTGTAGAAATACCAGCATATTCTCAAGTTTGCTTGTAGAATTTTGAATTCCATCGGTTTGTTTGAAATTGAATCCGACTATTGTACAAATTCGTCTTTCTTCTTAAGTTTGGGTTATATATTTCAACGAAGTATCTGCTTTGTTGCTACAACTACAATGCCTATAGAGAATTAATATTTATTATGCTAAATTTGGCTCCAGCTCAACATGGTGGCAACAAACAATGACGAGGTGCAAGTTGAAGAGAAAAAATATCTTTAACGGTGTTTAATAAGTAGTTGGTCCGAGAATAAGGAGAACAACCATTTGGATTAAGAGCAAATAACTGAGTTGCTTTTAAAACTACTTTCCTTGGGTCAGCGCAGAAGAACTCGCAAGCATTTGAATGTCTACGAACGAAGGTAATTGCGTTAGTCAAGAGTTCACATATACTTATGCTGTAAGCATCCCTGTCAAAAAATTCAACCCTCACAATTTTATTGATCACTTATAATTTTTATTTCGCACTAAAACACTGTTTAAATCACTTTCCAATTCCTTTGTAATCTTCACACTATCGCTTACCAAATACTCATAATCAAATTCCACTTCGTTCGCCTGTTCATATACACAAACCAAACTTCTAGTAAGTTCATGACTTTTCCAGGAAGAATTGTGTAAAAACCATTTTAGTACAGTAAAATACTGAGCTATTAATTTAACTTATTCTATTACACCCTAGGTGTCACCGTCAGACTACCCCTCACCTAAGCCTGTTCGTCCCGAACAGGACCGAAATCACCTCCTCTGTAGAGGACCAGCCTCTCTAAATGCACCACCTTTGGTTTATCTCCTTGTTATTTTCTTGTCCTGTAAGGTGCCGTCCATGTAGGCTGGAACACGGTTCTGTTTCAGCCGCCTTCATTCTTTGGTACACGTGAGTAAGGTCGTGGATGTTGGGTTCCCCCGATGGTAATGGAGGCCGGCTCTCTGTTTAACTGGGCTGGTGGAAGTATAGCTGGATGTACGATTCCACGATGAGCATCATAAACCACGTCAAGCAGACCCTGTTGGGTATCCTCCAGGTTTCTGATAACTAGACTCAATTCGAGTATGTTTAGTATTATCGACCGAACTCTGTCCTCATATGTTCGATATTCCAGAAGTTCCGACATATCCTGTCGGAGGTGCTTTTGCTCCCTGATCAAGTTGTTTATTGATGTTAGGGTGAGGTTTGTATTGTGTTTCACCAATTTAACGATATTATCGATTCATCGATCGTTTTATTTTTCACCAGTGACAGTATAGTTGGTGCTCATTGTTGTTAATTCTTTCGAACCGATTTTCATATTTGCTGGCCTCTCGTTGTGTGAGTATTCCGAACATGTCCCCTAGTATGGTGCCAGTCGTGTCTCTGAAACCTCGCTTCACACGTTTTTGTCCCTTGTTACTTGCTAGTAGAAGTTCATTGTAGTTGGTTTATAATATTACAATTCAGTTAGGGTAGCTCTTTGCAAGGTACCTGAAGTTCTTCGTGAGCTAGTTTGACATTTTTGATTTCATCCCAGTAGCTGTTTATGTTGTACTGAATTACTAGAGTCCACTCCATGGCCACAATTTCTAGTTTGCCCACTCTCTCGAAATATATGCCGGTGGACTAATTGAACGTGTTTATTTGGATGTTGGCTTTTGCGAGTCCCAGTAGACAGCAGACTGATAGCATTGTTATTGTTAGAGGATTCAGTTTCCTATGGTTTTGGTTCGCCTGCTTGGTTGTTGTCTAGGTGTGGCACTATGGTTCGGATTGGAGCTCGGCGTGAGTCTGGATAATTCCATCTCTTAATAGAACTAGATCATTTGTCATTAAATTGAGTTGAATCAATGTCCACTTGTTCCGTTGATGCAGTTGGTATAGATATTCTGATGTCCATACCGTTTCCAGAAATTTTGTACCATTTTTGCTACCATGTCCCATCTTGTTCTTAGTGTTGTTTCATCGATGTTGGCGCTTGAGAGAGTCCCCGACTAAAAAGTGGTCTGGTTTCAATGCTGTTAAGTCCGAGACGTCGTTGGTGAGCGGAATTAAAGTTCGAGAATTGAGCACTGCTTCTATTTGAGTGACGACGGTGTAAAGTTCTCCAAAACGTGAGGGTTCTTTCCCCTATCACTCTTTTGAGGTGAAATTACACCGATTTTATCCCAACTTCCCACAGCCCTCCGAAGTGAGGGGTATGAGGTGGTATAAAGTGCTAGTTTGTTCCCTCATTCCCTTGTTAAACTGTTCACTAATTCAATATGGATGGCCTTTGTCACCATTCATATAAATAGTGCGATGTATCCCTTGTATGCCTTATGTCCTCGGCCCTGGGTAGTTCTAAGTTGGATTGGGCCCGCCCGTAGTCAATTCCCGTTTTTGCAAACGGTTCCATGTTGGCTTGTTTGTGCCGAAAACAAGTTATACATTTTTTAGTTACTTGTCTCACAAGTACACCAAGCACACCTACCGCCAAGGATCCAGCGCTATTTTCTCTTCCAGCTCTGGTTGCACCTGCTGCTGTACTTCTGATAGGTTGTCTTCCGAATTGTGGGCCAGGGCTGTCTCCCATTGCGATGAGGTTGTTCCCAGGAACTGTGGTCCGTACCACCATAATTTGTTGTTGATGAGTTCCTTAGGTGTTATGCCACGTGAAGCAATATCCGCCGGGTTGTCTTGAGATTTTACATGTTGCCATGTCGATGATGGTAATGATTTCTTTATGGTTGAGATTCTATTTGCAACGAATGCTTTAAACCGGCTTGGGCCGCCCTTGATCCAGCAACGAATGATGGTTGAATCGGACCATGCGTGTGTTTGTATGTCCTGAAGTTCCATGATATATTGTACATGTTTTATTAACTTTGCTAGGAGTGACTCCCTTTTCGAGGCGGCGGATTGATAGCTTTGTTTTGATTGGAGCAACTCGTGTTTTGGATATTAGTAGCTGAGTTGTTACTTTGCCGGAGGCGATAATGAATTGGAACAACAAATGGAATAAAATCAGCCTCTAAAGGGTTTTTATGTGAATTTAAACTAGCTATAGCTGGAAAAGTATCGGTTCAAGTTTCCCGTGGGAAATCTGGGCAAATTGCCTTATGAATTTTGTAAACTTGAACTGAATTCTTATCCTACGATAACTATTGGCAAGTCACATCAATGCAATCCAACTCCAGATATAATAGTCTAGAGGCTGATTTTATACCAATATAAAATATTTTTTTTTTGGATTTCGCGAATTTTCCACAATTTTGCGCGAAAGAACATTTTGCAAGAATATACACAATAGTCTTCAATGATATACATGCATTCATAGTAATTTTCGTCTAATCACTATCGACTGACTACGGCTATATTTTGTTATTTTCGACTGGAAAAACACAATCTGTATTTCAAATTTTTCACTTTCGGCTGGCAGCTTTTGGCTAACTTTAATAGTATCTCTAGAATGATGGTTAGTGATGGATTCCATTGAAGTAATTGTTAACTTAATTCGCCATAGTTTTTTTTTATTTATACCTTGACAATGGATGAACGGATTTTTATGAAACAGAATCAATTTCCCGCTGATTTTCGCTTGATTTTTATCATTTTTAAAGTTTTTATTTGTGAAAACCGCCGCAACAAAAGTAAAAAATCTTTTTTTTTTCACGTTAAAATTGTTTAGCTGAATACCAGTTAACCTAACTGTCCGTTAATAGGATTTTTTTTAAGACAGCGCAAATTTTCCCAGATTTCCAACATGGAACTGGAATTGCTTTATGCCAGCGACCGCGATTGACATCAATACAATCCATTTCCAAACATGACTCTGAAGAGGTTTATTTTATAAAAAATTTCTAATGTTTTGGGAAATCGAATTTTTCCAGATTTCTAACGGGAAAAATTCGGTTTGAGGGTGTACAAAATGGTTTTTCAACCCACATAGTGAAACCCTAAATTATTTAGTAAAAATCAGCAAAACAAATAGGCGCTATGACCGAATATACTCTAATTTAGGTTTGAACAAGTAGACAAACTGTAGTGAAATTGTTAATTTTCAGACATCAGGATTGCTTATACTACCTTTGGGCTCATTCAACCGATGAATACTCCAAAATAGTTCCACTCCCCTATTACATTTACTTGTTTTAATTTTCTTATTTATCATACTGTACCAATTACAGTTTTCACTGTACTCATTCGTCGTTTCATATTTAATTTTGAATTTACCGTATGCAATGTAAACAAAAAAAAACTAAAAACCGGATTTTATTAGCTTGGTCGGTTTTTGTGAGTCCATGAATTAGTTGTGATTAAAACGTGAAAGTGCAAATAAGAAATAGGAAAATTGTGAATTAAATGAAAAGTGTATGCTTAAGTTTAGTTTAAGCTTTTACAATTGTGATACCTCTGTGCGGTTAGAATTTTGTGAACATTGTGAAATTTTTTTCAGTTTGTAAATGTGACACATAAAAAACAGGGTGCTTGTATGTTTGTTTAAACGCATGTTAACGGTGAGTGATCATTCATTTTATTTGGGAAATATTTTGTTGAGGCTGTGCGTAAAACGATTCATTATTAGTGTAGTTGTGTGAGGGGATCTCGTTTCTACATTTATAATTATCCTCGATAAAATTCTAATAAGTACTAGTTTTCCAGCTTTGAGAGATTATTCTTTGAAACTTGGTGGCAGTTGTATGAAAAATGTTAGAAAATACGTTTCAAACTTAAATTCAATTTTTAGTTGTCCGATGTTTTGAAACATCAGCTTTTGAGCCAATTATGTTCATATTTGATTGTAGAACCATAAGAAATTTGGGACGTGGAAGTTTATGTTTATAATAGAAAGGGATTAACAATAATTGTTGTCTTGGCGAATTTTTTTGAGGTTCTGAACTTTTGAGAATAATTAGTGGACTTCTAAAATAATTTAGTACTCAATATTTTTGACAACACTGTTGTATTTTCAATCTTTAATAATAACAATCATTAACTAAGAAAACAACTAAGTTACAATAAAGTAGACGACATTAATAATAATACAAAAAATGTTGCCAAGCATTTGTGAAATGGCTTCAATAAGGAGGCTGCGCTATTGGTTTATCATATTTGATGATAATGCTTAGAAGTGGTTGGTTTATAAATTTTATCAGCTTGTTTGGGTCCATGTTTCAGTTGTATTTCAGTTGTATCGATTAAAGGCTGATAAAGGCTGGTTTATTGAAATCCGGATAATTTAACGTTTTAAAGAATTTTACTGGGTCTAAAATATTGACAATAGCTTCGTTTTTTAGAAATTTGGTCTAATTTTTTTAAACAATGACAGTCCAAGGAATTACTTTATCTGTTTTTGTGTGGTTGGTATTGGCCGCCCAAGATTTTTATTTTTATTTTGTCATCGTTCGGTTTAACCATATCTTGCATGTTTATGTCTCCTAGGAATTCTGTTTCTCTTTTGAGAACTTGACACTTATCAAGCTGAATTGTGATAAGCGGTTAAAGAAATCCGAATGGCATTCGTTGTTTGTTCGATAATTTTTTGTTTACATTTAATCAATGGAAGGAAATTTAACTTTCCGAGTCCGAAGTATGATCCTCCCAAAAATGTTCATTGTCTGGGTTCGGATCTGAATAATCTTCGGAATTGACCTATTTTCGCTCAATATCTGTCAAAAACCCGATCCACGACTGTTAAAGACTTTTTTATTAAAAGATCGTCTTGATCCTATGGAAGGGTCGACTTCCATAGGTGCAGATTTATTTTTTTCTTGTGTTGTCCAACTTTGTTTTTTTTATTTATGAATTTACAAAATTAGGGTTAATGTCTGTTTTCTGCTGAAAATAGTTTTTTATTATTTTAGCCATTATCCTTTCCTGAATTGGTCATTTTGTCATTTACATAGGAAGTCAGAAGCCTCTTCTATGTTCTCGGGTTTTACTGGTTAGCTGTAGCCAAAATATTGTTTGAAGCTGCATATTACATCACATGAACGGTTGTAAACCGATATCTGTCTGGCCAGCGATTAAATATTTTGTATTATTGAAAGAAGTACGCACACGACTTTTAGTACGGGAGTTCCTTTTTGTACAACAAGGCTTCGAGTAATATTTATGACAGTTCTGTGAAATTTTCCGGATCTCCGGCAAGGCACAGTATATATTTTGACTTTCCCTCAATTTGGTTTTTGACCCATTGAGGGTACATTTTGAATTGTTGAGGTGGGACCATTTCTACAAACATGTTAAGTGTCTCTTCGACCGTTTCTAGCCATGAAGTTACTTGCTTTTTGTTTCCATCGAAAGATCTAAATCGGCATATTTTGAACCGTAGCCGCAGTTGGCATCTCCGTTTTTTGGTTTAAATTTGCGATTGCTTGGTCGTATTGGACATGTTTCTTATTTAAATACGTAAGTTGTTGGATAATGCGGTTGTTGCCATAATGCGTATATTTACTCTAAATTTATTTCTGCCATTGTTGGAAAAGTTTCTACTTTTATAAGATCTATATTTCTGTTTCGCTTCACGTCATCAAAAAAGACTAACGACTCAGCCACCCAGTCAAAAAGTCAATCATTATACATGTCAATGTCTAGTAAAACTGAGCTGTAAGAATTAAAAAAAAATTCTATACCACACATTTCATTCGAGATTTCACGTACTTTGATGGACTGCAATAGATTTGGGCAGGAACAGAATTCTCTTCTCAGCAAGAAGTGGAGTGGAGGGTATAGCTTCAGTAATAGCTCTACAAGAAATATCCTGTAAACTATTAAGATTATCTAAGTTGAGGATTTTAAGTTAATTACAGTACAAAAAACCACCGAAAGGCTCAATTTACTACATACGTAGAGGTTTGAAGTTTCCAAAATTTTAAACAATTTTAACATTTAGAAACTGCTTTAAATTGAAAATACTTTAAAAATATCAATCTTCAAAATACGACATTAAACGAATTAAAAAATTTAAAATTCCCGAAACCTTAACGTATAACCATACTCGATAACGTGATAAATGTCATAAATTAACAAAACGACTTTTCTGCCAGTTAAACGTAAGGTAACGTATTAATAACGAAACAAAGTATTCCTGTTGTCTACGGCTTATATGCAACATTCTAACGAGACCAAAATTGTTGGCAACATTGGAAACGATTAACCCAAATAATGAGACAGTCTGACACTCAAACAGCATTGGGCAGCAAGTGCAGTACATCGCGTTGCTCTCGGTCTCTTATTTGAAGCAATATTACACAATATATCACATATATTTTAACGTTAGCCCGGATATCCAGCTTGAAAGACCAATGTTTATTCTCCAATAAAATTTTTGCTAATTTTTATTTTATTCGTCGATTAAATAAAAATCAAATATAAAGAGCTCCCGAACTGAACATCTTAACTCTATATTGAGCTCAATATCACACTCAATTTACCACTCAACAATATTCAACTCAATCGAAACGCGAGCCAAAACGCAATTATCTCAACTCAATCACAAAATCAAGCCCAAATTAACTTTAAAATCAACCCTTAACCTAATCCCAAATCAGCCACCAAATAATTCCGCAACTAAACCACTCATTTAACCCAAACACAAGCTAACTAAACCTGAACTCAACTTAGCTCGAAACAAATCTCAACGCTCTACGACACTTAACTAATTCAACTCATCTAAAAAACACTCAAAAGAGAAACGTGAAACGGCAAAGTCAAAAAATTGTGAAAGAAATAGTCTCGATCGCCTGAGCTGATTGAGCCAAGGAACTTCCTTCTGTGATATCTTTCTATAAGGATGGCCTGGGCGTCGTCCGTAATGTTGTTATCTACAGATTTATTGAAAAGCTGTTTATTTTATCTAAGCCGGATCGTAACTTTACCCCGAATATCATGTAATAAAGTACCTTCTGAATAACACTAACATTACCACCTTAAATAAAATGTGTAGGACTATATGGTTATCTGATCAGTTTAAACTATTTTGTATTCACCTGGTCTGACCCATTGCGAATCTCTATCCAGGATGTATTAATCCGCTCACGCTAATTTTCTGACATTTTGTAGAAATACCAGCATATTCCCAAATTAGCTTGGACAATTTTAAATTTCATCGGTTTGTTTGAAATTGAATCCGACTAATTGTACGAATTCGTCTCTCTTCTTAAGTTTGGGTTACATATTTCATTCTAAAAACCAAGTATCTGCTTTGTTGATACAACTACAATGCACAGAGAATTGATATTTATCATACTAAATTTGACCCCAGCTCAACGTGGTGGCAACAAACAAAGACGAGATGCAAGTTCAAGAGAATAAATATATTTCACGGTGTTTAATAAGTAGTTGGTCCGAGTTGCTTTTTGAACTACCTTCTTTGGGTCAGCACAGAAAAACTCCCAAATATCTGAATATCTACGAACGAAGATAATTGCGTTAGTCATGAGTTCACATATACTGTGCTGTAAACATCCTGTCAAAAATAATTTCCGTAATTTACTTCATGTTATGTAGGTGAAAAATGATGCCGGATTGTCGTTAATTTTAAAATTAGAAAAAAAAATTAACCCTAATCCGACCTCAACGCACCCAACCCTAAAGATAACCTTAACCCAACCCCAACTCAACTAAACCCAATCTTCAACTCAACTTCAAACTTAAACTTCACTTTAACTCCAAACTAAATGCCCAACTCAATGTTCAAACCAGCAGTATCAAAAAATGGTAAATATTCATATTAGCAGATGTTTTGGATCAATTCGTGAATGGCAGTTACCCGACCCGACTCTCCAGACATATAGGCTTCAAAGGCTTTTTAAATCTCCTCCTTGATCATAGAAACAGATTGGCGAAGATTAGTCGAAATCAAACTAGCCGTTTTCGAGATACCATAGATACATGGATTGCAATAAAAGCTTTTGTTAATAGTCTTACGTGGAAAACTTTGTTTAAGCTAGTCGTAGAAAATGTCGGAAAATCAGAAGAATTCACAAAATTGGAATAAAATCAGTCTCTAGAGTGTATATCAGAAGTTGAATCGTTTTTGTGTGAATTGTCAATAGCTATCGCAGGTAAAAATTCAGTTCAAGTTTCCCGTGGGTAACCTCGGAAAATTCGATTTTCTAAAAAAACATTAGAAAATTTGTATAAAATATTCTTCTAGAGTGCTAGTCTGGATATGGGTTACATTGATGTTACTTGTCAATAGCTATCGCAGGAAAAAAATTCAGTTCAACTTTTTAAATTTTCCGAGATTTCCCACGGGAAACTTGAACTGAATTTTCTTCCTGCAATAGCTATTAACAAGTTACATCAATGTAATCAAACTATAGACATAACACTCTATCGGCCGATTTTCTAATGATTTTTGGAAAATTGAATTTTGATGAATGAATTTTCCGAGATTTCCCACGGGAAACTTAAACTGAATTTTTTTTCCTGCGATAGCTATTAAATAATACAAATTACATCAATGTAATCCATCTCCAGACATAACACTCTAAAGGCTGATTTTATACATTCATTTCTTACTTTCGGTTGGAAACTTTTTCAAATTTTCCGAAATTTCCCACGGGAAATTTGTACTGAATTTTTTTTTCTGCTATGGCTATTGACAAGTGACATCATTTCATTACATCTTCAGACTGACTTTATACAAATTTACACGCATTCATAGCAATTTTCGTCTAAACACTATCGACTGACTACGTCTTAATTTTTTATATTCGACTGGGATAACACAATCTGCATTACCAATTTGTCACTTTCGGCTGGGCAGCTTTTGGCTAACTTTAACAGTATCTCTAGAATGATGGTTAATGATGTATTGCATTGAAGTAATTGTTAACTTAATTCGCCATAGTTTCTTTTATTTATATCTTGACAATGGATGGATGGATTTTAATGAAACAGAATCAATTTTCCGCTAATTTCAATTACCATTTTAAATGTTTTTATTTGTGAAAACCGCCGTCATTAAATTGAAGAAAAAATTGTAAAAAAATTTCTTTTTTAACGTTAAAATTGTTTACCTTGAATACAAGTTAACCTAACTGTCCGTTAACAGGATTTTATTTTTTTTTTTTTAAAAGCGCAAATTTTCCCAAATTTCCCACATGAAACTAGAATTGCTTTATGCCAGCGACCGCGATTGACGAGATTTACTTTATTCAAAATTTCTAATGTTTTGGGAAATCGAATTTTCCCAGATTTCGAATGGCAAGTTCAACCAAAAACTAGAATTGATTTACATAGGGAAGTCTCATGTCGTTTAAACTAAAATTCAAATATGACGAAAGCAGAAAAATTCTGTTTGGAGGTGTACTCGTATAAAATGGTTTTTCAACCCATAGAATGAACCCCTAAATTATTTACTCAGGATTGCTTATACTACTTTTGGACTCATTCAACCGATGAAAAATACTTCCACTCCCCTATTACATTTACTTGTTTTAATTATCTTATTTATCGTACTGTACCAATTCCAGTTTTCACTGTACTCATTTATTGTTTCATGTTTAATCTTGAATTAATTTACCGTATAGAATGTAAACAAAAAAACTAAAAACCGGATTTTATTAGCTTGGTTGGTTTTTGTTAGTCCATAATTAGTTGTGGTTAAAACGTGAAAGTGCAAATAAGAAATAAGAAAATTGTGAATTAAATGAAAAGTGTATGCTTAAAGTTTAGTTTAAGCTTTTACAATTGTGATACCTCTGTGCGGTCAGAATTTTGTGAACATTGTGAAATTTTTTTCAGTTTGTAAATGTGACACATAAACAACAGGGTGCTTGTATGTTTGTTTAAACGCATGTTAACGGTGAGTGATTATTCATTTTATATGGGAGATTACGAAGTTTAGAAATATTTTGCTTAGGCTGTGTATAAAACGATTCATTATTAGTGTAGTTGTGTATGCGGATCAGACGTAGGAGATTTCGAGCTTTGAGTGCGCTTATTCGTTGAAACTTGGGGGCGGTTGTACGAAAAGTGTTAGAAAATACATTCCCAGCTTAAATTCAATTATTAGTTGTACGATGTTCTCAAGTTTTGAAAATAATTTGGTTACTCTTATGTTTTTGACGACACTGTTGCATTTTCAAGTTTTAATAATAACAATGTTTAACTAAGAAAAGAGTTAAAACTCTTAATTACAATAAAGTAGACGAGTTTATTAATAATACAAAAAATTTTGTCAAGCATTTGTGATATGACTTTTATGAATAAGTAGTCTGCGCTATTGGATTTTCGTCTTCGTTGATAATGCTTAGGAGTTGTATTAAATTTTATCACCATGTTTAAATGAATTTTGTTTGGGTTGTATTCCGATGCGCCCGTTGTTAGAATGAAGGGTTTATTGAAATCCGGATACTTTAATGTTTTAAAGAATTTCACTCGGTCTAAAATATTGACAATAGCTCCGTCTTTTAGAAATTTGGTCTAATTTTTTGAAATCAATTGACAGTCCAAAGAATTACTTTATCTGTTTTTGTGTGGTTGGTATTGGCCGCTCAAGATTTTTTTTTTATTTTGTCATGGTTCGGTTTAACCCCATCCAGTATGTTTATGTGTCCTAGGAATTCTGTTTCTCTT
Organism: Tipula vernalis; assembly: GCA_958295665.1. NCBI lineage: Eukaryota > Metazoa > Arthropoda > Insecta > Diptera > Tipulidae > Tipula > Tipula vernalis. The sequence continues at coordinate 358,126,915 of OY282560.1, forward strand.
TTGAGAACTTTACACTTACCAAGCTGAATTGTGATAAGCGGTTATTTAGATTGAAGCCCACCACGATGATATCGTCTAGATATACGTAAGAAATCCGAATGGCATGTTTGTTCTGGTATTTTATTTTTACATTTAATAAATCGAAGGAAATTAAACCTTCCGAGCCCGAAGTGTGATCCTCCAAAAATGTTCGCTGTCTGAGTTCGGATCTGAATTATCTTCGGAATTTACCTGTTTTTTTCTCAATATCTGGAACCGTTTCATGATTGTTAAAGTTTTTTTTATTAAAAGATCGTCTTGACCCTATGGAAGAGTCGACTTCCTTAGGTGTAGATTTATTTTTTTCTTGTGTTGTCCAACATTGTTTTTTTTATTGTCAATTTACAAAATTAGGGTTAATGTCCCTTTTCTGCTGAAAATAGTTTTTTATAATTTTTTCAATTTTCCTTTCTCGAATTGGTCATTTTGTCATTGACATAGGAAAGCGTAAGCATCCTCTATGTTTCTGGGTTTTGCTGGTTATAGGTATAGCCAAAATATTGTCCAGCGATTTAATATTTTGTATTATTGAAAAAAGTATGCACATACCTTCTTATTTGTTATTTGTGATAGTTCTGTAAAATTTTCCGGATCCCCGGCAAGGCACAGTAAATCTTTTGCCTTTCCCTCAGTTTTGTTTTTGACCCAGTGAGGGTACATTTTGAATTGTTGAGGTGGGACCATTTCTACAAACATGTTAAGTATCTCTTTTACCATTTTTAGCTATGAAGTTACTTGCTGTTTATTCCCATCGATTGCGACTGCTTGGACGTATTGAACATGCTTCTTATTTAAATATGTAAGTTGTTGGGGAATAATACGAATATTTACTCTAAATTTATTTCTGCCATTGTTCGAAAAGGTTTCTTCTTCTATGGGCTCTAAATTTCTGTTTTTATTAACGATCCCAATAGATTTCTCCCTTCTATTTCGAGAAATCGTGAACAGTATTGTTTTCGTTTTCTCGCACTAAGCGATGCTTAACAAGTTTGTAGTACAAAAAATAGGGTCGTTTTACTGTGCCTATCTTGCAGTTAACATTTTCGAACTTATCTTGTGTATCTTGTAGTGTAAGTCAGCAACCTCATTAAGCTCAATATTACAATAAGCAGGAGCGTACATAGAAACGTAACACAATTGCAGGAATAAAAAGTTTGTCATTACTACCCTGAAATCAAAGAGAGCCCCTTCATCAAAAAAGATAACGACTCAGTCACCTAGTCAAGAGAGCCCGACGTCCGACGAATCATATCGAGTTCTAGTAAAACTGAGTTTTAACTATTAAACATTTTTCTATACTCCACAATTCATTCGAGACAGGAACAGAATTGTCTTCACAGCAAGAAGTGGAGTCGAGGGTGCAGCTTCAGTAATAGCTCTACAAGAAATACCCTGTAAACTATTAAGATTATCTATATTGAGGATTTTAAGTTAACTACAGTACACGTGGAAAATCTCGAAAAATTCAAAAATCTTTTCAGCCGAAAGTAAGAAATGAATGAATTAAATCAGCTAGAGTGTCTGAAACTGTCTGAAACTGAAAGACATAACACTATAGAGGCTGATTTTATACAAATTTTCTAATGATTTTTGGAAAATTAAATTTTCCCGACATTTACCATGAGAAACTTGAACTGAGTTTGTTTCCTGCGATAGCTATTGACAGGTCACATCAATGTAATCCATATCCAGACATTTAACTCTAGAGTTTGATTTTATACAAATTTTTTAATGATCTTTGGAAAACCGAATTTTGATGAATTAATTTTCCGAGATTTCCCACGGGAAACTTTAACTGAATTTTTTTCTTGTCATAGCTGTTGACAAGGTAAATCGATAGCTATTGTCAAATTATATAAAAACGATTCAACTTCAGATATATACTCTAGAGGCTGATTTTATTCCAATTTTGTGGATTCTTCTGATTTTCCGATATTTTCCTCGACTAGATTAAACAAAGTTTTCCACGTAAGTCTATTTCCAATATTTTTTATTTAAATCCATGTATCGTATTTATTTTCGGCTGATAACTAGTAAATTTTTTATTTTCGGCTGGAATGTTAATAACAATATCTTCATTATCGATTTTTCACTTTTGGCTTGCAACTTTCGGCTAACTTTAGCAGTATGTCGTCCAATCGATTTTTTCGTAATCATAGGCTCATCAGGTCGAAACTGGATTTAATTCTTTAAAATTTTTTGGAAACATTAAATTATTTAATTTAATAAATTTTATATTTTCATAAAAATTAACCTGCTTTTATGCAGACAGGTTTAAAAAATATTGAATATATGCTAAGAAAGAACTTTGGTAGATAAACAACAATTATTTACAATAATTCTAATTACAAAGTTTTTTTTATTTAATGAATTGTATTCAAGGAATATTGCATGCAAAACATTATGTCGGTAATGTAGATTTTTGTCCGCTGAAGTTTCTCTGCTTTCTCCGGTAAGTTCTGATATCTACTATATCTTTTTATTTATTTTCTGCTTTGATGTTACTAACACAATCTTCATTATCGACATTTCAGTATCCTCTGGAAATTTGTCGGCTAACTTTAATATGGGTCATTTATATATTATTCGCATAGTTAAGTCGTAGATAATATGGAAAATGCTGAACTTGGAGTGAGGTCAAAGAATTAAAAAGATTTTTTTCACAATAAATAAATAAATTTTTATTAAATAAGAAAATATTTTAAGTGTAATAAGTACGACATCTCCTCGTGCGTACATCATAAAATTGTCCACTACTGCATGGATTCACCGCCGAAGGTGCAAGTACACGTTTCGAAAACGTTGTTCTAAATATCTCCGTTCCGTTTTGAGTTGCCGAATGCACTGCTCCATATCCAGCTGCTAAGGCCATAATAAATAGGCAAACCAATTGATTTATATCCATATTTTTACTGTGTGCGTGTTAATCGACGTATATAAGCTCCAACGTTATTTATTTTACAAATCTTTCTATCAAACTATGTCGATTACAAATTATCAATCGCTTTATATAGACATAAGAGTAACTCACGTTATATTGAGATGTTTATTTAGATGATGTATTTCCATGAATTTGTATATTGCGGTGATTTTTTCGCATTTCGTTATCAATTTCAACGTAATTGTTTTTGTTTACATTGTTCAGCAATCAATTTTATTGTTTTATGAAGAAATTGTATTTTGTTGATATGTCGATTTTGAAAATGAGTCACTAATTAAAATTATAAAATAAAGAACACAAATTCGGATTAAACAAATTTATTAATTATATGTACCATATATACAAATTATTTTATTCAAGCAATTAACGTAAACAAATTTCGACATCGCTTCGTTCTATTATCCCATGATTGTCCACTTGTACATGCATTAAAACGTTGCGGTGGTACAAACACTCGACTTATTGCTTTATTATTCAATGTGAGAGGGTTAACAGCTCGTTGTGGTGCAGGTGCGGCAAAAACGTATCCAAATGCAATTCCAAGCATCAACAGGAAATAAATAAATTTCATTTTTGTAATATTTATGTATGTGCGCACAAACAATTCGATTAACGTACTCAACTAAACTTAATTCCTAGACTTAAGATGTTTATATACAATACAAAAAGTACAGTGTATGAGACAACATGATTACTGTTCTACTTTATTGCTGATGCGAAATTAAAAATAATTGTTGTTTTCATACTGTACCCCATCAGCGGGGATTTTTGTTTTATTTTCAGATTGTATTCTCCGCCTTTAAATATATAGAACATGATTGCGCGTTTCCGCATTGAAAGTTGACGTTAAGTTTGAATAAATGAACAAAAAAAAACAATTAAGTTGATAAATTACGGAATTCCCAATTTTTCCGTCTAATACCGATAAACCGAAGACGACAAAAATCAATTTTCTCTATAGCCTATCCTAATTTATGACTTTTAGCAGCAAATGGCAAAGTACGACTGAATGAAACAATTTTTGAAGTTATAATGAAAAAAAGAAATAAATCTGACGGTTGGTTTGCTACATAAAGTTTGACTTTTTTTAAGATTTGGACGCGACCGGCAGAAATTAAATTAAAAACCAAATTTAGTTTTAGTAAAACTAGGAGGAGGTTAATACAATCTTAGCGTCTGTATTCAGAATTGGGCATGACAACATTAGCAGGCAAAATATTTTGGAAATCATTTTAATTTTTTGTTGTTGTTTATGTTCGTCAAATAACCTCGATTCCAAATGAATGTCAAATTTATGATAAGAATTTGAAAATTATAACCCTCGATTTTTTTTAAATATCTTGAATAATCCGAAAATTCCTGAATTATCTCAAATAATCTCACAAAATCTCAATTCCATAATTAAAACTTAACAGAAATAATAGGATGTTAAAAAATTGGAATACTATAGCCCAATAATTAAAGACCAGATACCTATTGTTCGAGGAACCTTTCATATTTTGTATCTGTTGTTGATCATTACGTTAATAGAAAATTAAATGTGAGCTGATGAAGGAACAAAGGATAGCAAAGATCTACTCCGTTCACACATCGGGGCATTGCAGCTTGATTTATCCTGTGAGCCAACAGGTTGTCAATTTATCGTCAGACGGATGCTCCTCTTTAAAATTCCTGGATCCACATAATTGGCAATCTACATGTGAGTGAGATGTGTGAGAAGCTTAAAATCTTCTTTTGGTTATCTCTGCTCTATTGTTGTTTGCATTTGGTTCAGTTTGCGATTATTCAATCGTTGTTCAAAGTTTTATATATTTTAACTGCCAAGCTTAGAAGTTTCAATTTTGGAAGCTTGGATTGGGTTTTAGGTTGGTATCCCTTTTTGGGTTTGGCATCGTTACTCCAAAAAATACCAAAAAAAAAGTTTTTTGAAAATGTATTTTAATTTGTTTTATACCTTAGAGGATGGGGATTGCAGCCTTCATCGAAAATCCCCGCATTAACGATTAAATAAAATTCCAACATTCTTAGAAATTAGCAAGTTTTCCAAAAATTTGTGTTTTATGATAATTATTCACATACTATACTTACCTATATAATTTCGTGTCATCCTTGCGCTGAAAGGAGCAATGCAAAGCGGCTTTGGGGAGTTCTCTATTTTAGTATCTGAATAATTATTAAAAAACATAAATGTTTCAAAAATGGTCCAATCTCTTTGAGTATTGGAATTTCAAAAAATTGTCAAAGCGGCGGTTTGGGGGCGGCAACCCCATCTTCTATGGTATAATAAACTTAATTGCTTTGAGATTTTTTTTGGTATTTTGAAAACCCCATAATTTTGCATTTTTGGGGATTTTTATTTTCGGGAATGTGAGAAGGTGCTCTAATTTCTATGACTGTTCAAATTTCAATAAACAGACAAGGGGGTTTGAGACAACAGCCTCTTCCTCTCATAAACCTTGATTTTTTGGATTTCTTCTTTGAGATGTCGCCACCATGCCTAAATTAACCTTTCAAAAAAATTTCCCGAATTAGAAGAATTTTGGTTCGATTTGGGAATTTTTTGGAATTCTTCTTTCGCCCATTTTAATTTAGTCAAATATTTTCTTTTTTTTTGGGAGGGATTTTGTTTCTCGGAATTATTTTATTAATTTTAATATGAGATTTTATTTGTGGGATTCATTTATGGGATCTTGTTTCCCGGTTATGCCACATTGTGGTGAATGTTTAATGGGCCCACCAAACGTAAAAATGGTATTCATCCTCTTCAACAAACAATAAATTAGCCATCATATTCCCGAAGATTAAAATCCCCCAAAAAATTCTATAATAAGAAAACAAACGGAAGCTATTAGGTGGCAACCTGTTTTGGGGATTTTTTTATTTTGGATACCAAGACCAACCTCCTTTTTAAATGTATCATGTTTTGGGATTTTTTTGCTGTTCTTTACTATTTTTAAAATATTTTTTTCTGAATTTTATTAGGGATCTTAACTGTTGCATTATTTTCGAGTTTAAAATTTCGGGAATTTTTTTCGGGCTAATTTACCGATTCCTATGGTGATCTGGGGATTTCTTAAAAGCAGTTGGAATTCAGTCTCCCTAGAAATTATTCTGCATTGTGCTCAATGTTGGACTTGTTTCTCTATACCCATTATACATATGTAAGAATACTACGTTTGACCGAAAAACATAATCTCTCAAATTCCAAATCTAGAATAATGAAATATTTAAAATTTCAAAAAAAAAAACCCTCAAAATAAATCCAGAACAAATAATGGGTTGAAATGATTACCATAAAAAAAAGAGTTGATTACTCAATTTCGAATTACAAAATCCCAAAAAAACAAAAAATTCCAAAAAATCAAGTTTTTTTATATAAAATTTATTTTAATTCGTTTTATATCTTAGAAGATTGGCGCTGTCGCCCCAAACCCCGCAAATCTGACATTCATGGAAATTGAAGCATTTTTGAAAAATTTACGTTTTTAAATAATTATTCACATACTAAAATAGAGAACTCCCCAAAGCCGCTTAGCATTGGTCTTTCCGCACAAGAATGCCATGAAAATATGTAAATTCTTTTGTTTTCGTATTGTAGTTACCAAAAATTTAATCGGCGTATGTTTTTCGATGGGGTAGTTTACTTTGTATTTTTCGGGATTTGTTCGTTCGGGAATATGATGGTATCTCAGGAAAAAAAAATGCAAATTTTTTGGGTATAATTAGGCCGTTAAAATTTGGAATTTGATTTGTTTTTGTTAATAAGAAATCAAGAATTTTGTTCGTTTTCTTTTCCCAGGCCTACCAAATTAATCTTAATTATTTAATGGTTTAAAATAAAATAGCTATAATTGTCTGTTTCTAAATGTATAAAATTTCAGCCAGTAATTCAACAATAAATACACAGCATTCAGCAATGTAACTGTTTTGACAGCACTGAAAATGTGTTTTCACTCAAGAATTTTTTTTACCAAAAACTCTACTATAGGTAAATGTAGGAACTCTACATATCGCGTTTGGTACAGTTCTACCTCCCGTTAAGCTATGATCTTAAGACATCCGTTTAATGGGTCTAGATTTTTTCTCGACATTATGTATTTCGAAATTTTTCCTTTGGTGATTTTAAAAACGATTTTTGATGGTGATCTTGTTGAAGGTGATACCTGGAGGATGGTTGCGGCCCAACCCCTGTTTTGACGATTTTTTAAAAATATTTTTATTTTCTTAATTATTCATATACAAAAAAGAGAACCCTCCAAAGTCGCTTAGCATTGCACCCTTTGCGGAAGGATATACGGAAACCATTAAAAAAAATTTCAAAAACATATTCATTTTGATATTAATATTTAATTTTGTGTTTTACGTTCTAAAATAAAAAACGGGATTCCATCATATTACCGAAAATAAAAATCCCAGAAAATACAAAATAATGTCCTTCTTTAAAAGGGAAGACCAATTAAATTTTTGTTAACTACAATATGAAAAGAAAAGGAAGTTCCAGGATTTCTTGTCATGTTTGAGCAAAGGGTCCTATGCTACGCCACTTTGGCGAGTTCTATTTTTAGAATGTGAATGGTTATCAAGAAACACAAATTTTTGCAAAATGTTCTAATTTGTAAGAATGTTCGAATTTTAATAAATCGTGAATACGAGGTTTTTGGGGTGGCAGGCCTCATCCCATAAGGCGTAAAACGAATTAAAATAACGTTTGAAATTTTTATTGTTGTAAAAACAACTTTTTTTTTGGGATTTTTGGAGGTTTTGAGGGGCGATAACAACCCATAAAAATCTCCTCAAAGCCACGTAGCATGGTGATCTCAATATTATTAATTAAAAGGTCTATAGGAAGTTCAAATCTTTATTATCAATTATTCGAAGCTTTCTGCGGGGTAAAATCGTAAAACACGTAATATCTAACGATATTGAATAATTTAGCATGAACACTTTAGAGCTTTGAACAAATTTTTTCTATTGCAAGAAAAAGTAGTTTTGACAGCTTCAAAGCTTTTAGAAAGTATCTAACACATTTTAAATGTTATCGAAATAATTTTGTTGTTGGTCTACTTTCAAATCTCTAATACTTATGTTTACAATTTTATAGGAGGCTTCCAAGCAAGTTGATAGTTCCCAATTATGCTCGATTTCGACTGATTCTATAGTAAAATTGTTCACTATTTTACAGAACTGTCGAACTATTGAAAGGACTATAATAGCTATTATTAAAACTGAAAGCTTCCCCAAGTCACGTAAAAGCACCAGAAAAAGCTCTAATCAGACTATGGAAAGGAGGTGTTTGGTTATATAAATTGTTCCAATCTTATTTGAAATTTTAAAACAATTTGTTTGAATTCCACTTGTTCCTTTGGCTTCTTGAAGGATTGACCAGCGTAAAAACATGTCAAGTAAAATACTTGAAATGTCTGAAAATGTTCTAAAGTTAAAATAAAAACAGTTTGTAAATTTCTCTCTATATACACTAAATTAAAAATTTGAAAGTTAAAAAGCTCAGAATTTCTCATAAATAATTATGTTCACTTTACGAACAATCTTGAAATATTTCGCAGAATTGATAATTTTAATTAAGTAGTTCGGTTATAAAAGGAGACGCAGCAGTATCGGACAACAATTTTTTTGGCTTAAATTAAAGATATCTAAGCTTTCATTTGCTATGGGGTGTGTTTCAAAAATCAGAATTTGTTTTATAAATAGACGTAAAATGTATATACATAACTTAAATATTTTGTTTCGATGATTTAGAAGATTTTCAGATTATAGAAGTTTTCTGAAAATATTAAGTTTTTACGTAAAATGCTAAAAACCAATTTTTACTGTTTTTTTTTCTCCGAAAGAACTAATTTAGTAAAAAGTGGTTAGAATTGGCCAAGTATATAAAAATAAAAATGATTTTAGAAATTTTTATTTTCATAAAAAGTTCAATTTAAAACTTATCGAAATATGGAAAAAAATATTGATCAATTAGGATACAAAAAAGTTTAGTCAAAATGTGTTCTTAACATTTTACGGAAAATCTTAAAATTTTCAGAAAATTTCTTTAATCTGAAAATATTTGAAATCATCCAAACAATACTTCTAAATTATAAAAAGTAAATTTGTTTGTACATTTTAGGTCCAGTTGGAAAAAAATTCTGATTTTTCGAATCTAACCTCTGTTTTGACTTGGCAACTCTCCACGGCAAATGAATGGTTAGATAATTAAAAAAATATTTTAAGCCGTGCAATTTTGGGGAGCGGTAGTAGTCTGGTTGAAAGAGAATGTCCCATAAATATATTTACTGTTTTCCCATAAGTACTGATAATTCAGATCAATCCAATCTAAATTTTTCCACCGATAGCTGTTGACAAAGTATATCAATGTAATCAATCTCTAGATTTAACACTCTTGGGACTAATTTTATTACAATTTTCCAATGATTTTAGGAACATAAAATTTTCGCCGATTTTCCATTGGAAACTAGTGTAGAACTGAATATTTCCTGCTATTGGACAAATCACATCAGAAATGTTTATTTTATTTCCCTTTAATGTATTTGAGCAAACATAGCCAATCGGCAATAAGCTTCATTGTTCTAATCTATTTCTCTTCATCTAATTTTCAATCCTAATAACTCCCAATAACTTTTAGGCGACGTACATTTTTGCTTTGCATTTTCTTACAAACCACAAGCAAAAACTTCTGTTCGATGTTTAAATGAAGAAAAAAGCAATTTGAATTGTGCATGCAAGCGACAATAATATAAGAGAGGAATTTGTTTTAGCAATATTATAACTATCTAGTTATACCATTAAACAAGTTTGCGTCCGTAATACAGTTTAAATTATGTGCGATTTTTAACCTATGTAAATTTGAGCATCGGTCCAATCAGTGAATGACACAGCGTATTAAATTATGGATCAAATCAGATCGAAGTTTTTTCTATAGTTTGTAATTTGGGAAAATTAAAATTTGTAAAAATAAAAGTAGTCACGAATAATATCTGTAATATCTGTTCAAATTTGGATCAAAATTAAATGTAATTTGAGTAAATTGTCCGACTACCAAATACCTACCATTTTAGAGCACAATTTTTATAATCTAAAAATAAATTACAACCATTGCTGTGGAGTTTTTATTTGTTCGCATCGTCACCACAACTATATACAGACCACTGACTTAGGTATACAACGAATTAAAATAATTTTTAAAAAATTTGTTGTATTTAAAAAACTTGATTTTTTGGGATGATTTAATTTTTGGATGGCGATCTCGATTAAATTTGGTCTGATTTGTTAATTTTATAAATTTTTAGCTTTGGGACATTATTTTTGTTGAGAATTCGAGGTGCCCCAATTCATAAACAACCTTCTTCTTAAATAGATTATTTTGAGCATCAAAATGTGGCGATAGTTCTGTTTTCGATCAATTGACAAATCACTGTATTGACGCATCAATATAATTATTATTAATTATGAGCCATTATCAGTTGACATAACCTTAGTATTTTTTTTTTATTTTTTTTATTTCAAATTCTTATCATGAATTTCGCATATACAATCGACCGCTCAAATTCATTTAAAATCCAGCTTATTTGTCGAGTGATTTAAAATTCTAAAATAACCAAAAAAAAAAAAAATGAAAATGTTGTTCAAAATGTGTTGCATACTTATGGTGTCTTGCCTAATATTAAACGGATACGCTGAGGTTGTATTAAAATCAACAACCGGAAACGAAATTACCACCGGTGAGAAAGTTGAAGGTGAAAAAGTTGGAGGTCAAAAAGTTGCACCAGAGATAGCAGCATTACGACTTATGCGTGCTCGTTGTGCATCAGGACTTATTCACCGAATGTGTCGAAACTAAGCGGCAAATTTCGCTCAATATTTTTATTCTTGATAATTTGTTCTCTTGTCGATTACAATTTTAATAAAATTATCCTTTGTCTTAATTAAATTTATGTTTATTTTTTCATTTGATTTAAAGTGTGAAATTATTGCTAAATATAGGGAACTAAACTATGGCACAGTAACAAATTTTTTTATGTATATGTAAAATTTCAAAGACCCTCAATTATTGTGACATTTTAAATTTTGGGTTCATTTCGAGAACATTTTTAATCTTGATAGTTTTTGTTGTTGTCTCTTATAATATAAAACGTTAGTAAAAATTGTTGTTTAATTTAAATTAAATTTAATTTTCGACAGTCGTGTACTAATCTTTAAAACAAGTCTAAAGTGTTATAAAATTAAATCTCAAAATGAAATTACAAATAAATTTCTTGATTGTGTTGCTAATTGGATTAGCGGTTGCAGAAGAATCGAGAACACCTTTATCGTTGCAAACGGCCTGCCACGATGGATCGCGACCAGATTTACGAAACGCCTGTTTCCTTGCGAATACTGTTGCAAAATATGGAACATCATCGCTTATAAAAGTTATATATGGGAAACATTGGCTCCTTTTAAATAAAGTTTAATAAATAAAATTCTGAAAATTTTGTTTAACTATTATCATTTATATTGGGTGAGGTTAACGTCTTTGTATAATGCTGAATAAGTACCTTTAGAAAACAAATTTTCTTGGTATAATCCTGTTTTGATTAATCTTCCGCCAAATGTTGGGAAATTTATTTTCCTGATCACAATGCTTACTGGATTGACATGCGAGCGAGATAAACTTCTTCTGATCCCGTTTCCTTGTTTATATAAATCTTATAAAATTTCTTTCAAAATATGATAAGAAATTATAAACAAAAAACAAAAAAAATTGTATGTTTGTATAATTTCACTCAAATTTACCATATTTAATACTTTTGTCGTAAGCTAAAATTATTTCAACATATCTTGTGGAACCAACATACTAATTCCAAGTTACATACAGGTACAAGGCAATAACAAAAAAAAAATCATGTTTCATAAAAATCATTAAATTAAAACATGACTTCCGGTTCCGTATAAAGAATTTTTGATTTCATGTATTTTTCTCCATATATTTTGAGATACGTGTGTTAAATTTTATAGGTTAAATATGTGTAGGTAAATGTTGTGGTCCCTCGTCTAATTTTGTTGATATAAGGGGTGTATAAAGAATAATTTCTTGTAAATTTTAATGAAAATTTTATACGTAATATTGTCGATATTGTCTGTACAAGAGAAGACAATTGATTAATTACTTCATGTAGACTACACGGTACAACACTGTGTTTTTATTGAGCGCATTTATTGAGATGCTAAACCAAATTTAGGTTCTAGATGCTAAATTTTTCCTCTAATTTGCACCGATTGTGAAGTCTAACCGATCGAACTAGTTTCGTTTTGTTGTATGCGAGCACAATTAGCATGTATTCATATTGACACGGGTGGTGTACGCTAGCGAAATAAGATTTAGCAACCTTTATGCCACTCAGTTCTCAGCATGTAATCATCTTGTCTAATGTGGCAGGCGCTTTAAAATTAGACCGTACTTGCCACATAAATCTAGTATAATATGTGAATGCTAAATTATTGAAAGTTATCAAAATTGGCAAATGTCAAATAAAAATGCGATTATTGTCGTAATGTATGCAGCATTTTTTTTTTTTTTTTTTATTTAAGGTTTATTTCCTTTTTTACTATGATTATCAAAGCCTTACAAATAAAACCGCCAAAGCTTTTTTTTGAAATACAACAACATTTTTTAAATCTAGGTCCATCATGAAACCGCCATATAAAACACACCACATATGCCTCTTCGACGCACCACCAAACGGTTTCAAGTCTTAACCACTTTTCAAAGTAAAGTGCTGACTCAAAGTGATGTGTATCGTATTTACATGTCATACGTACTTGTCAAGCGTGCAATGAGCCAAGCAACAAATAAAATTCAAACAATTTGTATTTTTTAAATTTGAGTCAAGAGATTTTCTTCTCATAGCCTGATTAGAGCTTTTATGTTCAAAATGTCAAGTTTTCATGCATGTCCAGCGTATTTATATCTACATAAATGCTTTTTAATTATTGTAAATACAGTTCGTACACGATTAACGGTTTTCACAATTTTGTTTGGCTTTGAGCATAGTGAGCTTTAATCAAGTCAAGTTGAAATAGAAACTTTTAAATTCTTATCACAAATTTGGCATATATAAGCGGCCTCTCAAATTCATTTATAACCACGTTTTTTACCACGAGTCACGTATTGCAAAATAACAAAACAAACAAAAAAATTGTTTTTCAAAATATTTTGCTTAGGTACACGATAATCGAGGCCGGTGTCGCCCAAAAGGCAGCATTGGCACATTTCAATTCTGAATATTGTTGTTGAAATCATACTATCACTTATTTACATAATTTGTGAGGGTGACCTCTAATAAACAATCTTGTTTTGATTAAACTTGCCCCAAATATTTCGGTTGTTTTGCATATACAAAATAAGGAAATAAATTGCGTACCGCGATCAAATTATTTACCAGTCTCTCACAAATTTTGAAACAGTTTAAAACAAAATAAATCACGTGTACCAACGATAAAAAAAATGAAATTAAAAATTATTTTCCTCATCATGATGCTGATTGGATTGTCATGGGCAAAATCTTCTTCATCATCTGAATCCTCCGATTCCGATAGTCATTCTCATGAACGGCGCGGCCACCGAAAATCAAATTCCTTAAATTCAAGATCACCGTGTGCCGAAGGATCACAACCAGATTCACGTGGCGCTTGCCGAAATGCTGAAGGTGTTCGCACATATCAATTTTAAAACACAATTTTGGACAACCATCATAAATTTACTTCGGTTTATTATATATAAATAAATGTTTTGTCAGTATAAACGCATTTTAATTCTTCGAATTTTAGATCGTGACCTTTCTTTTTAAAATATGATAAGACATTATCACAAAAAAAAAAAAAAAGTCGCTTTACGCTGTTTATATATAATTTCACTCATTTTTATTTAATACTTTGTCGATCATAAGCGACTAAAATTATTTCAACATGTCGTGTAAAATCAGTATACTAATCGTGTTTGCATTATTCCAAATGATTTGTGTGATACATAAAACGGAGGCGGGTACCCTATTATTCTATTCGACAAAAGCACCCACAATTCCAGCCAATGATACGTCTGTGACCAAACAAATGGATAATGATTTGGCAAGTGTGGTAACATCACAAGTATTTAATGTGCCAAACGCGTGCCCCAAAGGAAAGAAACCGGATGCCAGGGGTCGATGTCGTGTTTTCATTTAGTTATTAAGTTATACAAATATTTATTAGATCTATGAATTAATTTATAATAAATTAACCTAAAAATTGTGCGTGTGTGACTTTTTTCTATAGTTATTAACTTGTTCTGATAAATGCACAAGAAAAAATTAATTACATCGTAAATAATTTAAACTAACTGGGTGGATGAAATATTTAAGAAACCATGCACTATTTCAGAGGCAGGGTTGGTGTTAACAAAATGATGTGACATACACTTGCTAAGCTTAGTATTGTTTTAGGGGATTTGTCTTTCATCTAATTGGCATTATTCATTTGGTTCGGGTTCAATGTTAGACGGATTCCGTATGTGAGAATGGTACAGGTAGGTAGCGTTAATTATAATGGCATAACCTAAAACGTTAAATTATTCACAAGCCAAATTTAAATTTATTTCGAAATATTTTTAATTCAAGATCAATTGTATTTTGAAATATTTAGATGTCTATTTGTGTTATTTATGTTAGGACAACCAAATTTTGAGAAAACTTACCTGAAGATTGCTTTTACTCACCCTAAAAAATTATTTGACATAATTGGTTGATTAGCTTTATCGACCTCTATTATTAAAATTTGAATCACAGTCGATTTTACTGCCATCTATGGTTAAACACTTAAATCAGTTTTCGTTCAGCATTTTTATAATTTAGCCCCGTGCTTTTTATATTTGGCACATTTTGAATGATGAGAAAGAATGCAGTAAAATCATTACCTCCTGAATAATGTTTTCTGAGCAATTTTCTGAATACTAAAACCGTGACCATGAGAATTACCCCAAATTAAGTTCATATAAACGGTAGCACAACTTTCCAAACGTTCTGTTGGAAGGTGATATGAAATAAGAGTTTCACGAACTTAAATTATCTAGCAGAAGGGTGTTTTCAAGTACATTTTGTGCAAACTCTGCAATAGTCCATCCGGCATGTCGAATGATGTTATGCAAAGTTCTAATTGTTTAAAGGCCCTGAATTTATTTAAAGTAAAAGTGTTGATGAATTGCTATCAAACACAATCGGCTACCCATATTCCACATCGCAACGATTGGTTTTGATGGATTGATATTACGAGGACGACATCCGTGAATGCTTCCTTGCTCGAGATAATTTCAAGTTAATTTTTCTACTTTCGACCAGTTAACCTTACTTTCGTTAAAGTAAATTTATGAATTTATGTAAACTTTTAAATCCTTATCGTTAATTTGGCATTCATTTAAAATCTAGCATATTTGGCGTGCACTAAGTAGTGTGGGTGCGCCACAAGTCGCGTATTACAAAATAACAAAACAAAATATTTTGCTTGTTAATGACGTGATGCCTAATTTTAAATATACAGGCTGATGATGTATTAACCTCCCGAACCGGAAATGAAAATACCACGGAGGCAGTGTGGTGGACCAAAAGTGGCACAAGCGCCAATATTACCAAGATTTATACCCGACCCAAGAAGCCGATGTTACGATTAAAAAAATCGAGCTTTATATTTTCGATCAATTACAGTGTTAGATTATTTATAAATAAATTATTAACTGTGAGTTATTATCAGTTGACATAACCTTAAATTTTTTAGATTTTTAAATCCTTATCATGAATTTGGCGTATAGTACAAGCGATCACTCAAATTAATGTAAAATCGAGCATATTATAACACTAGTACGCAAGTTATACTAAGTGACACATATTAAAAATTAACAAACGAAAAAAAAAAAAATTAAAATGTTTTTCAAAATATTTTGCCTACTAATGATGTCTTGCCTAATTCTAAACATAGACGCTGAGGATGTATTAACATCCCCAATCAAAAATGAAATTACCACGGGGTTACCATTAGTTGAAGGTGAACAAGTCACTCCAAGTGATAAAGTTGTAAGTAGTGGACCAAAAGTGGCACAAGCGCGATTACTACGTGCTGGCTGTTCACAGGGATTTGCATCCGACTCTAGAGGTCGATGTCGCCCAATATTTTAAATCTTGATAATTTATTGGTTATTCTCTCTAAAAGTTAATAAAATTTGTTCTTACACTAAAATTAAATTTGGTTTTTGATTTATTTTTCTCGTCAGTCAAATTATGTGTGTGATGAAACATGGGATGGCATCAAAAAAAAATAATTTATAAATAAAATGGCCGATGTCAATTCTGAGAATTTTGTCGAATTCATACTATCACGTAAATATGTGTATTGGTAATGAGAATCTCTGTATAATGCTAAATACGTATATAATTGACGAATTTGGTCTTATCTTGTTTCGATTAACCCTATGCCAAATATTATGGAGGTGGTGCATACAAAATAATGAAATACCTTTTTTATTACAATCAAAATATTCACCAGTCCTTCAAACAGTTTAAAACAAAATAATGAATATGGATTCCTCGTTCTTCCATTTCCAACAAAAATTTAGGATTTATGACGCCACCAGAGAGACAATGTCCTGATGGGCGGGCAACCACCGAGTTATCGTGGCTGGGACTATAGCAGCACATATTGTTACACAAAATTTTGAACAACCATGCTAAATTGGGTCTTTTTATATAAATAAATAAAATTTTGTCACGTCAAACGCATTTTACAATAATTCTCCTAGTTTGATTCTACATATTGAAGAACTAGATCGTGACCTTTCTTATAAATTATAAGATAAGGCAAAATCATATTAACTTGTTTTACGCTGTTTGTTTAATATTTTGGATCGTAAACCCTTTCTGGTGCCGCGACACACATAATGTATTGCAAGAAGTACACTTGTAAGTCAATCGCACATCCTGATTGCAGAAGACGCGAATATCTCTATGTATCTAAAATTGTATGGTCACAGTTTGTATTAAAATATAACAATTGTACAACAACCGGGCTACTTGTCTTATAGACAAGATGTTGACAATATGTTGTTTTGGTATATATTTACATTACTGGTCGATTAGTGATCTGATTTATTTTATCGACACTATTACAATTCGTTGAACAGTAGATCTTACTATTACCAATTGTTAATATTTAATAATTTTAAATATTTCGGGTAGGCATCTAACCATTGCAGCTAATTATATTTCCTCGTTAACGGCTACAGTTACTGACCTGTTTGTTTGATTAGTTGCCTGTACCCATTCATTTTGGGCGGGCGATCACAAAATGTTGATGTTTGTTTACAAATTACAGCCCCTACATAGATATGTTATCCACACATACATTTTTGTAACCGTAAAACTTGAAATCAATTATGCAGGAAAGTATGCGTTATGTTTCATTTTAATTAAGGTACGTTGGGGCACACTAGCGCTAAAAAAACTCTATCGGTACAATTGTGGGGCGCAGGCAAATTCTTAATGTTTTCTCGTTTATGTGAATTTAGTTGGACTTTTCTCGGTGGCATAACCACCATTGTATATCATTATAGAATGGTTGCCTCGTATTTTTCTCTAAAAATAAAAATAAAATTAAAAATTTAAAATTAAAATTAAAAATTAAATAAAAATTGCAATACAAATTTTAATAAAAATTTCAATAAAAATATCAAGAAAATTTTCACTAAAAATTAAAATAAAATTTTAAATAAAAATTTCAATAAAAATTGCAATAAAAATTTCAATAAAAACTTCAATTAAAATTGCAATCAAATTTTCAATAAATTTTTAAATAAAAATTTCTATAAAAATTTCTATAAAAATTACAATAAAAATTTCAATAAAAATTTCAATAAAAATTTAAATAAAAATTTAAATAAAAATGCCAATATTAATTTCAATCAAACTGTCAATAAATTTTTAAATAAAAATTTCAAGAAAAATTTCAATAAAAATTAAAAAAAAGTTTAATAAAAATTACAATAAAACTTTAAATAAAAATTTAATGAAAATTTAAATAAAAATTTCTATTAAAATTTCATTAATAATTACAATAAAAATTTAAATAAAAAATTCTTCTTCGTACTGATTGTTTTGGGGCGATCGATCACATCCTCTGAAAACCACAAACTATGCTATGAAAGAATTCAGAACTCAGGATCTCTTTGGTGTTTCATAGATGGTTGGTTTCAAAATAAAATTATGAAATTAAGCTGCTCTTAAAGTTTACTTTGACATAACCGTGACGAAAATATCTGTCAACTGGGATAATATCTATAAATCCAGTTTGTTAAAGGAGCAAAGATAGTATTTTATTTACTGTACAGTATTTTGTATTAATAACGGTACCGTTCCTGTTTTCTATTTCTTCAGGTAAATTTTTATTTTTTTTTTTTCTAACTAAATTTATTTCTTCTCAATTCAATTTTATTTTTACCTTCCCCGAATATCAGCGAAAAGACACATGTCATTGAAACTTTGGACGAACAAAACGGCCATCAAAATTAAAATTCCCGAGTAGTGTTTAATTCTAGTACTAATGACATTGAATAATTTATCTTTATGCTTTATTATGTATTTTTGGCCCACGCTACATTTTACTTATATTTTACAAGAATACTCCATTTTAGCTTGAATTAGTAAAACTATACATGTATACAAAGAGAATTTAAAAGCTTTACTAGTTCCTTGAGAAATCAAAAAGGACCAAACTAAAGTTCCAGTGAAGACAAACTTTTACATTAATAGTTACTTACCTAATATTTATTTTTTCTCTGTATGCAACTTGCAATATTTGATATTAATATTAAAAATTGCATAAAACTAGTCTGCCATCTGTATTCTAGCCTAACAATCGCGAAATAAAACAAAATGGTTTCTAAAAATATTTTGGTATAATTGTTAATAATTACGTATTATAATATAATTTTTTTGTTTTACTATACATTTTTATTAATTTATTTAATTATATAATTTAATAATTAATTTAATTTTATTTTCAAATTTTTTTTTTTTTTTTTTTTGTTTTACATAACCATATATAAATAACAGACTATATATATATATATTTTATATAATATTTGCTTATACAATAACAAATTATTTTATTTAATTTACTATTTAATTATTATTTTTATTTTAATATACAAATGGCGATGCTTTTTTTATAATTTAAATATTTATTTTGTTTTATTTCATTTATTTATAGTTTTTAATATTTTTATATTCAATTTTATGGTCTAAAAATATTTCTCGTTCGTCTTCTTTTATATTTACTTAGAAAATATGTTTTAATATTTTTCTGGTTGTTTATTTATTTATTCATACAATTTATTATTATTATTTATATATTTGATTTAGTTTTGCATTTAATAATTGTATTATATTACATTTTACAACAATAGTTAGCTGTTTGTTAGTTTTGTTCAGTATAAAGCCACATTCATCATTTCTGGTAAAAATTTTCAAATTTTTTAATTTTTATTTTAATTTTGTTTAAAGCTTTCAAAGCTGATTATATTATTATTTAGTTTAGTATATGGTAGTAAATTATGATATGTATGTATGTAAATAATTTTTTGTTTATTGGTTATGTGTTTGTATGTTTTATAATATGATTAGGTTGTTTTTTTTTTTTTTGTACAAACATAACATAAAATATTAACATTGTTTGAGGTGTAGGCGCGGTTCAACGCGTACAGCAATCATATCATTCTTGTTTTTGTTTTTCTTGCGTGAATATATGGACTTAATACATAAATAATGTTTTATTTATTTAGCAAATGTATATATGATTAGTTAAATTGAACTAAAATATTTATAAATTGTATATATATTGTTTTGAAGGCGTTATGGAAGAATGTTGTAATCTTAATATAAATTTGAAGACTTAATGCTGTTTCCAACTGTTTGCTGTAAATAAATAAAGCACAAAAAAAAAATGTTTGGTTAATACATTGCGGAAATCAAAAACTTTTATCCTAACTATAATTATAGACTAAAACACCCACAAACTACTCCTCTAGAAATACAAACGAAATTTTTTGCTCTCTTGGATTTTTAAATAATATTTTTTTTTTATACGAGTATACCAATGCAATTATACGATAATTGCATTTATTTCAATCCATTAATTTTCCAATTTTTTTTTTGTATTTTATTCTTCAATAATTTTATTTATATATAATAATAACAAAAAAAAAAAAAAACTTTCGATTAGTTTTATTTCCGAAGTCGTAAAAAATTCGAACTGAAGCTGAACACTAGGAAAAAAAAAAGTTTTCAATTTCTTTTTGTATTTTTAACTATATATACCACTTAAGAATTTATACGATTTTCTTTTTTCTTTTGGTTGTACACTCGATTTTTATCGGAGAATTTCAAAATTTATAACTCCATAACTGTCCCTTCGTGAAATATGTGTCTGGGATTTTATATTAGCGGTGGTTGTGGGGTTAAATTCATTCCTTGTAGTATATTTAACCCAATATTGCTGGATCCTTGTTGTAGCTTGATGAAAATACAGAAAAATACGAAATATATTTTCCAATATCGACTTGTGAACGTATTAGGATGACCGGGTCAAAAACAACCAAACCTGGACGAAGTCTGAAAAGTTTTAACAAAAAAACAACAGAACATTTCGACTTAGAAAAATTAGGACAGTTATTAATTCTCGAAATATATAAATTGGTTTTGTGAAAACAGATGTGTGATGAAATCTCATCTAAAAAAGTTTCAACATCGGCATCTTGATTCATCATTTTGATGTACTGCAACTACTATTGATATTTTTGTCCATAAATACAAACCATAAATCAATAAATTAAATTTTGCCAAAAAGAAATTAGTTTTCTATATATGTAACCGATCCCAGGACCAAATGGAACATGCACAAGTTTCAATGGAGTTACGCCCATTGTCCATCCGTAATCCTGAGACAAAAACAAATTTTTTATGCTCTGATAAATTCCTCGGGAAATTGACTAATTTTGGCTTTGGATAATTCCTTCGGCCATCATCGGCGGTCGGATTTCTTCTTTCAGAAACTAGAACGTCCGGTCCCACTAATGTTGTGTCAAAAGGTCGTGTTGCCGACAGTGTGTTTGTAAGCTGTTCTAACTTTCTTCTCAGCATATATTTTCATTGCGAATTTCATTGGTTCAGGCTTTAAGAGTACGTTTTAATGGCCGCGTTTTTATAAGCTTTAATCTTCTACAAATATAATTATTTTTTTAATATTTTCGATTTTTGACATCGTAAAAGCTCAATATTTTAAAAGAGACCAAAACATAAAAATTGGTATTTTGAAGCTTTAATGTTAATATTTAACGCTTTATAAATCTAAATTTATAAAATCTGTGTTACGCTGTCTATTAGTAGTTTAAAAATATGCGGAAAAATTAATTTTAGAGCTATCAAGAGCTCATTTTCATGTACCTAATGAAATTCGTTTCTAAATATATTGAAGTAAAAAGCTTTTAAAAAGCTTTGAAGAGTAGTTTAAAATTTAAGAAAAATAATAATTCAGTAAATGTATAAGAACTTAAATTTGGGTTACCTTATTAAAAACATTTTGAACAATCTTAAAAAAAATGACTTGATTACAACCAAAGCTTCCTCAATTTCAGCTTGCCCTAAGTAATACACTAATATTGGTGTTTCACATCGAAGCCTCCTCACACAGGCGTGTTTACACTATGATTGTATTGTTTTGGAGTTTTGAAATAGAAAAAGGACAGGGTATTTTCCTTTTGAGCTTTTGTGTAAAAGCTCTATTTGATTAAATGTTAAGCTTGGAAACAATAATTTTATACAAAACATTAATTTTTATTTTCCTGACAGAATTTTTGTGAGTTTTTAAACTTACAAATTAAAAGCTCTCCTTAACTTGCAGAAACAAAAATGATTATCGATTTTGGGAAATTTAAGGTTTAATTCTAAAAGAGAAAGAAACTTTTTTAAATATCATTGGTTTTGTTACCAAGTCTTCAATGCTTATATTAAATGTCTAACTCTCTATCTTAATAGCTTTCTTAAATTTAAAAAGCCTTGACATAGATTTTTCTAATTTTATTAAAGCTTTGATCCTAGCATTGTAGTAAATTAAATATTTGGAAATATTTGTAACGTGCTTATGTGAAAGGAAGAAAACATTAGGTTAACAACTTTAAAATTTAACTTAAAACTATTTATAATAAAAAAAGATAATGTTCATAGTTGAATTTAAAAGCTTCCCAAGTTTGCTGAAGCCAGGTTTGTTGAGAAAAATTCCCTTTCAAAGTAAAATTAAGACATCCAAGTTCGGAGCTGTTTAATTAAACGTGATTTTGACGTGATTGACCTACATTTAAACTTTTAAACTAACACATTTATAACTTTTATGCTGTAATAGAAAGCTTGTGCAATATGAAATAATTGATAAGAAATGTTTGAACTGAACAATTTTCAATTTAATTTAAAAAGCTTTTGTCGATTATAAGCTTTTTTAAATTTTGTAGTATCTTATGCTGAAAATTGATAATTAAGCTGAAAATAAAATAAAAAGCTTTTCAGTTATGAAGGTTTCAAAATAAAATACCAGAATGAAACAAAGTTTTACCATAATTTAAAACTTCCTATTTTAGTTTTCATTTGGTATATTAAAGCTTTTCTGAAACATCTTAATGTAGCTTTGTATAATGATAAAGTAAATATCAAATATGGAATTTTTTGCTGTTTTGAAAGCTCACTTTGCAAGATGACATTTTATACGGTGGGTTTTAAAGAAGGCTATCTTTCCATTAAATTCCAAATGCCAAATCCTCCGTCGATGGTATAATTATTTTAGGACATTTTTCTTCCTGCACACATTGTTCTTACGGAAATTCAACCAATCCGTGGATTGGATCTAGCGACTGGTTGAAGTGGAACGACTATTGTAGGGCGTTACGGACCTTATATGGTTAGTTTGTTTTCGGTCATGTGTTAAATGGAAATGTATACCTTCCAAGTCACCAAATTTCAGAGGTCAATCTTCTGTTTAACCATCAGGTTCCAAATAAGTACAGAGCGAATTGCGATAAAAACGATTAGAGACGGTTGGATCCCCAACCTACCTCTGATTAATCACCAAGCGGTTAGCATTTAATGTAAATTCATTCAAGCAGAATTATGTTCGGCAGCTCTTACTTAAAAAAAAAAATGCGAAAACCTTCGAGCATCAAAATTTATCCCTGAATGTTGACTGTGCAAACTTTAATATTAGCTGTAGTTGTTGTCAATCTCTTGAACTGTTCTTGTCAATAAGTTTAATTGAGTTCTTATTAGATGTTCAAATGTTTGGAGCCCGAATTCCAAGCTTTTAAAAGTTTTATTCGAATTAGTTAAAGTTTTTATGAACTTTTAAGGGCTTTATACTAAAGAGAGCTTTTAAATTTGAAATTGTTAAGCTTTTTACGTAAGATTTTTTAAACGCATTCAAAACTACTTCTACTAACACTACCTTACTATACATAATTATATAAATTAGATAACCAAAATTCCATTTCATACTGACCGTAAACTTACCTTTGTAATGCACATCACGATACATGGTCGGGCATATTTTTCCATTCTGTTTGCCACGAAAATCAA
Source organism: Tipula vernalis (assembly GCA_958295665.1). Lineage (NCBI taxonomy): Eukaryota > Metazoa > Arthropoda > Insecta > Diptera > Tipulidae > Tipula > Tipula vernalis. The sequence goes on from OY282560.1 coordinate 358,150,585, forward strand.
TATTTGTACGTACAGGCCTATGATATAATTGTTGCGGTGGTCGAAAATTATTTCCTAATGGTGCTTTTGGATGATCGGGACTACCTTGCATTAAACGTCGTAATGCGTGCATCTGTAAAAAAATTAAAATCATTGAAAAATCAAAAATGATTGATTTTATGGTGTTTTCAAATTTTTATATAATTATATCGCATTTAATATTAAATGTGATCAATCAATCAATCAATCACTCGATACATACAGACACACACAACCATACAGACATGAATGAATAGGTAATTAAGGAGAAAAAAAAAGTTTTTTGTATCCAAAATTAAACATTAAAAAATTCTTAACAAAACGAACCAAATCAATTATTGTCACATGATGTGTCTCAAATGATTATATCTATGTATATAGGGGAGGTGAGAAATAAATAAATATTTCAATAAGTCAATAAGATATGTATACAGTCGACGAAACAATGCATCTCAGACTTATGTAAAGCTGATTAGAATATTTTATATTCAAACTTACAGAAGAAGACATAATCTCTCTTAAATATATTTTGAATATTTAAATTAAGAGATTTATTTACAATCTTGTGAACTTGATTTAATTTTTTTTTTGTGTGTTTATAAATCATTCTTAATACAGCATTAAGATACATTTCCATAAGTTGTGAGAATGAAAAGGGATTAAAGTTTTTTGCTAGATTTAACAACAACAACAACAGCAATAACAACCTTATAAGGAAAAGGAAATAATATTTTATAAATAAACAAGACTTAACAATTCTTATAATTGAATTAATGAATTTTGTATTTGTTGCTGCTGTTTTATATAAATTGAATTTAATTCGTTGGAATTTGTTCCCCACAGGTTTTAAGAGTTCTGAAAAATTTTGTGGTATACGAGTACCTTATTTATAATGTAAGAGAGTGATATTTAATTGATTGCACTTATTGTTATTTAAAAATGGTCTAAATCATCCATACTGCTCAATTTAATGACAGTAAAAGTTCAAATATGAATATGTACCCCTTAATGTTGATCGTTAAACTATGTTGCTGTCAATCATTTGAATTGTTGTTGTCAATACAATATTTAAAGTATTAAAAATGTGTTTATGTTGCTTTGTTTCAAATAAGAATTCGCCAATTTTTCGGTTCATATAAAGTCACAATGAAATTGAGTTACACCCATCTACTTCTATAAAATCCAAACTATTTCAACAACTTAGAGTATCATACAATTCCTATAGGTATATTGCACACCCATTTTCACACACACACACACACTGTCTAAAGGCAATTTCCAAGAATTCAATAAAACAAACAAAACAGAATGTAATTCAATATTGGCGAAAAGCTAACAAAAGTGTGTGTGGGTAAATGTCCATTAAATATTGAACCGAAATAAACCAAAAAAGTTATAAAAAACTTTTTTCTTGTGTTTTGTTGTTGTTACGAGTATTATTCTCAAGAAATTAGATAGCGGGCGGTGAGAAGGTATATTTGGTTTGTGCTGTTATGTCTCTAAATGTAATGGATGGTGATGGAAAATTGACAAAGTTTTTTTTTTTTTTTGTTTTGACTAGTTCTGATCACATACAAAATTTTGAAAGTTTCGATTGGTTTCCAAATTTTTTCTTTTATATAGCACGTAAAGTAAATTACAAAAAAAAAAAAACGAAATAGTTTGGAAAGTTGTATCTGAAGGTTTACGGGTTATAACAATTCTTGTTATTTTACGTACGCCAAAGTATAGAGGAGACGGAATGAATCATCAATTTTTATTGTTGCTGTAAAGCTGCCGGTTTTACTGGTACCTATGGTTCGCTTTGTGTTTGGTACTTTTTGTTTGTATATATATATGTATGTGTGTGTATGTTTGTGTGTTAAGTGTGTGGTTTTTATTGTTCGACCAGATAATAATCAAAACTTTTCTTTTCGTCAAGATGAATAGATAAAATAAAATATAAAATTGAAATGTTATTTTTTGTTGTGTTTGGGTGCGAAAAGCAGAAGGTATTTGAGAGACGGATGATAATTGTTTTTGTTTAGTTTTCAGGATGAAAACCAATTTCTTTTAGATCGAAAGTTTATGATACAATCTGACGTAAATGGCGAAATGTTTTCCATCGTATGAATTAGCATCTGGTTGAGCTTTAGTTCTTAATAATGTTGTAGACAGCTTTGAAACTGTTTAAGAGTTTTAAAAAATCAAAGAGCTTAGTTAAACTATACATGAATTTATGTTTTTAAAGCTTTTTTAAAAAACATTAACGAAAGCTTTTTGTTCAAATACTACCGTGTTGAATTAAACTCAAGTGACTTGAAAAGTCTTACTTTCTTTTGGAAACCTAATTTTCAGATTTTCAAAAACTTTTAAAATTAGATAAATGATAAGCTTTTAAAAAATAAATAAAGATTTTACTTCCTAAACTTGTTACAAACTAACTAAAAGAGAAAGCTTTTAAAATGAAGTAAGTCAAGTAGATCAATCACAGTTTTAAAATTGAACAAAACGAACAGATTTCTAAGTCTGCAATACTTTTACAGATTACTTTAGCACATAATCTTCAAGGAAAGCTCTAAAAATAGTCATTAAAGCTATTTTCTAAACAGGCAAAATGTATTGTGAAGTCCGAATAATTTTATCATTCATGATTAATGGCAGTGTAGCTTTATCCATTAATTCGCTGCTAAGTAAAATTTTAACTTTACATATTAAAAATATTTCAACAGATTAAAGTTCTTGGAAATATTCCATTGAAATGTTTTGCTTTCAAAATATGCTAAATGATGAATTTTTAAAGAATTTTTATTTTCAAAAGCTTTAAGTTTATCATTAGATTAGAAAAAACAATGGAAGCGATTTTGAACTATTATAGCATCAAAAACCGAACATTAATTCAAAACGCTAACACTAACTTTTGAATGAATCAAAAACACATCGAAATTTTAGTTAATTTACAAGAGCTTTCATATACAGAGTGTTTTAGTGCTTTTAATATGTTTTGCACTTAAGATATTACAGAACAAATCAATACGGTAAAAGTCTTGGGAAAACGGTGGGTTCCTGTGCAGGGTCTACCCACATTCACATGTACATGGTTTATTAGACAAGTTAAATTAAACAAAGCGAATGCCGTTAATCGCACCTATTAAAATATTGTTGCAGGAATTGCGAAAAATCAAATTAGAGTGGGGTGATGATTTGTCCATAAACATGTAGGATTAAAGGACGTTGTTACGGAATAATTTAGTAAAGCTAGAAGATCTAGGGATTCTAAAGTGGATGAGTGTGAGAAACAACCGAGTGGGAATAAATAGTTAACCCAAGGCGAGCGAGCAAACATATCAAACATAACTTTGTTGTGCAGGTTGTATAAGTAGAAAAACGTCCCCGCATCTCTAAACCCACCATCTTTGATTTACTCCAAATTTTTTAAACTTTAGAAAGCTACAAAATTTATGAGGGAATTAAAGCTTTCCAAATACAACTTTAAATACGTGAACTTGTTTTTTAGATAAATAATCATCGTCCATTGACCAAAACACAGAAGTATCAAAATTAATTTTGACTACAACGAAAAAATTTCGAAAGCTCATCTAGAACTATAAAGTTTTTGACTTTTAAAAATTTATTTTAGAATTAACTAGAATTTTAATCAAAATAGAGATCAATGTATAAAGGGAATTTTCTAAATAAATAGACAGAATATTTAAGCTTTAAAATTAATCTTAAAAATTTCTAAATAAAAGCTTTTGGGAGAAAACTTAAATGATATAACAATTTAAATCTCGTTAAAATTTTTTCGTATATTAGACTACAGATACTGTTTTTAAAGGGAACCTCAAAATTTATTGGTTAAGGTATTATGATATTAGGACTACCGTCTATGAATTCTGGGCTCTTAAAAATGATTTAAGATAAGTTTCGAATATTAAATTGGCACTTTAAATTAACCATTTTTCAATACGAGAAAGTAAGAAACAATTTGCCGATGGATATAGCTTTTTCACTAAAAATATCAGTTCTAGAAGTTCGCTTCATTTTCAAAGCTTTACATCAAGCGTACCAACTGTAAAAGGGTATTTATTCACGAGTTACTGTTTTATAAAGTTTTTTACTCAAATTAATTTTATAACTTAACTAGCCCAATAATTTTCTTAAAACTAAGATTTTATTGTTTTAACAAAGCTCTCAACTAATTTAATTTGTTCACCCGCGTAAAATCATTCACTGGCGTAAAATTTTCAACTGGCTTGATACCTCTTTGGAAAATGGTTTTTGCACAAGCTATTTTGGTAATTTCCTCCCTATAAAGCTTTCAGTTACTAATTTTTGGTATTAATTGAAATTATTTAAATTGTATGTGCCTTAACCAAATTTAATTGCACTAAAATGTCTTAAAAGGATTTTCCAAGTTTAACATTAAACATGACAAACCCTAAAAGCTTTTGTAATCCTTTAAATTTATAAATTTGACGTTCAAAAAATGTGATGACGTTCAAAAAATGTGTGATAAGTAGTAACCATGGGTAAAACTTTGGAATGTAAACAAAATGTATAAACGTAATAAAGCTTCGAAAATAAAGCTTTAAATTAATTGACATTGTAAAAAGATACCAATTAGGGATTGAGAAAAGTTAGAATAGAACACTCATCAATAGCTTTCTTATTCGGGTAGAAAATAAAAATAACAGCTTCTTTTGATTTGGTTCGAAATTAAATGTTTGGACAACGGCAATATTTTAAACAAACTAAAGCTTTAAAATAAAATTTTAAACTCGCTGAATTCTTAATTAGGCAAAAGCTTCCAGTATTAGCCAAACATGAAAATGCAGTGGAAAGACTTGGAAACTTATCTAAAACTGTATTTACTCCTATAGTACACTCATAGATAACTTTCTATGACTTTTTAGAAAACTTTAAAAGCTGCTTGTTAAAGTTTTATTTGATTACCAATCAAGGATTCCTTCATACATGGCTCTTTTAAAGAATCCATAATATCCTTAAATTTTATTCATAGGTTATGTAGATGAATTTATTAAGATTGAGCTTTTGCCTGTTTAGTGTGTAGCTCTTATGAGACTTCTTTCGTTAATAAAGATTACAAAGATTAATTTTAAATAGAACAACATGAAACTTGTTTTTTAGCTTCTAACTGAGAAAATGTAAACTGCGCAGCTAATGGCGGTTCATATGTTTTAACACAGCAGGTTTATATTCATTCGTATTAACTATAGTTAAAATCAAATCGATATACAAAGAAATTGACTGAACAATCCTCTTCATTATGATTTTAAGAGAAATCGCTTTCAATATTAAAGCATTATTTATGAAGCTTTTTGTGTCACTATTATTTTGCAGTGTTAACAAAGTTCTGTAAAATATACGAGATACATATATGGAACCATTTAAACGAATTTTTTTTAAGCTTTATTATTGAAAGCTCAGATAAATTATTATAGTAGCTTTTTTGATTGCGAGTCACTAAAAAGCTTCTAGGAAACCAGTTTGTTTCTAATTATTCACCGATTTCGGCAGCACTCCTAAGTTAACTTGATTTTATGGAAGCTTTTGGATATTTTCCTGCTTAATAATTCAGTTAAACCTCAAAATTCAAAAGTTCTATATGAAAATATTCAAATCGTATTACATCTTAACTAAATTAACTTAAATAGTCCTAAAATTTGATGAATTGTGAGCTTTTTAAGGAGCTTAATTGGATTAATCATATGAAACAAACAAAACTAATTTGGAATTTTTGTTTATAGACTTTTGGCAACAATTTCGTACATAACTTAAAAAGCCTCTGGAATGTTATTTACTTGAAATTGCATCTTTTACTTTAAGCTTTAAAAATTAATGATTAATACTTTTGAATTTCTCGCGACCTTAGTTCCAACCTCATAAATATTTTCAGAGCTACAATATCTTGAGAAATTTAATAGATAAAAGCTTTTAATAATAGTCAAAACTCATAGGTATCCAAATTGGAATGTAATAAAAAAATTTAAAAAGCTCAACTAAATATTTATTTATTTGAATTATATGGATAGCTTTCTTTGCTTATGAACTTCCTCTTATTTTGATTGGTGCTTCGACATTTTTAAATATTTAGAATGCTGCAATTTTGCAAGCGAAAGCTTACATACAATTTTTAAATTCGTCGAATTATTATTTATGAAAATATTCGAATGTAAGCCAAAAATTAGAAGTATATAAAATAACGCTCAGTAAAAAATTTTTAAAAGCCAATCTAAAATGTTTCAAAAATCTTGTTCAAGTAGAGTTTTTAAATTTTTAAAAGCTCACAGATAAACATTTTGTAAATTTGGATATTAATAGTTGCCTTTTATAAATTGTACACCTAAAAGCTTCTAACATTAAATTAACAATTTTGTGTTTTGTAATTTTAGTTTTGTAACAGAGCTTTCCTCTAATAATTTTAACTATGGTTTAATCTGCGTAACGCGTTTTAAAATATAAAATATGATCTTAAATCCTTATCAAACTTTCAAATTTTAACAAACTTTTAAAATCGATAAAGCTCACACTTTTTTATTATATTTTATTTTAAGCTGTAGTATTTTTTAAAAAATCGTAGGTATTTCCTACAACTTTCTGGACAATAGGTGGGTACAGCTTTTTCTGATTTCGAGGCTTTTAAATAGGTTTATAATAGCACAGAACATTAATAATATTGTGACTTTTATTAAGGTTGTTTGGGCCGGAAAGCTTTTCAGAACTAATTAAATAATTACAAATTTTAAAAAAATAGTTGAATTTAAATATTTTCGGTGCAGCTTATAAAAAGCATTTCTCTCAAACTTTTTCACACTTGAAGTCAAATCACAATGAAATATAATTACCAAGATGCTTATTTTAGCCATAAATCCCGTAAAATTTTAATTTGCCAACCGCCGCACCATAATAATTTATTTAAAAGCAAATTGTACACACAAGAAAGCGGAATCCCATCACTCAATTGTGTATCGCATCCTCATAAAAAATGTATATCCTTTCATCTTATTTTTCAATTTATCTTATTTTCCTTGTTGGATTGTGAAAAATGATTTTCTTCAGACTAAACAATATTAATTCACTACGTATGTATGTATGTATACATAAAATGATGAAAGAATCTAAAGGAAAGCAAAACATCCGCGCCATATACGAGTCGAGTCGTACGTATGTAATTTGAAATGAACAATATTTTTTGATTTGATTGATGATAAATTGAACAAACATTTTTTTTTTTTTTAAACACATGCGGTTTGTTGAAAAGTGTCGATTGATTATTATCACCACGTGTACCACATACACACTAAAATATAGGAAACAATTTTACAGACTTACTTGTTGTTTTGTTATATAAATTGGTTTATTTAATACAATCCATGTCACTGTTTCATGACATGCCGGTGCTGTTGTTGAACCCTCATAGGTCATATAGTGATCAGTCTCTGGTAATAAACCTCTAATTGATATTCTACGTACGGGGGCCTCATCACCACCATACCGAATTTTTTCTAATTGATCCGTTAGCATTCGCAACTCAGGATTGGATAAATCACCAAGCTGTAAAATATTGTTAGTAAATTATTTTTTAAACCGACATGTTAATTAATCTCGCACCTGTAACAGCACTGATACACCAACAATTCCTTGTGCACGATTTAGAGCTTCGGAAAAATTAGAATATAACTGTGAATTATATCCAAACAGTTGGATCTGAAATGTAATGTAAAAAATTGTGTTTAATTAATCTTAACAAAAAAAAAATATTGTTTAAGAAGTCTTTCAAATATTAAGTAGACAAAGACAATTAATCCTTAAGGATTATTTATAATGTAGATAATTATACAGATAATTTGTTTGTTGCTTAAAAATTTGGGTGGAAAATAAAATAAAAAATAGCTTACCTCTGCCGGAAATGTATACCCCTCCACACTGTGCTCCGACCCGAATTGATCGTGCAGTCCATAATGTATATGTATTTCTTGAAACCTATACTTATACGATAACGGGCCACCCGTTAAATTCACTGAAATCTGCGGTGATGTACCATACTGTATTACAGTTTCGTTATCAACTGTAAATATAACACTATGTCCCGTATTTGATATCACACCACTTATCCTATGCTTATCAATATGTATTGGTCTTAAATTAGGATCGAATAATAATCGTTGTGGTTCTAAATTTACAGGTGATTGTCGTCGGCCCCGATTACACAGGGACCATTCCGGATTTATAAGTCCCCAAAATGCTGGACCTAAAACAAAACAAACAACAAAAACATGAGAAAATTATTTATTGTAGCACGCGTCATTGAATTTCCCGCATCATCGTTTATACATATACATATATAACTACACAGCCCCTAAAAATACAAAAAAAAATATTCCTACATAATAAAACAGAAACAACAAAAAATTGTGATTTCCTGATCGGATAGATAAAACACAACACACAATGGCAAAAAAAAAAAAAAAATGTGTACGTCGGGGCACATAAAAATAAAAATAACACTGTCAGCACCTCTTAATCATTATTTCAATTCACCCTTGTTATCTAGCATCCTTATCAATATCACCTATTTTCCATTTTTTGTGCTGTTTATTTTTTATTTTTGCCATCTCTCGATGATTTTCTTTATTGTACCAAACCAACAAAAAAAAAAAAAAAACAAGAAACTATATCAAATTTATCAAGATTTTAAAACATTTTAGACGATGTCTGGATAAATATGTTTGTGAAAAAATCAGATAGGTGACCTCATCCGTTTCGTTTGCATAGATATTCTCATACATAGTGTTGAAATTTTTATGGAAATGATGAACACACAATTAAAATATAAGAAAGCTAACAGCATATTTTAAAATAATTTACGGGCAACTTATTTTTTATTTTTTAGGCGGGGGGGCGGAGGGGAGGGGCGTATCTAGATAACAGATTTTACGGTTGTGGGTTTTGCTAAATTTTGTCAGAACTTCTTTTCATAAGTTGTAACTAAAAATAGTCACAAAAACTTTATGTGTAGGTGGATTAAATTATAACTAGTGGTGCGATGTTTCTATATGTCGATCATGTCGATGCGACGAACACCCCATTCAATTTTATTTTTAAGGTGCCAGCGAAGCGATAATGAACTTCCTTGTCTATGTCATCCGTATTTGCAAAAATTTGCGCGAAATGCTCGATTGCGCGGACCACTTACGACATTGAAAATCGTAAGGGGTAATGAAATGTTCTGCAAATATTCCCAAAGCAGAAATTTTACTGAAGAAGTCTTTTATAAAATTACCCGGTTTACGCTTATAGACAATGCGGTGATACTCACCTGCAGAGAACATTGTGTGATGTTATATTTACGATTGAGGAGCTGTCAACGTTAATAGGTCAAATTGAAGGGCTTCTCAACTATCGACCAATGTGATCCACAACCTGGCCGTCCGAACAGCCAGTTACCTGAAGGTATTCAAAACACCATCAAAACGAATGTATCAGCAATTTTTGCGTCGTTGGAAGGTAAATATTTGACATTGGTGCAACACCGATCGAAATGCAATGGCCCGCACCAAATTTACAACTAATTGATGTCGTACTTGTTCATGATAATAATTGATCATATTCGGAAATATGAGGATGTTCCAGGATGTTTTAAAATGTTCAAAAAGGTTGGAGAATATTGTAAAATATTTCGGAATGTTATAAAATCTTCCAGAAGGTTCTAGAACGTCCTAGAATATGCTAAAGTATCCCAGAAAGTTCTCGACCTTTGAAGGCACTTCCGGTTCCAGAATGTTCTAAAATGTTACAGACGGTTCTGGACCATTGAACGGACCTTTTGCTCGCCGGACTGTTCCTAAATATTCTAGAAGGTTCCAGAATGTTCCCAGAATGTTCTTGAATGTTAAAAACAGAATGTTCTACAATGTTCGAGACTGTTGGAGAATGTTGTACAATATTTCAGAATATTATTGAATTTTTCAGAAGGTTCGAGAATGTTTTAGACCATTCCAGAATCTTCAAGAATGCTCTAAAATGTTCTAGAATATTACAGAGAGAATGTTCGCGAATCTTCTAGGTTAAAAAATCTTCTAGTAGGTCCAAAAATGGAGCATCGATTGGACTTCCTGTCCGCCAGAATGTTCCTGAATATTATAGATGTTATGCCAGAATCTTCCGGAATGTTCCAGACAGAATGTTCTTGAATGGTTCAAAATCTTGTGGAATATTCCGGAATGTTATAGAATCTTCCAGAAGGTTCGAGAACGTTCTAGAATTTTCCAGAATGTTATAAAATCTTTAAAAAAGTTGAAGAATGTTCTAAAATGTTCCAGAATGTTGGAGAAGGTTCTAGAATAAAGAAAGGTTCTATAGCTTCAAAGGGACTTTCGGTACTGGAATGTTCGAGAAAGTCTTAGAATGTTCCAGGCTGTTCTAGACCATCGAAGGGAGTTTTTGTTCCGGAATGAAGAGAAGGTTCTTAAATGTTCTAGAATATTCTAGAAACCGTAAACGGATGTCCAGAATCTTCTGAAACATTCTCGAACAAGAAACCACATCTAAATGATGAAATACTTGAGTATTGCATTGTCAGATACATGAATAGTAATGAAGCGGCTTCTCGAATATAAGCCTTCCAAATTCAAGATCGAGAAGGCAGTGCATTTAGAAAATGGAACAGAAGAGAAGCTGCAGAGAATGTAGGCAGCGAACCAGAAGTGAGAACGATATCAACTGCATTTTTTTCCACTTTGTCTAGTGATCTATTTACATGAACGTTGCTATATTATGCCGATGTACCATGGACTGCAACAAGACAAATCTTTCAACGAAGAAACCAAGGAACTCCATCGGCTACCAAGTCAATGATTTTTCGATTCATTTCGAGCGTTTGAGCATTTATTGGTGCAACGATGACTCTTTTTGATAAATTCGCAACGAATATTTGCTGAATGTTGCCAAAAATGCTGATTATCAAATCTTGACTTCAAAAATTCCTGGTATTTGAGAAAAACTTCCAGATCCCACATACAAAAGCCAATGGTTGTGCTCCGCTGGTCAATTGATCGAAGAGTCTCCATAACGGGCTTGATTTAATACAACACTCAATGATTTCTGTGCGCGTTCCTCTTGGCACTACTCGGCAATGTCTGATGAAAGTCGCCACCGACAACTAAAACTTTTACGCTACACGGGATGTCAGATCCCATGTTTAGGCAGCATTGTAATTTCGTCAATTACAATCAAAGATGTTTCTCGCAAAACCTTTGCTTCTGTTGAGTTCATGCGCATTGATTAGATAGATGTATCGAGCAGAGGCACGGGTAATTTGAATCCGCTATGGACAGTACGTCCTCCTTTTAGTAATGTGGCAGCAATTTCCGTTGTTTCGAATGGCAAAACGATTTTGCCTTTGCCTCTGAAGTAGACTATCAGTGTTGTGTAGAGGAACGTCTTTCCGGAGCCACCGTCAAGATAAAACAACTTCTGCTTTTCATGCATGTTCTCTACCGTTATCTTGGTAAATGCATTGGTTTGGGCCTCATTGAGCGTCTCGATGTGTTGGTTTGCTTGTCGAACTTCTTCAGCTTGATCATAGACCTTTTCTTCAAGACGATTTCCTTGCGGCACAGTTGAACACGATATTCCATGTTGATTGAGAATGAAATTTATGTCATGAAGCGTCTTGTTGATTGAAGAAGCTTTATCGTAAGAACGCATATAGTCAATTGTCAAATTATCTAAATGATCTTGGCAAAATTTGAGAGGCTGAGCAGGTTGACAAAATATGCATAGGTATGTGAACATAACAAGTAAGTAATCAGTTAAACAATGCTGCCACTCGTTGTCTGATTCAAGCAGTCCTCGCGATATTGCTGCTGCCTTGAAATTTTGACAAACTACATCATTAACTGTTCTTAATGATTCGAAGTTGATTGCATGCGGGAAACAATTTATTTTTCTGGAGCCTCTTTGCCTCTTATTCCACTTAACGTGCACATAAACATAATTATATGGAATATCCGTGTAAAGATACTGTCGAGCATCTTCATCGGTTGTGTTCAATTCAAACCAAGACTCCAATTTAGTCTTGTTCGTTTGAGCTGCGAGCAATGCATCTTCTTCGTGTCCTGCCTCGAAGATAATTTGTTGCTGATTTGGCAGGTGAACTGGGAGCCTTATGACGGCATTTTTGTTTCTCTCAAACGCCAGATTGCTTCCGGAGCGCTCACATAACGGCAATCAATAAAATTAGAAATTTTATTTATACGTAGTTCCGGCTACAATGGATTACCATTGACATTTAGAAGGGTAACATCATTGAAGCAGTTTGGAAATTGTTTTGAGCACTTACCGTCCTTCATGCAAGGCGAGTTTGGATACCTAAGACCACAGGAGCCAAGCATCATAAATTTGAGCACAATTTACATGTTTTGGCCTCGTTTCTGATGGAATTTCAGCACTGATAAATTGAGCGATTCTTTGGACTGTTGTAAATTTTTCTTCGGCTCTTAAAACCACCAGAATGTGTGCGTGAGGAAGGCCTCGCTTTTGAAATTCAATGGTGTAGACGTTTGCAATGGATATTCCAAAAATTGCGTGCTTCGTAATATCATCAATCAGGGAGTTGGGTTTGATTTTAAAAACTCGCACCAATCGACCGGCGATCGGAAGATTTCTCCATGTGATCAGCGAGTCCTTTATATTACTCAGCTCTCAAATGTTTTGCTGATTTTGGCGGATGTAATTGAGATTGTTCGCATAAACTTTTAGATATGAGTCAACTAACTATTGTTGTGTCAGCTTGCTTGAACTCACAATCGGATTGAAGGCGTCTCGAATAGCCGTTAGTCCAGCTTTAAATTGAAGCATGGTGATGTTGTTTAGCACTCGATTAAATATAGCTTCTGCATAACTTTCACATGGCCGATTCGGCTGCCAGCCGGGTTCACCATAAGGAAAGATGAGTCCTTAAGTCATACGGTCCAAATTGGGACTCAAAACGCAAATGTCTCGATGAAAAGGAGGTTCGCCGTCTTCGCTTACAAATATCATAGCCACTTCTTTTGATGTCGGAGCATTATATTCACGTTGATCAAAATGTCTATCGCGTCTAAATGCCATACTCACAATCCGAATTAGTATACCTGATTCATCAGATTTAAGCTAATCAGTTGTTTACACGAAAGAAATGTTCCAGTTCGTCAAGAATGTCACCTCGGCAATTATGGTTCGCGGCGCATTGTTCACGTATTTCTCGAAGAGCATCGAACTCGAAACATTTATTTTTCGAAATTTGTTGTTAACGCGTCTACTCTACCACTTAGATATATTAGATTAATGAGTTACTATCGCCATGAAACTAATTTATATCGCAGATCAGTTCATGATCTGTTTATAATAAAATTATACAGGGGACCCACAAGTAGGTTAATACTTTATGTTTGCGATATCATCAAATCGCTAGCTGGCGATTTAAAAAAAAACCTGTCCTGCCAACAATTTTAATCGTACACATAAATTATAAATAAAATATTATGTAATTTGGTAGCACTACATTGATATCAGTATTATGTATATTGTGCTGGTAAAACAGTTTTGAATTTTTTTTTTTTCTAACAACGGCACCTCTAGAAACGATTTAGACAGGTATATTGAAAAAATAAAAATAAAAAATGTTGCAACATAAACATATTTTACATATTATATTACACAATGTTGTATAGATGTAATAAATTTTACATAAACATAAAATAATTTTAATATACTTTTGTAATTGAATCAACATTCTTGTTGTGTTTTTATTTTGGTTTATAATATATATCATTATACAGCGGAGAGAATACAACATCGTATCCGTTTGCCTTTATAAAGGCAAATAAAATTTTAATTTTTTATTTTCCATATATAATTTTGATCATTTAGAAAATAATGTATTACTATGTATCCATATAGAAAACAAGCAAACCACCCTCGCTCACCTATATGTATATTATGCCAGAAGACGTACACGAGTACAGTATAAAATTTATTACACTTTTCTTAAACTCGCAAAATATTCTGGAAATTCACCAAAAGCCATATAAATATTGTAGCTACGTATGTATGTATAACGATATGGAGCAAAAATGTTTGCATGCATTTTTACCAATTTACATACAAATTATATAAATTTTTATGGATATGTACTCTCGTACACAGTAGAAAATACATAAATAACTTGAAAATAATTTTTTCTTATAATTTAGTTTTGTATTTATTTATTATTATTTTATAAATAGCATATCTAACACTCTAAATGCATATCAGTATAGTGCATATACGGGTTCCGTTAACAAGTTCATGATTGATGAACACATATATTTGTAAACATTTTTTGAACCAATGGCTGGAATTGTTATTTTATACGTGCGACTGTCATAAAGCCACATAAATATAAAACTTTATAAAAAACAATAAAGATTTTTAGTTCGATAAGTAAATGCCGCATTTTTACCATAAACATTTTATTATTTTTTATTATTTGACAATCGTCTTGTACTAACATTTTTTTTGTATGATTTATAGGCTAAAGTAATTATTCTATAGGCAATAAATTAACCTTTAAAAATATATCCGGAGTGTGACGAATTAACGTTTAATTTATAATTTTTAACTAATTCAGTTCAAAAAATAAATTTGATTAAATAGACAAAATCCCTAAAAACTTTTGAAATCTAAAGCAAATTTTTGTAAGAGTTATTGAGTTTCGAATTTAATTTGCTTTGAGTTTAACAAGAGTCTTCTAGAATTTAGAGCTATAATCTGCAAGACATATATTTTACAACAATTTACAAGAAGGCTATATTGGTATTAAATAAATATTAATTGCAGAAATATTAAAATTAAATTATTTCTAAAATATATTTTTCGAACTTTCATTTTGAAAAATACATCAAAGTTGGCTTTGACGAATTAAAATAATACTTGCTAAATTTAGCTTTAGTTTCGCTAGTGTACATAAGATGTCTAAAATGTTTACAAAAAATTACACGTTCCTATATTTTGTGAATTTGATTTAGATTTCCTACAATTTTTGAACTTGAAATTTCCCAAGGTGGTAATTTTTGGTACGATTTTACCAAATTTTTACGACCATCACTGCCATCTATGTAATGTATATTGACTTAATGACCAAACGAATTCTAGTAAGCTTTTATTTCAATTTGACCAGAATGCTGTTGTTATGATTTTTTTTTTTGACTTTGGTAAGAAAATGAAAACGATTTACTTAAACGATATTCATATATGTTGAAATTAAGACATTTATGAAAGTATTTCAGAAATCATAATTAAGAATTTGTAACGTTTCCATTTAAAAATTTATCTTAGGAAAAAAAGTGATTTCTCATATGTTTTGTAGGGGTTTAGTATGAAAAATTTGGTTTTTTCGTCTTTTCTAATTCCCTTAAAAAAACCTTTGTTTTTTAAACTATGGCTTTGTATAATCAAGGTTACTTTAGTTTAACTTGTTCAAATGTATCTCAAATTAAGCCCAGGTTTTTTACAAATAAGTCGTAAAATCAGTCGGCTTGAGAATATTTTTTTTTAAAATTTTAATGTAACAATTGGGCACATTAAATCGAAACTGCATTTCGAATCATGTCCATCAGTGGTGTTTGTTTTCTAAGCTAAATCAATATTTTCAAAACGCACCTCAATCATCTCGATCCTTTATAGCATTCCTTTTGAAACGCGATTTTTCACCCTCTCTCATTTTCTAGTCTACTACTAAAAATATATTGAGTGAAGTTTTGAATACTTTCAAATGGTTTGGTCTGTTATAGCACGGTTTGGTATGGTTTGGAAGATTTGTTTTGGTTCTCTTTGATATGATTTAAAAATAAGATAAAACTAATTGAAAGTTTTAGCAAACACTGGGTGTATACCATACATTAGTTCACAATGTCAGGTAATAAGATCCTTTTAATTTTAATTCAATATGATACTAATTCGGTCCTCCTATTTTATTCTACTTTAACCGAAATGTTTCAACTAATCTTATCAAACATATGATGTTGTGAATGTGTTATTATTTAGTTGAATATTGAAGCTTAGATGCGGTTCATTGCAATCATCCAACCAGAAGTCGACATTCATTAAATATTAAAATAAGAGGAGGCGGCAAGTTCATGAAGGTAATGCGTTCATTGGAGACTTTTAGACAATATAAATTGTTCGTTTTATTTTATAACAACACACTTCCAATTGAGCATACAACTGAGAATATATCTTAACACGATTGTAAAAGGAAATGATGGGGCTTCGACCAAAACCTTGTTGTAGTAAATATTAAGGTTTAAATGACCAAGCATTCTAAAACGATTTTTTAAATTTTATTACGACAATTTTACTTTTATGGTTTGCTTTTTTTTTGGGCTAGAATCAATCGACTTCATGAACACCGTTTTACAAATAGGTCAGATTCATCATCAATTAATTAAAATGTAATATTAGCCGGGACAAAACGTGTGCCTGTTAACTATCTATTTGGGAATACTGTGAAATGACCATGTAACATGGAACCCATTTTCTATAATATTAAAAAACCTCGAATTATCTGGAAAATATTCAATAATGGCCCGATTCTGCTATTATTTCTACGGAAACTAGATTCTATTCTCAAATAATCCAGAAATTAGTGTCGATTTCTTCTGAGTCAATCGAATTTTCTTAGGAATAATAGCAAAATAGAAGAAAATAAAAATAGAAGGTTTACATTGAATCGAGCCCAATATCTCGATGAATCATGGAATATCTTGGACAATTTTGAATGATCTGTAACATCAAAGACCACCTAATCTCAAAAATCTCGAATAATCATTAACAATAACCTCGAATAATCTCGATACCAAGCATTCCAATATTGCTCAAATTCGTACTATCTGAATTAGTCCAAAATTATTTGGAGGATCTCGCAAAACCTCGAATATTCTCGAAAGATATCATCTACATATGTCCAAACCTAACTCAACTGTATGTAACGGAATGCTATGCAAATCTCGAAGCTCGAGGAATATGAGAAAGAATAATCCCCAAATACTCGAGTAATCTCAGAATCTCAGAATAAGTTGAAAAGTCCAAAAAATTACTAAGAGCCTCGAGTAGGAAATCTGCAAAATATCATGCAGGTTTTTGCATCACCTTGAATAATCTCGAAAATATTGAATAATGTCAATAATTTTGAATAAATAACTTCGATGCCAAGTAACTAACTCAACTCTATTTAATTTCGGAAATCTATATAAATTCAGAAACTTCGAATTTCGTGAATCTTATCTCTGTAAAATCGTATAATTCAGTGCTATGCACTAATATTTCAACTCGAAGTTAAATCGAGTAACATTGAAAATCTCGAATAATATCAAAAACGGGTTGGGTCTAAAATCTTGCTTTTCAAAATCTTACTTTTGTAACTCGGGCCGCCTCTTTTGGTGAAGAAGAATTCTAATGGGAGCATATCATGGGGTTGGGTACCAACGCTTCCATGATAAACAAATATCAAATTTCAAGTAATATTTAGTCACACAACGAACATCAAATAAATCTCGAATAAACTTAAAAAACCTCAAAATTTCTTATAAAATATTTAAAATTCTGTAAATCGCGCCATTTAGAATTTTAAAACAATTTCGAGTTTCTCAAAAAAATTCGAATATTCCCGATTCTTACGAATAAAGTTATACAACATAGGTTATAATACAAGAATAATCTTCAAAAAAAAACAGTTTCTCCGAAAAAAATAACTGGAAAAGTCGTGTAACATCTAAAATATTCAATAATATAGATAATCGATTAAATTAGATGCCAAGCCTCAAACCCAGACATCCAAAAACAGCCAAAACTTAAGTCCCAAACTGAACTCGAACATGTTATACAACGACACCGCCAAATATTTTCCCAATAAGCTTTTAAACCTCGATAAATCTCATAAAATCTCGAAGTACCTGTAAAGTGACGCAACCCAACGTCTAAAATCGAATAACCTCAATTAATACATATTACAGTATTAAGACAATTCCAATATAAAAAATTAAACTTTACTTAAAACTAAAACATGAAACCACCAAATCCACACATAATCATTTTGCAACAATATGATAAATAAACTCAGTTTCACGTGAAATGTTTTGCGTGAAAATTTCGAAGGTTCAGAAAGCTTTAAAAATTACAACTTTATGTTCGATGAGATTATTTTTAATCAAATTTCTTTCCTCCCTTTGATTTGGTTCGAATCGAAATGTTTACAAAGCGATAATATTTAAGTTTAAAATATAAGCTTCGAAAAGTCAAGAATAGCTTTACACATATTTGATAAGATTGCCCTTTGAAAGAATCCATACTATCCTTAAATTTTAATGACCCATAATTAGATGGATTTGTTAAATTTGAGGTTTTTATTTGGTTTGTAGGTATAAGACTTCTTTAACAAAGTAGATTTGGAAATTATTCAACTGCTTCCTTAGATGAAAGAAGCTTTGAATATTATATAATAAAGTCTGTGTTCTGTCTTCGGTTTTGGCAATCATACTAAAACCTGATCTTACTGAAGTTTTTTTGGCAGTAGCTAATTTTTAACAAGTTGGAAATTCGAAAGTTTTGTATGAAATTATTTAAACCGTATCGTGTTTTAACCAAATAGTGCAATGAATCATATAGAGCAAATAGACTTATTTTGGAATTTTCGAGTTCTGGTTTTTAGCAATAATTTGATTAAAAACCGCAAAAGTCTCAGAAAATAAAGGTACTTGAGCTTTAATCTTCCGCTTTAAGATTTTAGAAATTAATATTATTATCTTTAAATTGGCTGAGATTTTATTTGAGAAAGTTTAGGTTAGCAGCAACAAATCTAAGAAATTTTAGAGAAAAAAAAATTAAAAGCTTTGATAATCTTTAGTAAGCCCATCGACCCGTAGACAATAATATCGATAATGTAAAAAAGTTCCTCCAACATTCCTTTCTTTGGTCCGAATTTTCGGGAAAATTTAAAAAACTCACCCATTTCCTCTGGTTTTGATTTGTGCTTCGAATTTTTTTCATATTAAGAAAGCCACAGTATTTTCAAGCATAAAGCTTCAAAAACAATATTTAAATTCGTTGAGTACTTTATTAGACAAAATCTTCGAAAGTAAGCCAAAAATCGGAAAATATCTAAATTGAATACCCAGTCAAAAATTTTAAAATGCTCATCTAAAACTTTATCAGAACTATTTATAGAAGTAGGCTTTTTTAATTTTAAGAAAAACAAAATATTTAAGTACATATTAAAAATTAAGCTTTAACTTTTAAGTTTCCTTAACAAGAGAGAGTTGTTTCTAGAAATAACCCGTTGAAATCATTTCGTACGCAAAAAAATTACCCCAGTTTGAAAACATATCCTCAAAAGCTCACAAATAATTGTTTTGTGTATCAGTATACTGAGGGCCACCTTTAATAAATTGTACCATAAGATCTTTCTTTCCATTAATAACTTTAACTCTGATTTGACATATATAAACGAAAGTATAAACGAAAGCTTTGCAAGATATTTGGGTAGTAGTTAGTATTTAAAAGGTAGAAGAGCTTTATAAGTATTGAAATTAGTAACTATTATCGTGTCTTAACCGAATATTAGAGAACTGAAAAACTTAGAAGTCAACCTTTAAACTTTTAAAAAACTTTCAAATTTCATAAATCATTATTTAATTTATTTAATTTAAAGTAGTTTAAAAGTTTTAAGGGACTATAAAGAAAACTTTATAAAAAAATTCTTAACACTTTTTTAAATCGACTGTATTACATGAAGGAATTTTTTAAATGTAACCTTTTCCAGTGAGGATCTATATAAGTTCAGTACCCGAATTTTGGTTGAAAAATAGGAATTGGGAAATGAGAATTTTGTGAGATATTGTGGCGGTGATTCCATTCTCCACCGCAATAAATTAAGTAGCATATTTAATTAATATTTATACTGGCCGTAGCGCCGCAATACGCACAGTTGCATAAGCTTCATCCGGTTTATCTCATTCGTTGTACTAGTATTCGTCCATTGTCTCTTGTTAACTTCAAAGTTTGCGCACTGTTTTCCGAGATAAATGAGCCTGTGATACGTATTCCAATAAACCCTGAACTAATAAAATTCACCGTAAACGTCTCTAATATTAATTACTGATTTAAGTCGTACGGCTTAAAAAAAATTAGCGGTTAATTTAAAACAAATTTAGGCCTCCGTAGCAAAGACTTCTTAATCCTTGTTCGTAGCGTTTTTGGTAGGCGTATTATCAGCGATTGTTGGGGCCCACGAGGTTTCATTTATTAATTCAAATTTAAATTTAAATAGCTCGGATTAAGGCTCAACTATTTCTTCTCGGATCTGACTCAATAGAAATAAAAATGGGTTTTGATTCAGACAGATATTTAGATTTGGAACAAATATGCTAAACTAGTTCGAAATAAAAGCTTTCGATATCAAACGATTGCGGTGTTGATTTATTTGTATTATACGTTTTGCGTAACTCCAAGTTTACCACTTTGGCATTAAAAATTCAACCTTTTACAAATCAAATTGAGCCTTTAGTCAAACAAATTCAACCTTAAAAGGTTAAATTTGATTTGAAGAAGGGAGCTTCTGATGTTCATAAAAATCAAGAATAAACTAGAAAAATACATAACCGCAACTGTAAATAAATTCTTGTTTCAAAATCAATTAGCGTTCGTTCAACTTATAGTTTCTCGTTTAGCGGATCTTTTGATTACCAGTAAATGGTAAATAAAAATTAAACTGATTTTGGAAATTCTCGCTTCCCGATTTCCCATCTGCTTGTCTCAGGTTTCATCTTTTGATTACTTTTTAAAATTTCTCGAGATTTTTGGAGTTTATCATGAGAATGAGATACGTGCTGTCTGAGACTTAGTTGGTGATTTGGTGTTACAAAACAGTCAGGCTATTCGAGATTTCGAGATTATTCGAGTATGTTTGAAATTATAGTAGGGTGCATTTGACTATTTGATAGTTCGATGTTCGATACTTTAAAAATTATCCGATAAAATCCGTGGGTTCTATTCTCTTACTGCATATCGTTTTGTTGAGCATAATAATTTTCGGAATTTTTCAAAATTTTCGGAGGTTTTCTAGATTTTTACAGTCTTTCCAATATTATTCATTAATATCCAGGTTTTTCGGTATTATTGAAATTGTTCGAGATCAATTGACATTCTAATAATATAGATATTTTTCGAAGTTCCGCGGTTTATTTTAGGTTTCGAGATTTCAAGATTTTTAAAGATTTTCCAATTTATTCGATATTTGTAAGGCAATTTTCAGTGCTTAGCTTTGAGTTGTACGAACTTGCAGAGTTACACATATAAGTCTAAATGGTGATATTTAAAAGATTTTTTGAAATTATGGCAAAATTTCGATATTTCCTCGTTTTCCTTTTCGTTGTACATGACGGTGATTAGTACGCGTAGGAGGACTTCCTATGGTTTCACATACTTACGGATAATTTGATATTTCAGAACTTTCGAGAATATTTAAATTACTTTGAAAATTCGACATTTTTGGGATTATTTCGAAATTCTTGATATTTTTTCAAATTATATTCGAAATTTGTGATGCTTTTATCGATATTTCTAGAACTCATCATAGCATAGAGTTGTAAGATGTTTCATTTTATATGATGCCATTCAAATGGCAACGATGGCCGATGGAAACATGTTTTGGATAAAGGATATTTACATTGAGAACAAATATTCTGAATTTTTCCCAAAACATTCCTTTTGTAATTTCAAATTTCTGGGTAAAATGATTGGCGTTGGAAAGCTTCGATACGTGAAAGCTCTTAAAACTAAAAATTCTTGTTATTTCTTGAAAATACTTACTTGATTCATGCTCATAAAATATTTTAACGAAAGACAGAATTTATGGAAAGGCACACAAATTACCGAGAAAGTATAAATAAATTATCAAGATTATTGCTCACTGAAAACTAATTCTCTAAATTTTTCCCAAAATACCAATATCATTTATAAATCAAATTTAAAACTCAAACGTTCAAAATTCCGTTATCCCTTGTAATATCAAATTTCGAAGTAAAATGGTTGGTTTAAAAAGCTTCGATAGTGTAGGCTTTTAAAACTAAAGCCCTTCAACATTTTTTCAAATACCTAATATATGCTTATAAAACATTTTATTAAAAACTTGAAATTATTAAAGAGCTCAAAAATGTTAAGTTCAAACCCAAAAATAACGAATTAATTCTCAAGCTTAAGGCTTATTGAAAACAAATACTCTAAATTTATTTCAAAATTCCACCTTCCTTTAAACTATCAATTTCAGAATAAAAAGCAAATGATTTGTGTTAAAAAGCTTCGATTCATGAAAGCTCCTAAAACTAAAAGTTGAACAATTTTTGGAAATACATAGTTTATGCTTATACAATTTTTTAACAAAACTTACGAATAATTCGTTATTTGAGAACTTTCAATAATATTCAAGATACTTTGAAAATTCGACATTTTTAAGATTATTTCAAAATTCTTGATATTTTTTCAAATTATATTTGAAGTTTGTGATGCTTTTATCGATATATTTAGAAATCGTCAGAGCATTGAGTTGCAATATATTTCGTGTCATCTACATACTTTCGAAATCAGATACATTTAATTAATTGGAGATTATATAGATAATAAGTTTTTCACTTAAAGCTTTACTTGTCCATGACAAGTACTTCATGACAAGAAGCATTTTTAGGGGTCCAAAAAAATGTTGCGCGGGCCCGAAATTTGTAGTTACGCCACTGCGTATTGGACTTTTTTGGACGAATAATATTAAATTTTTTCAATTTTATGACGATGTTTTTCGAACTTGCACAAGTCATCCACTCCATCGTAAATACTATATGTTGAGCACAAAAGTTTAATACAATTGTTTTGCATAAGACGGCTAGATATATTAGTCAATCGGATTAAACAAATCTTCAAGGGCAGGGCTTTGTTAGATCCACTACTTTATTTTTGCAGTAGCTACAATATCTAATGTAAACGGCGTGAAAAAGATTTTACAGTTATATGTAAGAACTTAGTAGTTACCCAAATTTCACAAAAACGATAAATAGAATGAGGCATTGCTGGCAATTCAGTAGATTATGAATAGTCTCCCACAAAGCACCAGACAATTGTAGAATAAATTCAATTTAGCAACCGAATTGATCTAAATTGCGCGTTTGATTTTCTTTCTGTTTTTGACTTCAATTTTAGGTTTCATTACGACTTTAAGTTCGATTTTGGTTCATTTTACGAACAGGAACTCGGTTTTAACATTAACTTTATCTTCGATCAACTTTCAATTAAACACAAGTATTTTATTTAAACTTCTTTGCCGTTGACTGTAAGAATGACTTTTACTTCGATTTTAAATTCTACTTAAACTTCGACTTTGAGATTGAATTTGAATTCGAATTTCAAAGAGTAGAACTCGAATTTTACTTCGACTTTATTTCTGTGCGACTGTAGGTACGAATTTGACATCGCCTTCCATTTTGCCTCTTACTTCGATTTTGAGATCAACTTTGTGTTCGACTTTGACATAGATTAAAACTTTTATCTAAATCTTTTAGAAGTTGAGTCCGAATTTGATATCCACTTTGAATATGATTTTAGTAATAAATTGTGCTGAACTCTGCATTATAGGCTTATACTTGGATGACCATCGATATATTATATTGAGCCCAACTTTGTTTCTGTCTGTGATAACGCCTTTAAATTTTACTTTCACTTCAATTTTGACTTAGATTTGAAACTCGATATTCTTCGATTTAAGTTAGGATCGACACTGCCTTGGATTTTAAATTGCAAATAGTTTGCCTTCAACTATTTCTTGAATGTTAATTTTAATTTCACATTTAAATTCAGATTTATGTATTTGTCTTTGAGTTTGATTTCGAATAACATTGACTCTAATGTAAATTTTGAAATTTGAACTAACCTCAACACCTCAAGAACGCCTTTGTCGTCGGCTATTTTGGCCTAATTTTGGTTTTTGCCTTCCATTTCGGCCTAACCTAATTTTGGTTTTTCCCTTTCATTTCGATTTAAAGTTTGAATTTGATACGGCTTCGATTTTAGTACACTTTTTACTTAGATTTAGAACACATTCACCGAACTTGATTTCGAGTGTAACTGTTTTCGAACTTGGCAGGTGTAACTTGAGACATGATTTCAATTTTGACCACCTTAGAAATTAAGTTCGTATTTGACATCGACTTTATGTAATTACAATTTTAAAAGTTGAGCGTTTGATTTTAATTTTAATTTTCATATTTGACACGGACTAGAGGACAAGTGTAACTTCCAATTAGACTACGGTGATGATTGCCTTCGAAAATTTGTGCGAATTTGACATCGATTTTGAATACGATTTTATTCGATCAAATTGAGCTCAACTCTGCATTCGAATATAACTTCGATTTCCTCAACTTCACATTTAACTTTTTTTCATTATTCAAATTTAAATTCGAATTGACTTTAGCATTAAAATCAACTGACTTTGATACTAAATCGCCCTAAACTTAAAAACTTCGATTTTGATTATAGAATTTTTGATTTGAACTAGGGTTGGTATGTCATCTACAGTTTTAATTAAACGTCGACAATGTCTTCGACTTGACATTAAATCAACCTCAACTTTTAATTTCGACTTCGTTTTTCATTCGTATGACTTAGACTTGTAGCTGAACGCCGGAATTTTAAATTTTATTTGGACGATTTGGACTGTCTTCGATTTGGTTTTTCGATAGTGTTGACATTAAATTGACTTCAACGGTATCTTTGAATGTTATATCGATTTTGACAAAAAGGTTAGCTAACCTTTAATCCTTAAAATTGGAGTCCGACTATAAGTCACATTTGACTTCGAGTTTGAATATCTTCAGCACATATATTACATATATTGTCCTCAACTGTATGATTTTGAATTCAGTTTCGATTTTAGTTCATGTTTGACTTAAACTTGAAATTCGATTATTAGAGCGAATTTGACATCGAGGACATCGAATTTCATAATGACGAATTTCATTTAAAACTTCGATTTTGGAATCTGACCTCAATGTGTTTGACTTTAACATCTTTAACATTATATTGACTTATAACCTAACGTCAAGATTGAAATTTTCAGCCTTGACTTTGAATTCGACAACATTTTCAATTTTTTTGAGACCGAATCCAAATTCGACTTCGATTTTGAATACAAATTAGTTCGAATTCGATTTTGCCTTCGAAGCTCTACGATTTCGACTTCGAATATAACTTAGCGCTTATATAACTTTCATTTTAACAACAAATTGATCCGATCTGTATGTTTAACTTTAACTTTGACTTTATTCAGAGATCATCTATGACCTCAACTTCGAGCTTCACCTTTTACATTTGAAACTCTACTTTTTGACTATCCCGGACTTTTGATTTAGACGTCTATGACTAAAGATTGCCAAATTTTAGCCTTCTCTCTCACGAGGATTTTTCTGAATAATAGAAAGGTTCGAAAAAACAGAGTTTAGCTGATTTGAGATCCTTGTACCATATCTTTTCCAAAACATCGATTTCAAACCAATATTTACCAAAACCAAAAACAGTAATTACACCAACCAAAAGATTTATCAAAATTGATTTTTTTTTTTGTAAACCACAATTACTCTCCCCCCAAAAAATGATCTTTTTTTGAGGATAAAAACCGGAAAACCCTCAACCATCAACATCTTTTCAACATTATTAGTTTATCAACACCGTAAAATACCCAAAAACCAACTTTTAATTTATGTAATTTAATATTTAGGTTTTTGTCACGATTATGGTTGAAAAATGAAAAAAAAAAAAAAAAAAGTTAAAATATATCGAATCGGGTAATTTAAAAATTAATTTACCTACATTTAAGATTTTCCCTTCCCGAAGGTTAAAAGCAACAAAAATAAACAAACTCGACTAAAGTTTATAAGTTCAACACAAGAGTTTACCTGTAACCATTTACCATAATATACCTTAAAAAAATAAAAGGATCATAAATATTCAGTAACTTTTGTATTTTTTTTTTTGTGCGTTACTCATTCTCCTCCTTCTTCCCATGACACCAATTGAATTGAATCACCAACCCCTGAATAAATATACCAAAAACACAAAATTTTATAAGGGTCGAAAGGATATAAATGATTTTTGTTTGGTAAAATTCCAATCGGGTATAGTAGTGATATTATTACTATTACTGTTATTATTATTTTAATATTGATATGATGAGACCAATAGAATTTTTATTAGTTAATTTAATTTAGTCGATATATATCTTAGGTTCAAATACAGGCAAATAGATATCGATATAAGTCAGGGTACAGCAGGAACAACACCAAAAAAAGGTCGAAAATTGAAAAAAGCAACATATTTGTTTATCAAATTTGAATAAAAATCAAATAAATTAGTTTTTTTGTAGCATATTTTATTATTTGGCAGTTTAGTGGGTTTATTTTGGGGCTTCGATAGAACATCTAGTTTTGTTTTAGATGCGTGATGAGTGCGTGGAATTTTTAATCAAAGTTTTTTTTTGTGTAGGGATTTTTATTTTTATTTTGAACTTCACACGAGGTTTAATGATTAATGGATTAAGAGTCCTAATAATTCCATTAAATGTAAGCTAAGTTTAACAATAATTTGGACCAAAGTCAACTGATTAAAGTTTTTATGCATAGGCTCAGGTCAGCAGGATTCTTTGGTACTGCAATAAATGCCGTTAAATATATGCCTGTGAAGAACATAGCAAAAAAAAAAACAAATTTCTCGTATACGTATACGTAATTATATGTAGTGGTAATACAAATTATACGCCTGAATGTGGATTAAGAAAGAAATTGCGTAACATTATAATACAATTCAGTGACGATTTTTGTTCAAAAAAGAAACCAAACAAGACTTGTCCTTAGATGCACTTGATGCAAAAATTATCAAATGATCGGTTCCTGGGATCGGCCATATAAATAACAAGCAATATTGCTTCTTATTTATATGGCCAACCCCCGGGACCAACCATTTGATAATTTTTGCATCATGTGCACACTACGAATTTTCGAGAAAAATCAGTTGGGTCATCTTGGGACTTTTGATTTTTGTTGAATAAATTTAGCCATTGCAATCGTTTGTTCGACGACACAAAAATCGCTTAAATTTATACTATTTAGTTTACAGTACCTTGTTTGGCCAATTGGTCATATAGTGACATCAAACGAAGTTATAGGCTCCTGACGATCAGCAAAAATAAGGGAGATGTTTATTGATACTGGAAGATCTTATAATTACTTCTTATGTATGTGGCCATTTGGCAAAATTACCAAGACCAGATCCACAGAATTTTATATTTAACCTACTTTCAGTGGGAACGGTGTAACTCAAAGTTGGCAGCTCCTGGCGAACCTAACAAATAAGGAAGGCGTTGTTTGATGCTGGAACACCTTCCAGCTACTACATTATATATGTTGCCATTTATCAAAATCTCTAGGGTTAAAAACGCAGATTCTATCATTATTGGTATAATTTTGGTTGGGAACGATATGACATCAAACGAAGTTATAAGCCTCTGATGATCCGCAAAAATAAGGGAGGTATTGTTTGATGCTGGAATAGCTTCTAGATACTTTATTATGTATACAGCCAATTGGCAAAATCTCTACGATCAGATTCAAAGATTTTTACTGTTAACCAATTTTTGTTGGGAGATGGTTTTTGATGCTATGAAAGCTTCTAGTTGCTTCGTTATGTATGTGGTCAATTTACAAAATCTCTATCTCTCGGATTTGTTATCGATGCTGGGATAGCTTCTGTTTGTGACGTTTTATATATTGCGTGATGCAAAATTTCTTGACTAAACTCCTTACATAATAGCTTTGGTCTTACAGCGGTTACTTACTAATACATCTTCAATAAAAAATGTTCGTAACAATATTCTAAAACCAAAATGAATAGCCAAGGAAAAATTAATAAGTATGGTTGATGAATAAAGTTACTCGTAGAATCAACATTCTCCGCACCTTGACGGAATCATCCGTCAGCATCATTTTCTTCGTCTATTGGTAGAGGGCAAAGCTTGATGATTGCACGTTTGGATTTGCTTCTTGTGCTGTTCACAGTCCCTACTCTAACCTTCTTGTCTACCCCCGGATGTAGTTCGACCATTCTACCAAGTAACCATTTGCACGGCGGAAGGCTTTCATCCTTTTTGATTACTAACTGTTCTTCTTTTAAATTAGGTGATTCATTGGACCATTTATGGCGAAAATGCAATGATGTTACGTATTCTTTCGTTCAGCGAACCCAAAAATGTTGTACAAAAACATTCACTAACTCCCATCGTTTCAAGAGTGATAAATTCTGGTTTGTATAGTTTGGTTGGGGTAGTGACATTAACGGCCGGCCAGAGTTGAGAATGGCTTCGATTTGTTTCAAGGTAGTTAGCAGCTCTTCGTAGGTTAAATGCGCAGATATACATTTTACCGCAGAATCAAAAATACCCCCAAAATGTGGGGAGCCTGGAGGAGCAAAATTCCATGCAACTATGTTTTCTGAGCTTCATCTTTGTAGTCGTTGCGTATGATCTTCGGGCTGAAACAGTTTAAACAGTTCATTTAAGGTAGAGTTGGCCCCAACAAAATTTGTAGCATTGTCTGAATATATAAATCGACAAAGACCTCTGGTCGCCACGAACCATTCCAAAGCACCGAGAAAAGAACTTGTAGTTAGATCACCCATTAACAGAGGGATACAATAATAAAATAAAATTGTTAGTGTAAAACAATAATTTTTCGGGAGAAGGATTGGGTGCTTCATCGTGTACGGAAGTGTTGATTGTTGCAAACGGCCCCCCACTCGTAATATTCCATCTTGCTCCAAAAACACCGGCACTGATTTCAAGGGGATTTTTCAACATGTGCCTTCCTTTGCGTAGTAGTTGAAATTCGTCATGAAAACATTTATTTTGTACAATGCGGATTATTGCCAATAGCCCCGATTCCTTTTCGGAAGTACTCAAATTTCCAACTTTTCGTAGATTAATATCTGGACACTTGATGATTCACTAACGATATTTGCAGGCCGCTCAGTGGGTGAATTTGATAGAAACAGAGGACCATGGAGCCATATGTTTGACTGTAACAATTATGACGGATATTAACCACGCCGTGTCTCCATGAAAAATGTTTGTGTCAGTTCTTCAATATTTGACAACCTATTGATTACGAATATCTTCCACGTAGATGATGGGGCTTGAATCCAATTAAGCACTATAGTAGAATCCGACCAGTAGTTAATGTTAGAAATCTCCATATTCATACTTCATATGAAGTAGTGGTTTCTTTCATCAATTGGGCAAGGAGTTGGGCAGCACATAATTCCAACCGCGGTAATGTAATTTTGCTTAAAGGTGCAACACGAGATTTGGCACAAAGTAGCGCGGTGTAGAAATTTCCATCAGGTAAGCAGCATCTTCTATATATGTTAACCCAATACGCCCTTTCGCTTACATCAGAGAAACCATGCAGTTCAATATTTGATGGCGCATCAATCTTGAATAAGTATCGTGAAATACGAAACGACATTAAATTAGGAAAATCATTACGGAATTTTCTCTATTGATTATTGAACCGTGGTGGCAGCTGATCATCCCATCCTAACTTTAAATTGCATAAATTTTGCATAAATAATTTTCCTACAATGATAACTGGTACTGATATCCCAAGAGGGTCGCACACACGAGCGATGTCTGATATCACTGATCGTTTCGTTATTGCTGAATGTTGAGACACGTTTCTTTTTATGTGGATTTCATCGCTGTTAGGTTGCCAATAAACGCCCAATGTCTTTACAAAGTCACCTTCATCTAATCGTAAAAGCTGTTCGCGATCTTCAACTGGCACATCTTGAAGTATTTCTGAGGAATTAGAGTACCATTTTCGAAGTTCCATACCAGCTGAACGCAGTAACTTGGTTGTTTCCAATTTTACCGAGATCAAGTGGGGAATAGAATTTGCTCCAGCTAAAATATCGTATACATAGATGTCATCTTTCACGACAGCGGAGCCCAATGGATACGTAGCTTGTGAAGTTATTGCTAATTGTTTGAGGCAACGAGTAG
Source organism: Tipula vernalis (assembly GCA_958295665.1). Classification (NCBI taxonomy): domain Eukaryota; kingdom Metazoa; phylum Arthropoda; class Insecta; order Diptera; family Tipulidae; genus Tipula; species Tipula vernalis. The sequence goes on from OY282560.1 coordinate 358,180,775, forward strand.
CAAGAAATGGTACAGTTGTTGTTCCATACGTGACCGTGTTGAGTCGAAAAAACTGAAGTTCAGTACATGGATTATCACGCCACAAAATTAACTGATAATTGGTGTCATCTGAATGAATTTGTCGATACATCTTTGATATATCTGGATTGATGGGTTCTGAAGTAAAATGGTGAATAAGTCATTTTGAACTAAAGGTCCCACCATTAAAATCTCGTTTAATAATTTAGTTATGAGGTGGCACGTCGGTGTCATATGACCCAATTGTTTATATTCGTTGATAAAGTCAGAATAATGGAATATTGTTGCCACAACTTTGGAAAAAGTCAATTTTTCGTTGTCGTATCGTTCTATTAAGATTTCGATTACCTTCAAATAATTTTTTGCAGTGAAATCCAAAGATGCAATAGCAAATAAAGCTGACTCCTTTAACGAATTTTTCAGATAAGTAAACTTTACAATATCAGACAGATTTTTGTTTGAATGAACTAATGTTTTAAACGACTCAAAAAAAATCTGACCAATGCAACAAGTTGCCAGTAAATATTGGAAGTGTAATAACGGGTAGCTTTGGAAAACTGTTTAAATGAGACGGAGTTTCTAAGTTCCTTTTATCTGGCATCAACTCCTCTATTCGAGATTCAATGTCAGGTCTAATGTTGTAGTAGACATCTTCAATTATTTTGCGTGACTCATCTGCCATATATTCGTCATCAGTTAACAATAATTCATATGTGTTCATTATCGCAAACGTTAGAGCAGCCTTAGACGACCGGTTCATAAAGTCAATATGAGTTGGTTCATAAAGTCATTATTTAAGTTCGTTGCCAACAATCATTTGTTTGTAGTTTTTTTTGACGAAAATCAAACAGCGTTCTGTAGTAACAATGATTGGGTTGATAAAAGTGGACAGTTTGTAGACCACTTTTAGCAAAAAGCACCAAGTTTTTTTATATTCTTGTGTGGTTGAAGACGTAAGGAGTAAACTTCAACAACGGCCTAAAAGTAAAACTAACAACAAATAAAATTTGCAATGATTTATATTAGAGTTTCAGGCCATTGGCTATCGTTTATGGCCACAGTTTATTACTTTAGATTTATGGTATTAAGAATTTACATAACTTGCTGCTTGAAATATTAAGCCAATGATTTATCTGATGTATTTACCTTTGTTTAAGGAAAGTTTGTAATATTATATTAATTTGCCAATTAATATTCTTAAGTTTATTAATTAATCAGATTTTTTTTCCACTTAGGAAAAGCTCTAATATTGTTTATACTAACTACTACTACGATAAACCACTTAGTTTTTAAATTATCAAATATCCGAAGCTATTTTAAAACTGGAAAGCTTCACGAAAGCTGGCTTTTGATTCTAAGATTTGTATAGCTTAAATAAAAGCTTAAAAGCGATTCAAAAAATAATAACTTGTCAAAAGCTCAATTTGTATAAAAACACTATTAAGAAAAATAGTTAGAAAACTCAATTAACAGATTTTATGAAAGCTTAAAAAACGACGATTATTTAAGCTTTCAAAAGTACAATTTTGGTTTGCTTTTTTTAGGAATGCTTAAACAGAAACTTCAAATTTTTGTTTAAAAGGCAATACTATCTAATTCGTCTTAAATAATAATGTGTTAAAAGCTTACCGATAAAGCTTTTATAAAATATTCTGAAAGCTCTTAGTCTTCAACGGTAAATAAATATGTCTAATCTGGAGTATACAAATTCATAAGGGATACTTGATTATTTTGAAAGCTCTCACTCAGTAAATACCGAATTAAGCTCAAAAGAAACTTTTGGTGAATCTTTGATTTATAACAAAGATTTTAGCAAGTTTTAATCATTGGAACATATTATTTTTGGTGAAGCTTTTATCTTTCATATTTATTTGAGTTTAAGTTAAAAAACCAATTTCAGTAAGCTTTAATTTTTAAAAAAAATTCTCAATATTGAATTCTTATCTATTTTCAGATTTCAAACTTAAAAGAATATTATACAACCGGCAGAAAGAGCAATTTACATTTGAAATCAACTTTAGTTACAAGTAAGTACACAATGCAAACGAAATATTATAAAAAATTGATATTCCATAAAGGATGTTGCACTAAAAAGTCAATCATAACTCTATGACTTGTTGTTTAACCTTATATGCACTGAAATCTGCCAGATAATGTTACAAAGGATAATTAGGTCGTGTACACCCAATCCATAAAAATAATCTCTACTTATAAAATATGTAAATGTGTAGGTATTATTGCTGATGTTGCTAAGTTCGTAAATACTGTATTTACATTTTATTTCCGTTGCTGGTTTAATACTTACCTACCAACCTATGTATTATATTGTAAAGTATGAAATTCTATACCTCAAGCTTAATCTCTTGAGATTATTTTTAGTTTGTAATTTTGAATCAATATTCAGGCAAAGAGTCAAAGGAAGGTACAGTTTATAATAAAACTTTAGTTTTGTATCCCATTGAATTCCACTTTATGTTGGACTGTACAATTTGTTTTGTCTAGTCTATCGATTTTTTCCAAAAAAAGATCCATAACAAAATTTGAGCCCCAATGTAGTATTTGTAGAGTCTACATTATAAAATTTTTTTAAACCTTTTAAAGTAGAATCCATTAAACCCACTTTTTTAGAATCAAAATGCTTATGATAAGTTAACATGAGATTTTCGTCTGAAAAGGTTTTCTCAGAGATGATAACATTTCATGCATAACAATTTTTCGAAAAGGCCTTTTCTGATTTAAATTTTCTCAGAAAAATTTGTGAAGTAATGTTGATGAAAAGTTCGAACACAAAATCAAAGAGGTCAAAATCAAAATTAACTTTGTTGAAATCAATGTCTGTACCAAAGTTTAAAGCAAAATCTATCCTGAAGTTGATGTCGATTTAAAGCCGAAACAGAAGTTTAAATCGTTTTAAAGTCAAAATAAGAGTTGAGATTAGTTAGAATATAATTAGTTCAAACCCGAAGTTATTTAATCAAATTTAAATTTTTAAGCCAAGAGCCAAGACACAAACTAGATTTTCAACGTTTGATAATGTTTTAAGATTCCATCAACCAGTGAAGTTAAGGACCACTTGATGTCATAATCGAAGTCATTGTCGTTGTAAAATGCAACCTCAGCCAAAAATTAAGTAAAGTCGAACCGAAAATTTAATCCAAAATCAAAGTAAAATTCGAATGCTGAAATCAATCAATCTAGAAGATGAAGTTTAAGCAAAAATCGATTTAAAATTCAAAGTTAACATCGATTTCAAACCGATCGAAAAGTAATAAAAGTAGGAGTCAAAGTTAAATACATCGTTGCCTTTGTTAAATTGTTAAATCGAAACCGATGGTAGACAAAGTCAATTGCACAGGCTGAGTTCAATTTGATGTCAAAAACCGAAGTCAAAGCCGAGAAACGATCAAATCTTAATTAAATCGTCGATTTTATTCTAAGTGTTCCAAATCTAAGTCAAAGGTGAATGAATTGAAAGCAAAGTTAACATCGAAAACAGGCATTCCGATTTCTAATCGGTCAATTTGATGTCAGCATTCGAAATCTAATCGGTCAATTTGATGTCTAAAATGAAGTCAATATATAGTCTAGTTCTACGTCTAAGTCAATGGTGAACAAAATATCGAATTTGAAAGTCGAAGGCAGAATTAAGTTCAATTTATCGTTAATGTTTGTTGTGTCTTGGCTCAGCCGAAAGTGACCAGCCGACAGATTTCGGCCAAAACATTTTAATATAAAACGAAAAATGGTCAAAGCAACCTACAAACAATTGGCATTTCCGTTTAGTGATTTTTTGGCTGGATATAGGCTCTTTTTGGTATGTCACTGCTTACCATAAAAATGTCATATTAAGTTTTATGGAAGGAATCCAATAAAACATTTAAAAATTTGTACAAGTTTAACTTTTAAAGTGTCAAGTTGAATGCCTGGAAAGTAGTTCGAGTAGCCTTGTCGATACTTATCCCTGGAAAAAGTATCAAGTTAAGTTCCATGTGGCCCGGGAAAATTTGTTTGAATGAAAGCCATATATGAAATTTAAAATTTGTATAAATTCAACCTTTAAAGTGTCATTTCTGGAAAGTGGTTCAATTCGAGCAGTTATTCTTGGAAAAGAATCCGGTCAAGTTTCATGTGAACACTTTCGTTACTAAATTTGTGTTTCAGCTTATATTGTCGCTACCATATTATATTTTTTGCAGTCCTAAAAAGGAAATTCTTACACTTGCGGTGGTAGCGACGATGTAGCAAAGACACAATTTGAGTTCTAAAATTATATTGAAAGTCACATTCAATTTGGAAAAGTACAGTCGAAACTAAAAAATCAAAGTTCAGCGATGTCAGTTTCGAACTTACAATCGAACAAAGAAGAAATTAAAATTAAATTCAATATTTGTAATGAAGTTTGAAGCAACAAACAAACATGGACAAATGCCAAGTTTAAATTCGAAATCCCTCTCAAATTTCAAGTCTAACTGGAGTAACGATCGAACTTAAAATCGAATTCAAAGTTGTTCTTACAGACAAAATCAAAGAATATTAAAGAAAATTTTGGAGTTCCAATTCGAAAATGAACCAAATCCAACTTATAATTAAAGGCAATCTCTCGATAGAGAAGCCCTCTCGATTTAGTTGCACGACACTTGGAATTAGATTAAGATTTAAAGTATAAAGTGCAAAAATTGAACGACATAACTTGAACATATCTGTAATCAGCTATACAAAGTAAAATAATTCCAACTACACAAATAAATAAAACTTTGTATTTCACAAAGGATTTTCCAGTAAAACGTTAATCGTAACCAAATTTCACAATACGACCTGGTATTAAATTGTGAATCTTATATGCATACATACGTAAAATATTTAATCTTCCAGCTAATGTTACAAAGGAAAATTACATCGTACTTACATACCAATCCATAAAAATAATCTGTACTCATAAAATATTTACAGGCGTTATAGCAGTTGCTGGTTTACTGTACTACACATAATTTTTAAGTATGGAAATCCATATCTGAAGCTTAACACCACTTGACATTATTCTTAGTTTGTCAATTTGAATAAGTATCCAGGCACAGAGTCAAACAATGTGACGAACATATTTGACTGTACAATTTATTTATCTGGTCTGGTCTATCGATTTTTTTCCAAAATGCATAACAAATTTTAACCCCATTATATTGTATATATAGGAGGCTGCATTATGATTTTTTTTATAATCCTTTGAACTAAAATCCATTAACTCACTTTTTTGTTGTATTTTTTCTATAATGCCTTTATAGATGTAATAAAATTCGAAATGTAATCTCATCATAGTTCAAAGTGGAAAATTTTTTGTACCCTAACTATACACTTGCATTTGATTTAGGAAAGTATTGAAAATGTAGCATTCTACAAAATTCAGAAGCAATTCCTTTGTCCAGAAGCAATTCGTTAGTTGCCCAAAACAACATTAATATTATATAATTCAATAGCTTATTATGTAGCTCAATATTGGGTCAGCTGTTCTGAAAAATTGCAATTGAATATATAAACGAATTAATTCATATTGAGAATGATTTAAATTCGCCATAAAAAATGTTCAACGCAATTAATTCAGCTTCGCTTAAAATTGAATTGGAGAGAGAAATAATTCCGCTGAAATTTAATTCCGCAGATTTAGTTGAGATTTTAAAAATTTTATGACACAATACATTAATTACAGCGGAATTAATTCGGTCTCCTATCCAATTTTGCGGCAGTAGACCGAGTTAGTAACGCTGAAAATTGTTAAGAGCGAAATTAATTCATTTTCATATGAATTAAATCCGTGACTTCAAATTTTTCGAATATGAATTAATTTGGTGCGGATTTAATTCAGATTTTAAAAGTTTGATGCCACGATGCACTAAATTCAGCGGAATTAATTCGATCCCCTATCCAATTTTAGGAGAGATCTAATTGCTACTAAATTACTTGATTTTGAGTATAAATTAAAACCGTGATGTGATTTTTTAAAACAAAATTAATCCGCACCAAATTAACTAAAATGGAATTAAATTAATTTCGCCATATCGAAATTTGCGCCCTCCTAAATGTTGTAGCTTCAAGTAAAAGTGCTAAATAACTAAATATAAATTAATTTCGCATGGATTTAATTCAGTTTTTATAAAATTGATGTCGCGAAATTAATTCAAATTAAAAGTGAAATAATTTTGAACGAAAATTGCAGCCAAATATGGCGAACACATAGATATTACAAAAATGTTACACGATCCTTTATCTATTTCTAACAAAATAAATACTGGTAATTGACTGATGAGAACAACCTACCGGAAATCGAACCATTCCAGATTTCCGGTAGAATAGTCGGAGCTATATAGCTTAAAAAAATGTCCTGGCATTATAATATAAAAGACGTGAGTTGATGGCCTTTCTATTTGGACAAGCATAGTTTGAAATTTCAACATTCTGGTATGAGATTCGCCGTAACTTTCTTTAAATTTGTCTTGAATAGTTTTACTGCAGCTTCCAAAAGGCCACCTATCTGTGTCTTCGAGTTGTGGACCAAGGATCTTTTTTCCTTTCTACGGTGGGTTTTAATGCCAGTTCAGAAACGAAATAAGGCTAGGAAATGGGCGTTAATTCAGCCCACCATTGTGAGCACCCACTAGATCGTAGCCATTATCACTTTAATCAGCATCATCTTCAAATAAACCACCAATATAACAGTCTCAACAAGTGCAGCTCTCGTATAGTTGCACCTCGACGACGTGCACCAATAATTTTCCTTAGATAATCAATTCCCCGTAATCAATTTTACGAACCCCGTTACATAAATATCAAATGTTTTGTATTCCAATTGAATGAAAAATCTTGAATGCACCCAGCAACACGGATTGACCAATCACGGGACAGAAAATGATTATATTATCCATTAAAATGTGTTTTCGAATTTGTGAGTCCGCAAAGTAATATGGAAAAATAGCAGTAACATTACAACAAAGCTTACAACAATTTGCTTATTGGGTATGTACATATGATGAAATATGGAAATAAACAAACATCCGACTTTAGGGCTTTTCAACAGTATGCCAACGGGATAATTTCTGTTTCGAGGGAGACAATTTTCCTTGGATTACGAATCGGCATTGAACAAAAACGGAAACCAGTAGAAATTGAAATTTTACAGATTGCCGATGGAACCAGTGATAGCAGGGATATTTGGAAAATAATTCTCAAAATTTTATATTATTATTTAACAAACTCACGTTTCTGCTTTTCAGTCCTATTCAAATAATTGCCCTCACCCCCCAAGTTTTTAAATGTTGATCATCTAAACCACAAATAGCTTGACAATGGGCAAGCCTAACATTAAATTCGCAGATGTAGGTTCTTCATTTATTCTGTTCGCAGCACGATAGGTTTAAAACCGTTGCCATCAACCGACTTCCTTTTCCCCCTCCACCATTTGTGCTCATTGGCCTAGCGATCCTCTGAAGCAACCCTGACTAGTCTAGTTTGTGCAGTGAAACAAATTTCCTCCTATCCATTATTTTGATTTTGATCAATTTTGAGCGTATTACAAGTAATGCAAATAATGCCCAATGTTCAAAAAATGGAATCCAATATAAATTCTACGCCACATATTATAATGCACGGACATTACAAAGCGACTTTTAATTCGCAAATTTCATTCAGATGTTCAATTTATTGTCGATTGGGTAAAACTATTTATGCACATTCCCTCGAGCTAATAAAACGAAGCGTGCAATGGACAATATTAAAATGGTTCCCGTTGACAATTGCAAATACGCGAGCTTTCTCGAATTTATTCGATATATTTACACGGATAATTTCATCGACATTTTGAATCTGGCTACGAAATATGCATTCGTTCAGCCACTACAGAGTGGCTTTTTAAGTGTTTTGATTATGGCCTTTTTAATAATTATGAAATAGCACAGAACTTCACGAAAGATGTTATAGCTTATAGCTCTACAGTTTGATGAATGGCTTTTCGCGGACAAACTATTTTTATTACTTCATCCAAGCGTTTTAGAGGAGCTTTTGAAATTCCAATATGTTTGAGAGAACGCAACTGATCAAATAGTCACAGGCATAGCAGAATGGTTGACATCGTATTGCAATTGGCATCAAATAACCTTATCTGAATGTCGCCAACGTTAGGATAAATTAATCAAAAAAGTGCGATTTCCTACTATGTCAACTGTAGACCTCAGAAATTCTTAGTGCATTCGATTGTTCATCAATTGTTAGGCAAACTATATTTGGAAGTAAAGGAAGTGAAACTGATTTTTGGATCTCCGATCCTCTTCGCGAAAACCAATAGAAATTGGAATTTAGCAAACCAACGGTAAAAACAATGTCAGTAAAAAATTAATATTTGTACATAATGCTCCTGTTCAGTCATAATTTTATATTATTATTTATTGAACTACTGTTGAAATGTTTCCAAAAGCTTCTATATTTTGATATCAAATTTCAATAATTTTGTGTCGTGTTCTATTGACGCACAAAACTGATCGATTTCTGAAATTTGATCTAGATCAAACAATCTATTGATTTTTTTGTTTCAATAAAACACAAAACCTTGATCTGGCACCATTTTTTTTTTTATTCAGATCAAACTTTTTGGGTGAATAGAACATCACATAAAACATTTTTTGATCCAGGTCTCGTTTATTAAAATAAAAATTAAATAATTAAAAATTTAAATTTTTAATGATCTGAGATGTTTGACAGATTTTAATTGATGTCGTTTTCTATTGACCAACAAAAATGGAATCTAGATCAAAAAATTCTGAACTTTTTTTAGTAGAAATTGATTTCAGTTTGCTTTTTTTTAATCTAGATTAGTTTTTTGCATCAATAGAATACGACATTAGGTTTCCAAATACATACAAATATCGTTTCTATCTAGATTCCCTTTTTATTTGGGTCTATCGACGTGTTCGATCTAGTCAAAATAAAAAACACTAACCCGAACAGCCAAAAGTGGAAAATTGGATTTAGGCGTCAAACTCTAGTCAAAGTTTCTTTAAAACAAGATCAGAATTATTTCTATGCTGGTTAACAAAATTTAATAATTACACAAAGAACTGAGATTAGGTTCAATTAAAGTTAAATTTTCGTTAATATTAAAATGGCGGCCGCCGTTTCCATGAATTAAAGGTAGGTTGAGTTGAAATTTTGACGCCGCTCAGTAAAAAAATGTTTTTGTTACGATTGTGTTTTTATATGTCCCGATCTAAAATTCACAGATTTTTATTAACCACTGTGTACGTTTGAAATTTTATTGTATTTTATTTATAGACATTGAAAAACTAAATCTGTAACTTTTTACTGCCATTTGTATTCCAATCCAAGTTATCACACCAACAGGTAATGTATGCAAACTGTTGCGTTTGAATACTAACAATGAACTATGCAGTATGCTCAACTTTAAACGTATTCTGTGGATCGTATCTGTATAATATGATTCTCGCTGCACGGATTTCATTTATTATTATTAATTTACCAACCAGCACATATGTCAAGCTGGCACTAAATAAAATTTTGAACTACTGGTTAGCTATTACGGTATTTTTTGGACAGATCTTCTCACTTTCACGTAACCAGGCATTACTAGTCCATCAAAACTCATGATATGGTTCGACTAAATTAATCCACAGACGAAGACTTTTTCGTTAGAAAATCCAACAATGTTGTCAAATCAGTTCACATAATTGGGCGTTCGACATTTAAATTTATGTTGCGAAGTATGAATTACATTAAATTACTACGCAAGCATGCTGCTTGATCCCTAATGTTAACGATGTTGTTGAACCATTTGAAACAACAACCTAAGTCGTAGGGTTGCAAATCGTGAATTAAGCGAACAATTTGCATCTTGCTATCTTGAAGAAATTATTCGGAATTTCCGGATTTTGAATACATTTTGTTCATACTAAATTTTGATCGGTTTTACTACTAAGCGATTTTTTTGATCGCTGATTACGAATTTCTCGTTCAAATTTTATAATTCAAAATGGCGGATCCAATGTGGCAGCTATGATCATCAGTTAAGGATTGTTTCATCAAAAAATTTACAAAAATGTATTGAAAAATTATTTTTGAGGCCGCTGATTACGAATTTGAAGTCAAAAGAATTAACTTTTTTTTTTTTTTTTTTTTTTTTTTTTTTAATTTTTGTTGAATGTTAATTAATTCTTATAATTTCTATATATGCTACCGGTCTTACGACACTTTTAAATGTGTTTTTATTTATTAACACGTAGAAACATATTAGTATTACGAACGGTAAATTCAACGAAAACCGGCTAATAGACAGAATTCTATTTATTTTAATTTTAATTTAATATGTTCCGAAGATTGTAAGAGAATTCAATCCAGTTTCGAACTGATGAGCTTATGATTATGAAAAAATCAATCCTCTCATCAGGCCGCGGCGACTGGACTGACTATACCACAATTTACATTCTATATATACAGAATGTCCTGTGCTTTATATACTAGCGAATCGTACTAATATAGATTAATTCAATTACAATTTTTTCTTCTTCATGACAAAAGAATTAAATTCAAAATGGCGGATCCAATATGGCCTGTTTAAAGTGAAAAATAGCTGATTTAGCGATCCCAAAATTCTTTATCATATGTTCTTATTCATTCAATAATTTTATAGAGACCACGTTGGATCGACCATAAATGTTGAACATAAGCTCATGAAATAGCGTCTCAAAATAACCGTGCTAAAGTTAGCCGAAAGTTTCCAGCGGAAAATAAGAAATGGATGAATAAAATCAGCCTCTCTAGAGTGTTATGTCTGGAGATAGATGGCATTGATGTGACATGTCCATAGCTATCGCAGGAAAAAAAATTCAGAGGCTGATTTTATACAAATTTTCTAATGATTTTTGGAAATCGCATTTTCCGAGATTTCCCACGGAAAACTTAAACTGAATTCTTTCATTCGATATCTATTGACAAACCACATAAAAACGATTCAACTTCAGATATACACTGTAGAGGCTGATTTTATTCCAATTTTGTGGATTCTTCTGATTTTCCGATATTTTCCACGACTAGGTTAAACAAATTTTTCCACGTAAGTCTATTTACAAAAAAATTTATTTAAATCCATGTATCCTATTTACTTCCGGCCGATAACTATTAAATTTTTTATTTTCGGCTGAAATATTAATATCATAATCTGCACTATCGACTTTTTTTACTTTTGGCTGGCAACTTTCAGCTAACTTTAACAGTACCTCAAAATACCCCTGTTTGTAGTAAAATTTTGGATTACTTGAAGAAATACCCACTTTCCTGGATTTCAAAGCGGTCACATTTTCTAACCTAAATTGAATATTTGCTCTAAACACTTTATGGGCAGGAATTTTTGAAGTTGCTGATTATGAATTCATATATTTTTTGTAGGGTTCAGTTAGGGTTTATTTGGTGTTTGATTTTCTGGTTTGTTTAAGTTGACTTTGCGTTGAATTTTGGGTTGAGTTAAAGAATAAGTTATAATCGATTGGTGGATGAGTTAAGGTTAGGTTGTTTAGTTCGAGATTTTTTTTTGTATTGAGTGCGAGGTTAGATTGCCGATTAATTTTAGAGTTGAGTTTGGCGTTGAGTGAGTGTTGAGTGTTATTAGTGACTGAAACAAAAAACACAATATATTTACAACATTTGGTAATGAAAGCTTTTGATTTCGAAAAGTTTAGCGAATTTTCCTAAAAATCTAAACATCTTGCTAGTTGATCCTGATCATAAGCAACCGATAAGAAATTGTTCGACATGTCTTTCTAAGACAATACTTAAGTGCGCCCGTGCCATTTTTGGTTGCCTTAAATTAGGCTTCACCCTCCAAGTTTAAATAATATATTTTATAGTAGGACTTTATCTGAGTGACTATCTATCTGATATCAGGCTGAATATCAATTTTTTTGCAACACAAAAAATTAGAAAATCTAACCTACATAGTTAGACTAAATTTAACTCTTTTAATTCTGACATTAGAAAATTTTGCGATTTTTTGTGAATTTTTCCGTGTTAAGGTTTTTGCCAACTTGCTCAGAGACTTTAAATGTTGTAGCAGCTTAATGTAATGAAAGTAATTCAAAAGTCATGTGCTGTCCCAAGCGTAATATTGGTATAATATGAGTATTTACATAACTAAAGGGGTTAGATACTCGGTACATACGGTAATACCAACAAAAAAAGTAAATTTTCGAATATAAATTGTTAATTAGAATAATTTTTCGTAATACGTACGTACATACATATACATACGAGTACATTCAGAGAAACGCAAAAAAATATGTTGATGAGGATTTAAGCTGATTTTTTTTTTATATGTTGCTACTCTCAAAAATAATATTTTCTGTTGTACGTCAAAAAAATTAAAAAAAAAAAAAAAAAAAACATGACAGTGATTGATTAAATTACTTATATGGCACACATAACCAATTTAGAACAATTACAATTCACAAATTTGATTTTATGTTTTTTTTTTGCTAAAGTATATGAGACTCTACGGGAAATTATATTACAAATTGGGGTATAATGATTATAAAGCCCACAAAAATTATCAACAAGTCAAGACTACATATTATATCCTATAAAAATCTTCTCAACCTTTAAATCTATACATTGAGTATAAATGCCACCCACATATACAATAAACGTACATAAAAAATTTAAAGCTTTTTCACATTTTGTTTGGGATTTTCAATTTTATTACATTTTTGCGAAAATATTTTATTCATAAAAGTTAATCAGGCGGAAGTAATTTATATATTGTTAAAATACACACACACACACACAGCCAACATCATCTGTAATCCAGATTCTTGGCGGAAATAATATATGTTAACAATAAAATTTGAACAAAAAATTTGTTGTGATGGGTGGAAAGGAAAATCCTAAATTTAAAAAAAAAAAAAAAACAAAAAAAAAATTGTTGATGTTATAGTCATAAAAATGTTAACATGATGTTTCGAATAAATTTTTAGTATGGGCATATATTTGTCTGCATATACAAATCTAATCTGACAATTGATTTTTTTGCTGCCAACCTACAAGGAATTCTCACCTTTGGGCTAAAATAAGCTCTATTAAATTTTATTAGTTCACTTAAAACTTTATTCGCTTTGGATAAAATTTTTAATTTATCGCCAAACTTTTTATTAAGTAAAAGTTTTGGTAGATCTAAAACTTAAAAAGGCGCGCACACAAGATTAGATAAAAAATAGTTCCCTAAAGATAACAAAAGAAAATATTTTTAATGTGCTAAAAGCTTTATAATATATATATGTATAAATAGATACGTTATATATATAAATAAAAATTATACGTTACCTGAAATTCCATCATATGTCCACCATTCTTCCCAACTTACAGCTATTATATCTGGAATTATATATAGAACAAATAAAAGTTTTATTAGTTTTTTTTTCTCTATAGGTACACACTGCTACAGCACATTCGAGAGTAGGTATATATAGCTTATATATATACAATGATTCTATTCTCATTTTGTTCTATTCTGTAGTTTTTGCAATTGTTGGAAAAAAAAAAAACTTTGTATTGTACTCGACCAGAAAAAAAATCGTAGAATTTTTTATTTTTTGCTTTCAATTTTATGTTGCACATATGGGCAATTGCAAAATAATATTGATTGTGGAATTAAAATAAAATATCGGAATTTTATGAGATATGTATGTACAATAGTATATAGTGTAGCGACGACTAGAGCTATTGGATAACTATACGGAACACGTAATTTGATTTAAACGAATTTTTAATAAGACATATAGCACAATTTTTTATGGATGTGTCTAAATGTACATGTGCGTTCTATGGGGGGACGAAGGAGGGAATGTTACTCAAATCTGGATATTTAAAATGGGACTGTATTACGAGTATGCAAATTTTGCTCGATATTTTGATACAAATTTAAATTTACCAGCACTGTTTGTATCAAATAAATTGTGATGAAGCCCAACGAATTAATAAAGCAAATCACATTTTTAGATGTACCACCCAGATTTGCTGAAGCAAAACATTTCTTTAAAAATTAATTAAAAAATCATCACTTTAATTAATAGTTTTATAAATTTTAAGGTTTTAATGCATTTTACAAATTTTTTGAATATTTTGAATTTGATGAATTTTAAGAGTTGAATTTGTGAATTTGTGTTTTATGAATTTTACAAATTTGATGATTTTGGTGTATAAAATTTTATGAACTCTACGAATTCGCTGAATTTAGCGAGCTTTAAAATTATAAGAATTTATGAGATTTATGAATTTGAAAAGTTTTATTATTTCTAATGAGTTGTATGAATTTTATGGTTTTTTTTGGCATTTTACGAATTTTATTTTTCGATAAATTTGATGATATGAAGAATTTTATAAATTTTAAAAGTATCTTGAATTCCATTAATTTTTTTAATTTTGGATTAATTTTAATTTTATGTATTTAATGAATTTATTGAGTTTTTTGAATTTTATTTCATTTATTTATCTACATTTATAAATTTTTGTTCACTCTGTTTCGAGGCCAGAGCTCATTTTTAATAATATTGATGCCTGTGAAATACTCCCAAAATAAAATCACAAATTTTCCGTACACGTTTATATTTTATGTACGATCGTATGGTGTGGTAACTTATTCGCCTCAATGCCATATTCAGTGATAAGATTTTTGAAATAATCATCTTTTAGGGTAAATCTAATATTCAATTTAATTTAAAAGCTGACATTTAAGAAGTTTTTATTTGTCAAACGTTCAATAAAAATCAAAAGATTGACATTCGAATGTAAAATGTAAGATGAACAACAGAAATCAAACGATTGATATTCGACTATAGTTTCTGGGATCTCTATTGTGTAGACCTTGAACGTTAAATATCATATGGTCTATCCTAGGGGTTAGCTGTATAAATAACAGGCAATATATATCCGACATGTTGTATCAAATTTCAAGGACGAAATCTGTTCAACAAACGTCAAAAGATTGATATTTGACTATGGTTTCTGGGATCTCTACCAATGGGATCCTAGGAGTCAGCGATATAAATAACAGGCAATATATATACAAACACATATACCATATATTGTGAATTCTGTCAACTGATTTTGATTAAAATTTCGAATGTGAGGTTCTGCTTTCTCTTCTTACTCAAGTACGTTGAATTGTTTAGGAATATTCCGAGTTCCGGTTGGTTGAGGTAGACCAAATTTAGCACACTCAGCACCATGTTGATGCATCACATTAAATTACATGCCGCTTCACTGTCATATTTTCGCAAAAAACTTAAAGCCGAATCCAACTTGAATTTATTCCAAAGAACCAAAGCATAGATAGGATAGCAGAAAACACAAATGAATAAAAAAGCTTGCCTCATTTGGTATGACATTTGAAAAACTAATGCCTCATCTAAACATTTCTCTTACTCTTCTTCTGAGTCCAACGAACTGCGATCAAATCTGCTTCGTTAAAGTATGAATATTCAAAATAATTGACAGCTCACATAGCTCTAACTCAAATGATGTGCTCTAGGAATGTGAAGAAGAATGTACAACCACTTATGTCAATCTTTTGATTTTTGTTGAACAGATTTCGTCTTTAAAATTTGGTGCAACATGCCGTATATATTGCCTGTTATTTATATCGCTGACCTCTAAGATTGATTATATGATCGACCTTGTGACATTTAGCGTATTTGATGTATATAGCTAGTAGCGTAATATACAATATTTGAATGAATTTTATAAATTTCTAAAAATTTTACGACATTTTTCAACTTAATTAATCTGATAATTTTGATAAGTTCCATACGATAATTTTACGAAATTTACGAGGTTTTTAATTTTGAAGCTTAACGAATCAGATGATTTTTATGAATTTTAAAAGTTTTATGAATTTTATGAATTCTTTTAAGGCTTTCAAGAATTCTATGTATTCCATGAATTTAACGAGCTTTTAACTTTTAAGCATTTATAAGTTTGATAAAATTTAAGAGTTTAATCAATACTCTGAAACTCTGAGAGTTTATGAATTTTATGATTTTCTTTGAATTAGATTTAATTGTTAAATCTGGTAAGTTTGATGATTTACAATTTTATGGATTTGATAAATTTATTTAATTTTATAAATTTCATTTTTACAAATTTTACGATATTCGTGATGAGTTTGATGATTTGATAAATTTTAAGAATATTGAAAGTTTTACGAATTTTACGAATTCCACGTGGTTGACATGAATTTTATGAATTACATGAACTTATTCGGCTTTTAAATTTTATTTATTTATGAGTTTGATGAATTTTAAATTTTTTTTCAATTTAATGCGAAGTTCATAGGAGTTTAGATTTGTCTTTTATACCGGTCGGATGTGTTTGTTTTTTCGACCGTTCGTTTATACTTGAGTGATTTATAGTGTTCGTGGTTGTGAAAAACAATTAAATTAAAGTGTATTAAATTAAAATAATAACTATAGTGTTTTATTTTTAATTGTAAAAGTGTGTAGATGATTTTATTACGGATATTTGTTTGAATTGGACTTAAATTTAAATAACGGTACTCTCCGAGTATTGTTGTCAGGTATGTCACGCCATATGTTTTTTTTTTTTACATTTATAGTACATATATTGGTTTTGTAGTATGTACAGTCAAATTCTACGGTAAATACTTGTTATGTATTTAGAATTTAATTGTATTTCCAATAATGAATGCTTATACCTTATAATACACTATACTATACATTTCTCGATTGGTGTGTATGTGTATTTGTATAAATTTGTATTGTTGAAGATTCTAGTTTATATTTGGAATGTATTGCTTGTTCCATAATTATTGTTATCCGTAGAAAGAATTTCCATCGATTTGCTTGCAATTATTTTTGAAACTATTAAAATAGTTTACAGCCGAAATTTATAAAATTTCTGTCTTGGCTATCTCCGCCGAAAATTTACAAGCCGACATATTTCTGCCGAAATTTTCATCAAGTGATTTTACGGCGAATTTTTTGGTTTGTCACTGTTTACCATAGGAATTATACTTTAAGCTTCATCAGAAAAACTAAATATAAACTGTAAAAATTTCATATCTGAATGCTTCTTTCCTTCTTCTATTATAGCCGATTCTTCAGGATTCTGCATTCGAATGCGCAAAAGTAGTTCAAAATGTGTTTTATTAATTGAACGCTGCCACGTCCAATTCATAAATCTCTCTAAATTCGAGGCATATTTGTACCCTGAATCTTGCCCATTTCCTCTCGGATTTCCAGTGATGATCAGCGAATGTTAAACAGATTTAGCTTCGCAGTATTCTTCAAAAACTTTTGATGTAAACGCGGTGGCCCGACCTGTTACAAACTGCACAGGTTTGCCAAAAATTGTACCTCTAATTTTTGAATCACCTCTGCTCATATAGTTAGATAAGTTAGTTAGTAAGCCCAAATGGTCTATATGGTATATAAATAGGGGATGCTTCCCTTTTGTCATTGCCTGTAAGAAACCCTCTTGCCTTTCACGTTTTCTGTCTCCTAATATACAATAAAGTTTAGATATGCATAACAGCTAGTGGCCAGAATCATCCATCTTAAATAAAATATAATAGTTTGAGCAGCTGCAACTTGGTTTAGAAATTCATCTTCGACTAACATAATAATGGAATTGCTGTTCAGAGCGTCTACGTGTTGCATCTTTTTATTTTGATCGATGTTTTTAGGTTAGGGCAATCCGCGGATCTATGTCTTTCTTATTCATCGTCATCTGGAATGCTGCACAGTCCGTTATTATTTTAAAAGGGATGCCTAGCTATATATGGCTAACTTTCTGAGCGCTGGTACAATGTCCAGTACTTGAGCTCATAACTGGTGTATTTTTCCTCTGCGGGTGAGGTCTTTCTGCTATAAAAGTAATATGGCAACATATCCTAGTCTTGATGCGCCTGTATGTTGCTCTGTGGGCCTGGTTGGCTGGAATAAACTCAAGATAGGTTTATTAAAGAGCCATTGCACTTTCCTAAGATTTGTCGTCTCAAGGTAATTGACAGTTTTAATTTTTATTTCCGATGGGTTAATTTTTCCGTCTGCTACTACATATCCTAGGAATTCAATTTTTTCGTATAGAAATTTGCACTCTTTAAACTTAAAATTGAGACCGGGTGCGCTGAAAACTCTTAAAATCTCCTTAAGTTTTGAAATATTTTCTTTAACGTTTTTAGCAGAATAAAAGCAGTATAAAGTTTACAAAACGTTGAAACACTGCCGCGGCGAAGTACATAGGCCAAATGGGAATCGCCTGAATTCATATTGCCCCATCGGTATTACAAAGGTCGTGTATTTTTTGCTTCTTCTCTCAACGGGAACATGAAAAAACCCATTCTGCAGGTCAAGTGTCGTAAACACCTTTGCTTCATGCGGTTGATCGATTCAAGCCTCTGTTAATGGATGGGGAAATCTGTCCCTTACAATGTGTCTATTCAACTTTATACTTGCGTATTCCGACTTCCTGATATGGATAATTTTACTATCGAGACACTCTTGAATTTGCTTTCCGACTTCCTCCTTCTCACTTGACGAAAGTCGTCTGGGGTGTTGTATTTTGGAAAATTTGGGTTCGTAGGATTCGGTAGTAGGTAGATTTTTGGTAGTTCATTTTGTTAATTTAATTTTCTTGCCGAAAATCCTGCAGCTTTTACCGTGATTTCAGAGTGTCAGCTAGAATATCATTCCCTAAAACACATTTGGTGTTTAGAGACTCTGTAGGCACCATGTACATTGTAAACATCTCCTGTATATTGTTCATCATCTATCTCGAATTTAGCTGTAAAATAACCGATTGTCTTTATTGTTCCATCACCTATTCCTCTTGGCACGGTTTCCTTTAATTTCAAAACAGGTAAGACCGTTATTCCATAATCTGTATAGTTTGATAATTACGGAGGGCAATGTAAATGATTAAAACTATTATCTTGATTGATGATAGTGAAATGCTTCTTGACAGTGTCCATGTCTAATTTTTGTGGCTGATTTGTTCCAGGTTTTGTATGGTCCCCTGTGTGGAGTGTTTACCATTACCTTCGGGACAACATACATTAAAAATGTTTTCATCAGGATGAGTGGCTGTTATTCTAGCAAGGGCCCATTTGCATGTAGGCAAATTTTCTTCTTTTATTATCACTAGATCACCGATTTGAAGGTTTTCATTTGGAATTTTCCATTTGCTACGTAGCTGCAATGTGTTCAGGTATTCGTACGAAAGTCTTTTCCAAAAGTTTTGAATTCGATGTTGCAACTGTTGCCATATTTTTAATCTCGTTTCAGGAATACTCGTAATATCCGCTTCAGGCACTTTTTGATCCAATTAGAAAATGTGATGGTGTGAGTGCTTCATAAGATGAATCTTCGTTTGATACAGCACATAGTGGCCTTGAATTGAGAATATATTCTATTTGACATAATAAAGTGCTCATCTCTTCAAACGTTAAGTTGGCTCCATTGGTTGTTTTAATTAAAAGCCTGTTTTTATCGATTTGACCGCGGCCTCCCATAATCCACCAAATGTGGCGCAGCTGGTGGGATGAAGTGCTAATGGATTCGATTTTCATTCATGAACTCCGCAACAATCTATAAGTGCTCCTTACAATTTATTATGCAGTAGATATCTTTTAGTTGTCGATAAGCTACTACGAAAGCAGTACCATTATCGCTATACATATCACTATAGGTACACCACTTCTGGAAGTAAAGCGCTTCAATGTTGCTATGAACGCTTTCGACGTTAAATTGCTAACCATTTCTATGTGTATTGCTTTAGTTACCATGCATATGAATATGACAATATATCCTTTTATCAGTTTTGCATCTCTTCCTCTTTTCGAAACTAGCTGAATGGGTCCTGCGTTAATCTACACCACTTCTGTTGAATGGCCTTGCTGGTAATATGCGTGCCTTTGGTAGATTGCCCATGATTTGATGTGATGTCTCTGCTTTGTGTTTCATACACCTGACACATTTTCGCAATTGTTCTCGTATTTTCTTGCGGCTACCTACAATCCAGAACTTTTGTTTGACGAGATGGGATGTTAATGAAGGGCCAACATGCAGGTATTTTTGATGGAAAAGAGAAATTATCAATTTGCTTACGGAATTTGGCAAAATAATTGAGTGCTTCTTATCATACTGACCTATAACATTTTGGAGTCGACCTCCAACTCTCAATATTCCCTTTTCATCAAGAAAGGGGGTCAGTGAAAGTAACTTACTGTTTTTACTTATTGGTTTCCTTTTGGATAGTTGATCAATTTCGAGCTCGTATTCTTTGTGCTGAGCCCATTTTGTCCATTTATTTTCTGCATGGGTTATTTCCTCTGTTGTAAGGGTTTGAGTTTTAGGGACTATCCACAGTCTTTTTCTGTTAACTCATAATATGTAGCACAATGTTCTTATTAGCCTGTTGTCTGATGAACATTTATTTGTCAAATTCAACAATATATTATCAGTGTTGTTGACTTGCAGGTTGCATACTTTAGTTGGTCGTCTTTCTTCGTCGTCATTTGTGGAATGCTGAATTTCACATTTACCTGTTGGCCAGTTGCTGTCCCCTAGTTCAACCAACTGCCCACCAGCTACTCCTCTAGATGCACGATCTGCTGGATTATGGTTGGATGTCACATGATTCCACTGTTCTCGTGGTATGGTTTCTAGGATTGCAGATGTCCTATTAGCCACAAACGTTTTCCAAGTTGCTGGATAATCTGAGAGCCATTTAAGAACAATAGTTAAATCGGTCCAAGCATGAAATAAAGCTGGAGGCACCTTCATTTTCACGGATTTCCATAGTTTTGCCAACAAATGAGCTCCACACAGTTATAATCTTGGAATCGAAACCTGCTTAATTGGAGCGGTAATCAAGCTCACTTTAATTCTACTATCATCTCCAATAGATCTGCAATATATCAAGGCTGCATAGGCTCGTTCACTTGCATCGCAGACATAATACTCTGATTGGTTATACTGAATGTATTTTGGGATCTGAATTCTTTCAAGTTGTTTTAATTCCTTTTTTATTTGGTTGTAATAAAATGCGAGTTCATGAGGTAAAGTTTCGTCCCAGTCAATCTTCAACATCCACATTTTTTATAGAATGATTTTAAATGGTATAATAGCAGGTGATACCCACCCAAGTGGATCAAAAATTCGGGAAATTTCTGCCAATATTCGCCGTTTGGTTGGTATGTTATCTGCGTCTAACCTTACAATAAATGTAAATGAATCTTTCATTGGATTCCATTGTAAGCCATGTAGTTTTACAATATCTGCTTCGTCTCTAAAATCAACATGTTAAGATCTAATTTCCACATGATCTACTAACTTAATGCAGTTAGAATTCCATTTTCGCAAGGAAAAGCCACCAGCGTGTAGTGCTTCGTAAATTGTTTCTTTGAGCTGCATCGCGTTTTCGACTGTATCTGCTCCACTGATAAGATCATCAACATAAAAAACATTGAAGATTGCTGATCGAAGATTAGAATCACTAGTACTGTTATCAATTGCTATTTGTTGAAGCACTCGGGTGGCTAAAAATGGCGAACTCGATAACCCAAAAGTGACTGTATTAAGCCGGTAATGTGTCAATTTGTCACTAGGATTTTTGCGCCATAATATACGTTGGTAATCAGTATCCTTCTTATCAGCTAATACTTGCCGGTACATTTTCTCAATGCCGCCAGTTAATGCAATACGATGTTGGCGAAATCGCATTAGAATAGACCAAAGTGTCGGTTGAATTGTTGGCCCTATCATCAGATTAATGGAAATTGCGGTTGTAGTGTAGCAAGATCCATCAAAAACTACACGAACTTTTGTTGTTGAACTTCTTCCTTTACAACTGCGTGGTGAGGTAAGTAATAACTGACGTTTTCTGGTACTGTACTCATTCCTCAGGTATTCGTTTTATTGTAGTTTCCTTTCTAAATTATAAAATCTCTTTGTCGCCGTAGATATGGAATTTCCTAAATCGGGAGAATTTATTTTAAAAGGAATCCTTACTAAATACCTTCTATCCATGGTTCGCCTGTGCGTTGTTTTAAAATGTGACTCAAATTCTTGTTCTTCAACAGAGTAAGGTTCACACTTATTTAGTTCTTCTATAGTTCCCAAAAACTTCGAAGTATTCATCGACATTTAAGTTGCAGCCGCAGCCGACAAAACTAGACTCTGAATATAACTCTTTATGTTCGATTGGTAGTTCACCGCCAATAATCCATCCAAATATAGTTTTTTGTGCAACAACAGATCGATTGGGATTGAGCACTCGTCCCTCTTCCAAAATGTTGAAGAATTTGTCTGCTCCGATTAGTATATCTATTCCTCTCGGTTGATGATATTCAGGATCTGCAAGTTATAACTTACTGGAACAAGCTCTAATCTTGCTGATTTATAAATTGACTTGGTAATCGCGACGGTAGTTTTTGCATAATCAGAGCATCAATATTTATTTGTATTTGGTGATCATGAACTGATGATAATTGTAGTTTGGTGACACCCTGAGTCATAGCAGTAGATGTGGCTATAACCCTGTAATTACTATGATTGCGTTTTCTCTAGGTAATCTAAGGCCATGCATATAAGCTTCAGAAAAAAAAAGTGGCCTGTGATCCGGTTCACGTTCACTATTGCTGTCGGTAGAATTGATTGATATCGACCACTGATGCTCGCGTTTGACTGAACTTCTGTACACAATGTACTGGAACTGTTTGAAGGTTGTTAAGGAATGTTAAATGGATGCAGTAACTTGTGTACTTGCTGCAGCATTCATTTCCATATGTAGTAACGAATGATGCTTGCGATTACAAATGTTACAACGAAATTTCATTCGGCATACCCCTGCTTGATGAGTCGCAGATAGATAGTTAAAACAGAGCCTCTTGTTCGCTGTTAAAGCTCTTCGATCGCTGATGTTCAATGGTAAAAATTCATTGCATTTTGATAGTAGATGATTGTTGGTACATTTAGGGCACGTCGTTGGTTTGATTTGAGCATGGTTGTCCCGAACTCTGGTAAAAATTTGATTAGGTTTTATTTGAGCGCCACAACCTTCAAGTTCGTCACTTCGGCCATTTAAAAATTTAAAAAATTGTTCCATTGTTGGTGAATCGTTGTTGGAAATATAATGTGCTCATTCCTTTCTCGTTTCTTTACCAAGTTTGTGCTCTGCATTACCGCCGATAACCTTCAGCCCACGAATTACTTCGTCTGACACGTCACACATCTGATGAAGATTTTTTGCAGTTGAATGTGTGATGTTGGGTTGATCCATGAACTGTTTGATCAACTGATTTACAACTTGTTTCTTTTTATCATACCGTTCTCTTATTTTTGCCCAAGCTTCAAGGTAGTTGGCTTCGGTAATTGGTGTGTCACGAACTAGGGCAGCCGCATCATCTCGCAATAATCCTTTAAGATATTGAAGCTTGTGGACATTGGAAATTTTTTCGTTTTTATCGATAGACGGTTGGAATAAGTCGCGGAATGATGGAAATTCTGAATACTTTCCGGAAAATGGCAGAATATTTGTTTGAGATAGTCGTATCTCTGTTTCGCGTTTGCTAAATAGAGATATGTCCTTTAGAAATGATTGTTGATTCGCTACCAAATCTTCCATAGTGTTACTGTGTAACGCGTCTTTCGTCCCAGTTTCACGGTCTTTTTGGCTTGTATGAGAACACGTTTAAAATGAAAATATAATTCGTCGATTGTATCCAGATATTTTGAATTTTCATCCGTTTCCGTGATTTCCGTTTCTTGACTTTTGTAGTCAGCCCATTCATCATTCAGTAATTGATAATTCGTGCGTACGACATTAAGCGTGGTTTCTATATCAAATTTCTGAACGTTCATACGTTTTAAAGTACGTTTTAAAGCGCGCATATATCGATCGACACCACTTTACAAAGTTATTCATTTTTTTTTTTTTTAATTTTGAGAAATTTAAATTTTTTTAAAGTTCCCTAATCACCACACTTGTTATTATCACGATTAAAGATTTATGAATAGAGGGAAGCCTAAATTTGTCCAATTTGTACAATTAATTTTTGTCTTTGAAAAAAAAAAAAATGTATCACCCTTTAGGTCATAACAAAAATTAATACATAAATTTAAGGCTATTTCATGTAAAATATGAATTTTGTTAATCACCCGATACACAAACCACTAAAAATATATACGGATTTTACATGAAATGTCCTCTAGTATAAAATATTTGTGTTACGTAAAACCGGCCTTTTTTCAATATTAAATCGGTTTTGTTTTATTGAAATGTCATTTTAGTAGTGATTTTGATTGTGTGGTGTGTGCATTGGTATCGTGTGAATTTATGTCAGTACGCATATTTAATAATTAACAACAGTGGTAATTTGTTTTAATATTATAGTATACTTAATTGACTTTATTGTGCAATAATTGTCCGTGCAAATGGTGACAAATAATCTACAGGTAAATTTAAACAATAAAAAAAAAATTGTGATGCAAATGACGCCATGTTTATTCATGTTGAAATTATTTCTGTAAGTAAAATTTGAAAATTTTTTTTTTGTAGCAAATTTAATAGTTTTACATATTGTAAAAGAGTGTTAAGCCTACCACAAGCCTTTTATTTGATTAGCGTAACTATCTAATTAAATTACCGCTTTGAGAAAAGCGCACGGAACGCAGATTCCAGAAAGCTGTGCATTGTACCGAAGAGAATGGACCTTTTTTCCAAGTAGTCGTGTTTCAATGTATCCGAATTATGAGTTCGAACACGTGAGGTCATGAAAAAAATCGATTTATTTATATTAACAATTTTATTTTACAATTTGTAAATGTTTTCTTTACGAAGTTAAGATAAGAACTGACTAAAATTTATTAATTTATCTTAATGCTAAAAATGGAATGCTTATTCACAGAGAGAACACTTTGTTTGCGGCAACCGAATTTTTTGCCTACCGAATTAAGCAGTTGTAGTTAATGAGATCATATTGTTGCGATACCAATAATTTGAGGTTGATATAAATTGATTAATGATTGTTATAAATCCATGTTTGGTTGTGCTAACTAATAAAAAATTTCTGTAACCTTAATATTAGTATTTCCAACAGAAAAATCGATCGTGTGAACTAGAAAATCGTTCCTGTGTTCAGAATTACTGCAAAATTTTGTTGCGTCTACTGAAAATTAGTTGTCACAACCAATGATTTTGTTATAAAAGCCTTGTACGAGAGTAACTGATTTTCTGCTTGCACAATAAAAAGTCATTTGCAGTAATGGTAAATAGTGTTTGTTTCTACTGTCTTAAGTTTAGGTTAAATGCGTACATATTTGTTGCTTTTGTTGGTTTCTGTTCCGGTAAATACCATTATAGTAATTCATCTTCGTCTCAAATGACTAATCTAATTTTTACGGTAACATTTAAAATAATTGAATGTATTAACTTGATAGTCCTAAATTATAAAATGTTGACCGTTAGCAGCCTTACTTATGTAAGAAGTGTGATTACATTTTAGTGAATCTATGTCATATACAAAAAATGTGTTTTGCAATTCAACCGTATATGCAAAGTAGTGAGTACTAAAATATAATCTCTCAACAAATTGTAAACTAACATAAAACTTTTCAATATCCTTAATAATAAGTTGTATAAGCCCAAACATTGGTTTTCCATTCGTATCAATGTCAAAGCAAACCACCATATAATAGCAGAGACACAACGATTTCAACAACAACGTCAAGCAACACTACCTACAGTTAGTACAAATTTGGGTGACCGCATGGGAACATGATGATGGAACGAAATCTCGCCCCCTCTCACAACCGCCGATGGAAAAAATGGTGGAGGGGAATAATAATAGTTGTTTACAGCTTTTCAGAAAAAAGAGTTTGCGGTACCAGGAAATTTGTGTTGTCATTGTGTCTTCTTACAGGTTGGAGCAGTAGATGAACTTTAAAATTGTTTGTCTTGTGCTAAATCAATTACTAAAAAAATATATTACTAACAAATTTACTAATTATCAACTACTTAGGTGTCTGGAACCGGGTTGAGTCTTTGTTGCTAACATTCCTTTCCCATCCCTCGATCTTGTTATATGTAAAAAGGTGTACGACGGCGGCCTGGCCAGGGGCGGATATCACAACTATTTAGACTTATGTAGTTATCGATGTGGCGCCTTTTTTTACGGAGTTTGGCTTCATGAAGAATGGTGTCGTGTTGTTGTAACATGGGTATATGTGGTGTGGTATTCGCATTTATAATACGGGAGACTTGCTTAATGCTTGATCGTACATCGCAATCAATCAATCAATCAATCAATCAATCAAATTTAATGCGAAGTTCATAGATATTATGAATTTTTACAAATTTTATGATTTGGATAAATTTGATGAGTTTAGAAAAATGTATGGCTTTAATAAATTTTAAATGTATTACATGAATTTTAAGGATTTTATGAATTTTTGAATTTCGTGAATTTTATGAATTTTAATAGTTTTATGACTTCTATGAATTTAACGAGCTTGTAAATTTTAAGTACATATTTATGAGTTTCATAATTTTTAAGAGTTTTATCAATTCACTGAAATTTATAAAATTTATGAATTTTAAATATTTTTACGAATTTTATTAGTTTTTTTAGTTTTATGTTCTTGATGAATTTGATTTAAATCTAAATTTGATGATTTTGATGAATTATTGTATCAATTCGATAATTTTTTTGAATTTTAAGAGGTTTATGAATTCAACGAATCCCATTTGGGTTCAACAAGTTATATTGGCTTTTTAAAGCTAATTAAAGCGTGATGAAATTAAAGAATCATTAAAGAATGATGAAAGGTTCAACACCAAATATCTGGTCTCTGGTTTTACAGTCCATGACGCAATAGATTTTTGCAGTGAAAACATTTGATGGAGTGACATTATTTAAATACTTGGTATCTTTCGTCACACATAATATAGGTCTGGTAGTGTCCACTGCTAAAATCCAAATATTTTGCAAACGCCAACAATTTAAAGTTGAAAAAGGCGTTGATCAGGCCCGTCATTATAACTATAGGTGTGAGAGTTGTACATTGACGGATGAGTATGAGAGAAGGCTGAATATAATCGACAGAAGAGTCATGGCCCAAACAAGACGGGATGGGAATGGAGAGATCAGGGATTTAATGCAAATTTCTGATCTTGTACATGAAAATAAATGGCAGCGAGTACGCTGGTTTGGTCACGTTGTTGGTCAAATGAATTTCAAAATTTTATTTAGTTTTTTGAATTATTTTAAATATATAAAGTCCACGATTTTATTAATTTTATGAATTAATAAAACTGTTTCATGAATATGGTTATCTGCGTAGAGTTCATTTTCATTTTTTTTTCATCCATTCTCACGACCAACATTTTCTCCATTTTATCACTAAGCCGGCCTCCAATAGAATTATATATTTTACGATCAATTTAGAAAGTTCACAACCCTTTAAATTACGTTCACCTAACAATATTTAATCACACAACAAAAAGGTTTTATTTTGCGCCATATAAAACCATGTACAGTAAAACTAGCACTAAAATAAAAATACTACAACACGCTAATAAAAATTTTTTAAATCGATTTTACAAAAAGTATATCAACATTTTATTGGTATACATAAACATGGAATTTAAACGTGGCTCCTACATGTAGTACTTACTCTACATATACCTTTTCGTAAAAAAAAAGACGAGACGAAGAAGAAAAATCATGACGAGGTATCAGTATTGAATAAAATATTTATTTTCTCATTTTCATTCAAAGCCAATCAGCACAATTTCTTTAATATTTGATTTTTACTCCTTCGTTAATTCCAATAATCGACAGAAGAGGGTGATCTGGCTGCAAATCGGGAAAAATTGAATTATCTTAAAAGTATTTACATTTTATTTTTCATTTCATCAACATTTTTTTTTTTTTTTTTTTGTTTGTCGAATATTGATACCTCGTTCCAGAACATAATCTAGATAATATATACAGAAGGATAATGGAAAATGAACAAAACAACAAAACACTCTGCACAAAAAAAAAAAAAAAAAAAAAACAACGGAAAGCAGAAAATGTTTAGATGGTAGGTATATGTCACGTCTATTGAATATTTTTCCCATGAGATATTCACGTTTATCCGATCACGTTTATGATATAAATGTGAAAGTGTTTATAGAAAAACGGTATACAACAACAACCAAATGTTTGGTATATAAACTACTTTATACACGATGTTTATTTATTTATTTTTTATACGTATATAGCATTATTCAATTGACATTGGATATCCCTTTTTAACGAATTAAATTGTCCGCATGTAATTCCCTTCTATTATGTGATTACTATAGAATTACTATTATTATAATACGTATATAGGCCGACTGTTATTATTTTCTTAGTAAATTGACACTTCACAGTATATGTCGTGTTGTATGCATGTTATGTCAAAAGAAAACAAAGACCGACTAAAAATAAGTTATCGCCTGGACACCTAATACATAGAAGAAGAAAAAAGGTGTTGGGTTTTTGAATTGAAATTCATATGTGATACACACCTAATGAAATCATGATGTGAAACGTTTGCTACTAAAGACGGTAAATATTTTGCATGGCAAGGTTTTAGTGGGAAATTTATTACGTCCGTTATATCGATTCGACACATTTGGTAGATTTTTTTTGTAATGATGAATGTTTCTGGAGAGTATGTATTTTCTCCTCTAAATTGATGTAATGAATTTTCCAAAAGTTGGTTTTATTACAATCCACTCCAATTTATTTTTCAATTTTGTCTTGATCAGGCTTAAAGCGCTAACCCAAACGGATTACTAAAGAAACTTTCACCGAAGGAAAGCATGAGAAACTTACTTTTGATAAGATCTACCACCACAAAATGAAAATAAAATTAATCTATATAGAATGCCAACAGTAAAATTGAGCTTTTAACAGTTAATTTCCATATTACAAGCAAAACGAACATTTATCTAGATTTGACAACAACAAAATTTCATTAATTAGCAAAAAGAACAATATCCAAAAAGTTGAAAGCGTTGGCTATGTAGAATAAGCTTACACATTATAATTGGATAAGGAGATGATTAAAAAAAAAGCCGACCGAATCAGGGGTTTTTATCTCTAATTAAGTCAATAGCCCTTAGTCAATAGAATTTCTGCCAATCGCTTTCATAAAATTAAAAATACTGTCGGCCGCAAATTAAAATTATCTAAAATTAGAAAGCTCCCTAGTTGAAATAGGAGCCGCAACTTTAGCATTTAATTTCACGAATGGGTTAGTGAGCAAGACACTATTACTAAGGTCGTTTCCTGATTTTATTTTGTGGTTAATTTTGAAAAGAAAGATTTCTGAAGAATTGCTACAATCCATTCTGAATTAAGAAATGAGACTTTAATTGATCGTTTCACATTTTTTTGTAATTTTTAAAAGTTAAAACAAATGAAAGATTTCACTTATAGTTTGTTGAATGCTAAAATCAAAGACAATAGCCGGTTTTAGCCATGAATATAATTATGGTAAAACGCGAAAACTGCTAATGCCTTGGTTACGCCCATTGACAAAAAAAAATTTTGAAAGTTGAGGCTTTTCGATCCTTAAGGTATAGGAGATTAAACCCCGATAAACAAAGTTAAGTTGCAGTAGTCAAATTTAAGTTAAGGTGCCATAGATTATAAACATTTTTCTTTTCATCATTTACTTTTAACTTTTTCCATGCTACAAATATAAATAAAGCCTGTTTTATTAAGGATAAATTCTGCTTGTAGCATAGCAAGAGTGTAAAAGTTAATTTTGATAATCTATGACAACTTAACTTACACTTGACTTCTGCAACTTAAATTTATTTATCGGGTTTTATATCCTCTACCTTTAGGATCAAAAAGTTTCCAGTTTTATTATGTAAGCTTTCCGTACGTAATAAATGAATAATTAAAACAATAAACGTTACAGATAATACATTTAAATAAAATACAAGCTTGCTTAAATTTAAATATTTTGGAAGTTCTGTGATTAGTATTTCTATGTGTAAAATGATCCATTGGTTTGAAAACTAATAAATGCTGATTGAGCTTTTCATTAAACAATACATCAAATGTTAAAACAATTAACAAAATAAAAATTAAATGAATTCAATTCAAATTATATAAAACAAACAATAAAATATATATAACTGAAAGCTCTATTAATAGTTTCTTGGAATAAAATTATCAGGTAATTAGAAAGGACATAAAAGCGGTTTACGAAAATTCTTAAAAATAGAACAACAAATAATAAAGCTAATTTCTGAGAATGAAAAGCTTTAATAGTTTGATTAGAACTTATACGTACTCAACTGCGCGAACACTATTAGCACAAAATTAAATTCTTTTTGAAGAAAGTTTATAGCTTTGATTCCAAGCTTTTAATTCTAAACCTCTTATAAGATATTTAATGTTAAAGTAATTCAAATCAAATAAAACAAAATCATTCTTTAAATTAGAGATAGTTTAAAAGCTCATAAAAGTAGTTTATTGAAAATATTGAATATAAAATATACCACTAGTGAAATAAAATTGAGATTTGATTTTGAGATAGGGTGTTAAAACTTTATAATATTAGTGTAACTCAGATTTCAGGAAATAAAAGCTTTTACAGCAGCACATCGTTAAATATCTTTATAAAAACCTCTTAAGCTTTTTAAACAGGAAGTAAGATCTGTTAATTGAGCTTTTATATAAGATATATTGTGCTTTCTTAAATAATCAGAATAATAAAAGTTACAGGAATTCCTTTCAAGTAAAATATATGTTATTCAAAAATTGAGTTTTTGTCTTTGGTTTCTTAAAATAAAATGATCAGTTAGTGTAAAAGCTAATAAAAGCGGTTAATGGAAAATATTGAATATAGAATATACCACTAGTGAAATAAAATTAGTGGTTTTAAATAATATCCACGATAAATTTTGAGATGGGACTATAAAGATTAAAAGTATTAGCCTAACTAAGATTTCAGGAAATAAAAAGCTTTAATACTTGAAATAAAAATTATATGTACTCATCAACTCCTGGGAAGTTATTAACAAACCGCTAAATATGTTTAATAATAACTCTTAAGCTTTTTAAACTTGAGGTAAAATCTGATAATTGATCTTTTCAGTTAGATATATTGCGCTCACCTTAATAATTAAAACAATAAAAGTTTCTGGAATTCATTTCAAGTAAAATAAAATTTATCCAAGATTTTAGCATTAAAAGCTTAGTTTAATAGATCGGTTAGTTTAATAGCTCATTAAAGCAATTTATGGAAATAATTAAACATAGAATATTAAATGAGAAATAAAATTAGTGGTTTTTAATAATTTCCACGAGAAATTTTGGGATAAGGAACTTGAAATACAAATTATAGTTTCAACTCCGGAGAATTTATTAGCATAAAGTTCAATATTTTTTAACTAACTAGTAATTTTTTTAAAATTTTCCTGAGATCTTATAATTGAGCTTTTCAATGAGATATATTGTGCTTGCTTAAATCATTAAAAAAAAGTTACAGGAATTTATTTCAAGTAAAATAACAGTTATTCAAAAATTAAGTATTGAAAGCTATCTAATTAGTTTCTTAAATTAAAATCATCAGTTAGTTGAAAAGCTCAAATAACGATTTATGGGAATTATTAAATATATAATATTAAATGAGAAATAAAATTTAAGGTTTTAAATAATATATTATAAAATATTAGCCAAAACTAGCTTTCAGGCAATAAAAAGCTTTAATTCATAAAATAAAAATTATACGATTCAACTCTGGAGAAGTTATTAGCACACCGTTAAATATCTTTAGAAACAACTTTTAAGCTTTTTAAACGTGAAATGCGATCTGCTAATTGAGATTTTCAATGAGATATATTGTGCTTGCTGAAGTAATAATAAATTGAAAAGTTACAGGAATTCATGTCAAGTAAAATAAATGTTATCCAAAAATTGATCATTGAAAGCTTTGTCATGAGTTTCTTAAAATAAAATTTTCAGTAAGTTTAAAAGCTTATAAAAGCGGTTTATGCGGGAATTATTGAATATAGAACATTAAATGAGAAATAAAATTACTGGTTTTAAATAATATCAACGAGAAATTTTGAAATAAGGGAAAAACGCTTTAAAATATTAGCCCAACTTAGCTTTCAGGCAATAAAAAGCTTTAATACTTGAGACACAAATAAAACGTTCAATCTTGAGCTTTTTAAACTTGAAACTTGAAAACTAATACAAATATATTTTTATTTGTATGTCGTTGTGGTCAATTTGAATTTTCTTCACAACTATTTTATAGTATCTAGTCCTCCAACGACACCAAAAATAATTTTGCTGTACATCTGATTACAATAAAATTGTTACATAAAACATAATTATGTACTGTATATATTCATCTGGTAAATCAATCAAATGCACACAAATCATATTGTATAAATAATATTAAAATATCGCACGGTAGGAAAATACCGGAAAAATTTCACACACAAATCATAAATATTCCATATCACTTCAATCGCAAATAAAATCATGAGAATTATCATAAATTTTTTTTTTTGATTTGATTAAGGTTTTAACTTCATAAATAATGCATAAATTTGTCGTCTGTGCTTTTTGATTTTTTTTTTTTTAACATGTCAAGCTTTTTTCTATAAGCTTTGTATGTGTGTGTATACGATTTGATATGGGATAAATAGAAGATAAGATGTTTATTTATATTTTATTTTTGTGTCGTTCAAATTTCGTTCCATGTGTATAAAGGCAAAATGATAATATTGTTATTATTGGATACGAGGGGGGAGGGGGGGGCGGAGTGGTAGCTATCATATAAATATATACATGTTCACCCCATTTTGTTAGGAAATTTTATTCGTTACAAATACATACAATCAATATATACATACTTTTCCGAGTGATTTGTGAATGACAATTTCTTTATTTGTATACCGTTTTGTTGTCGTCTCAAAATACATCTCACTTTGTCAGTATAAATCCTATTAGATTGAAACTGAAAAATTATTTAGTCAGTCAATAAATCGTTTCGTGAGATTTTATGTATATGTTTTGTCTACTTTTATGTACGAGTAGAGGAAAACAAATAAAAAAAAACTTGATCATTTTACATTTTATTTAAATCCACCCCCAACCTCTCTAGTCAATACTTACTTATACAAAACATACAAATTAACATGTTACATTAAATTTATTTTAAACAATAAACATTTTATTTAACTTTACAATTCTAACTAACACAACTTATGGATTATAAAAGCATTTTATAAATAGCAAAAAAAAAAAAAAAAACTAACTAATTTCAAACAATTACATTACAAAATAGAAAAAAATTCTAATTATCGAAACATTAATGTTTTTAATTTGTTTAAACTGTAGGAGCATAAAAAATTTATTTAACTTTAAGATTTTTTTTTTTTTTTTTTGTTATTTTAATTTTGCCCGAAAAGCTGTTAGATTTATGTGTATTATTATACTGTATAATATGTATATGTATATGCCCTGCCAGCAGGATTAAATAGAAAAAAGAAATTTCTACATCACGTGACTAAAAGCTGTTAAAATGTTGAAAATTTCATTCAATATACTGTAGACTCAATAAATTTTAACTTTTTGTGTTTAACTTTTTGCCATTAAGAGAGAGAAAGAGAGATTGAACCATAAATGTGCTGCCCTTATATACTTTTTTAAGGGGTGTGGGTGAAGTGCTAGCTGGAAGGTGATGTGTCGAGTAGATTTACTATTTTCGATTTTATTTTGTTTTTGTTTTTCTCTCTCTCTCTCTCGATGTTTTTATTTATTTTTGTAATTGGTATTAACTCTGTATTATATAGTTTTCTTTTTATTGGCATTGTTTTATGGTGGTGTACGGTGTTTTGTGTTGCTTTAGCGGTTTATAAATCACGCAATCGATTAGTATAAGAAAACAGTTTTTCGTATCTCTTTATACAATATAATGGAAGAAGGATTCGAAATATTTTCAGGATTCTAATGATTTTTCGATTCAGTTTCTTAGCTTTGGAAGTGTCGAAAAATACGAACTTTTGGAATCAAGTTTGGTTCGAGGAGGTCAGTTTTCGTATTTATTGTGTTAATTTTTTTGTTTGGTGATCCAAACAAAAATTGATTTATTCATGGTCTTCAAAGAGCTGTGCGAATATTTATAAAAGATGTTAATGCACTTTTACTGTACTCAAAATATAAAACGAAGTTTATAAATTTTTGAAACTGCTAAAAAGTCAATTGTTCACTTAAGTGCTTTTTATAATTTAATTTAATGTTAAACTTAATGTAAGCTTTCATAACAAAAAAAGCTTTTAACATTAGGTTTGAATTAATCACTTATTTATGGTACACAAAATATTTGTCCTTAAAATTGTGCTCAGCTTCTTTTGTGAAAGCCATTAAAGTTCCTGTTTAAAACCAGAAACTTATTTAACAGAGCATTTTATTTCAAGAAAACTATTAACAGAACTTTCAATTCTGCAGATAAATGTTATATTGTTAATTGCTTATATTGCTTAAGAATAGCTCAATTAGCTGGTCTCAGTTAAAGTTTAAAAGCTTTAGATTTACTTCCTACGGTGTGTTGAGTGCAAATATTTTTTTTTATTTAGATTATAAAAGCTTTTAATTGCCTGAAAACTAAGTTAGACTAATATTAAGTATATGCGTTAGTCACCCTTTCTGAGGCACCCTTGGAGAGTCGTACTTTAACGTCGAGTATTGTATTTTAATATAAAATCGTTGGGCAAACGAGCTTTAAGGATTATCAGGTGCCAAAAATCTATTTGGGTTGGTTTAATCAGCTTTTTCTGTACGTTTTAATGATTTACAATTGGTAGATCCATAGTTTTGAGCTTTCGCCGATTACTTACTCTTTCTCTGGACTTTTATATAAGCCTTGGTAAAAATTTACCTCTAGAGTGTCATCATTAAACACCTTCGATCGGCTCTTTGGGACAGAAATTTGCTGGACAAATAGCCTAGAGGGAAGGAGATGTTCACAACTTTCATCAATGAAGACGAATAATAATGACACTTTAAAACTGTTCGTGATTTTGACTCGACAGTTCTATTTACCCCTTTCTTATAATTCATTAACCCCTTTCTTATATATCAAGAAGACTTATTCTGTCAATTTTGTCTCGAATCTCCTGATAATCTCCATTAACTTCCAGATAATTTTGTATACGATTCTGATCAAAAGCGGTTTAACAATGAGAAAATTTTAGTGGCTAGTTGAGCCCAATTATCGGAAGAAATATTTGAAAATGGCACGTCATCAACAATTTTGGTTTTTTACTTATGTAAGTCGTTTTATTAAATTTTAAAGGGACTACCAATGATCTTCTCGAAGGTAAAAAAGTTTACAAGGACGATATGAATGCAACCTCTTTATTAGTTGTCCCTAAAATATAAGTTCATACCATTTAGGTCACTAAATCTTAGAGGTTTATGGGAGGCTCTGTTATGATCTCCAAAATAACTTACACAAAAATGTACAAATATGAAGAAGAGTTAATGGCGAGATCCAAATGTGTATCAGCTTTTTAAGTGATTTCAAGGACGAATTGTTGAATGGGAATCTGATTAGAACTGTAATGTCTATTATTAGTGGTCCAATAATTTTGCATTTTTGATCACTCATATGAATTTTGGTTGCCCATCTGATTATTGGGATGACATCCATATTTGTTTGATTGATTTATTTGATTTGACAGCAAAACAAAAGCGAAATGGAAAATTTAATGGATATAGTGCTAAATTTGAAACGCAAATGTTTAGCAAAATATTAAACTATCAACTGGTCTTCAACCTTGATGTATCGCAATTTATCATTCCACATAATAATTAATCAGCTTATCTAATATATTCCTCGATGTTCCATACCAACAAAAATCTCGGCTTGGAGGATTGTTTCCGGTAGCGTAGAAATATTCAATAGGGAGGAAAGCAAAGCCTTCTTTCTGCCTTTTGTCGAGCTCATTTTTTCAAGATACCTCAATATATTGCTAGAGCGATTTTAGGAGGTTGAGGAAAAGCACTTCATCTCAACTAATCATAGACAAAAGCAAGGGTGTCTGGCACATAACCTTAGAGGATCGTCTGAGATGATACTAAAACGTTTCATCAAGCTTAAGTGATGGTTAGAAAAAGATTCAAAATTGCCTTCTTCAGGCTGGACTCTTCATACTCAAAAATGCAGTCGTATTCGAAGGTTTTTCCAAAAACAATAATTTTAAACCTTTGTAATTATTATTGCAAAATTTGCCTCAGAACTCACAAAGTTGCTGTCAGTACTAATATATTTTCTGGAGATTTAATACTCAAAATTCGGTACAAACGTATAAAATGCAAACTGTACCATACAGTAAAACGTCAGCTCCTTTTTTGGCAACTCGATATTTGCTACAGTTAGGTAAAAGGAATGTATCTCAAGATTCTCTACAGCCAGCCAAGCCACATTCATCACGACATGTGCGTCAATGATTTGTTGACCGATGTTAACAGTATAAACGAAGCGGTTCAAATCAGACAAAATGTTTCATTAATTCTACAAGGTGCTGGAATGTCTTTATGGTGCTCTAACTAAGAGACAGGACAATATCGATTCAACTGACCGAGATAAGGTACATTGTATTTGTTTTCCGATGATGACGGCATAATTTGCATATAGGAGGACGATTTAAGTTTGCCGCATTGTCATATGCATACATCAGAAAATGCTGCATTATTACATCCAAAACAATTCGTTAAAACTGTTCTGGTTGCGTTTATTCACAAACTGAATTTACACATTCGTCTCAAGGAATATTGGCAATTGTTAGACGAAACTATCGGCCAGTTCATGAAGGTAAAGTTCTGAACATCATATTCGTAAACTAACCTGGTTGAAGTTGGTCAAAAATGTTGACGCTGTGCTAGTTTAGACAATATAGAAAATCCAACTCTTGCTCATTTTTTAATAGGTCGCCCACTGAGGGCAATACTTTAAACTGTTACATTCGAGCTTAATACTCCATTGGTGAAGAACTATGAAATGATGTACAGCTTATATAAGCAGTTCTAGGCGGTTTGGCCTAGGCGGCTTCGTCAAGAACTAATAAATAAAGGAGAACTTTCTATCATACATGAAAAAAATTTGCCGCCACTAAAATTGAAGATTGTTCGTATCATTAAAATCTATGTAATTTTTGTTCTAGTGTTTTTTCTACTAACCGTAATTACTTACATTACCTGAAAAGTTCGTCTCATGATAGATGTGACCAAAGTCCTCGTATTTGTTTTTGAATATAGAAAGGTTGGAGGGTTATGCCCAAATTTTCTTCCTTTCTCTGTATCTTACTTTTTCTACTAAATTATGCTTTATAATTCTAAACAAACAAAAAAATAACCAGAAGAATTCCTTTTTCCCTTCAGTTATGATGCCTTACCCACCGATGATCTACTTCGATATCCCACTCACACTCTATCAAGTTTAATATTAAACATTCGCTTCATTACCATTAATGTCAATCGAATTTTAAATTTTAATTGGAACCGATTGAAGTTTCAACATAAATTGACCCTTCCCAATAACAACGTCACTGGAATGTCTAAAATTGTAGCGAACTCTAGTTTTCAAAAGGAAACGTCGAAAGCCAAAATCAACTTTTTCAATACATTACAGAATAATTACATATTTAATTCTTAATAATTATTCATATAAAAAAATGTTGTTGTTGTCAATTCTATTGTTTGTTGTTGTTGTCAATTACGAATATTTTTGCCGATTAAAGGCTTAAAGTGTTTTTTAACAAATTATCGCGATAAAATAATTCTGGATTTAGAATTTCATAAACCATACTAAAAAGTTAAGCAAATATGAATCAAATAATATTCAAATTTCATTCAAACTCAATTCAAACTCTAAATTTTTGAGGGATTTTTTTTTTTTTTTTTTGCGAATTTTGTCAACTAACAGAACCACAAATTTGTTAGCGGCATAAGAATATGGTATAAAGATTAGGATTTGGACATTACCTTATTTTTATTACGGTAAATGTATGAAAGCGTAAATATTAATAATTTCAAAAATATTTTACTTTGATTCAAATGACTTTCATATTATGTATATAATTTAATGCATTTCTGCACAAGGGAGCTTTTTTATACAAGCAAAGCAAAAAAGCGATTAGATAACATAAATATTTATCCTTGACCGTAGAAAAATTTGTAAATCGATGTTTGCATCGTTTCACCATACCTATTTAAGTAACCTATAAATTATTTTGTTTGACCGGTGGATTTAATATTGACCTACATTTAAAGAAGAGTAAGGCCATTTTTTTTATTCGTTGGAATGCAAGTTTTTTGTTTTGACTATTTATAGCATTCATAGAAAACCGGTAACCAAACTAAATTAAATATGAATTTCTTGAATATGCCACACAAAAGTAATTTATATTACACAGTATATAGCTCTTCAAAGTTAAGCCACAAACGGTAAAATAGAAACAAACAAAAAAAAAAGACTTCTGTTGGAATTTTATTTTATTTATGCTCACAATTTAATGAAAAAAAAAAAATAAAAAAAAAATAAGAATTTGAACAGGTCTTTCAAAGTAATAATATAATGTTTGTCCAGGTTTCATGGAAATGTTTTAAGCCAGCCTTGCATTGTGTTAAGAAATAAGCATAGTATACAGCGTATATAATATACATAAGAAACAAGTCGAGAAGAAAATAAAATTTGAATAAAAAACTATTTTTTATGTTTACTTCACTGTGGAATAGTCGCTAAAGCTATAAGGAGGACAAACAGACAGACATATCATTAAAAAAACTTAAAAAAATAAATTGAGTTTTTCCATTTTCATCGTCTTATAATTTTTTTCGCCATGAAACGTAATAGTATGTCGACATTTTTTTTTTCGTGCCAAACCTTATTTAACCGCGCTTATACGCTGTGTACTAACTAAACATCCAAACTCATCGATTGTGATCAAAATAAAATTCATCAAGTTTTGTTGTAAACTCACTATTATTAAACAATATTAAAATTAGAATACAAATGCGGAAAATTAAAAGCTCTACCACCATCCAAATTGAATATGAAAAAGGTCAAACTTTTATTATCAGATTGAAACTAATTTGTAGTAATGAACAAAACTTTTCTTATATACGTTTATATGTGTGTGTCTATGTATATAGGTATAATTGGTATATATGGTTTTTGTTGTACGGGAAAATTTAAAGGGAAATTCAAATACACACACCCTGAAAATGGTGTAAGGTGTGGTTTCTAAGCGTCCTGTATATTTATATAAAACGACTTTTTTATCAATATTTTCAACAAGTTAATGGTTCTGTACAAAAACAACACAAAAAGCACAAATCACTTCGTAAGATGGTTGATTAAGGGCAACACATTTTTTCTAGGTCATATGGCATGTTGTAAGACAATAATATATAAAGGGTTTGCGGTTGACGTCTTTATTTAGATGTTGATGTGCCAGACAACTATTAAAGGATTTTTGAACCTCCGATGTCACTGGAATATCCAAAATTATGTCTATTCCTTGGTTTCAACAAGAGACGCAGAAAACCAATACAAAAATTGTATTATAAATTAATTATTTAATATCCAAACAAATTATTGTTGTAGATAAATTACATCGCTTGTTGTTGTTGTTGTCAAATACGAGTATTTTTCGAATAAAGGCCCGGAGAACGGTGTTCTTAACAACTAGGCCCAATAAACTAATCCTCCTTTTCGTATTCAATCAAAATGTGAAACAAATTTTAATCAAATCCGATTCAAGTTGCATTCAAATTCAACTATTTGCTAAATAGCATATTACGTTTCTTATGATGAAACTTTAACGATAGGACTACCTCAATCCCGCACAAAATCATACATTTTATAACATACGAATTAGAAACATATGTTGTATCCTCCCAACCGCATATACAATTTTTTATAGCATTAAAAATTTTGTCTTAAATCATGAAAACAAAAATGTTGTAAAAAAACTTTACAAAAAATGTTAACCTACAGAAGGATAAAGAAGGATATCCGTAGAGAGAAAACTTGGTAACTTTATATACCAAAAAATGTATCTTGCTACTTATGTGCGGTTTGTCGCTATATATGTCTATTAATTCCCTATGTATACACATCGTATA
This sequence comes from Tipula vernalis, assembly GCA_958295665.1. Taxonomy (NCBI): domain Eukaryota; kingdom Metazoa; phylum Arthropoda; class Insecta; order Diptera; family Tipulidae; genus Tipula; species Tipula vernalis. Next base: position 358,221,051 of record OY282560.1, read on the forward strand.
TAAAATTATCTAACCGAATAAGACATGAATGTGCGGTGGTTTTATTATTTTGTGGTATTTCCCGACATCGTAAGAAATCAGAATTTTCCGTCTTTTTAATTTTTATACACTCTCTAGTCTACAAGATTTAACAATTTTTTTTTTTTTTTTTTTTTGCTTTAAATTGGTTTAAGGCAATATTTTGTACATTAACATTCCATATAATATGCTCGTATAAATTGTGTTATAAGTCTAGACAAATTTGCTCGTATGGAGGGACACGCACGCAGTTAATACTCAAAGCAAAAAATTAGAAAATATTTTTTTATCAATTTTCTTGTATCAAACATTTGATTTGTATTTTACCGAAGAACTAAAATCTTTATCGTAGCATTAGAGTGAGGATTTTTTCTCATCAGCTCTCTATACACCATTAACGTTAAGAAATGTCCACGGTGGATTTAATGCATGATTGATAAACGTTCTCAGGAAACATGTGTGCTTGGTCTTAATATTTGTGGAAAATCAAATTCCGCCCTTCTCCGAAACAGCGAGCACCGGGAATAAATAAATTTGAAACCAACTTGCCGAGACGTTTCGTGGAAAGAATTAAGTTGGTTTAATGCTGGGCTATAGTTTATATGAGCTACTATACCTTTTAGCTATGAAGGATTTAACGATCGATATGAAAAATGAAACTAGACCATTTTGACAACTATCTAGACAAATTTTCCATGCAAAATTTTTGACATGAGGTTAAAAAGCTTTCACTAAGACAATGTGTAAAATAATGTCAATTGAAAGGATTTTGTAATAATTTTGCTGTGATTTCAAAAATCAGGGGAATGAAAGCTTTTCCATAAATCTGTGTGGAAAAACTTAAAGTACATATGAAATTCTTACTGAACTTTTAAATGTGTTCCATTTTTCTAATTCCTTAAGAAAGCTTTGTGATCTTTGAATTATTTTCTAAATATATACAAGCTTTTCCTGTAAAGTTTCAGTTGTGAGGAAGGCCAGTTGTGAAATATGTACCATATAAATAACTGAGCTTTTAAGCACATTTTTGAGAACGTCCCAAAGTATCAACTCTTTGTTATCTCTATTGAACTTTTTATAGTAGAGGTTCAAAAATTAATTTTATTTGATGTGTATGGGTTCGTTAAAAGCTCGTGCCAACGTATTTTGGGCTTTTTAATAGTTTCTATTTTAATTAGGATAAACTATATGCGGACAATAGTTTAACGAATTAATTGCAATATTTTTCAATGTAAGGGCCTAATAGTGCAAAAGCTCCTATATCAGTGAGCTTTAAACCTTAGTATTAATCTATTTTGCAATTAAACTAAATTTTTTAAAGTCGTACCAACCAATCTAAAATTAAAAAAAAAACATAAAATATCTTTGAGCTAAGCTCTTACTCACTTAACGAAAAGCTCACCACTTGGAGATTTTATAGGGATTATAAAACTTTCACATGGTACAAAACAATATGTTAAATGTGCAAGCCAACCAAAACTATATTTTTAAATACTTTTAAAAAAATCGAGGTTTTTCACAAAATTCTCTTTAAATTATCCCCTAATTGAAAAAAAGCTGATCTAGACTAATTAAGATTTATTCATACAACTATTTCAAGATAACTAGTTTTTCAAAACCTTTACAGCTTTCAAATAATTTATAGCTTAATTCTTTAAATTGAGTTTGTATGTGGGAAATTTTTACTAAACATTTAAATGTGTTCCAAATTTGTAATTTTGCTGGTTCCTTAAGAAAGCTTTGTGACTTTAGAATTTATTTTTAAATATCCAGCTTTTGCCTAAGTTAACATTGAAATAGTTATTTAGATTACTAGTGTATTACATCAAGAAACAATTATATTTCAGAGCGAAAAATTTCAAAAATTGTAAAACAATATTTTTCACGTAACAACATTTAGGCGGGATCGAAAAATAGTTCTTGTTTTAATCGCAAATCATATGTAGTTGGCAAAATTTGATGTGAATGTCAACTGAACTATATACTATAAAGCTAGTTTTCCTGGAAGCTTCAGAACTAAATTTGTTAAATTTAAATGTTTCTTTGCCTTTAAATGTCACTCGCATCAGTAACGGTGTAACCGAAGCATAATGAAGCCATCAAATTCCAAGTTTTATTAGCTCTTCCGATAAAGTAAGCATTTAACACTTTGCACTAAACTTTTATTCTCCTAATTATTAGCGTAATTCCTAATGATTTTATATTAAATAGAAAGCTTTCACAAGATATAAAACAATACGTAAAATTTAATTCTTTAAAATATCGAGCTTTTTCACCAAATTTTCATTAAAATATCCGAAGATTGAAGAGAAGATGTTTTAGACTAATTAGGGTTTATTGCGAGGTTTTAATACCAGAATTTCCAAAAAATTTGGCATTTGTCTGAATAATTCAGATGCCAAAAATTATTATCGAGCTTTTTAAATTATAATAAAATAAGAAATAAAAATTCTAAATTAACTATTGAAAGCGTTTTGAATTACTTACCAGTAATTTTAAAAATTATTTAAATTTAAGGCTAATGAAAGCTTTTTCCATAAAACTTTAAAGATTTTACTTTATTAAGAGGTATAAGATTTTAAAGTTTAAATCGAGTTTTGCAAATTCGAAATTTTCAGTAGAATTTTAAAAATTGTCTAAATTTGTGATTTTACTGATTTCTGAAGAAAGCTTTGTGACCTTGGAATTTATTTCTACATATTCGGCTTTTCAAAGTTGACATTGGAAAAGCTATTTGAATTACTAGTGTATTACAAGAAGAAACAATTATGTTTAAAGCGAAAAATTCTAAAAATTGGAAAATTACATATTCCACGAAACAACATTTATGCGGAATCGACAACATTTTTCATGTAACATCATTTAGGCGGGATCGAAAAATAGTTCTTGTTTCAATGGCAAACTGGATTCAATTCGCAAAGTTTGATGTAAATGTGAAATAACTGTACTAAATACTATAGGCCATTTTTTCTCAAAGCTTCAGAACTAAATTATTAAAGTAGCTTAATTTTTGTCTTCAATACTCTTCTATTTGTAAAGATTCGAATGAGATGATGATTTCACACTTTATGAGGTTCAGCGAAATCGATATATCTCACTATAAATGGTGGAACCAATTGTTGATGGGTTGATTATCTTGCCTTGAACTGAATTGCCTTGTCAGGCGCTACTAATCGGGAAGCACTGATTATTCTTCCCCAAATTATTCAGTCAACTTTAAAATCGCGTAGTATGTACATAATTCGACCGGATACTACCAGCGGTATTTGTTGGTCGATAAGTCGAAGCATGTGGACGAATCATGCTGCACTCAATTTTTAGCCACAAAAATATCGATTTTAATACTATGAAATCGTTCATCGGTGTTCAATTGTTGCTAAGCCTTTTGATAAATGTTTTTTTTAATTTTTCACTATTTCATGAAAAACGGTTTAGTCTCATTCTCTGAAACGGTTTAGTCTCATTTTTTCTAGCAATAACTGAAAATTCGCTAAGCGGGGCGAGTCTCCAATATGAACAACGTTCACGAGTCAATAGTGGTGTAAAAATTGGTTGTCAATGTTAAAATGAACGGACTGATGGTGCTAACAGAAGTTTCTTTGTACTTGACATAAAATCAAATATTGCCCTAAACTTAAAAGTTCATAAAGCTATTCACAAATGTTTAAAACTAAAGTGGCATCTCTTAATTAGGTCAAATTTGATCAAACATGGCATGAAAATAAGTCAGATCTGCAAAAATCCGAAGTATTTTATATTTTAATATTAAATTTTGACAACAACAACGTATCACACTGGATTAATTTAAAATTTGATTTCAAAAAGTTATTTAAAAACCTCCTAGAATCTGAAACTGAATTACCTCTTATTGTTACTAACGAAAAATCTATTCCTTGTTATAAGCTTAAAAGCTCATCAAGCCCTGTATACAAAAAACTGCTTATACATAAAATTGCCGTTTACAAAACATGCATTAATATAACAAACGTCCATAAATATCTAAATCAATAATTTGTAAAAGCAAAGCTCGAATTTATGAAAGCTTAGTCAAGATTTTAGAGTTGTGTAAATAGATTTTCTGCAGCAAAAACAATTGAATTTTAAAATAAGTAGAAAGAACCAGAGAACTGCAATTTAAAATTAAACGCCAGATGGTATCATCTAGCTTTATACTATATGCATGTATGTGTACCTGTAGCCAGCTAAAGAAAATTGAAAATTAAATATTTTCTTCTAGAAAATCGTAACATTTGTTTCAAGGAAGAAATAGAACGAAAACTTGGTTTGTTACGTTTACAAAAACACAAAATTTGATGAAAATTTAATGATAAACCGGAAGATTTGGATATGTACATATATGGATTTTGTACAGAGACTAGTTAAATAGACTACGGCCTCCTCCGCAAAAAAATCATCTAATATTTGCCAGAACACTTTGCATATCGTCTTCGAATTGTCTGAGTTTCCAATACGGGTTACTCCTAATTGTTCAGGCCCACTACAACGTATCTTCTACCAATTGTGTTGTCGACCACTTCTGCAACTCGTTTTTGAAATGGCTTTTTGAATTCGGAATCAATAATGTTAAAGTTAGCCAAAAGTTGCCAGCCAAAAGTAGAAAGTCGATTACGGAAAATCCTATATTAAAAGGATGAGCCGAAACTAAATATCGGTAATTCAGATTTTTTTATCCCAACCGAAAATTAAAAATTAAATCGTTATCATTCGATAGTGTTTAGACTTTTGTCAATATTTTTAAGTGGGAAAAACTGCCTCCAGTTCCTCGTGGAAAATTATCGAAAATGCAGAAACACCAAAAAAATATTTAAAATTGGTATAAAATCAGCTTTTAGAGTGTTTTGTCAATAGCCAATGGAAGCTGCCACTACACACTCAACGGACAAGTGTCATCTATCTCAATTGTAAATTTCTCTATTTAATTTAATTAAATTTCAATTAATATGTGCCAATACACTTTGAATATCGTATCTTGAAATAATATCTACCAGGCATTCCAGTACGATTTATTGACAATTGATCAGTACCGCTGCAACACCGCCTCCCTAATCTATACTGACGAGCATTATTGCATTTTATTCCAATGTATTTATTGTCTGGTTTTAAAGCTTCGACAATAATTAGGGTTGCTCTTACATGAGAACACTACTGGATAAACTTCTTGTTGAAATGGCCATACACAACCAGGTTTAGGGTATGTTCCATAATTTTGACAAAAATCTTAATGTCCACACGCAATAGATACTCCAGCGATTTTATCGCATGAATGTATGACGACAACAATTTTGTCATCGCTCAAATCAAGTCGATCATTTTCTGAAAGTACAATTGGTACCGTAAGTAATGGTCCGGCCGGATCTAGTCCAAATATACGACCAATTTCTGAATTAAGATTTTATCCAATAAATCCACTCATTTGGCCACCTAAACTAAAGCCGGCTAATGTTACACGATCGGATGGCATTTTATAATCTGACTTCAATTTTTTAATAAACATTGTTACAAGTTGTGCTATAATCCGAATTTTAAACATGGCGAATTTAGGATAGCTACCCTGTGAATATTTAGTATATATGACCCGACATACATTTGTTTGGTAATATTTAAGCCATTCTTCACTTAGTGTGATTGCCCAATGCTCAGTACCAGTGCTACACCATCTACCTATTATGAATACAATGGGTAATTTTATATTCAGCTTTGTCTCGATTTGGGTGTGGTTATAATACGGTCGGGTAAATTTTTTGCTGCCACTAAAATATTTGATTCATTTATACCACTTTGTTGAAACATTTCAGTATACAACCTTACGGATTAGCACAATGTTATTCTACTGTATCGGTGATTGATGCATAATCAATCGGTTTCTGTTTTTCATTTAGAGCTATTAAAATGCTTTTACCATTTTTATTGGTATCATAAATTTCTGCAATATCTGCAATAAAACATGATTCGACACATGCAACAATAGCTAGTAAGATTTATATCTTCATGATTTGGTGAAATCGCACGAATTTAAATAATGACTGATATTAAAATGGCACAGGCCGAGTTTGAAATATTTTATTTATACGCTTTAATAATCCATAAGGTTATCCTTCAATTATTATGGCAAAAAATTGTCGTAAAATTATCATTTTTTAACGCATTAGCTACACCTGACCAACAATACCGTACACATTTGAGTGTTTTTTCAAATCGTGATTATTCTCTCATTGTTGAGTATTATAAATGATTTTTGTGGGTAGTATGTGGAACCCATTCACATTTATAATTATTCTAGAAAAAAACAAAATCGTTGGACTGACCATACATTCTTAAATGTTTTAAATTTAGTATGTGGAATCTGATTTGGAAAACACGATTACTAATAAAAATACATATTATATTATAAAGGTTTTATTTTAATTCCAACAACATTTTTATTTGCGCAAATTTCCGATTAGCTTGGCTAATTAAAACGAACGATAGAAAATTGCCGTGCGCCTGTGCATCATATATAATTTATCAATATTTGCCAGTACACTTTGAATATCGTGTCTCAAAATAATATTTGCCTGGTTTTCCAACACGATATCCTAACCGTTCAGTGCCACTACAACGTTTCGACGAATATTGTTTATCATTTTGGCAATTTAGTCCAATACATTTATTTTGCGGATCTAACGCTTCCACCATATATTGAATTGCTCTTGCATGAGAACAGTAGGATGAACTAAATTGGCTTAGACCATCCGCTTCGTACACTTCTTTTTGAAATGGCCATATACAACCAGGCTGCGGGAATGTTCCATAATTTGGATAAAAATCTTGATGTCCACACGCAATAGATACTCCAAAGAGCCCATCGCATGAATGGATGATAACAACCTGTTGTGCATCGCTACGATCAAGACGATCTTTGTTTGGAAGTACAGTTGGTACAGTAAATAGTGGTCCAGCTGGATCGAGGCCAAATATATAGCCAACCTGTGAATTAAGATTTTGTCCAATAAATCCACACATTTGGCCACCTAAACTATGGCCGACTAATGTTACATGATCATATGGCATTTTATAATTTGTCTTCAATTTTTTAATGAACATTGTTACAAGTTCGGCTACAATTCGAATTTTGAACATGGCAACATCAGCATAGTTACCCCGTGAATATTTAGTGTACCTGACCCGACATACATTTGTATGGTAATAATTAATCCATTCTTCACTTAGTAAGATTGTCCAATATTCATTACCGGAACTTTGCCATCCACCTATTATGAATACAATGTGTGCCTTTATGTCCAGCTTTGTTGTGATTTGGGTGTCATTATAATATACGCGGGTGAATTTTTTGCTGCCACTAAAATATTTGACTCATTATACGATTTTGTTAAGATATTTCAGTATACAAACTTACGGTTTAGCACAATGATATTCTATTGTATCGGTGATCGATGCATAATTAACCGGTTTCTGTTTTTTATGCAGAGCTGTTAAAATAAATTTACCATTTTTAATGACATCATAAATTTCTGCAACATCTGAAATAAAATCTGATTCGACACATGCAACAATAGCTAGTAAAATTAGTATCTTCATGATTTGGTGAAATCTTAGAAATTTAAATGATGACTGATATTAAAATTGCACAAACCGAGTTTGAAATATTTTATTTATACGCTTTAATAATCGATAAGGTTATGCTTCAATTATTATCGATAAAAACTGTCGCAAAATTATCAATTTTTAACGCATTAGCTACATCTGACCAACAATACCATACACATTTGAGTATTTTTTTTTTAAAACGCCGATTATTCTCTTATTGTACCCCCCACAATACGTATCTCAGACAAAATTTGTTTTTATATGTGGAACCTATTGATATTCAGTTTTTAATTGTATCCAATAATTATTGAACTAATAACAAACATTCGTTGAGTGGGTATGTGCGATCTATACTAAATTACACGATTGCTAAAACAGTAAGTAATATTTAATACAACGTCGAAATTATTCTGTGACAGCATTTGTGGATCATAATTATAAAATTTACTTAAATATTGATCTTTATCATGATGTGGAGTGTATGTGGAACCCAAACCAATTGAAGATTTGTTGAAGTATTTAAAAATCTAATTTATTCAGCAATATTTGTGGAACCTATTTTTTATATATGTATACTGTAAAGCAATTAAGACAAACTTGTAGGACTTATTTTATATAAACGAAATTACTAATTATTTTCTAACATTTTTTTGTGTGGATCGTAAATTTACAATACTATGTTGAAATATTCAGTTTTGTTTTACGTAAAACTCAATCGTTTTTACATCAACTAAGAGAGTACCATATGTGGAACCTAATAACATTTGCCATTTTAGCATCATAACTACAAATTTCATATCAGACAAATTTTGTTGCACGCAAAGTGTAGCTTTCGATATTGTAAAAATGCTGCTGCTGTCCGGTACGTACAATATTAAATGGTAAACAAATTAGTTAAGCTTCAAACCTGGTAATGAATTCGATTTCTTATAAATACTTTACGTTAGATGGCACTACTTAATGTCAAAATGTCAAAATAAAAAATGTGGACAAACAAAATACTATAGTATAATAATTATTAAATTAATAAGTTAATAACCTCAATAAATTTTAGAATTACTTAATTCATTCAACTTTAAATTTTCGTTTTAGATTTTGTGGAACCGATGTCGATGTTTATGTCGTTGCTCGTGGTTAAATCATTTGGGATGAAAAAGGTAAGTTAACAATATTTAAACGTAACTAATGTGAATTATTTTGTGCTGCCGTAACACCAAATATAATTAAGATAAGAGACTTTACAGTAGCTGGCGAGTGGTATTATATGGTCACTAGCTTAAATGAACAAAAAAACGTGAAAGTTTTTTCTTAATTACAATTCTAGTAAACCCTTATTATTTATTCGAAATTGTGATAGTAAAAGCTTTTACTTACTATTTAATTCAGCGAAGTTTTAATATTTTCGACACGATTATTTAAAATTATATTTAAATGTTGAGATTACCATGACGTATGTGGAACCCAAAAGAAATTAAGACCAGACCATGATGTTGTAGATGTGATCTTGTGATCTCTCTACGTAGTTGTAAAATATTTTGTTAAAGTGTATTGTGAAATTAAGAGAAATTTGTGGGACCTATTTCAAATAAACGATATTACTAATTAGTATCTAACTAATAGTTACGTTGAATCATTAAGTTGATTTTTACCTAGAACTCAATCGTTTTCATATCAACTACGAGATTTGTATGCGTGGAACTTTATTCATTGAGTCATAGTTTTTTTAGTATTTACTATCCTAGCGTCAAAATTACATTGAAATTTATAAATTTTACAAAATTTCTAATTTTGAATTATCTAAATTAATAAACTTCTCAATTATTAAATTTTATTAATTTTAAATTTTACTTACTTTATTTAACTAACCGTTCTGATGGTTAAAACTTTCTAAATTTTATTAGATTCGAAATTTCGAAACATTTACCAACAATTAAAATACGCCTAGTTGATGTATAGATAATAATATGAACTAACTAACCTGGACTGTACTAGCAAGCTACATTGTTTAATTTATGACGAGTCAGGTCTGACACAGGACTACGAAGTAACGTGAAAGCCAAACAAAAATCGGACAATAACCAAGAAGGAAGATAAAATATCAACGATCTTTAAAATTATAAAAAATCACTTCAAAGTGCAGCATTCGGCTTCCACAACCGACAGCCCTAAAAAGGCCCTTTATATTTCAAGGTATAAAGGCCATTCGTACTTTGGTCAGTCCTATTTGAAAAGTTTTGGCGTTATGGCCACTAGAATCATATTTATGAAAGAATTATTTACAGTTATCTGGGGATTTAATTAACGGGGCATTTTATCACACGTCGAACTTTTCGTGAATTTTGCCTTTTGCTATACTTTCGAAGGACGACTTGCTATGATTTTGATTCACCTATAAATTAAAAAAAAAACAAATTCTGACAAGCTCAAATCAAAAATTTATTTTGACATTTAATAAAAAACGTTACCGGTACAATTAGCTAGTGACGTCGAAAAATAATACCCCCCCGGTCTTCCGACGGAATCCACCTGCAATAATTCACGATTGGAACACTTTCGCATAAGATAGTTGTAGATACTCGAGCACCTAATTCCGTAGCATTTATTATACGGCTTTAGCGATTCGATTAAATACTGTACGGATCGCATATGAGCACACCGGATTGGATCAGTCCGTCCATCAAACGTTTGCTGCGCCGATGGATGTTTACATCCTTTCTGTGGAAATTTTCCTTTATTCGGATAAAAATCTTGGTACCCGCATGCAATATTTATACCCAGGATGCCATCACACGAATGGATGATAACAACTTTTTGTGCATCTGTTGCATCAAGTCGATCGTTTATCGATAGCACCTTGGGAACGGTAAATAATGGTCCGGCGGGGTCAAGTCCAAAAATTTTACCAATCTGCGATTGAAGTATTTGTCCAACAAAACCAGCTAAATGCGCTCCTAAGCTATGCGCCGCTATTGTTACATTGTTGTAATGTATACTGTGGTTTGTGTTCAAGTTTTGTATAAAACTTGCTACAAATTTAGCCACTAATCGGATATAAGAGGTGGCGGCCGTAATATAATCGGAAGTAGAGAATAGCGACCAATTGACACGGCATACATTTGTATTGCGATGAGTAAGCCATACGCCACTGAGTTCAGTCACCCATGGTGAAGATGCGGTGTCCATCCATCCGTGTAATATAAAGACAACGGGTTTTGAGGTGTCCAGCTTCGTGGTTATATCGGTGTCATAGAAATATGTTTCAGTGAATATTTGTTGGCCACTAAAATAACAAACTGATTAGTATACGTGTATAAAAGGTTCGTGGAGATATTTTCTACTTACGGGTGTGCACAGTAAAACTGGACAACATCGGACGGCTTAAATCTTAATGGTTTTTTTCTCTTGACGTGCAAATTTTTTAATATTGTTTCAGAATTATCGATAGCATCTTGAATTTGTTTCATATCATAGTACGTCGATGTGGCAACATCTTGGAACACACCATCTATTTTGTTAATGCCAATCAAATCGCTTGTCGTATTTAATGCCGCACACGATGCTATGAACAATAAAATTATTAGATTCATGTTAGGTATGCGGACGACACTAAACAATTGCGAAATTTTTTCAAAGTTTCACCTAATTTGTATGCGATCCAGTTTAGAAGGTATCTAGGCAATTTATTAGTGCTAGGTCGTTTGTCAAGTTTTTTATCGCCAATGTGCCACATTTTTAATTATTTGGAAAATAATTCGCGTGTAATTTAGCAAGATTTGTTGTACGATATAACCCCGCACTTCATACATATTTATACCAGGAAATGTTACCAGTTCTTCATTGAAAGACAATTTTCGTGGCAAATTATCGGTTTAAATCGAAATAGACAACAATCTAGAGCTTTTTACACAAAAGATAATAAATTTGTACACTTTCGAGTAGTAATAGTATAACGGATAACTGTTATTTGTCTGTATAGTTTATATTTGAGTTAAACGAAAACTAGTTTTCAATTTAGTTTTTTGATTCGGTTGTTGTCTACAAAAATAACTGATATCGAGCACACTACAGAAATATACTGGAACAAACAATGCGTGAAATTAATTGTCACCCAAATAGACACCTAAAGACTTTTTTGTGTTTAGTTTATAAAACAACAACAAATCTAAACTTTTTATTTTATTTTGTTTTTTTTTTTTTTGTTGTGGTGTCATGTTTATATAAAAACGAAAATTGTTAGAAATAAAATAGATGAAGTGATTTTAATTGAAATTGATATCAGAGTATTTGTTGGTAGACACAAAAAAAATTCATCCGTGATATGACACTTGCGTGATTGATTGAACATGATTGATAATAATATGATATTGGTGTATTTTTAGCTTATTTTGACGTGGCGTACACACACATTGTGAAGACATATAAATTTGATGTGACACATTCAGTAAAAATAACAAAGTTATATTAAAATAATTGCCCGTCGAGATTGGTTTCCAAATTCGATTATTAGCGATTTGTGATTCGATTTTTTAGTTGTCCATAAAACAAAATTTATGTTATGTCATTCAAACTTGTAATAGCTCTCTAGCTTAATAAATATTAAGCAATTAATTTTGAGTTTTGGCATTGCAACCATTTTTGTGGAATTGTTTATACCTACGAAGAACATGTTTTCTCAAGTAATTATACAACCAAAATATTGAGCAAATAAATTGAGCTACTCAATTTCGCTCTATATATAAATTGCATGTAAGACATTAAGAAAAAGATCCGAGTATGTTATATCGTGCAAATTTATGAAATTTCACTATAGTAAGTAAATCAATAATAATTGAGCAACTATTTTTTAGTTTCTGTATCATAATTATTATTGGGGAACTGTCAGTAGATCATAAAAACTCGTTTTCTCAAGTCATTACACAATCAAAATATTGAGCAAATAAATTGAGCTTATTAAATTTCAAGTAGGTATACCACAAAAAATATAGTATGTTGTCCAAATGTGTAATATTCCACTTAGCTACATAAATCAATAAAAATTGAGCGACTAGACTATTTTGGTTTCATTATCACTACTATTTTTGTGGAATCAAAATGGAGCAAATAGACTGAGCAACTTAATTTCCCTCTATAAGTAAATTTTATTTGACACATCAATCAAAATATCAAAATACATCACCGAAATATGTTATATCGTTCAAATATGTAGTATTCGCTATATGCAACCAATTTTTAATTTCGGTATCTAATACCCCTATTCCCTTGGTCGTGTCACTTCATTCGACGTGACAATTGTCGTGTCACTTCAACTTTAAATTGGTATTCTCTTAGTCGATCGAAGTGATAATTAAAGAGAATGCGACGTAAAAGGAAGTTTGTCACGTCAAACGACGATTGTCGTATCGATCGACTAACAAAATAGCAAATTTTGATTGTCGGTATAAGTGACAAGTGACACGACTAATGGAATACGGGTGTAAGTTATTTTTAAGGAATTGTTTAGCTGTATAAAAACTGAATTCCTGTAGCTATGTAAATTTTATTTGACACATCAAGAAAAATATTTGAGTATTTCAAAAAATATGCTATTTAGTTCAAATGTGTAAGTAACATGTGTTGAAAAAATGGTTGCGTTATGTAAATCAAGTGAGCAAAACATATTGAGCAACATATTTTCAATAATCCATACTACCAAATTCGATTAACGGCTGGTGATTTGATTGTATTGTTCCAATTCTCTATGCAACGCAAAATATATGCTAGTTTATTCCATCTGAATATCTCATTTGAGCAACTAATTTTGCGTTCTCCTTAATAAGCATTTTAATTTAGCTACATAAAAATTACTTCTCAATTAATTGATCTATCAATTAATTAATTAACCTTAGATTTTTGTTTCAACACAGCCTAGATTATTGAGCAACATTTTTTTTCGAAATTTACCCAAAAAAGGAACATTGTACTTTTCAAATATAATATTCAGGACCTATAAATTGAGCAACATGTCTCCATCATAAACGGCATAAGTGAGTTTCCCTTTTTATTCTACTTAACATTTAAAAAACACTACAACACTACACTACCAAATCGATTAACGATTGGTGATCCGATCTTATTGTATCCAATACTTTACACATCACGATATGTCTGTTAACATAATACATTTGATTATCGAACTGTAACTAATTAAATTAATAAAAACTGAGCAACTAATTTTGAATTCTGCGTAACCAGCATTTTTCTGAAACTATTGCCTAGCTACGCGAAAAATTAATTTTCTTCATTAATAAGACTATCAAAATATTGAGCAAATAAATTAAGCCTCGTGTTTTCAAGATATACTAACACAAATAAATTACAACTTTTAAACACAGAAATTTACCGAAATTTGCCTTAAGAAAAATACAACAAATTTTCTATTATTTATTGAGCAAATTTCTTTTTAATATTATTTTGAAAACTAGAACCTTTTAGTTTGTTCAGTTCAGCGCCATCCTAATTCAATATTCCAATATATTATTCCAAACTATCTAAAACTGAGCAACAAAAAACGGCGTAAGCGGCTATCCCTTCACCTAGTAAAGTATCTAATTATTCCAATCCTCTAAGCAATCCAAAATGTATGTTTAGATATTTCATTTGGATAAAGCACTACAACAGCTGATTGAATTAATAAAACTTGATTGAGCAACTAATTTTGAATTTTTCCACCATAAACATTTTCTTGGAAATAATTCCTAGAAAATTAATTTCCTCAATGATTAACATTTCGTAGTTATTGAGCCACATGATTTTAAGATGTATTAATACAAATTGAAGTACCATGTTGAGCTTAAAAATTAAGTGAAAATGGAGTTACTAAAAACAAAGCAATTTTCCTAGTTTTTTTGCAAAAATTTCAAACAGCACAGTTTATTAGACAACATTTTTTTCATAGTTTATCCGAATTAGAACTTTTTAGGGTATTCAGTTCGAAACACTTGAAAATTCTAAGGCATATAATTTTGTATGCTGTACGAGTATCTTACCAATAGTACTTTTAGTGGTTTTAGGCAAGGTGATGCCACGCGTATCAAAATATTCAAACAAAAATGTTTGAAACCACCAAAAATTGAGCAACATTTATTAAATTATTTTATGATTAAACTTTAGACATAGTTACGGTAATATTTAATTAGCTGTTCATCTTCTCAATACAAAAAAAAAGTGTGTGTCATCAAAATAATGAGCAGAAAATGTTTAACGACTATTTTCACCGCATACATAAAATTAAAACAAATATTTTGAGCTGCTATATAGCTGCTAAACAAGCAAAAGACTTAGTAATTTTATTACTTTCTAAATACAAGAATTTTTGTGTTAACAATTATTGGGCTACAATTCTGCAGCATAATAAAACAACATATCTCAACATATTATAGATGAAGTTATCTGCCAAATTTATTCATTTTTTTTTTTTTAGAGATCTGTTTATAATTTTGAGCAACATTTTATTACTTCAATCAAATAAAATTACAACTTCACAATTGAGCAATAACTAGTGTTCCTTGGTAGTTTGTAATCTAAACTCTTATTTTGTTTTAAACTAAAATCGGTAAACATGTCCAAAGCAACTATTATTTAATTCCTAGTTTCACATTTGCTCACCAAAATAACAAAAATTGAGCAACAAAATGTTGAACCAGAATTAGAAAGGGAGACATCAACGTAAACCAAAGGTCGTCTAAATTGAGCAACACTCTATGAAAATTTAATAACTGAGCTAAATAATATTGAGCTACAAAATTATGCCAGCCTACGTTGTGTTTACCATCATTTTCTCGAGAATCAAGCTTTTGAATAAAAAAAACTGGAAATTTGATAATTCTAGTATAAAATCCTGTATTTATAAATTTAATATGCAAAAAGCCATTAATCTACAAATAGAACGAGAGAAAATGCTAGCGAAAAAAAATAGTTCATAAATATTCGAAAAAGCATTTCACTCGTAAAACAAACAAAAAAAATCTACGGTTTTTTGTATTCTTTTAAAAGCTCGTATTTTGTTTGATTAAAATGTAAAATGTTTCGCATAATTTCATATTTTTCGTGCGAAAAATATCCGCAACTATAGATACTTTATGAATTGGGATGTATGTTAACAGACTACAGCACACATATATAGATATGTACGTATATATAACAAGGATTCATGGAGCTATTAGTAAAATATTACGTTTGTGTTCTCCTATGGTTTCAAAATTGTATCTACAAAAATGTTACTGTACTGCATTAAAAATTTACTTTCTGTACATACTAACGAGTTTAACAGACTTTTTTTTTTTTAAATTCGCGAATCATAATGGCCGATTTAAAATAATTTGTGAACAATTGAATTTGTTTAATTTCCTTTTTTTTTTGGTATTAAATATAAATGTAAGTAATAATTTTCAACGAGTGTTGATAATATCCTCTAATTTAATTTTTTTTTTTTTTTTTGCTACACAATACCCTCAACTATTGCTGAAGAAATATTGAAAGAAATTTTTAACATAATTAGGAAAATTAAAGGAAAACTTTTTCGGTTTTTGTGTTGGTTTAAAATAAAAAATTTGTTTTGTGTGTGTGCGCTAGGAATAATTTATTATCCTTTAATTACTTTAAATAAAAACCAAAATGCAAAAACTTTTTTGCTGTTAGAGTGTTTCCTTAAAATGGGAGTTTTATTAAATGTTTTTTTTTTGTTTGATAAACTATTTCAAAACTTAATTAATCAGTGACATCCACCATTTAGTACATTGGTTTGTGTCTATCTGTGTCCGGGCATTTTATTGTATATAAGAGATTAAAAATATGCACTATCGTACTAGAACGTGTGGCCAAATAGATATCGGTAAATTTCTTAGTAATCAGAAATAGTTTTGTAACATGTGAATGACGGTCGATTGTGCAGTTGTTACCATTTATAAGTTCATAGTTTCTTGTTTTCTTTTACTGATCAATTATTATTATACGGCAGGAATCGTTAGTTTGTTTTTCGGGTTCAGAGGACCTCAAAACGGGTAAATCTCAAAAAATCTCAAGATCGTGAAATCATTTATTAATTGACCAAATGTCTTCTGGATATATGGAATTTAAGTTCTTCACAATGGTTGTTCTGGTCGAATAAGAGTGCCCGATTTAAATTTCGTTTATTTTTTTTTTCTATGTAAAAGTTTGTCAGCATTTACAAGGATGATATGTACTTTTTGTATCTGTTGCATCACACTAGGGATGCCTGTTAGACAATTTCCATTTATAGTTACCACTACGATTAAAAATATATTAAACAACGTTCGTGAGATGTGTTCTAGGATGCCTTAAGTTGTCCTTAGTTGCATTTCGGTATTATAAATTTATTTAATTCATTCATATTGAAATAATAAAAACAAAATTAAGTTTATTTACTCTTAAAGAGCAAATTTAGATTTTTTATAGCAAAATATATTCTGATGATGCCTGGGCAAAATCGGATCATTTTCTAAAAACTGAGGTATCGGCAAAAAACACGTGTTTCTGAATTTTCTTAAGAAAATCACAGGAAACGGTTACCTAAATGGCCAATATTCTAATTTATCATTACATCTTAGCGATGCGAAAAATATTTCACTTGTGAAAAAGTGGGGAATTAGGGTGTTTAGGGCATCCCCGTTCGTTTAACGTAATTCCATATAATACGGCAAATCCCATTTTTTTGGAAGTCATGTTTTAATTTTATGACTTTTATGTTTTGACTATATGGCACTAATTAAAAAATTAAAAAATTATCGGAATGATTTGTTGTTGTTGTTTTTTAAGGTACAGAGCGTCAAATATTTAAAAATGTTGTATTTGTTACTATAGGAAAAAACTAATTATCCGAAAATTATAAAACTGGGGCCATTTTAACGATAAACGTTAAATATCGTATCATCCTTTGTTTATATTTTTTAAAAATGGCCGCCGAAACGTTCTTTTGGTATTTTCTCCCATAGTCATCTTTTTTATAATCTCTATTCCTTCATCTTTAAAATAACCAATAATTACAACACTACTTGAATGCAATTTTTAAATGTTTGACATTCTGTATCTTTAAAAACAACATCAACATCCAAAAATCAAACTGTACCAATTATTTGTTTTATTCAGCGCTACACATTCAAAACATAAAAATCATAAAACTAAAACATGACTTTCGGTCACATCGAATTTTCTTCAGCAAAAATCTAGGAAACGGTGGGATTAGGATGTTTAAGTCAACCATGTTAGACAAAATCTCAAGAAATATACCGAATTTGAGTATAAGTGATTTTCCAAATTTTCTTGAGAAAATAATCTCATTTTTTCGTAAAAGTGAAACAATTTAGAATATAGATCATTTAGAATATAGGCCATTTGGCGGCCGTTTCCTTGGATTTTCAGAAGATTTAAAAAAATTCCGAAATCAATTGTAGTTATAAGGCATAAGGATTTTCGGCAGATTTTAGAAAATGATCTGATTTTGCCCAGGCATCATCAGAATCTATCCCACCATAGAAAATCCAAATTTATTCTATAAGAGTAAACAAATTTAAGCATGGTTTTTAATATTTCAATATGAATTAAATAAATTCGTAATAATGAAACTTTTACACCAACATATAGAGAAAAAAAAACTTAGGACCACTTAAAGCAGCTTAGGACATATTTCTCGTAGCTCCAAAGCCCCACTTTGTGCCTTGGATTCAAAAATGTTTGCAGACCCTACAAGACAATATTCTATAACAATCACATAAAGTTAGAAACTACCTATCGACGTACATACTCTATTAGTAAAAAATTAGCAAATAACTTCCCCTTTTTAAAAGAAAACAAAAATATCTCAAAGGAGTGTTTTGCATACAACGAGGCGCGTCCAAAATTGATAGTTAGTTAGACAGTAATTACTATACAACAAAATAATCATATATTTATATATATATACTTAATAGTTATTATGGTAAACAACATACCACTATTGAAAACATCAACATATTTAATAGCATATCTATAAACCATAAATTATTTATCCATCCATCATTTATAATTAAAATAAATTACAATTAATTTATATTTGTAGTAATTAGCCTGAATCAATAAATTACTGGTGTATATCATTATAGGTGTGGATATACGTATGTATGTACAGGTTATGTGCAAAATAACAGAACGACAGTAAACTAATCTGGATGCAATAAATTAATAGTTTGGTGCATATTCAAAACCGATTTAAATTAATGTTTTAATTACTTTTGAAATGATTAAACAAAAAAATATTTACGGTTGCAACCAAATAGCCAACGGGGAATTAAATCAATCTAACTGATACAAGAATTAATAAAATTAATTCAATTCTAAGTTTCATTAGGAAATACATTTTGGGCCGACTTGGTTTCGCAGTTGGTTTCGTCACAATTTTTGCAAAAGATTAAATACGGAATCAAATTAGTCGAAATTTGATACAAAAGTCATGTCTGGAAAATAGTTGAACAAGAGTGCTTTGTTAACAGTTATCCCTAGAAAATTTATAAGGGGAATTTCGTTTGTGGGGAGCCCTACACATGAAGCGACAGCTTATGCTCGAAACGAAACTTTTAATTTGTTCTTGATCAATTTATTTCCTAATTTGACTAAACTTATTTAATTTATGGCTCTAGTAATAAAATCATTACATGAAAATACTAATTTGCAGGTGGTTTTGTGAATAACTCACTAAGAGCTTTCATACGGCATGGGTATACTTTAAGTTTTGCTGTATAAGCAAATTTTAATGAAACACGGACGGTTTTTGTTAAATTTCTCCGGGTTTCTGATAAGGTAACGCAAAAACTGATTGTTACTGGTTTATTACGCCTCAAAATATTTCTGCATTACCTCTGAATGTTTTAAACTTAATTAAAATAACGATATATGGGCCAGATTGATTGAAGGACCTATCCTGATAGCCCCGAAACCGCAAAAGCGAATCCTTTCGTTTTTACTTTTGCAGTGTACGAAATAAATAACAAAACAACACAAAACAAATGCGATTCGTTTTACAGTTTCTTCTATGTCTGGACCATCACCACAAGGCGTACAAGATTTCTGACATATTTTTAGCGGCACTAGTTCCTTAACTATATTTGACAGCTGCATTAAATCTGTGTGCAATATTATTATGTCATCTGTACCTACCTCCTATGATTCAATTTAATATAAGGATGCGATTCAATGAATGTTTGTAGCACATTGCCCATATTGAACTTGTAAGGAGATAAAGAGAATTCTTGCTTCACCCCAATGAATTTGTCCATCACCGTCGTTCTCTGTTGTCACTATAAAATCGACGTCCTTACCCATAAACATGTTCTCACTATTTTGTTACTAGACCAACGCTATCAAATGCACTCTTTTTGTGGTAGCCTCTTGATAGTTTTCCAGGCATCCCGTATTTTTAACTTGCTTCATATTCCATCATCTTGGCAATTAAATATGTCCATATAGCCCTTTTTGTTCCTATATTCAATGTCATTTTTGCTCTTGTCAATGTCATATATGAACCAATTGCGAAACCGTTCTGTTATTCCTCCTTGTTATACAAGCAGATAGTTTTTCCTAAGTAGTGCATACAAAAAATAAGTGCTGACATAATTCGTCGAGGTGCATATTTGGGCCTAGTAAATTGTTTTGTTCCTTTTGTCCTTTTCTAACCATAGATAATTTGTTTAATAAATTGACAAAAGAGTGTAAAATGCAAAGGCCCGATTGGCGTTTAGGCCTGGCCCAACTAGCTGGCGTTAATTTTAATTTATTTTACTTTATTCTAACGATCAAATTGTGCAACTTATACTGGTTACTAATAATTTAAGTAGCTCGTGATTCTATTTCTACCAACAAGTCATACTCAATCGAAAGTAATTGTCTATCCTATAGGAATGTATTCAAATCTCGTGTTAACCCTTTTCTTCAAAAATACCAAAATAACCAGCCTCTTCAAATACTATAACTCAAAATGTAATCTTCATTTCCACACCAACCTCTTTGTTCCAAGCTCCCAAATCAATTAAACAAATTATGCCCAAGACAGTTAAGAATGCCTCTTGGCCCGAAGAATGTCAGAATGCATTTATACAGTTAAAAAGTGAATTGTCTAGAATAGTATAATGAAAACTATTGGATTCACTAAGATTTTTCTCAAAACAGTTGTCGGATGTCAAAAAGAAATAATCAGCATTCGACATGGAGTTATCTGACAATCAAACATTTTCTACACAAATCGAGTTTCATCCAGATTGGTTGAGAAATGAGTATGATCTAATCTTAACCAAGGCAACAACAATTCTGACTTGACAAAAACAACAAGTTGCATTTCATAGGATTTTATGAACGTCAATAGTTGGTAGAGAGACTTTGTGTATTTCGAGCTTTTTTAAAGCTTTGAAATCTGTTAATCTTAATTTAACTTGAATCGTTTGTCATATGATTCACATTTCAAGTAACGAGAAAATCGTTTAAGTTTTATTTGAAGTCTTAAGTTCATGATAAGTCTATTATGCAATACTCGAAACTAGATTAGTCTCCGAACGTTCGTGAATAATTTCGAATATTGAGAAATTTCGAAAATCTTAAGTATGCGGTAAGTCTCGAGCAATTTTGAATTTCTAGAATAGTCTACTAATAAAATGGTTTTCGAACGACCTTCAACAATCTCGAATGACTTCGAAAAATCAAATATCATTCTGAGCTTTCTAGGCGCTAGCCTGACCACAAGGAATTTGTTTGGCATTTTTGCTTCATTTTTCAAAGTTATAACTAACAATAAAACTGTTAAGATTCACCTGTTACAAACTTTAATTTTAGACTATTCGTCATGTCATACTTGGTTCTAATCTTAGTCTTAGATGATTTTTTGTAGGTCCGGTTAGATTATAGGAAGCGCAAAATATCAAAAATCTTTATTATCGTGTAGGTAAACCTTCATAATTTGGCCGAGTACAGAGTTCAAATGTGGCCGGTATATTCTCTTCCAATTCTTCTTCTTTCGAAAAAATAACAGCCAAACTGTAACGGCCAGCTCTTTGAAAGCTTCATTTTAAATATTCCTAAACATTTTTATGATGAGCTTTTTAAGCTTTCATTAAAAGATTGAAAATTTCATTTTGAAAACTCAAATTTCATCAACTGTAAAAATGAGTTAAATTTAACTGCTTGAATCAAATTTTTCAAAGCTTTCACATGTTAAAAGCTTATTGAGAATTCTTAAAGACAACAATAACAAGTTGCATTTTTTAGATTTTTATTTAGATATGAATAACTTCTCAGACTATGGTGAGAGCAATGGTTAACGTTTATGCTCTTGGATTGCCGGTAGAGAGACTTTGATGTTTTTCGCTCTTTTCTTAAAGAAAGCTGCTAACTATGTTAATCTTAATTCAACCTGAATCGAATTGATAAATGAAAGATATTTAACGTTTAATTTAATTAAACTATCGAGCTTATTGAGCTTTTACCAGCACATGATTCACATTTCCAGTTAGGCCTACTCAAAGCTTTCTGGGTGCTCGCCTCAATGCACGAAGTTTGTTTGGCATTTTTACATCATTTTCCAAAGTTACAATTATCAACAAAACTGTTACGATTCCCTGTTACAAACTTTAATTTTAGACACTTCGTGACCTTTCACAAAAAACTAAACGATTCAATTTTATGTAAACTAAGTTTTATCGTAATCGCGGTTGAAGATTGGCTTAGGCTTGACGTACTTGGTTTTAATCTTAGTCTTATATGATTTTTTGTAGGTCCGGTTAGATTATAGGAAGCGCAAGATATCACAGATAGATCATAGCTTTATTATCGTGTAGGTAAACCTTCATAATTTGGCCGATGACTGTCAAATTGGGATTCTCTTCGAATTCTTCTTCTTTCAAAAAAAACAGCCAAACTATAAGGACCAGCTCTTTGAAAGCTTCATTTTAAATTTTTCTAAACATTTTTATGATGAGCTTTTTGAGCTTTCATAGAAGATTGAAAATTTCACTTTGAAAACTCGAATTGCATCAGCTGTAAAATGGGTTAAATTTAACTGCTTCAATCAAATTTTTCAAAGCTTCCACATGTTATAAGCTTATTGAGCTTTCTTAAGTGGATTGGTCCAGATTGGTTGAACAATTGTTCAAATGTAACGTAATATTGATTTAGCTGGGAATCATTCATGACAACAACACAACAACAAGAAGTTTCATTTCTTAGGATTTTATTTAGATATGATTCACTTCTCAGACTATGATGGAAGCAATGATTAACGTTTATGCTCTTAGATTTCCGGTAAAGAGATTTTGAAATTTTTCACTATTTTCTTAAAGCTGCCAACTATGTTAATCTTAATTTACCTGAATTAATAAAAAAGTATCGAGCTTATTGAGCTTTTACCACCACATGATTCACATTTCCAGTTAGGCCTACTCAAGGCTTTCTGGGCGCTCGTCTCAACGCACGAATTTTGTTTGGCATGTTTACATCATTTTCCTTTTAATTAACAACAAAACTGCTACGATTCGCCTGTTACAAACTTTAATTTTAGACACTTCGTGAGCTTTCACAAAAAATTAAGCAATTGAATTTCTGTCGACTAAGTTTTATCGTAATCGCGGTTGAGAAGTGGCTGACTGATTCTAACGTGAGTCTTATATGATTTTTTTTAGGTCCGGTTAGATTATAGGAAACGCAAAATATCAAAAATCCTTATTATCATGTATGTAGGTAAACCTTCATAATTTTGATAAGCTTTTTGAGCTTTCGTAATAGATTTAAAATTTCACTTTGAAATATGAGTTAAATGTAACTGCTCGAATCAAATTTTTCAAAGCTTTTACATGTTTTAAGCTTATTGCGAATTCTTAAAAGATGAAGTATTTCACTTCTACGTAAATCAAGTTTCATCAAGATTGGTTGAAAAATTGGCCAGGCTTTGACATTTTCGAGCTTTTCTTAAAGCTTCTAACTATGTCAATCTTAATTTAACCTGAATCGGTTGCTAAATAAATAAGATTTAACATTTAATTGAATTAAACAGTCCAACTTATTGAGCTTTTATCACAGGAATGCGAAAGTCACCAAAGTTGTATAAATCTAAAATTTTAATTAGCTCCTTACGTTTAATCTTATCGAAATGCTAGACGAAGCTAATTTTATGTACTTTGTGTACTTGTATATGTGAATAAAACATTTTACGAATTTTGTGAAATCTGAAAAGCTTCTTTTTTTTTATTCCAAAAACTATTTCGTTACATATGTACAAGATATCGAGAACACAAAATTGTAACATCTGACTTCGTTCAATTTTATAGTAACAACAAAAAAATTTATTCAAGATTAGATGTACACAACATACATACTCGAATATATCAAAATGTATATAAAAAAAAAACGAACAAAAAAAAAATGTTAATCCATTTTCAAATAATATAATGGGTTACATCGTGTGATATGTGTGAGAAACAAATCATATGGTTATCATATCGTTTGTTCTAACTACACTCTCTCACTCTATATATATATTCGTACACATTATCCGATATACTCGTAAAATAATAAAACTTATTTATATCCCGAAAAGCAAAAAAAAAACACAAAAACGTTTTGTATATATGTCGTCATTTCTGAACCCTTTTTGTTATTGGTCTTGTGTTGAAAATCTCATTTAAATAATTTTTGTGTGTTACTTTCCAAATTACAACACGAGTGGAAACAATGTTGAATTTAATCGAAAACATTTTTTTTTTTTTTTTGTTCTATTTGTTCTATATGTGTGCTAACCTTAAAACCAACTCATTTATTGTTGTCGTGGAATATTTTTTTTTTTTTGTCGGCATTGTGTATCTTGATTAGAAAAAGCTTCTACACGTGTACATACAAACAGCATTTTAATTAAATCGTCGGGTATATTACATTTAGGGCTGGTGAATATCGAGATGTGTATGTGAACGGTTTTGTTGGACTGTGCAATGATACTTGAAAAATAATTTGTATGCAACATAGGTTTGGTATCTATAGATGGATAAATTTCTTTTAATTACATTATCATATTATAAGTGTGTGTCTGTCTGTATGTTTTATAATAAATTTCCAGCTTCACGTATGCTTTTTTTTTTTTTTTTTTTTTTGTAAAGGTACACATTTTAATTTTCACTCTACATCTCTCTATATGTACATATATTGTATTTTTATTTACCTCAGTGATTTATTATTTCCTTGTACAAGAAGGAAACTTCTTCAAAATATGTATAAACAGAAGCAAAAATAATGAATATTGTGTTGAAGAAAATGAAATATATTTTTGCTTCTTGAAGCTTTTGGTTGTAATGTATACGAATACGTAGGTATATTGCATATTATATTAAAATAATGGTCTTATTATAGCATCGCACACCAGTCATAAAGCAAAAGGATCAAAAATAATAGAAATATGCTTTAGATACACATAATACAGTTTATTTTGCAATATATATGATTATAGTCAGTATATTTAAAAATTTTGACGGGTTTATTACATAGCAGAGGAGGATATATATAGTACTATAAAAATGAGATTTACATAGATGATTTAAAATAATATTGTAGGGTTTTATTGAACCCCATCTACATAAAAGTGTAAATATGTTGTGTAGAATGAACCAAATTCGTTGAGATTAATCGAAATTAACTCATAGTGATTCGCTCTGAGTTAGGCATACGAATAGGGTATCCAGATTACTCTACTTTGAAAGTATTCGCGGGTAGTCAAATACTCTTTATTTTAGTAGGAGATCAAGTGACTTAAATTTATTAATTATCCCGCCAAAAGCTTATTTCGCATATTTTGACGTGAAATTACTCAATTTTTAATTATGAATTAATGCCGAGACATCAATTTTTTCAAAACTGAGTTAAATCCGCTGAATTAATTATTTATTAAATTTTCGAGAAATGGTTTAATAATAAGATGTTAAATTCATTTCAATATATTATTGAAGTACATTTTCATGAAGGTGTAAAATATGTGCAATCCAATAAGTATTCTAGTACTTTTTCGAGAAGATATACGGACCGTCTAATTTTTGTAGCGGAACAAATTCATACCTACTGCGGGGAGTTAAATTCATTTGGAAAAGAATTATTTTTGCAGGTAAATTTGAATTTATTCCACGTCAATTTAATTCTTTTTCAATATGAATATGAATTAATTCCGCGTGAAATTATTTCATTTTGAAAAAAAAATTAGATTTTAAAAAGTTTTATATAATATTGAAAATGGGATTAATTTCGCCATACAAAAATTATCGGTGCAATAAATTCCCGCAGAGTTATTTCGTGCCCCTGAATCAAATTAACCGAATAATCGATCAAATTATACCTAACTAGCTGACCCGGCAAACTTCGTTTTGCCCAAAATAGATATTTTGATTGAATTAATTTCGAGCATTCACGATTCCACCCGAAATTTGTTTTTTTTTTCTATCACATTGTTCATTAGCTTCGTCACAATCAGTTGGGTTCCAATGCACAGTTTCGGGGCATGAAGATTTCGAAGCATAATGCCAGGCGAATCCAAAGAGTTTCGGAATTCCACTGGATAATTGACGACTTCGACTTCGCAGTCAACGCGATCGATCGATTTGTATGAACGCAATTCTTCCGGAATTTGATTTTGAATCGTCCAATTCAAGTCATTGACAAAAAATTGCGCGTACGCTCAACCAATCGTAGTTACGATAATTTTCAACAAAGTTCGGAAATATGTACGTTAGTGATTAGTTCGTCTTTCGTTGAAGTGAATTGGCAAATTTCAGATGGAATCGAGATTAAACCACTGGAAGTATCTACCGAAATTTGTCCATTTCCGATTCTCAGCAGTTATTTGGAGAAAACTTCTGCGATTCTATCCTGTTGCAGGAACACTCGCAAGTCGCCCGCGAAAATCTTTCAATGTTCGATCGAATGCTGCTAATCGAATGTAATTGAGTCGTTCTGTATCAACCTTAACGTACATTTCAACTGAATATTGTTGAAACAATCGGCGATATCTCAGTAACTGGTTATCAATGCTTTGCGAATCATCATTCGATATGCGTAAAAGTTCATTGAACTGACCTTTTTATTTGTCTCGACTCCTAAAAATTTGCAATTTATGAAGTTACAATCAAAAGTCTTTTTTTTTGTAATAACCATTGACCGGATTTATCATGTTGTATCTCAAGTGATATCCGTCTTCACCACGGCAGAACATAAGCTGTAGCACTTATTCGCTGTAGTGCGTTTCCAGTTCGGCGTTTGGTGAAATTACCTTGAATGATGGATTGTAATTTCGTTCATTTACAATTTCACCATCAAAAGACTCTGGTGGTGGAAGCAACTCTGGCAATTTCACGCTCGCGCAACACAATCCAGGCGGTTCTTTCTCAAATTTAACTGCTTTGTAATGCTGACAAACGACAGACATCTGACCAAATTTAATTGATGCGTGCGCAATGTATTGAATGTTTTACTCATATCGAAAGGCTGCACGTTCAATGTTCACCGGTTCAACCGTTGTTGTTCATTGTAAGCTTCGGTGATCTCTTCTGACTGTCGCACTCGATTTTCAATCATTCTGATTCGAGCTGATTTCCTTTCGATAGCAAGTTCCTCTTCCGTTCGACGTGCTGCGACATTTCGGTGTCGCGTTGCATTCTGAGAACGCCGACCAATGTTACCATGACCTCTTCTTGGCATCGTAACAAATATCGAACTGTAAATGATCATCACATAAAGTTGTCACGTAAAGTCTTTATGTTGAGAATTTTTCGACTTTTCTTTTTTCCTAAACCTTCGCGTAGCAATTACAAACAAACCCGCAGAAGGAAGTATCCAATTTTGTCCAGTCGTTTTCAAGTTTTAAGTATCCGAACAAACCAGGATATCTATATAGATTACTTATATTACCCAAATTATTTATAATAAAGCATCATATATTGAAGAAATATCACAAATGTCGAATATAATTCGAAAGTTCTCAATAATTTGTAAAATATCAAAGTTTTAAAGTATCTTGAAAATTCTAGATAACTGAAATGTGGCGATCGAGCTAGAATTGTCTGCCATTTAATTCCTTCATCCAAGCAGAATTTCCAAATTTTGATTTGGTGTGTAATTCGGACATAAATTGTTTATGCGCCTACGAAGTTTATGGTGTTTTCTGAGTAGATAAAAGCACATTCGCCACGCCGAGATACGAATCTATCAAGAGCTGCAAGGAACGATAAGTTGGAAAGATTACCAACAATCTCCATATGCCCTGACTTAGTAGCGAAACAAACGAATGGCTTGTCACTTTAATGGAGCTGAACTATGTTTAAGGGAATTATGTCATTCCAAGAGAGGTTAGGTATTGCCCACAGAGATTGCATGAATAATTTCGCCAATGGTTCGTTTAGTACAATTATTGCCAAATTTATACTTCACAAATGAAATATCAAAATTATCGTTAGGTGTGTTGAATAGTATTCCCGAAACAGATATTAAATTATCTGGTTCTGCCTCACCTGAGATCAAGGGATCATAATTAGAAGCAAACTTTCTACGTTCAAAACTTCCTATGCTGTCAACATATAATCTACATAGAATGGCAGATGCTTTAGGGTATGGTGATTCTTTGCCGACTGCCAATTGCTTTAGTGTGCAAGTAGCGAGGAATGGTGCACTTGCAGTTCCATAGGTAACTGTGCACTTTCGATAATATTTAATTTCATCCGATGAAGGATCACCAATTCTGTCGACTCTCCGAGTTGAATGATACGGCATATCAACCACAAGAATTACGGGATACGTTTTCTAAGTAATATTGTTTAGATATTTAGTTATGTTCAGAATTAAACTCTTCTATGTAGCTACCAAAATTTTTCTATCTTGGAATTTAATTCATTGAAGGCATAAAAAGAGGAAGGTTTCTACTTTTTCACCTATTATGTTGTCGTGATAAACTTCCGCTTAAATATGCAAACTTACTTTATTTGGATTAAAAGAATCAAAACCGGAATCAAAATGAATCGGTTCTGAAATGCGAGATTTTATATTCAGATGGTGTCGTATATTGATTTTGCTCTGGTTTATATTAATACGTTTGACGTTCGAAATTTAAATATTTGACAGATTCGTTATGTCATAATATTTCACTGAAAACCTTTATCTAGCAATGCTCTATATTTTAATTGATGACCTTCTAAATATTCCAACGGTTGATTTACATTACTTGCATGTACCAAAGGACGGCTTGTTAGGTTTGTAGTATTTTTTAATGAACAATGAGATCTAAAAGTTGAGAAATACCTTATCATTGTTAAAATGTTGTAATATTAAATTCATTTCCAACGTTTCTAATCCAAAAATATTTTTAGAACTTTTTCGCGAAGGTATAATGTATGTATGGCATTTCAGTTCAAGCTCACTGCAATTTGTTTCATTCATTTCACTTTCGATGACAATCCCTCTAATTTTTGTGGTGGAATAAATTCTTATTTATCGGTTGGTAAATTAATTAAATCCGCGACATTTAATTTTTAAAAACTTGACCTACTCCCTACTGAACTAAATCCTCGCAAAACTATTTCATTTTAAAAAATTGGATGTCACGGATTTAATTCATATTGAAAATGAAATTAATTTCGTCCTACAAACATTTTTGGTGGAATTAATACCCTCCAGTTAATTCATGTGTTTGAAGGTAGATTCCGAGTGCATAAAACGAGAGAACGAAATATGGTAAAGCGGAAAGTTTCGTTCCATTCCATTTCATTTCACTAAGTAGGAATTGACCTACACAATCAAATTTCCCGAGTATTCAAAAATGACGGTGCTAAGTACGTAGACATTTTAATATCATGTAATGCCGCAACCTGAAGTTGTCTCGGCATCTGGTTAGACGACAGACCATTACAAAAAATAACTGTTGATATTTGAGAGAAGACACACAACGATAAGGGTATTTACCTAATTCTTGACAATTACAAAATTGGAACTGGAAATACCCTGGCTGGTTTACACTTTCTTCGTACAGGCATGGGATGAATAATACAGTAGGCAATCGGGGGCTGTGATCGTTCGAGAAAATTCACTTAACCTGGTACAAAAACCTAGATCAAATTAAAATTGAAATAGAATTCAACAGAAAATCGAAGTTAAATTTACGAACGGGAAATTCAATTTTTAGTGAAGGAAATTATACGGAAGTGAAGTTATGCGAGATAATAAGACGATGAAACAGTTGATTTCTCTCTGCGAACTATGTCACCGTTTGTGATTTACTTGGCCTGATGTTCATCTATTGCTTCCTTATTTATCCCATTCTTAGGATTTGATCCCTTGCGATTTTCTTCTCTTTCGGAACCTTTCTCGGCCTAGAGTTTATTATCGAACAACAAATTCATGCAGAGTTCTTGAAATCTAATTTTTGGGAAATACTCCCTCCTTCGTCAAATTGGGGAATAGAAAATATTCCTTGGGTAAAATAAATCTGGAATCCATGTTCATAGTTAGCTTTTTTTTTGCGTTTCATCCGCTCTTTTAAATGATGTGAAATATCAACTCTTTATGTTGCATTACCTAGTTCTAAAAGATTTTTCCTGTCACATTTCCAGCAGAAGTTACTACTTTTAATTTAAAATTCTCGGGCTCTGGACTTTCTGGATCTTTCATTGTTGGCACCCAATCCATTTATAGTGCAATTTTTCGGAGGACTTACATATTTTAAGTCCAATTTTGTTTTTGTTCATATAGGGCTTCTTGAATTTGTCATGCTCCTTCATATTTAGATAATTTGGTTGAGAAATGATTTCAAAATGTTGGAACTCTGGCTAAATAAGGCAAGTTGCTGAAAAATTGAGATTCAAAATGTACAAAAAGAGAGAGAGAGATTAAAAAATCAGCAAATAGCAGCTTGGATATTTCTTGGCAGTATCAAAATTCTTCAGTGCCTACGTACAGAATTTGTGAGTTTTTTTTTATTGATAAATTTTCGTTGAAAACGGTCTACTAAAATTAAACGTCCAGAATTGTAATGGGCCATGTAGAATACAAACTTAATGCGATCGAATTTCTAGCCATCTGGGTTTGGAAAATTCAATTTTGCCAATTTTCTAATCAAAACCTAAATACATTATTCCTGCCTAATCTTAATTGCTAACCTTCCCTCCAACTTAATTGTTTCTTAATTAAATATCCTTATTTTAATCAATCTTACCGATTGTTAACGATTTTTTGTTGAAGGCAGCTACAAAAATGTATGTCATCGGTCGGTTTATACCGGGTAATTTTTTTAACCTGATACACTCAAATATCTCGGAAAATAAGCAATCTACGAAAAAAAAAAATGGTACAGATCAAAATTTAATTATTCGGTGGGAGAAATACATTAGTGTTAAAATTAGTACCCAGCCTCCTCCTTGTAGGTGGGGCGGGGAGTAACTTTGAAACTAAAATAAGAACCCCTATTTTTTACGGCTAAAAATACGTAGGATTTGACTGAAACATTTTTTTCGATTCATGATAGATGGCGCTGTAATTGACGAAAGTAAATTTTTTCGATTTCTCCTACTGAGAGCCTATGCAAACGATTCTGCAATACGTCTGCAATAAAAATACCACGGTTTCATTGTAAATACTCGAAATTGGTAGTCAAAAAATTTATTAATTTTGCAAATTTCGAATAACTGGGGGAAAAGGATGCTTGATTTACATGAGTCTCATCGCCTCATCATCTTTCAATTAAATTAATAGCTCAAAATGATGGCCTTCGACTTTAATGCAACTATTAATCCGCATTTCAAACGACTGTACACAACTGAGAAGTGTGTCTGCTTCAATTTCAGCACAAGCATTTCTCGTTTGCTCAATCATATTCTTACATATTGTTGGTTTTTGTTTGTAAACTTGGTCTTTGACCAAGTAAGATCTAGTGATCTGGCAGGCCAATTTACCGGACCTACTCTCCCGATCCAGCGACCATTGAAATTACGATCAAGTACTGCATCACGTGCTACCAACGAATAGTGTGCGGGACAACCATCATGTTGAAACCACATGTTACGTCGCACTTCTAATCTCAAGTCTTCAGATAATGTTGGCAGTTCATTTTCCAAAATTTTTCGGTACATTTGACCATTCAAGTTGTATTCAATAATGTGGGGGCCGATGAGTTTGTTGCCAATTATTCCTCACCACACATTGACAGTCCAAGGACGCTGATGTTCAACTTGGTGAAGCCAGTGCGGATTTTCAACACTCCAGTAATGCATGTTGTGGAGATTAACCGTTCTATGGTTTATAAAATACGACTCGTGAACGATACGTAACGAAAAAAATTTGGGTGTTGCTGTATTTGTTCACGTGCCCACTGACAAAAAGTTACCCGATTTTGGAAATCAACGTCATGAAGATCTTGGTGTAAAGACACATGATACGGATGATACCTATGACGATTTAAAATTTTCCAAACACTGGTCTGGGACAATCCGGAATCGCTAGCTATTTGTTGTATTCTAATATGAGGATTTTGAGCTACTGCATCCAATACATCAATCATTATTTTCTCCAGTGACTGTTGCTGGACGAGTCCTTTTTTTCGGTTGAACACTTCTATCAGTAATAAATTGTTTGACAGTACGCGAAGCGTAGAGAGTGACAGCATTATCAAGACAGTTAAATACACCGTTGTTAAGTAGTATTGATAACTTCACACAGGTATTGTTGTTTTCGAAATAATTTTAGGACTGAATCGGTATTTTTAAAACAAAATACAATCAATTTCATTAATTTGAAGGCCGATTTAATCGCATTTCCTGGTTTACGATAATGAGAAGCCATTTTCAGTAATTGAAAATTTAAGAAATACAAATTTTTTGAGACTAACTTCGAGTATTTGCAATGAAACCATGGTATTTTTATTGTATACGTATTGCATAATCGTTTGCGTAGGTTCTCAGTAGGAGAAATCGAAAAAAATTGTGTATCGTCAATTACAGCGCCATCTATCATGAATCGAAAAAAATGTTTCAGTCAAATCCTAGGTAGTTTTAGCCTAGGTATTTTATATAAATAATAGGGGTTCTTGGAGGAGGGGAGTACTAATTATAACACTACTGTATTTCTCCCAAGGAATAATTAAATTTTGATCTTTACCATTTTTTTTCGTAGAGTGTGCTTATTTTCCGAGATATTTGAGTGTATAATAATAATAATAATAATAATTTATTGGCATAACTTAACAAAATTTGGTTTTCTTATAAGTGATTTATATATTGGGATGAGCTACTTATTTAATAGAGCTTTACTACAATTAAATGGTTAATTAATGATATTAGCGATTTACTTCAATTAATTGTGTTACAATTATCTTAAATGATTAATTCAGCCCATCTTAACCTAATCTTACACTAAACTTAAAACTATAAAAATCACTACACTTTCAACATGCCATATGTACATACCTGAGGCATGTATATTAGCTTTGAAATAATAGGCAATTTATGCATAATCAAAATATGTTTAGATTGAAAATCCTAACGTTTGTATTAATTGATTATCTATAAAATGTAATTTAGATATATATTTTATTTTAGATTCGTTAATGAGTATTTCAATTAATTTTATCTTTACTTCCTAATGCAGCCGATCAGTGTGGTATCTTCTAGGTAAGTTCCTAATAATTTTTAGGAATTTATTCTGAACGATTTGTAACTTTTGAATATGAGTTTCCGGTAGCTCTGCCCATAAGGGAGCCCCATACAATATAATAGATAGGACCATCGCTTTATAGACAAGTATTTT
Organism: Tipula vernalis; assembly: GCA_958295665.1. Taxonomy (NCBI): domain Eukaryota; kingdom Metazoa; phylum Arthropoda; class Insecta; order Diptera; family Tipulidae; genus Tipula; species Tipula vernalis. The sequence goes on from OY282560.1 coordinate 358,254,504, forward strand.
ACTATCAATATTCATTTTACTATTTCTATTTATGAGCGGATAGAGAGATTTCAGTAACTTACTTGTTTTCTCAATTACGCTATTGATATGGCTTTTAAATGTTAGCCTTTGGTCTAAATGAATTCCGAGATACTTCACTGATCGACTCCACTGTAAAGAAGAGCCCATAAGTATGATTGGTCTATCAGGCAATTTTCTCGAGGCCCGGCACCGAGTGAAGTATATTGCTTCACATTTTGGGGTATTTAAACGTAGTTTCCATTTATTGAAATAAGCAGTTAAGTCGTTTATGTACAACTGTAATTTTGACGTAATATTCGACCCTAGTTCATCGGCAGTAAAAATGGCTATGTCGTCCGCAAATAAAGCTATTTCACAGTTGTTCGATTTAGGAATATCATTTATAAATAGATTAAATAACAGTGGGCTTAATACTGCTCCTTGAGGTACACCACTGAAAAGTTCTTCCGTATTTGATGCACAGTTGGCGATCTGGACAAAATATTTGCGATTCTTTAAGAATGACTTTACCGTTTTTAGTATATATAAGGGAAAATTGAGACATTTCATTTTATAGATTATACCATCTCTCCAAACGAGATCAAAGGCGCTTTTAAGATCTAGTAGTATCGTGCCGGTTGACTTTTGTAATTTACGGTTTGTTTTGATATAATGGGTTAACCTGTGTATTTGATGGATAGTGGAGTGCTGCGATTTAAACCCGAACTGTTCATTAATTAGTATTCTGTTATCGTCTATATAAGTATCCATTCTAGATTTGACTAGTCTTTCAAAAATCTTTCCAATACAACTTAGTAAACTAATCGGACGATAGTTTAGAATTTCGGTAGGATCTTTCCCTGTTTTTATTACAGGTAATACTTTAGCAAGTTTCCATACATTAGGGAAATATCCTGAGGAGAGACATTTGTTGAAAATTTTACACAGCAGAGAAATTGCTATTGGTGGAAGATTTTTTAGTAGTTGATTAGGAATTTTGTCTACTCCTGGAGCTTTAAATGGTCGAACTGATTGTATAACGGAACTTAACTCTTTGCATGTTATTAGTTCTATATTAGAACCAGTATCTGGAATATCAGTCAAATCAATTTCATCACAAACATTTTTTATTTCGTTATCGAGTAAATTAATAGAACTATGTGAATCCGGAAATTTAAACGCTTCGGAGAGTGCATTACATTTTTCTTCGTTAGTAAATAATCTAATGTTGCTAGAGCCGTCCTTAAGTGGTGGAACAGGGCGAGGTTTATTCCTGAAGTTCTTAGCGGTGTACCAGAATTTTTTTGAACCCGTCTCCATATCTTTTAAATTATTTTGCCATTTATGGTTGATCAGAGCCCAGATCATTTCCTGAATTTTTTTATTTAAATAGTTTACTATTGTTTTAAAATATGGAAATCGGTATCTAATAAATTGTCTTCGTCTAAGATTTTTTAGTTTTATTAGATTCTGAATCTCATCAGATAATTGAATACGTTCGGGATGTTTCAATGGAGTTTCTGGCACACTAATAGTCCGAGCTTCTGTAATTATTTCAGAGAATATATTTACCGATTCTTCGATATGTCCGTTATTATCTAATAGAAAATCATGATTTGAAAGTTTATAATCAATATATTGTCGGAATGATTTCCAATCAGCCTCGCGGTAATTAGAGTAAGTTGGGACCAATCTACTACATTTAATCTGAAAATTGAATTCGCAAAGGACTGGATATTGGTCTGAATTGAGATCCTGAATATCGCTACATTATGCACATACATAGATTGGTTTGTTAAAAATAGGTCCAAATAGCTGGGAATACCTCTATGGCTGTAATAAGTAGGCTTATCCGGTGTTAAAACTGAAAAATTGTTGGAATTGACATGTAAATTATGCAAAGTGCGCCCACCTTTATTATTTCTCAGATAGTCCCAACTAGTATGTCTACAGTTAAAATCACCACCAATAATGAATGGGGATGTAAAGTTAGTAAGCTTGATCAAATCATTTCGAAAATCTACAACATTGGAATTTGGACAATAACAAGATATAATTTTTAGATGGTTTCCGTCGTCAAGTTCAACAGCTATTCCAATAGATTCAATCGAATTCATATTAAGATCAGAAGACAAACTATGAGATATATTCCTTCGGATTAAAATAGCTACTCCACCTTTCTGTTGTCCTACCCGGTCATTTCTATATATAAAATATCCCGTACAATTAAGCGCTATATTAGGCTTCAAATGGGTTTCCGTTAGTAACATAATGTCTATCTTGTTGTCTGTAAGAAATTTTTCCAATAAGTGTTTTTTAGGTTTAACGCTCCGTGCGTTCCATGTGGAAATTTTTAAATTATTATGGATGACCAACATACCTATGAGCGACTTCTGAGAGCATTCGAATTTGTTCAATTTTTCTTTTACAATTCTTCGATTTGTCAACAATTTCACTAAAAATAAGAAATAATTCGTTATGTGTAAATAAATCACTGTTTGATTTTACCGCGTTTGCATATCCTTGATTTGATCCTGATGGTTGGTTGTTAACGTTGGGTTGAATATTCTGATTTATTGTAGCTGGAAAGTCGTTTAAGTTCCATTGATATTCTGTATTATATTGTTGCTGCGTTGATTTTGCTTGTAAGTGCTGTTTAATTGATAGTTGTTTCTTCATATTCAAGTATTCGCTCCTAGCTGGGCAAATGACGGAGTTAGCTGCATGATTGCCATTACAGTTGGCACATTTAAATTTTGAAGCATCGTTGTTAAGGGGACATTCTTCCGAATCTTTGTGTGTAATGGTACAGTATCTACATCTTGGTTTCATAAAGCAATTTACAGCGCCATGACCGAACATATGGCATTTGTAGCATTGCGTAAGTCGATTAGGCCGGTTTTGATAGATGTCCCAATTACATACTACGTGCGCTACGTATCTTACGCTTTTAAGTTGATTCAGTTTAATTGTACCTTTTTTATATAAGACGTAGTAAACTGCATCGTTATCAAATCGTTTTTTTTTAATTCAATTTTATGAACTTTTAAAGGTTCAAAACCTTGATCTTTTAACGAATCCACAATTATTTGAGGATCCATATCTGGTAAACCATATAGCACAAACTTCGTTGTCTTATCATCATTCATAGTGAACGAATAACCTTCTTGATCACCAGTTTTAATTTCATTTAGAATCTTGTCGTAATCACTTTCACTAAATACAAATACTTTTACTCCTATTTTGATCAACTTTAAACCGTATTTCTCAATTTTTAATTTTTTCATCATATCTACCATATGACTATGACCAATTTTTGTAACAATTGGTGGAATTCTGCTATGTTGCGTAACATTTCTATTGTTGTTACGTTGACTGACATTGATACCGCTAATATTTCGAACGATTGGTTCGAACTGATTTTGACGTACTGGTATTGCGAATATATTATTATCCGTTATGTTGTTATTATCTACATGATTAGACATTTTTAATAATTTGTTCTGGGAATCATTTGATAAGGCCCATGGCCTTTTCTTGAAATTTCCAGCCAATTCTATTCACAATTTATTATTTCTTGTCACTTAAACTTTTATATTCGCTGTTTTCACACACTCTGTTTACAGAATTTAATTGCTTTTATTTACAGTTTTTGTTTTAAATTATTTACCAAAGTAAATTACAATCGATGTGTATACATCGAGAGACAAAACTCAACTCCCTTGAGTGTATCAGGTTAAAAAAAAAATCACCCGGTATTTTCTATAGAAACATTTTTTTTTTTTTTTTTTTATACTTGGTCATGTCTCCAAGAGTGTCTAAAATTTGGCCTCACTTGCGTCATTCGTAAAATAATTAATAATGCTCTGCTTAAGTCTGGAAGTTACAATTCAAGTTGACGTTGAGTAGAATGTGAGAATGCGTGTGAAGTTTATCCTAAACTTGTCCTAAACTTATCCTAAGCCTTACAATTCCGTTACCCTGTTAATTTTTTTTATTCCTAATAAATAAATTGACTCCCGCATATGAGAATAAACTAATTTCTACAATCGTTTTATTTAAAAACGTTAAAATCCATAAATAAATTAATCAAAACCAAAAACAGGATGTACATACAAATCGCAATAATTGTACAGTCGTACAAATGCATTCCAAATTCAATTTATACTCGTCTCGAAGTAATTCGAGTACTACCATTCGTGTGTCTATGAAATTATAATGTCTAACATAAAAGAGCATTAACGGCAACAAATATTTTTGGGGGAATCGGGGGGAATGTACCCTCAACATTAAACCCAATTATAAACATAATGTTAAAGTGATATTCTTGAAACCGTAGTGTTCTATTTCTGTTATTGACAGGTGTGAAACCAGGCACGGATGGACGACATCGGTTGCCAATCAAACGTTTAGCGTCAAGAAACCGGCGCAAAATTCATGTTTTAGTCTGTAGAGACTGGTATTCGACGATGTCATAGCCGATCATTCATGCTTCCTGCAGCGCCAGGAAATCGAGCCTATACTTATCCGAGGCGTTTGTTGAGGTTTCGAAACAAAAACATTTTACAGGTTCGGCTCTTAACCCACCGCCAACCTCCTGTAGGAGGACCATAGCCCTCATACTTTAGCCTACTCTTTTAACAGAGTAGTTACCAGTGGCCGCCACGAAGAGGCAGTGTGAGTGCACTCGCTGAAGTTGTATGTGGCACTGTTTCCAAATATTATTATTATTGGTGATTTTGTGCCACATTATCGAAACAGATCAAACAATTATTTTTTACAGACAGTGAATTTGTAAGTATAAATTTTTGGAGTTTATGTCTATATTGGTTAAAAGCCGTTAAATAACTTTCCTGTTTAGATAAGTGCACTTCAATAGTAAAATTAGAGTTTACTAAAAGGTCCAAGCTGTAAATTACAAGAACCCCGCAATTAAAGGTATCTTTTTGTTTTGGGAAAGCCTCATTTGCTTGAATTGAAAAAATAGGATAGTCTAATTTGCTCATTTTGCCTAGCTCTGTTAGATAATTTTGTGCTAGATCCCCTTCAGGTTTCAAAATTTTTTTTAGGAAATAATGGATCATAGGTAACAATTACATGTTCATCCATGTCTATATAAATTAAAACCCAATGATTTCCATTAATGCAGAGTGGAAAGAAATTGTACCTAACTTCTGGGAAAATTTCAAGCTCAAACTGTTTGTCCGAGCTTTCATCGTATTTGAAAAGTACATGTTTATTAAAAACTTTTAAGAGACCTGATTAGGATCTAAACACACAGAAATTTTCCTTTTAGTTAAATGAGAGATGCAGACACATAAAACATCCTCTGTTAAATAACTATTACCGGTTAGGGATGAGAAACACGAAATTGGGAGCCTTGTCACCCAATGACAGTTAATCTCAAAATGGCCTAAGCAAATTAAACGGTTCTTAAAATTATTATAATAATCTACGCTGTCTATCAAATAATTTGGCTTCGTGTACCCCCTATTCCCCCGATTCCTCCAAAAATATTTATTGCCGTTAATGCTCTCTTATGTCAGACATTATAATTTCATAGACACACGAATGGTAGTACTCGAATTACTTCGAGACGAGTATAAATTGAAAGTGAAATTCTGTTGAATGACTATAATTAAATAATTTGGCTTCGTGTATCCCCTATTCCCCCGACTCCCCCAAAAATATTTATTGCCGTTAATGCTCTGTTATGTCAGACATTATAATTTCATAGACACACGAATGGTAGTACTCGAATTACTTCGAGCAGGGATCGGAAAACCCTAAGATTTCGTTACGTTATTGGAAAAAATTCCCAAATTTTTTTTGATTACGTTATAACGTTATTTAACCTTAAATCATTTGAATCGTTACGTTACATAACGTTATTTAGCATTATATAATGTTTTTAACGCTATAGAACAAATAACGTTATCTAAAGTTAAATATATTATTAACCTTTTCTTTAGTAAGGTTTTAACTCTAGCACTCACGACCAGTCAAATAGAGGATTCAAGGATGAGGAAAAATAGTGAATTTAATAAATGTACAATCCGTCATTTTGACCGATCGGTAGTTCTAGTGTTAAATAATGCTACCAGGAATTAAATATATCATGGATTCCGCGTTTCGTACAGTGACATGTTTCAATTTGTATAAGTGTTTTATAACTGTGCAGTCAGGTTTTTTAAACTTTGTCAATAACTATCAAACCCTAGATTTTATTTCGGCAGATTGAATCTAACATAGAATAAACAAAATGAGATATGTAAACAAATGTACGTTACGTACGCGTGGCAAAATTGATATGGAACTAATGTAATGATTGATATATCGAAATTTAGCAAAATAAGAGTGAATAGAAATTTATTATTTGATTTCGTGTATTTTTGGACCACGTTTCACAGTTTTAAAATTATTAATTCATTCGTGCATTTTTTATTTTGTTTTTTTCAATGATCATTAAAACATTTGCTTTATTAGACGACGCATTTTATAGTGTCGTTCATAGACGAAGACATCGCCGATAAGTTGGGGTTGAACGGCCCTATTCAATCACTTAAAATACAATGGACGAACAATCAAGTGAAGTAGCAGGATGATTCAGAAACTGTTAGTGTATCAATTAGTGGAAATTACGACCAGGCGAAACCCTATATGCTAAGTCATGTCAAGACGATGAAGAACCTTTCACTGTCGAATTCGATAGAATAGTGAAATATTTCAAATGTTGGCCCAACATAAAAAAGGTCTCGTTCAACAACGGTAAACCATTGATTTTAATTGGACAAGACAATTGGCCCGTGTTCGGTAATCGTAAAATCATTTACGGGACCTGGAACGGTCCTGCCCTCAGCAAAACACTACTGGGTTGGGTGTACCATGGAAATATTGACGAACCGGTCGGTAAACGCTCCGAATTACATTTGTCACGTTTTCCAAACTGACAAGTCTCAAATGGAGAGAGACGACATCAACATTTTACATCAGTTAGTGAAAGAACTGTGGAAATTCAAATCGTGTGGAACAAAAGCCAAAACAGAACTTGGACTGTCTCTAGACGACAAAAGGTGCACCGAGATCCTCGAAAATACAATTAGACCTGTAAATGATGGGATAATTGAGTGTGAAGCCACACCCAGAAAGTAAACCTGTAGCAATATCCCGGTTACATTGTTTAGAGCGTAAAATGGACAAAAATTCAACGGCTTCATTGTATTCCCAAAAAATCAAGGAGGAGGTGGGGTTCCTCTTCAATGCTACATTGTATTTCCAAAAAATCAAGGAGTATATCGACAAAGGGTATTTGAAGAAAATATCATCAGTCGACGTTGACCAGTCAAATCCAAAAACTTAGTATTTGCCTCACTTCGGGGTGATAAATCAGGTCCAACGGAAAGTGCTTAAATGATTTCTTGTTTTCCGGACCTGAGTTGAACAATTCACTACCGAACATCTTGATTAATTTTCACATCCATCCAGTAGCATTCGTCGTCCACATCAAAGAAATGTTTCTACAAATCAAAGTTCGAAAAGAAGATCAACCGACACAGCCATTGCTATGGAGAGGAATGGATCGAAATCGAGAGCCAGACATTTTTGACATATAGGTGGTACTTTTCGGATCCACTTGTGGTCCCTGTCTGGCTCAGGAGTTAAAAAATCAAAATGCCCGCGATTTTATATCAGAGTATCCGGAAGCCTGTAACGAAATAATCAAGAATGATTACATGGACGATTATTTGAGTAGTGCAACTGACGAGCAAAAAGCGAAGAAACTGATTAAAGATGTCATTGCCGTTCATTAGAAGTGTAACTATATGATCTGCAATTGGGTTTCCAACTCAAAAGCTGTTTTAGAAAGCATCAACAGTAATTTGTGTGCTAACAACGATGTCAATCTAAATTTCGAGAACAACCTACAAATAGAGCGAATTTTAGGCATGTGGTGGGATTACAAAATCGCACATTTTGTGTACCCATTAAACTTTAATAAAAAATAACCGGACGTTATCAACCTATCAAGACGACCGATGAAATGAGAAGTGTTGAAAATAATCATGTCCGTCTTCAACCCACTTGGACTCCTGTCAAATATTCTAATTGGTGGAAAAATGATTATGCAAAAAATATGGGAAAGTAATATCAATTGGAACGATAAAAACAACAACCGAAAATGGGACAAAACTCTACAAATTCCACAAAGATATACATCGTTTCCGATAAACGACACCCAAACCGAACCTCATGTTTTTTGTGGCGTATCTCAAAATGCATTTGCTGCTGTTGTATTTTTACGCTCGGCTAGCGACGTCTTTGAAGAAATCGTTGAATATCAATGTGAATGCGACATACCTTTGGGGCGACTCAGAAAATGTTTTTCGTTGGATTAAGTCACGCGCTAAACGGTTCAAAGTTTTCGTCGCTCAAAGAGATTGTGAAATTCAGGAGTTGATAAAATAATGCATCCGAGTGGTATTACGTACCCAACTGCTGACAATATAGCAGATGACGCAACAAAAGAAAAAAAATACATTGATTTCGACGATAATTCAAAATGGTTTAAGGGCCCCCTTTTTATGTACGGTCCTACAATTATATGGTCCAAACAAGACACGATTCGAGTGTCTCAACTTCATCTCTAACGACATTGTCATTTCTCCAATTCCTGATGTCAACATATTTGGAAAGTATTGGGGAATTGTATGAAAATTGAAAAATTATGGTTTCAACCAACGCAACACGACTGCTATTCTTCCGAAATAAAACTCTTATCGATCGGTAAGTCAATTCCGAAAGTTAACAGTTTGGGATACCTTCCGTGTGTAGTACATACGTATAGAACTATTCGTCTGAGGGGTTGTCTAGACAATCCGAACCTAAAATGATGACAAGAAGAATCCGATTGTTTTGGACGCGAGTTACCCATCATCAAATTAATCATCAAATGGTACCATGTCAAAAATAATCATATTGGAATCGACTCAATCAACTATAATATTCGGGAAAGATTTTGGATTACTCAATTAAGAAATACCCTCAAGAAAATCTCCCGTGAATGTCAACACTGTAAAAATAAAAGGGCAATTCCAGAAATTCCAATCATTGGATAACTACCTTTGTGTCGATTCGAATCAACCGCCAGGACCCTTTGAAGTAACCATTGCACGATGTCGAATAAAACGCTACGATGTAATTTTCACTTGCATGGTTAAATGCGCCGTACTTCGTACATCTGAAAATTGCACACAACTTGTCAAGTAACGCCTTTATGTTTGTGATTCCACAATTCGGTAGTCGACGAGGATTCCCTGAAGAGATGTATTCAGACAAGGACACCAACTTCAGAAAAGCCGAAAAGGAAATAGCTGATGCTATTTCTTATTGGTACCACATCGACATGCAGCAGACATTTACCATGAAGAACTGCAGATGGTATTTCAACCCACCAGCCGCACCACATATAAGAGGTGCCTGAGGGCGTCTCATACGGATAGTCAAACAACACCAATTATGCTTTTCGGACACTATTCTGTGAGATCGAAAATAAATTAAACAGCCGGCCACAGAACCATTAACACCAAATCATTTTTTGATTTTGTCGTTAGATGCAAGTTTACGTTTTGGTCAGACGGGTGACAAAGACCTGAATTTTCTAAACCGCTAGAAAGGCACTCAACAATTGTTGGAACAATTTAGCAAAAATATGGGTAAACCAATACTTATCACAAGTCATCATTTCCAACAAATGGACACACTGAATGTCCGAACATTAATATTGGAAACCTTATGGACCCCGCAAAAGATGGACGAGTTCGAGTTGTGGACATCAGGACAAAGACCGAATTATTGTTATTTTTTTAAATTAGCTGTTACCAATGTATATATATATATATATATATATATATATATATACATATATATATATATATATATATATATATATATATATATATATATATATATATATATATATATATATATATATATATATATATATATATATATATATATATATATATATATATATATATATATATATATATATATATAATTACATGCATGGCATGTAAGACTTAATAAAAAAATCATTTTTTTATTCAACTTTTAACATTTATTTAATCTACATGTCACTTTTACGGAGTTAAAATTACAACTGACTTAATTATGAATTATATTTTCTTAATTCTAATCTAAAATTATTAAAAATGCTACGTGTGCGTCTTATGCTTATCCGCTGGCTCGGGTTTCGCGTATCTTATGATGTTTTCTTTAATTGCATTCTCCAAGTGTGGGAAATGCAATTAAGCATTTTCTTTATGTTTGTCTTTTACATGAGACGCATGAGAAATGCTACTATGCACTTCGTTGGAACGTAATTCCTCCGGGGGGTGAAAAAAGGGCGTCCCCGTCCTTGAGCTTGTCGGTCGCTTCTTTCAATATGTTTGACAACTGGTTGACTTTTTCCCTCTCTGATGATTTTGGAGTTGAGCTGCTTATTTTTACCGTAGCGGGTTGTATACCACGGAGGACAATATAAATGATGAGACTTATTATCCCGATTGATGATATCGTTACTGTTCCTGATAACGTCCACATCCAGTTTTGATGTTTGATCTGTTCTAGATACACGTTCTTGATTTCCTTTCTGTTTCGAGTATTCTCCTCCTTTATTATGTTGATGTCTAACGCTTTTATTAGTTGCCTTGTTGCGTTTATGTTATACAGCGCACCTTGGATTTCCTGTAGGTCACTAGTTAACTCGTACGATTGGAATTTTCTGTTTTTAATTGTTATGCTGCAGTTCCAGAACGTTAGTAAAAAGTTTCCCGTTAATTTCCTATCGCTAGGTCCGCAATCTGAGTGTAATGTTTCGTTGTTTGCGTTATTTATAATTAATCTGTTTTCGGAAATAAACTGCATTTCTGTTTCCATCTGGGATGTCACGTTGCAGTGGCTTGATGTGCCCATTATTAGCGGTTTGATGCAATTGTCGTCAAATTCCTGTATCTCTGAATGACTTTGTACAAACTGCTTGTGATCCAATGTTGTATATAACTTCTGGTTGTTTTTGATGAGGTACAGTGGATGGTCCCGTATGACTGTGTTGTTAATGGCTAATGGTACAATCATCAATGTGCTTGAGGTTTCCTTTTCCAATTTTGGTACCTGGAGGATGTATAATAGTGTTTCACCGCTTATAGCGACTTTCGGTGTTACAAACTGTAATGCCTCGTCGGGAAATGAGATTTTGATACCCTGATTGACCAATAAATCTTTAATCTTGATCATTTCGGTCAATGTCAGAATTTTACTGCTTGGTAAATTTACTTTTGTCCTAACTATTGCTTCTTGAATTTCTTCTAATATTGTATTTATAGTGTCAATGGTTACTATAGTTGCCAACATGTCTATTTCTGTTAGTATTACTTTATTACTGATGGTGCTGTTCATTATTGCCCTGTTCACTGTTGCAGTTATCATTTGGATTCTTCGATCTATTTGTTGATTTATATAAAATTGTTGGTTATTGGCGTCTATTAATTGATTCATGGTGTTGTTGATTATACGCAGGTCTTCAGCGTCGGGATTCCCCGCAAGCCATTTCCATCCTGAGCCCAAAGCATCCCATCGTTTATGTCTGGTGCTTTGAAGTGGTTTTATTTGACGTAGGTTGTCGTGTAGCTTTTTAATTTTTTGTTTTACTATGTTATGTAATTCTAATTTATCGTACATTTTATTGTTGATTAGTTTGTCAATTGTTCCTACCGTTATTTCTATATTAGTGAGGTTAATTGGATGTATTACCTTAATATTTCCCACTTGAATTTTGCAATGCCCTGTTTTTATTAACAATATCGGGTCTTCGTATAAACTTTTAATTTCTAATTTTTGAGTAATCAAGGGTTTAATGAATACAATTAAAAAGATACAGATTTGTGGGTACATTATGATATAATTTTCAATTTTGATAATTTTCAATTTAATTTTATAATTTTGTTTTCAATAATATAATAATTTTTATTTTCAATTTTATTTTTTTCAATTTATAATTTTCAATTCAATTTTATAATTTTGTTTTCAATATAATAATTTTTGTTCTCAATTTTATTTTTTTTTCAATTTATAATTAGCTAGCTATAATTTTTACGAAATTTAAATGAAAAGTTCTGAAATGATAAAAAATATTTAGTTTAGTTACACTGTTTTAATCTCTTAATTTTGTTTTTGTTTCGTTTGATATTTCTATTGATATTGAATGTTTTAAAATTTATATTTTTTGCTTGAGCTTCAATCCCTCTTGCTTGAGTTTTTGTTCTAATGTTCGGTTTGAGAAATACCGATTGATTTTCAAGCAGATTTGGCGGATTTTCTCTATGGATATTTTGTTTTTCCATTTTTTTTATTGCCCCTTCTATACTTAAGTTCACCTGCTTAAATATGTCGTTGGCTTGTCGTTGAATTTCACAAGGGTTTATTTGATTAATTTGATTGAAAACAATCTCGTTTGGCGTGAAGCCTGTGGAGGAATGCACTGAGCCGTTGTATAAGGCTACAGATAATTCGATTGCGACTGGGACATTGGAATTAGGAAACTTGGTTTTGTTCGTATTGAAAATCTCAATTATCGTTGAATGGGCTTTTTCGATTTGCCCATTCGATTCGGACGAAGATGCGTATTCTAGCTGAACGTTAAGTTTATTAAGATATTCCTTAAATTGTATGGAATGGAATGTTGTTTCGTGGTCCGATATAATTGTATGAGGAATTCCGAATTGAGTGAAGTATCTAGTTAGAGCACTAGTTGTGTCTAACAAATTTTTGGTTTTTATGGGAATCATCTGCAGATGTTTCGAAAATGCGTCAATTATGGATAGGAAACTTGACTTATTTATACTAAATATGTCAATATGAAGTCTTTCTAGTGGCCTGTGAGTTATAGGTCTAGGCGATATTTTGATATTATACGGTTTCCTGTCGTATTTATGAGTTTGGCAGGTCTTGCAAACATTAATGTGACTTTTGATTTTCCTCGCCATATTTGGAAAAAAATATGAGCGTTTGATTTGGTTCTCTACTTCCCGAATACCTCTGTGGGCTCGTTCATGTTCTTTTGAAATAATGGCATTTTGACGATCCTCGTTCGTCACATCTCCAACCATTTTCGTAACGAAAACGAAATGGCCGTCTCTTGAAAAATTCTCTCTGAAAGCTTCTTGGATGTTTTGGTACAGTATTTCTGGCGCTAGAATTGCCGACTGCTTACCATTGTGGAAGTTTTTCATGTAATTTACTATATCGTTTTTCTCAAATACTTTTTGAGTGATAATTATTCTTTTAAAATTTTGAAAAATTTGTTCCGAAATTATTGTCTCTATCTTGGAAACCTTAAATATAATTTGGTTCCTATAATAGTTTATGGGTCGCTCTGAGAAGTGAATGAAATAATGGTCTGAGGTGTTTGCTGAGTGAACAGTCTCTATTTCACTATCAGTTTCTGATGCATTTACCTCATTGACTTCGAGTTCACGTGGAGTGTTATAACTTTTTTCATTGAAATTTATTTCATTTGTAGGTATCCGACTTAAAGCGTCTGCTACCACGTTGGTTTTTCCTTCTCTATATACGACGTCGTAGTCGTAATTCTCGAGCTCCAATCGCCATCTTAGTATTTTCGAATTCTTTTCTGACGTTTTAATAAACGTGAGAGGCTTGTGGTCTGTGACCAAGGTGAATTTGTTTCCGTAAAGGTAACACTGGTATTTTTTTGTTTGTGGCCCATATTATAGCCAGTGCCTCTTTTTCATTCGTGGCGTATTTGGATTCGGTCTCGTTAAAAGTTCTTGATGCGAATGCAATGGGTCTTTTGACTCCATCTTGCACCTGCGATAGGACTGCACCAAGAGCAAAATCTGATGCATCCGTGTCAGTATGAAATTTCGTGAAAAATCGGGATATGCTAGGATTTGATCCGTTGAGATGATCGTTTTAAGGCTTTCAAAAGATTCTTTGTAATCTGGATCCGCAATATTAATCAAAGCATCTTTCTTCAGATATTTTGTTATGTGTTTTGTTATTTTTGAATAGTCTCTGATAACTTTTCCTTTTGTTTTAACAGAATTGATTGATTATTGAAAATGGTTTCTGTTAAGACGTATTTTTCCTTTTCACTCAAATGATTCATTCTAATCAATTTCTGGATACACTTTTTATCTAGAGTTTTATTCTCCGAAAGTGGTATTGGGTTGAGTGTTTCAAAGTTATTCACTTTGAGCTTTAGTTTAGGAATCCGTTTAGGAGGTTCGGGGTTTCCCGTAAGAATTTTGACGGTTGTCTTGAAGTTTTCAGTTTTATACAGTCCTGGTTGTACTGTTATGTCTTCGTTTAATTTTTCGAAGCCAGTAACTAACCATTCTCCGTTTTCCGATGTATTAAGCGTGACTGTATGGTTATAGAAATTGTCCTGTGGATAATATCTGTTGAATTTATATACACAGTTGTTCAGTGTAATACTGTTAGATTTATTGATTATCTCCTAATAAATTTAATTTCACTTTTTTTTTTCAATTTTATGGTTGCCTAAAATGTTTTTAATTGTGGTTCTATTTATATTAACGAAATTTTTGAGATTTAATAAGTTATTGATTTCTGGCGTAATGACATTTTTGTTCGCGCCAGTATCTATTAGAAGTGTTATATGGCCTTTTAAGTACTCATTATAACACTTGAGGTACGGAAGATAATTTAATCTTCCGTTAGCAGTGTACTTTCTGCTGTTTTCAGCCAAGCTGATAATTGTTTACGATTCCCATCGTAATGTGGAATCGATTTAATGGGATCAGGGATCCTGAACAAGTCAACTGTTGACATTTGTTCTTTAACTTTAACAGGGGTCTCGAGTTGAGCCTGTGATTGATCTACTTTATCGAAAAGAAAATTTAATTTTCCATCTTGCTCCACTTGTGCATCGTTCAATTTTTTTAATTGTTCTACGATCACGTTTAGTTGTGTAGCTAATTCTTCCATTTCTACTATTGAGTTGGTTTCTTTGTCAATGTTTCTATTCTGATCAAAGATTTTTAACCTTTTACTCATGTTAGACGCTAATGGATTTAATATTATTATATTTTTTTGTTTACTGTCACTATGCGATCCACTGATGCTAATCGTGAACAGTATGGTACCGTTGCGTCTATCTGGTAGTGCGCAGTCGTACCGAGGTAACGATTTTAATAATATTTTATCACTTCACTTTAAAAAACACAGCAATTGCTATCCATTGATGCTAATTGCCTTTTTATCGCAAAATATTAATAAAACAAAAAAATCTTACCTTTGTTTGCAATCGTTCTGAGAGAGTGGGTTACAGTGGTGTCTTCAATGAAATCCGGCGGAACCTCAAGTCAACCAACGGTTTATTAACCTTCAGTTGGCGATGTAACAATAATAATTTTTTTTTCACGAAATTAAACTGTCACGGATTCACTTCTGAATTTGTTTTTAAGTTCAAATTCTTTGCACTGTTAATAATTTCACTGATTTTCCACTAAACCGCGGCTGCGCCAATTACGTGCATGGCATGTAAGACTTAATAAAAAAAACATTTATTTATTCAACTTTTAACATTTATTTAATCTACATGTCACTTTTACGGAGTTAAAATTACAACTGACTTAATTATGAATTATATTTTCTTAATTCTAATCTAAAATTATTAAAAATGCTACGTGTGCGTCTTATGCTTATCCGCTGGCTCGGGTTTCGCGTATCTTATGATGTTTTCTTTAATTGCATTCTCCAAGTGTGGGAAATGCAATTAAGCATTTTCTTTATGTTTGTCTTTTACATGAGACGCATGAGAAATGCTACTATGCACTTCGTTGGAACGTAATTATATATATATATATATATATATATATATATATATATATATATATATATATATATATATATATATTTATTTATTTCATTCATGTGTTGGTCAGGTGGATATACGCGAACCATGAGAAAATAACAAAAACCTTTTTTATAACGTTATTTTATTTGGTTATTCCTAAATTTTATAAAGTTATCTGTTACGGTTACGTTATAACATAACGTAATGGGTTTGGTTACGTTTTCTTGAAAAACTTCGCAATTTTAGCGTTTCTTAACGTTATTCAGTTAACGTTATATAACGTTATCCGTCCCTGGTTTATTCTCATATGCGGGAGTCAGTTTATTTATTACGAATAAAAAAAATTAACAGTCTAACGAAATTGTAAAGTTTAGGATAACTTTAGGACAAGTTTAGGATAAACTTCACAAGCATAATGTGAGAATGGTCCGAAACTAGTCCAACGAATTTTAATTATATTTTTCAATTTACTTTCGGGAATTTTTTAATAATCCCAATAATTCCTGCACCGAGTTCGGTACTCGCCAACATCCAAAAATTTGATGAACTATAAGAGACAAGAACAGTATTTGAAATCTACAGATACTAGAACTAGGAATCTGATTCATTTGAAGACAAAAGGTTAAAACTTTAAGCCTACTGGTGGAAAACAAAGGCACAAAAGCCACAATTTAGAGTTGGAAAGTAGGAATTTTGCAAGCAAAGATTAAGTGACAAAATAACGAGAGATTTATTATGTTCAGTAATAGGTTATCAGGGAGAAAAATTTTTGGGGCAAACGGTATATTTCTAGGATAAACTTCAAAGCATAAAGTGACCAGAGATTGAGCCCCAGTGATTTTACGACTAAATTCGATATTTTGAATTTTTAATAAAACTACAAATTCAAACAAAACAACTCCTACTCCACTCGACCGGGCTTGCATTTAAAAATTGAAAACTCTAAATCAAATTTTAGAAAATTGTCATGCAAATTGATGCAATTTCATATGAAGTTTTTGTTGTCAACTGATATTATGTATATCGTTTAAATAGCTTTAAACTACTAGCTATCAGAATTAACCACAATGGCCCTTCAGAACCCCCAGTAATATTACATAAGTATCCACTTCAATTGATGAACCAAACAAAAACAAAAATAAATAAAAAATCATCTACATAATTTGCTGTTCATTATACGTATAAAGTATTTAATAATGTTAAATGAACATTAAACATAACACAAAATACTGGTGTTAATTTTCCAGTAGAAACAACACTCAAAAAAAAAAATAAAAAAAATTCCGAAATTCATGTTCTACAAAATTGTTATTAATTAAAAATAAAAATACAAATATAAAAACCTATCGGTCAATATCAATTGTTTATGGTTAAATAAAATATTATCGAATAAAAAATATTTTTACGGTTGGTCAATTTCGATTATATGCGGAATGAAAATTGCATACCATATATACAAAATCATTAATTGTATTGTTGTTATTGTTGTCAAATTATTTTCTGATTGAAGTAAAGTCAAAAATATTTTATTTATATATGACCAGTAGTACCCTTGTTTTGGGTAGGGAGTATCCCCCCCCCCGACATCATAATCTCCAACTACCCACTTGAAAATTATTTTCCCAGAACAATCAGAATGCTAATTTGCATCTCAAAATCGTACGTACAAATTCCAATTTTTTGTAGTTTTTCCTTTCTCTTTCTCATTTCTTTGGTAGTTTGTCAACAAGTGTACCGTACTTTTTGTATTTTTATTATAAATAAATTTTTTTTTCATCTTAAGTTTTATAAAAATAAAACTTTACAAGTTTATGTTAAGTTTTGTGTAAGAATAATTTATCGTTTTGATAACAATGTACAAACCGGATGTGGTTCCAACATTATACTCGTATATAGTTAGCGTAACATACCTGCGGATATACAAGAAAAAAATAAAACGTAAAATTAATAATCGTTATGAATGATTTCAGTGTATAAATAATGTTGTATACATATACAAAATTTCCCTTCAAGCAAAATATTTTTTATTTCGTTTCATTTTCCAGCTACCTATATACAAACACATACATACACATATACACAGATATTTATATAAATAAAACGGTTGAATAGAAATCCTTATTTGAATTTCCACTATAAATTTATAAATTATTTCTAATAACGTTGTAACG
Organism: Tipula vernalis; assembly: GCA_958295665.1. NCBI lineage: Eukaryota > Metazoa > Arthropoda > Insecta > Diptera > Tipulidae > Tipula > Tipula vernalis. The sequence goes on from OY282560.1 coordinate 358,272,576, forward strand.
AGTAGTTAGACCAAGTACTCTTGCACGAGTACAACCGTATTGAGATTTTATATAAAATGTTTACAAGGAAACAAAACTACATCAGACAAAAAACTATTTCCTCAAGGGTAAAAAGAAATTAAAAATAAACTCAATGAAGTTTAGAATGAATATATCCATTCATGTATCTACCTACGTACATGAGTACTTATGTATGTTCGATTTTTATTTTTATGCTTATACTCTATATGGTGCAGAGGATAATTTCAATGGAGCCAATTTATTAAAAACTAGTTAAAAATTCAATAAAAATTAAAAAATTTTATAGGTTAACATAAAAGAGATGTTGTTGGATTGGTATTTTAGGTCGAATAATAAATTTTAGATAAATCCGACGTTATTTGGTTTAATTTCGAAAATTGGATACTAACAATATCAGTAACATTGATGACCTGAAAAATTTCGAGCAAAAAGTGTAACAGTGTAAGTAACACGGTGTAAAATTATGATTACTTTGTGGATCCTGCTGAAATGAATTAGCTTATAGTCACCGAAGGTCAATTTGTTTTATAAATAGATACCTTTAGGTCCTGATTCTACGTAGCAAAAAAAAATTGAGTTGCAGCCAACTCACGACTTTTACGAACTTTTTACCTTGAAAATGACTTTAAATTAAACAAATGAATTATGCAGTTTTAAGGCATTTTCAAAAAAAAATAAAACAATTTTTGCCAATGATTCGAATTGTTAGATTCGGTAATTATTTTGCCTGATTTATCATTGGTAGAAGGGGTGAGATACGAATCCACGCCCCCGAAGAGACTGGTGTACAACTACTTGTTTCGGACAACGTGGATAATATTAGTACGGTTTTCATCATACATTCAAAACCTTTAAGTAAAATAGGTAAATTTATATGTGAAAAACGGCTGCTGAATTAAAAAGAATGCGTGCAATGCAAAAAAAATGTATGTGCCTCACTCTTATAAGCACATGATGGAAGTGAAACGTCTGTAGTAAAATGATTGGAGTCGGTTTCTAAAGTAAATAATAGAGTTGTGATATTATTTTTTATTATTGATTTATTTTATTGTTTTTTTCTTGTATAACCGTAACTAGAGGCTTATGATAGCTAAAATGTGACACAAATATTCGCGTTTCTACAGTATGCAAATATCGACTAAAAACAGCGTCTATTGTTGCTCCCTGCCTCGTTGTGGATTTTGCAGGATCGCTTGTCATACTCAAATTGAATTTGTCTTTGAAAAATTTTATAAGTTGCATAGATGATTCTGCTGCAAAGTTTACATTAAAATCCCCTCCAAGAATTATGGGTATTTTTTCTAAATTTAAGTTAAGTATTGGTGCTTCAGAGGAATATTGAAGTAACTTTTCATAAAGGAATTCAATTATGTTTTTAACACTTTGATGTGGTGATATATATACCGCTACCAATAACATCGTTTGACCGTGCTCTGTAGAACATTGACAGGCACATACTTCTCCTACTTCATCAATTTGCACCCCAAATGCTAGTGGTTTCTGTACTCTAATATCCCTTGATGTCGTTAAAACATGAGCAGTATCATCTGCATTCTGGTAAATAGCAACGCCACCAGATCGAACACTTGGCCGTTTATATTTAACTATACAGTTGAAATTCGGTATAGCGACATGTTCGTCGTTGTGAACCCACGTCTCCGACAAAATTAAAACATTAGAATGTTTAGCAACTCTATCGATTAGATCAAGATTATGAGCCCGTAAACTTTGAATGTTGAAGGTATAAAGCGACAAACCTGGTGCGTTTGTGATGAAATCAATTAATTCAGATTCTAATGTGATGAGTGGATTCAGCGAAAGTCGTTTAAATTCCAGCTTCAACAGATGAGTAGACGATGGCTCCTTTCTGCAATGATAAAATATTGAATCCTTATGTTTTGACACGATGTATAATTTTTCGATTGTAGTGACTCTCTGGATAAAGCAACGTATAGTAATTGCACCGAGTGAGTTTTTTCATACTCATACACGATTTCGTCGAATGTACCACCTTGAGATTTATGAATCGTCATAGAGCAACCAGATATTAGAGGAAAGTGACTTCGTGTTACTATCATTGTTTTGTTATTATTTAAAGAAATCGTAGAGTTGCGTCGATTGATTGGCACTTCATTCAATGTAATATTATGTTGTTGCATATATCCAGCAGCCTTCATTCGTAATTTTCTTCCAATTTTAATGTCAGGAAAAGTTAGCCAAACACGAGTTACTTCTTCATTCTCGTTTTGTTCAACGCGAACTAATTTGCCGACGGCGCCATTGGCTAATCCATCTGATACATCGATATTGGTTGTTATTATGTAATATTTGTCAATAACAAAAATTATATTATATGGAAGTCCGCCTGTGTCAATAGTAGACTTTTTGTGCAGTTTTTGACGTAGTGATGCCAACTGTGTAGCGTCGTTGTAGCCAGAATATACATCAATCGCGATGGACGTAATTTTAACCTCAGCTTCGTTTAAAATTTTATTATTATATGCGTTAACAGATTGATTCGAATAAAATAGTCGAATACCATGAGGACATAATGCATTGACTTCGTTTTCCGTAAAGAAACGTGACTGCATTAGAATTAACTCATCATCATCAAGTATTTGACCGTTTCCTATTTTCGTTAAAATATTCGAAAATTGAACGTTAGCTTGGCGCATAATTTCATCGAGTTCATAGAATTTGAGCCCTCTCCATAATATTGGTCCAGACATGCTTTGTTTCGGTTGATTATAAATGGGTGTTGCTTTAACTGGTGGTAATTGACTTAAGTCACCAATTAAAATAACGTCATATCCTCCAAAGTTAACATCAAAGATACCGCTAATCTGTTTGAGTCGTTGATCGATCTGTGCTAATAATTCTGCGCCGATCATACTGATTTCATCGATGATTAAGACTCGGACGTATTTGAATATTGTGCGATATTGGAACGCGATTTCATAAGACAATGGAAGTAGTTTTGACAACGTGATTTTTAAAGCAGTATGCACTGTGGTACCGTTAATAGCCACAGCAGCTTTGCCAGTTGAAGCGCACGTAATGTAAGCGTTACAACAACCATCGTTATCGGTAAAGCGATTGTAAATCTCCATTAGAAGTTTAATGACAAACGTTTTGCCACATCCCGCCGGTCCAGTGAAGAAAATTTGCAATGGTGGAGAATTAGGAGACGATAGATGCGATATTGTATGTAGCAAAAGCCTTCTTTGTTTATCATTAGTCATTCACATTAAGGCCAAGAACTGTTCATTGTCCATTAAATTTTCTCTCCTTTTGGCGATGGAACCAAGTTTATCTAGCAAAGCGAGACGAAGGTCATTGTTATGTTCAGAATTAGGATCGTTGTATAATTGTTGGAACGGATTAGGATCCGGAGCACCGCCAGCATCGGCATGATTAGTATCGTCTTCAGTATCATCATGGACACGACATAATTTTCGACAAATCTCGATGGTTTTATCAATATCTAAATTGGATTCAAATTCTTTTCTTGCTTCCAAAATGAATTCTTCATTGTCCTCGTAAATTTCTAGGAAGCACATTTCAGCCAATATATCACGTTCTTCATTTCTAAACGGTATATGTAGAGAAACCATTTCCCGTTTATAGTTGGTGAAATCTGTAGCCATGCCATAATTTCTGTACCGAATGATCCGCGATTCATTTCTTTTCGCAAATGTTCCGTCTTGTTTGACATTATAATGAGCAACAAATTGTGCTATAGAAACATTTTCTAGCTCTTCCCGTCGTTTCTCATATTTATCAAACCAATTTTCCTTCCAAATATTCGTAGAATCATCACCAACTTCTAATTGATTTAATTCTTTTTGAGTTTTTCTCATCCGCTGTCATTTGATAGGCCATACAGTTGGAATATATTCAACTTTATGAGATGATTTGAACATAAGTTCTCGAAGAAGGTACCATGCTGCTTCTTGACTTGTCATTACGACAGTATTCAGCACATTTACACTCATGTTTCTTGTAACATCGACAATATCGAACTCAGGATGTTTGTCCATCGTTTCTATTATTTGACGCTGCAAATTACTGATTCCTCTTCCTAGTTTTTCTTTTTAAGAACACCCGCGGTCGTTCAATTCCAGCTTGTAGAATTTTAATGTAATCAACGTCACACGTAATTTTATTTTGTTCGTAAAACGTATCTATATCAGGATAGAAGATATTTTCCAAATTCAATCTTATTTTATTGTATCGTTCTTTAAGGTTACGAAATTGTGGTTCGTCTTTTGGTATTGGTATCAGAATCATCGTTGATTTGCATGGCATGAAGGGAGCGTCGAAGCGACATTTTTGCGGCCTATTTGATGTAATTCCTTTGTAGCAAGTGAAAGTATGTTTATGGGTTTGTAGTTTGATGTTTCCCGATGCTTCTGATGCTGAAACCGATATGAAGTGATCGATCAATTGAAGACTGTCGTACAATCCGGCATTCAATGGATCGTCCGGCGTCTCCTCCAACCATAAAAGTATATGAGCATGCGGACTTCCGCGATGCTGAAATTCGATCCTTTTAAAATATTTCCTGACGAAATAACGACCAAAAGGACTGTTTTTTTTATATTTAGATTGCAAAACAGTCATTACTGTATTTATCAGCTTATTGAAATAAATGGCACATGTAACTGCATCATCATTAACTAGTGAGCTTTTTTCCATAAAATGTAGTTGATTAACGGCTTCAACCGTGATTTCTTTTCCATATTTCAACCTATATAAGGTTCGTAGTAAATCAGTCCATCCTATTTCATTAGCGCTCATCGTAAGAAACAATGTGGGTTTACCATTTTGTCGTATCATTGCAAACAAGTCTTTCTTTCGATTTGCCCAATACCACGTTGAATTGGGAATCGTTCGGAGGAAAGCGAACGTTTGTTGTTGCGCGGTAAGGCTATCTTCGATAGGCACAACTTCACTAACTTCATCCTGTGACGGTATGGTTTCTACTGCATTCTCCGTAAAGAAAGAATTATCAATCGTAATATTATAGCGTTGATAAAGCGGCGTTCGAATTAAATATTGTAACCAAGCTTTGATTGTTCCTTTGTTGACCAAGCCAAACAAATAGGACGATTTGTGTATTTTTTTCTTTTTAATGTGAACGTTAATGCAGTAATCATCGTTCAAACTCCGAGGTAATCGAGATACCATCGTATTAACATCGACCGGAACGTTTATGATTTGTCCATAAATGCCGTATTGACCGTGACTATGACGCAATCTACGAACTTGCATAAACGGCAAGCGCGGCGAGATCAACCTCTCCGTAACCATCTCTAAAGGAGGAAGATCGGTTGGCATTTTAGGATATTGAAATCCATTAAATACTGATAGAGTCGGTATAGTGTTTTTCGACAATGCCCTTTTGCACGTAAAGCATACCTTCGCGTTATCAACGTTCGGCAATATGTCGTTAATAATACAACTATATTGAGAAGAGACAGGTGATAAGTCATTCTTGAACCATAACCGATCACAAATTGAGCACGCATACCCAAATGGATTGTTCAAGAATTTCATAAAAAGTTTTCGAGCACCTGCATGCAATGCAGTTGACAACCTTCATACCGCACAGGCGTCTCGTCCTGATTACTCGTAGACGGTTCACAAATATTTGATGCTTGCTGAAAATTATCGGAACATTCCATAACTGGAGGGTTGTAGAGGTTTGACACATAGGGCGTATAATTATTTCCATCTCCAGTGGTAGATGGATTAGCTATGCCCGGTAAGACACCGTTGGAGCTATCTAAATCATTTAAATTACTATTACATATACATAATATAACTTAGCCAACAATGAATGAGTATAGTGACAATATAAAATTTACTAACCATTCATTACATTTTCAGTAGATAAACAATTATTTTCAAAAATACGTGCACGATTCTCTCGCTGCCGTTGTTGATAATCACGAAGACGATCAGCCGCTGTCCGGTTTCCTCGAGGTCTTCCTGAATTTTGCCTATAGCCACCACGTGGTCGTTGCCCTTGTTCTTGTCGTTGCCTTGCTCTGAATTCGCGAACGCGTTTCGTTGATGATTGTTGTGGCATTCTGAAATATTAATATTGTTTCGGTATGATTTTTCGCATTAAAATTTACTATTGTGTAAATTCATATATAGGATACTTACGTTGTTAGTATATTCTAATAAAATTGTTCTTTTTAATCACTTTTCAATCACTTCACAAAAAATCACGTCTATAAATTTAATTTTTAAAGCATTTTTCATATAAGGAACGCGATTTTATATTATTTCCTAAATACAAATATGACATTCACCTTCATCGTTGGAAAATAAAAGAAAAATGCAAAAATAATAATACGTATGTAATAGCAAAAAGTAGGCGAATTACGAATTTACGATACAAATACGAGACGTAGTATGTGTGGATTTTGTTACGCATTATAATACCTTACTTGTTTTCTGTATTAAAATTGTTTATACAAGCAGCAAATGTACTAAATGAACAAAAACGATAAATCGCACTACCAAAGCGTTTCACTTTGATTAGCGTTTCATTTTTTCAAGACTCACTACCTTCGCTAAGGAAGTTTCACTTCAAAAAACTCATTTGGCATATTTTAAAAGTGCTAAGATTTTTGTGGATAGTAGTTTGGCGATAACCAAAAAGAACCAAGTGAAATTGCGTCTCGAAGAAATGGTCAAAGCCCGAAACAGTTTCTAAAAAAATCAAATTTCGTTGGAGGTGTTAGACGAAATTGCGCCAGCGTTGGAAGAGAAGCTTGAGGAATTCAAAGATGTTAAGAAAGAAGCAGCAGATATACACGTCGCTGAAAAGATGGGTTTAATTCCAAAGCTTCCAGAACTCAAGTTGGAATTATTTTGGGGGGGGGGAGGGGGGGTGGTAAAACAATGGCCTAGTTTCATCGCATCGTTTAACAGCCACGTGAATGGTAATCCTAAATTAAAAACCATTATGAAATTCCAATTTCTCCGAAACGGAATTACTCGATTGGCTGTCTGTGAAGGTTATTGAAAACTTGGATTTTAGTGCCGAAATTTATCAGGAAGCATTAACATTGTTATCGAAGCGTTACAATAAGCTGCACGTTATTGCTGAAGAACACATACCGTCGCTCTTCAGATTAAAACCAATTGAAAAGGGCACGTCGCAAAAATTGCTCAGCTTACTGGACGATGTTAATTCTCATATTCGATCGCTGAAATCACAAAAGCGTCCGACGGAATATTGGGATGATTTGATTGTTCATTTGATGGTTTCAAAATTGGATCAGGAAACTAGGAACAAGTGGCTGGAAGAGACGCCGCAAAACGATATGCCAACACATGAAGATATCATCATATAGATATCATTCACTGAGATATTTCGTTTTTTATACTGGGCATACTTATAACACTTGGCAAGGCAGGTCATTTGATGGCAGATCTGGTACTGCCTTTCAGCGGGCGCGACCATTAACGTCATTGCACCGTTTCATTTGCGTAAATTGCAAGCAGGAAGTTCATTCAATTATTCGGTGTCATAAGTTCCATGCATTATCAGTGGATGACCGAAAGAAGTTAGCTCGTTTCTACCGCGAGACGCATCACGGGCTGCTCCGGTTAGCAGCAATTTGGATAATACCACAGTTCACCTTGTACAACACCAGCATTCTTCCTTGATATTATCTCTTGGCGAACCGAGTTACACTTTCCTCGCCACGGCACAGGTGTTTTTAAGTGTCGGTAATAAGGAAACTGTAGCATGTATATCACTTTTCGATTCTGGTTCGCAGTTAAATTTTATTTTGCAATCGCTTTCGTCCAAGCTACCAGTTTCGTCCAACGCAGTCTTTGGGTGCACTCACCATAAATGTGCAATCCCGAATTGGAAATTTTACGACGGACCTACAAGCAGTTAACGTTCTATCTAGAATAACGAGCGATTAGACATCAATCGCATATGTTCGAGAGGAATTGAGTCTACCCAATGATTTAAAACTGGTCGATCTTTCATTCCATGAGCCGTGGGCCATTGATTTGCTAATCGGAAATGAGCTGGTATACGACATCAATTTGAATAGTCGCTTAGAGCTGGGAAATGGAATTATGTTGCAAAACACTACTCTGGGAAGGATTGTGGCTGGCAGATACGCATCGACGGGAAGTATAAATGGGAGTTCAGTGTGTACCGCTAGTTCATTGAATCGAGAAATTGAGCGTTTTTGGAACTTGGACGAAGAGCTGATAAACTTGTCACCAGCTAGGAAGCAATGAGTTTGAACGATTTCACAAATAATAGAGATAAACAAATAATAGAAAACTATTGCAGAGTATAGTCGAAGCTGATCATGAAACAAATAGTAGTATAGATGGCGATGAAATGATGAGAGTTCTGGGTCTCTTGTGGAGTGCAACCAAAAAATGTTTCAAACAAATTTACGAAGCGCAGGGTAATTTCAGACGTGGCCAAAATATTTTACCGTTTGGGGTTAATATGTCGTGGTCTTAGCAAAAATGTTAATGCAGCAATTGTGGTCACTTAAAGTGGGATGTGATGCGAAATTACCATTAGAGGTTCATATTGAGTGGTTAACCTACAAAAATGAGCTCTCCAAATTAAAGAATTTGAGCGTTCCTCGACATCTTTTTGGTGGATGTGCTAATCCTACGCAGTAGATGCAACAATAAAATAATTTGTCGACTAGTCTGCTCCAAATCGAGAATACTTAGCACCAAAGGGAAAAACTATACCGAAACTCGAGTGGCGCGCCCCCCCCCCCCCCAGAAACAGCATATTTCTGGAGTGATTCAACAAATGTGCTACATTGGATCAATACACCAATTAACAACTTAGACGTGTTTGTTGCAAATCGAATCAAAACTAATCATAATTTATCATTGAGAGAAAGCTGGCGGTATGTTGATTCAAAAGCCAATCCGGCCGATATCATCTCTTTTTTTTTTTTTTTTTTTTTTTATTAGGCTTGGCTCCTACATAAAAAAACAGCCATATCGCCAAAAATCATATTTATAATTTTCTGTTTACATATTTTAATTCAAATTTCATTTTTAATAATTTCCTTACTCTTAAAATGAACCGGATTACTCCCTTCACATATTCTATCGGCTAGTATTTATTTCATATTAAATTGTTATCCCACTCATCCTAATAAATTCATACATCTCCTTATAAACCAAATTGCTCTCATTCATTAAATCACTTAGGTTTCTAGCATTCCGAAGGATGTTGAACTTAGATCTATATAGGTTGTATTTAGGACAAGCCAATATGAGATGTTCAACATCCTCCACACTTTCACACAACTCACAATCTTTGTCCTCACTCAAATGACGTTTCCACAAGCATTCCTTCCAGTTTCCATGGTTCAGCCTGATTCTCTCAACCGTTCGCAACATTCGCGTATCTCCTCTGAGTTCCTTAAAAAACGGAATTCTCAAAGGAGTACCATGGAGCGCTCTGTACTTCATTCCTTTCGTTAGACATTTCTCATTAAACTCACTCTCCCATTTTCTCCACAGATTCATCTGAAGCATTCGAAGTACGTCTCTTGCATCCTTCCTTCCGTACTCCTGAACCATGTCATTCAATGTACCCTTTTTTGCTAACATATCGGCTCTTTCATTCCCTTCGATCTGTCTATGTGATGGGATCCATTGTATGGTCACATCACGTTGACAGTCTCGAACGCAGTCAAAAATTAAATCAACATACACATTGCCTTCCCTTCCACCTCCACATTTCAGCAAACATAAACCACTCTGGGAATCGGAAAATATTACTATTTTCCTTTCCCCTTCATTCACAGCCAGTTTAATTCCTTCAAATACTCCAATCAGTTCAGCGTTCATTATACAGATGCTTTTGTCCATTTTAAAATACCTTTCAACATTCTTACTAGGCATAAAGACACCAACACCCACTCCATTCTCATTCACACTAGCATCTGTATAAACGATATCATCTTGCATATACCGCTGACTGATTTTCCCAAACATAATTTTGGCGATAACTTCATTCATTCCCTTATTATATTCCTCCATAGTCAAACATACAGTAAGATTATTAGGAACGGGTTGCGGACCAGCATTGCCTATACTCTAGCAGCCTATACTCTTCTATATGTCGGTTTGTACACCGCCCTATTTTGTAATCTTACTATCATCTCGTTCCAAAACTCATTTTTCTTAGTTATCATTCTCACCGACTCTCTCACTGTGATCCACTCTCTCTTGCAATCAAGAGGTGAATCACCCATTTCAGACCACAGAGTGTGTATTGGGGTTGAGTTAATCGCTCCCAATACCACTCTTGCACATGCATTTTCTACTTTCATTAATTGGCTAAAAGCCCCTTTCGAACCATTCCCATACACACTAATACCATATCCAATTTTAGAGGATATAAGGGCCTTCCTTAACATGTCAGTCACACTCGGATGAGCGCCCCATTTAGGTTTGCTCACCCGTTTAACCACATTTAAACGTTCTTTGCAGTTATCTGCCAAAATTTTCATGTGCTTCCCAAAATTCATACGTCTATCAATCCAAATACCCAAATACCTGTACGCATTTACTTGTTCAATACTTTGACTATCAACACTTATATTAACATTTGCATCGTTTGTTCTGAAACTCATATAAGCACACTTATTAGGATTCACTCTCAGATTCAACATTTTAAGTTTTTGAATTAAATCATCTACCCCTTTTTGCGCTCTTTGAGCCACCACATCAATACTTCTCCCTTTTCCAATTACTACAAAATCGTCTGTAAATTGCAGAACGATTTGATTGTCTGTATTGATGTGGTGTATCTCGCTGGTATATAGGTTTAACAGAGCTGGAGATATTCTACTTCTAACTTCTTCTTCTACTTCTTCTAATTTGTTGTAATTTCCTAATTACCTAGTTAGAAAATCCTAATCCATACAGAAGGTTCGTTTAATAAAACTCTACGAATATATATTTTGGAAATCGCATTCAACCCCCAAGATTACGTCTTCTACTATTTTACTTACGAGGACAAAATGGACCTTTCTGAGAGAAATTCTCACTGAACGATTCCTGAATCTTCTGAAAAAGGTTTTCTGGTGTCAAGATTGCTGTTTGCTTACCATCGAGTTTAGATACTTTGAAAATCAATTGATTTTTATAGTAGTTTATTGGGGAGCGGCCTGCAAATTGTAAATAATAATCGTTGGCAGTATCGGCGGAGTGGATTGTTTCTGATTTGCTTGGAGCTAATAGCTCTTAAATTTGAATCGTTTTCTGATTCATTTGCTTCATGTGAATTTAATTATTTGGCATTCTGCTGATAGCATTTGCCACCACATTCGTTTTACCCTATTTATAAACAACGTCGTAATCAATGTTCTCGAGTTCTAGACTCCAACGTAGGATTTTAGAATTTTTTTCCGATGTTTTAATAAAAATAAGGGGTATATGATCTGTGAGAAGCGTAAGTTTCCTACCGTAGAGGTACGGCTAACGCTTCTCTTTCGTTTGTCGCATACTTAGTTTCAGTCATGTTTAGCGTTCTGGACACGAAATCGATTAGTCTTTCAACATTATCATGCATTTGTGAAAGGACAGCACCTAGTGCAAATTCGGATGTATCTGTGATTAAGATAAAGGGTTTTGAAAAGTCAGGATATTTTTATGGTTTCAAATGCTTTAACATAGTCTGTATCCTTTACATTAATAACTGTGCCTTTTTCTAAAATAATTTTGCCATAGGTTTGGTTATCTGAGCCTGATAACCCAAAAAATTGCTTAATTTGTTTTTGGAGTGTGGTTGCGGTCATTCAAGTATTTTTTCGATCTTATCTGAGTTGAGTCTTACTCTTTCCTGAGTAATAATATGACCAAGAAATTCTGTTTCCTTCTTTAGGAATTCGCATTTATCTAGCTGGATTTTTAAGTTGAAATGAGATCACAACGATTTGTTATATGGGTCACTAGATTATAAGCTACGATAATAATGTCATCGAGGTATACGTAACAAATTGTCCCGATCAAGCCGTGCAGAACATTATTCATAGCTCGCTGAAATGTAGCTGGATCGGTTTTAAGTCCAAATGGGATGCGAGTAAATTCGAAATGACCTTTTTTAGTCGAAAATACAGTTCTGGTGAAATCCTGACTTCAAGTCTAATTGAAAATTTATGTATTGAAAATGTATCATTTTACGGTTTTATCATTCAACTTTCGATTATCTATCACTAGTGTGATCTTGCGGAAACCTGAAGTGTCAGATTTTTTTTTGGTACTACCCAAATTGGTGATGAATAGTATGTGCTCCTCCACGTCACGTTTAAAATGATAGGGATACCTATACATTTTGGTGTAAACGGGAGCTTTGCAGAGAGTTTTTCATTCTGCTTCAACAATACAGTTTGGTGATTATAAATTGTACCTACTTATGAGAATTGGTTTTTCATTCTTCCATACGTGGTTTGCCTTGATTAGGCTTTCAATTGTTTGTTTATCTATGGGAATATTCCCACAAGCTTCAATAGGTTTATATGCAGTCTGTTTCTTCTATATTACGTGGTTTAGCCACTTGGGCATAACCGAAATAGGGTTTACGTAACCCGGATAAGAAGCCGGTAAGCGCATCCTTGCCTGCCACCATCCGCTATACAGATGATTTTATCTAGCTAGTGACTTAATATTTAATAAGATTTCTTTTGTTTTTGGTCCATAATTGGGACTTATAGAAGGAGAGTTATTGTTTATCCCCTAAAAGCTTTTAACAGAATTCCTTTTACTTCTTGGAAACTTTCGGGACTACCAGCAAGACATAAAATGTCTTTAGCTTTGCCTTCTATTTTATTTACAATAGCTTGGACATACACCTGAAATTGTTGTTCCGTAACTAGAGGTAAGAAAAGGTTTATGGTAACCTCGGATATTTTTAGCCAGGATGAAATCTGTTTTCTATTTCCATCAAACGATGGAATTGATTTTATTGGATCAGGGATCCTGAACAAATCTAAAGTTGTGTGGTTTTCCTTGATTTGTTCAATAGGAGCAGGTTCCACAATTTTATTATTGAGGTACGTTAATACCTGGTCATGCTCTATTTGTTTCTGACTTAACTTTGTCAGTTTACAGCAATTAAATTTAATTGTTGACTGGTTTTCGTCTACAATATTTTCCTCCGTATCAATGTTACGATTAGCAAGTAATAACTCGTTTAAGTTTTTCCCCATAAAGAGTTGCAAAAAAAAAAATCTAATTCGTAATCCGGATTGAAATGAAATTTGAAATTTTTGTGCGATAGAGAGAAAAAATCCTCTTGTTTTTCTTTACTGCGTGTCTATCTTATAGTGCACAGATCGGCAGTTTTATCTCTATCTTGTAGTGGATAAGTTTACCAAAATCGGTAAACAAATAACACAAAAAAAAAAAATTTATGAATGAAATGTGTTACCTGATTCAGTTCGATAATATGCTGTCGTGTGCTGGTTCGGTTGATTTTATTTGTGAAATATGGCGGAACCTCAAATTCTCTTCGCAGTTTCCTTTCAGCTAGAGATGTCACAGAAAAAAAAAAAATACTTACGACGGATTCACTTATTACACTGTTTTTATTCACTTAGTCTTTGCACTTTATATAATTTCACTAAACCGCACAACTGCGCCAATTATAAATTCATTCGTTTTTGGTGTAAAAACTAATATCGACTGATCTGCAAGATTGCTTTTTCCATGATTTTAGCCTTCAAACATGTTCAATCGTACTTTTTGACGAATTGGGATGTTTGCGATTCTTACGATCATTTATTGTATCAGTTTAAAAAGTTCGCGAATAAATCGATTGACTAGCGGAGAAACGTTAGTAAGGAGTCAAAGCGTTGATTTAATTTCCTCTTGGACACTCGCTCAGTATACCAATATACATCAAAAAGAAGGTGTCAAATATGTATAAAGAAGCATCATACATTGTAACACTTCAATCTAACAGAGTCTAGGTTAACCGCACCAGGCATCGGACGTGTTAACAAGGAAATCTAAAGACAAATTTATTAGTACAATCAATGCTACCAACGGCCGTGCTGTTGTATACAGGATCTCAACTCTTGTTTATCTTGAAGCCTGTATGAATCACTTAAAATTGCCAAACCTGAACGACGTATTTCAGTGTCTGATATATCGAAATGACCAGCCTAAACAACTACAACTCAGAATTTCACGTCGAAGTAACTGTTGCACTTCCACCACCAACACCACACCAAAACGACTTAAGTCTATTGAATTAGTAGATCCCGAAACAAAAAAAAAACACAATAGACATTTTATTGGGGTCGGATGTAATTTTGAAAATTTTAGGCTAAGACAAATTTCCAAATAATAAAGGTCAAACAATATCAAAATATTCAGCTGATTCCAATATTAACAAAAAGTTGAGAGGCTTTTTAGGAATTGGAGACGATTCCAGAGCCATCCAAATAGGCAAATAAAGAAGAGGAAAGTGAAGTCTATTTTGTTGCTAATACCGTCAACGAAAGATTCTTTGTGAGGTTGCCGTTTGAAAACCCCAAGCCGACCCTAGGAACATTGCTCAATTTAACAATTAGCAGGTGGCACGCCAGGGAGAGAATACAGCGGTCGTCCTGGGATGGCGAACGCAATCTTCTCTTTCGATTTGAAAAAAGGCATCTTTGAAATTCAGGTTTGAAATGTATTCAGTTTGATCGAGCCTCGCCTTATAGCAATCCATCAACTATTGTTATTCGAAAAGCATTTTTCTGCTCACACCTCACACCATACCGAGTCCGGAATAGCCTTACATTCTTCTTATATAGAACATAAAATTCGTTTTTTTTTTGGATATTTGCAATTTTCATACTCAATTTCAATTTGATTGAATTTTAACAAAGATTAGCTGTACATACGTACATATGGTACTCGTATATACGACATGTAAGATGTGAAAATCGTTGGTTTATTGAAGCCTAAATTTGTTCGATTTGTACAATCAATTTTTGCTTTAAAAAAAAAAAAAAAAAAAAATTATCACCCTTTAAGTCATAACAAAAATTAATACAAAATTTAAGGCTATTTCATGTAAAATATGACTTTTGATTAATCACCCGATACACAAACCATTAAAAATATATACGGATTTTACATGAAATATCCTCTAGTATAAAATATTGGTGTTACGTAAAACCGGCCTTTTTTCAATATTAAATCGGTTTTGTTTTATTGAAATGTCATTTTAGTAGTGATTTTGATTGTGTGGTGTGTGCATTGGTATCGTGTGAATTTATGTTAGTACGCATATTTAATAATTAACAATAGTGGTAATTTGTTTTAATATTATAGTATACTTAATTGACTTTTTTGTGCAATAATTGTCCGTGCAAATGGTGACAAATAATCTACAGGTAAATTTAAACAATAAAAAAAAAATTGTGATGCAAATGACGCCATGTTTATTCATGTTGAAATTATTTCTGTAAGTAAAATTTGAAAATTATTTTTTTGTAGCAAATTTAATAGTTTTACATATTTTAAAAGAGTGTTAATCCTAGCACAAGGCTTTTATTTGATTAGCGTAACTATCTAATTAAATTACCGCTGTGTGAAAGGCGCACGGAACGCAGATTGCAGAAAACTGTGCATTGTACCGAAGAGAATGGACACTTTTTTCCAAGTAGTCGTGTTTCAATGTATCCGAATTATGAGTTCGAACACGTGAGGTCATAAAAAAAATCGATTTATTTATATTAACAATTTTATTTTACAATTTGTACATGTTTTCTTTGCGAAGTTAAGATAAGAACTGACTAAAATTTATTAATTTATCTTAATGCTAAAAATGAAATGCTTATCGATACAAAGAGTCGAAAACTCATGTTTTGTCTGACAACACGTTGTTAGGTTGACTATTATTTATGTTGGATTTTAAAAACGTCTAAAACCCAGCTAAACATTTTGTTGGAATGTGAAATGTAATTATGTACCTTGTTGGAATATAATTTCTCCAGGGGGTGAAGAAAGAGCGTCCCCGTCCTTTAGTTACTGGAAGATTCTTTTATGAGATTTGATAATTGCTTTATTTGGATGGTTTATGATTGCCTCTCGGCGATCATTCGCTTGCCAACACAATTTTATTGGTTTTTTCTTGTGTTTCATTTCGTCGGTCTTCTGTGATACTCTGGTAACTCGTGTCCATTTGAAAGTATTTAAAACACCGCGGCCCTTCATTTTTTTTTTTTTTTGTAGCATTTTTCGAAATACATATGTCCTAGTTTTCCACAATTAAAGTAGTCGTTTATACCATCTATTATGTAACTGATAATGGATTTTTCGTCTATACATCTCCCAACGAACCAATTTGACACATCTCGTATAAATAATCAAATAATGAATAACTTGGTCGCTTTTTGCGTTGCCTTAGTTGGTTGTAAACTTCTGCACTCGAAATGTTTCTTGAAAATTAATGCATTCTCTGCGGTACCTGTCAATGATTGCTTTTCAAATGTTAATTGTTGTAAGGGATTCAACTTATAAATTTTACCTAAGTTATCAAATTCCCCCAATCCATGATTCTATTTTGTATGGCCGAGTTTGACAAAATTTTGGAATGAAACCTTCTATGTCCCGAAATTGAACTGGGAAGGTATTGAACTTCAACTGAAAAATTTATATCTTGTGCTGGTGGTGTAGTCCCATAATGTTTTGATTAATTTTTCTTAAGCTGATTTTGAATCACTTTAAAAATTCTTCGTCGTCATCATATTTGGTGGAAAATTTATCTTTTTGGTGGTTCGGATGTAATATGCATTACACCAACATTAAATTCATTAATCTTTAAAGAAAATGTTTTTTATTTGGACTATGTCCGTTTTATTTATAAATCATTCTTAAAACTAATTATATTTTTCCAATTTTTCAATTACAAAAAGTTCTATATTGCGAAAATGCTGATGTGAAAATAAATGAAATTTGAGTGATACATGTTGACTGATGTTAAATATTGATGACGATGGACATTATGTTGTCTTAACTCTTCCCCCTCTAAAAATCCTCGTCCCGTGGATTTAAAAATTCAGCTGGACTGGATTGGACTCGATTGGTCACTTCGTTGTTCTTGAACAGGGCTATTCTTTTGCGGCTCCTTGATCTTATTACAAATCCTATAATTACTATAACTATGGTAATTATGATGATAGTGTCCGTGCCATTATTTATCTGATGGTATGTTGATAACTTCTGGAGTTTCCCTATGTAGGTGTTCCAGATTAAGTTTCATCCCTTGTTCTGTTATATTTGTTTGCAATACTGGTGGCAATATTTGAGATGTTCTCCTTTCTTTGTTGGTGAAGATCCATCCTTTTATTTCTACTGATTCGTTTGTTATATGTTATTGCGCCATGAATTGTTATATGTTATTGCGCCATGAAAGTTGCTTAGGAAGATAGTGTTGTCAGTTATGGGTTCTATTAATTCCTTTTCATTAAATGTAAATTCACACCCAGCATCCAATCCCTTCAATAGTTGGGTAATACAATGGTTTTCTTTCAATTCTTGTAGTTGGCCGAGGTGACAATTAATGGTTTCTCTCCTGGTTTGGCATTTGTCAATAATCCCATATATGTTTTGTTGGTTTATAAGGATTTCGTTGTATTCCAAATGAATTTGTTTGTTATTTTTTATTGTAGATTTTATTTTGATGTGATGGAATTCTTCTTTGCTGGTTTTAGGGATTGATATGACGTATAAAATCGATGAGTTTTTGATGATCATTGCAGGTTCGGCATATTTGATGGCTTCGATTTCGTTAGCGTAGGATAAGGTTTCGATTTCTGTCACTAGACGTCCAATTTCGTCTTTGTCTAATAAGTTGGAATTGATTATCCCCCTTTTAGCAAGTTGTGTAGCTTTTACAATTTCTTTTACTTCTTCTTTAACTATTTGTAGTCGATTGAACATCATTTGTTGAAAAACCACATTTGTATGGTCATCCAGATGTAGCAATATTTCGTTATGTTGACCGAGAAGCTTTTGAATATTGTTCGTTATGGCAGTATTTATTCTATACTGCTCGTTGTTGTTCTCAATAATCCGGTCCTGACTTTTAAGGATCTCATCCCAATCAGTTGCAACTGGAGAGCCGGCGATCCATTTCCAAGCAGAGCCAATCCAGTTGATTGCTCGATTCGCCCTCGAAGGTTGACCTTGAAGTTCTTCAGACAGTGTTTTACAAACACTATTGGAGTGTCATACTTGTGTATGCTCAAAGATGTCGTTATTGTCCATAGACATGAACTGGAAAGGTATACGTAAAGTGATTTAAGTTGGTGAGTTTTTGATATTAGTTTTATGAATTCTTTTTCCCGAGAGTGTGGTCACGGTGACTCTATTATCCTTCGCCACGATTTATTTTCAAAATTTAGGTTTAGTTTTTTCCTGAATTTGTTTAACAGCTGTGTATATTGGTGCTCCAACTTCGTATGTTCTTGGCATGTTCTTTTTCAAGTTCTCTCTTTGTAATTTAAGCCCCTGATTATTTCTGATCCTTTGTATTACATTTTCATTTACTTTCTCTTTGAAGTTTAATAAATTTTGATAATTGACCCGTTGTGTCCGTCCAAAAAATGTGTCGCTAGGCTTCCTTCCGGTGACAGAGTGTATTGAGTTGTTGTACCTATCGACCGCTATATTGACCAACTCTTTAGTCGTGAAATCCTTGTATTCATTTTGTAGACATTGGATTATTTCGATTATGGTGGAGTAAACCCTTTCCACTATTCCCGTTTACTTCGCTTTTTTGTGTAGGGGTTAAGTAAATTTGAATCCCTAGTGTTCTTAGGTTGCTCAAGCTTGCTTCGTTTTCCATAACCATTATTGTGGGTGTTGTGAAATAATGCAGGATTTTGATAATTTTGTCTCTCATATGTACTGATGTTTTGTCCTTGACGCGAAATAGTTTGACGAATTTCGAAAATTTATCAATGCATATTATAAACTTTTCGCCTTTCATGTCGATTAGGTCGATGTGTAGAATTTCTGCAGGATACGTTGGTATTGGTGTTTCCTGGAGTTGCGGTTTATTAGGGTGACGGTCGTATTTATTTTGGTTGCATATGTCGCAGTTCTGCGTATATTTTTTTATTAACTGGTCATCTGAGGGAAATAATACTTTTCTAGTATTTGTTCCTTATTTTCCCTTGCATTTCGATGCGCTCTTCTGTGTTCTTCTTGTATAATGCGGCATTTATTGTCTTCATTGCGGATATCCTCTACTATCCTCTGTGTTATCTGCGATTTGTGATTGTGCAGATGTTCTGCGTAAATTTCCTGAAGTAGCTGGAGATATCCTTCCGGAATTTTGATACCATTACAGATGTTGAGTGTAGTCTTTCTTTCAGATGTTTGATGAGGTTTTCCTTTGCCTGATCTTCTGACAGGGAGATGTATTGCCTATGATAGTTCTGGTGTGGTTCCTCATAACCGTAAATTCCGTTTCCCTCGGATATTATTAATTAATTTTTAAAGACGTTTATTGGAGCTTCGCAATGCGGAATAAGTTATGTGCCATCTTCTTCTGCACTATGTACGGTCCCATCGTTTGATGACAAAAGTGTGTTGACCTCCAACTAGAGTCTTGATAGTGTGTCCGCTACGTTATTTGTAATTCCGGGTTTGTAGACAATCTCATAGTTGTACTCCTCTAGCCTGGCTTTCCATCTTTTCAGCTTGCTGTTGCTATTCCTATTGCTGAGAGCGAAGGTCAGTGGCTGATGGCCAGTAAGAATCCTGATTTTCTTCGCTCCATAGAGCTAATTCCTTAGGTTACCTAGAGCCCAAACGATCGCTAACAGGTTGGTCCTTGTCAATATCTCCTTGCGAGAGTACGGCCCCGATGCTCTGGTTCGACGCATCCCTTGTTAGTATAAACGGTTTTTCAAAGTCCGGAAATATCAATAGGTCAATCCTATATCATCAATATTTGCGCATTCCCCCCTCTTGTAAGATTCGTCAAAGGTTTTGCTACCTTTGCGAAGTCATGTTATTCCAAGGAAACTTTTTAATTCCTTAAGATTTTCAGGTGGTTTTAGTTTCTGCACAGCCATTACATTTTTTGGATCCGTTCTTATTCCTTTGTTCGTTATTATATATCCTAGGAATTCGGTTTCCTCTTTTAAAAATTCCGTTTTGTCTAAATTGACTCGGAGATTGGCTTTCCATATTCTGTCTAGAATTTTGTTGACATTTTTCAGGTGTTTCTCTTGGTTTTCTCCTCCAAATATGATAATTTCATCGATGTATACAAAACATATTTTACCGATGTATTCCTTTAAGTCAACGTCGATTATCCTCTGAAAAATCGCTGGCGCGTTTTTCAGGCCAAACGGTAGTCTGGTGAATTTGTATTTCCCGTTCATTGTCAAGAATGCCGTCTTAGGTATATCCTTTTCCATCACCTTAATATTGTGGAATCCGGATATAAGGTCTATCGTTGTGAAGAATTTGGAGTTTCCCAGATTTGCGATGGTATTATATGTCTGGTATTGGATAGGTATCCGAGACGGTAACTGTGTTTAATCTTTTATAATCTATGACCATTCGATACTTTTTTACTCCCGATGCATCCATTTTCGTCTCTACAATCCAAATGGGTGAATTATACGGACTTTTTGATGGTCTTATAATACCGTCATTGAGTATTTGTTTAATTTGTTGGTCCACTTAGGCCCTCATGTTGATCGGGTTTGGATTCGATTTTGTGTAGATCGGGTCGGTTGGTCTCCAATGGCTCCGAAGAGTGGTAGATATTTATTGATTATGGTTTTTAATTTTGGCTTTGTTTCTTCGTCCAAATAATTGTCTCTCATTTCAATGTTGTTGACTTGGGTTGAAATCTTCTTGCAGTGAACGAAAAGAGAATCGAAAAACAATTTATTGTAATTTTAGTAAAAAATCACAAAGTTTGCTCGTTTTCACGTTTACACATTATCTTATTTTTTACAGAATAAGGGTGCTGTGCAGTTAAGCGCCTTTGGTAACGATGTAAAATATGTATCCAAAGTGGATTATCAACTAAAGAATAAATGTCTACGTTCATTAAATGACTTTACGGACGAGTAAATCAGTGTCAACCACATCAAGCTTCTTACTCAAGCTCTTACCAAACTTAAGACCAATTTAACTCAAAATGTTCACACTCATAATTAAGTTCGATATTTTTGTCCTGACATCAAAATATAAGTCAAAATTCCGTAATGTCTGAAAGGAATTTTGTAACAATGCATTTTTTCTACTAATCGGTGGAATAGGTTTTCTTATAACTACAAAAACAAGCCTTCTGAGAGGTTTCGGTAAGGTTACCGCAATTTTGTTTGTAAAATAAAAAAACTAAGGTCATCCAAGGTCACCAAATAAATTTCCTGTTTACTGAATCTCTAACTATTTTCAAGATAAAAGCAGTGCGCTTTTTGCTAGACTCAGCTTGTATAGTATGTGATGAACAGTGTAACCATAAAATGTATTAGTCTTACTTTTAGTACAAACACTAATTAATCTATGTTGGCATAATTTTTTTTTTTTTTTTGCCTCAAATTGAATTTACCAATTTTAACGCAAATTTTAGAAGATTTGGGTTAAAATTTCATCTATTTCATTCAAATACGACTCAAATTTACTTGCGATTTATTTGAATGAAAGTACAATTTTCAATGCTCATATTTATTTATAAAATTATAGTTGAGTGAAACTTTGAGTTGAGTGAACCTTTTGATAAGAACAGCTTACAGTAAAATAGATAAGGAAATAACTCTCTATATTCCAAAAATAATTATTTTGAGTAAAATTTAAATTTGAGCGTAAATTTTAATTTAAGTAAAATTTTATTTGAGTGATAATTTTTAAAATTTTAAAGCTTAAAGAAATGTGATCATTACCAGTAAAAGTAATGTGGTTAAATAGGGTTTAGAACGGAATTGTATGATGAAATGGACTAAGTTTAGAATGAGTGGTTTAGAAATATTATTTTGGTTGCATTTTGATAGCAAGATATTTGATATTCATAATCAGTATTGATTTATGAGAATTCACAGAACTCAGTTGTTAAATTTTTTTTTCTTGTTGAATTTGAGCTAGCATGTAGATTAGCCTTTTTTGTATTATAGAGGCTTAATCAAAGTCGCCGTTACTTAGACACCCCTACAAGGCACAATAGGTACGAAAGGAGTTGTTAAATTAATAAATGTCACACAACCGAAATTTTCTCGCCCTTTAAATAAATAATTCACTTTCCCATGCCGTTGTACATGATTGAATCGACAATGAAGACGTAAACAACAAACAGAAAAAACTATTACACAAAATACGTGAGCACTAAGTGTTTAGAGATGTTCAAGTTTTTTTTTTAGATTCACATCATGCTTTTCTCCAAAAAAAAATAAATAAAAAGACAAGCAAGGAACGATAAACAGAAATGTAGAAATCAAAGTCGAAGATGTACCAAGAAAATTGAAAAAATAATAAAAACTCCCTATATGTACAGAAAGTCAAAAGTTAGTGCATATATACACACCACATACAAAAAACCTAATTCAACAAATCAACTTTCGTTCGAGTAACGTCAAAAGAAGTTATTTTGCTCGTCGCAAATTTTTTTTTTTTTTTTGTTAAAAAACAAACATGGAAAATTAACAACAGAAAAATCGAAGTGCTTCGTTATGTATTGTGTGTACTTGTTGTTGTATGTACTGTGCTGAGTTTATATAGAGAACACCATAGAACAAAAAAAAAAAAAAAAAAAAAAATAGAATTGTTTCAAAGTTTTTTGTGTTGCCGTTTTGGTTTTTACTCTTGTGTCTTGGAAGATGTGAATTTTTCCACATTTTTTCTACTTCGTGTATATTAGAGATATAGATGAGTTTATTTAATTTTTTTTTTTTTTATAAATTTTGCAATGCTGTTGTCTTATTTACGTGTACAAACATCCTGAAGGCCAACAAAAAACTATTAAAATGTTTTTGTTCGAGACAAGAAAAAATCCGTTTAACAATGATGGTATTTCGATTATTTCGTGAATTTAGGAAGTGTTGGTGAAATGTGTTTGGGATATTGTTTGTTAATGGGTAATTATTAAAAGATCAGTGAAACTACTGCTAAAAAAATTACAATAATTGAATTGAGAACAATAACGACGTTTACCGTGACATATAAAAAACGACTTACTCATAGTCATACATAGGTCTAACAGGAAGAACTGTTTTCATAAGATTTCAACATTTCAGGGGGATTCTGATTTTTTGAGAGGAAAGGTTTAAGAATTCTACCCGGAAACGTGAATTTCAAGGAAAACTGGTATTAACTAGTACCAAATTATATACAAAATATCGTTCTTAGTATTATCTAAAATCTATTATCTCATTTCTTCTGTATCAAATTACCAATTTTAAGCCCATAGTCAAAAACAAACGAATAAAGTTATCCTTGAATAAAATTTAATTTACCCTGTAATCCAAAATACCTTCGAACAGTTCCTATAAATGCTACAAGAAAAAAACTTCAAAACAACACAGTCCTTTTGCACATTTCCATATTCAAACAAATTTGTTTCATATTAAGCAAAATTAAACTTAAAACACACACACACACAAAAAAAACACTTCAACCAAAACTTTATTTTTTTCTGAAAGCTCTTTCTAACAACAACAACAATACACAGCACAATACGTTCCTACAGCCTATATACAGAGAGACACAAAAAGGATAATCACAATACAATAAAAATTTGTTTGAGTCCATATTTAAATTTAGTTGATGTTGTTGTTGTTGTTTCTGTTGAAAATAACACCTTAATTTAGAATAATCATCTAGAGAAAGCTTAAAATTATAACACACACACACAAACAAAAAAAAAACAATTTTCCGAGTATAAAGTAGAAAACTTTTTCATTTCGTTTCAGGATTTTGTATTTTTTGTAAATTATACAAAATTATAGGCATGAGGATCTAACAATAAACTAAACTTGCAAACACATACATACTATATATAGAGAAATAAATAAAAAGTTTTATAAAGCAAAAAATTAAATTTTCCAAAAAGTTTTTCTGTTTTAGTGTTGTTATTGTTGTTGGTGTCCGCTCGTGTAATAAACAGTACAGCACTAAACAAACGCCTTAATCAACATTGCAAGGTGATAGAGTGTCCAAGTTTTAATTTAATTTTTTTTGTTTTATTATGATTATTATAATTTCTGCGGGTTGCAAAATGTCTGCAAAATTATAAGCTTTCTGAATATATTCGAAAGTTTGACCTTTATCACATGCGATCCATAAAACTAGGTTCACTTCCAGGTCCTTTTTCCGAGCAGTATTCGTGCTAGCAAAATCTCGTAGGATTTATGAATAATAAAAAAAGTGAGACTAGAAAAACAGATGTAAATAGAAATTTATTATGATTGGTGAAACAAATATTCTTTAAAAAAGTTTATCGTGCATTAAATCTCTGACAAAAATTGTATAAGTTAAAATATTAAAAAATCGTGGTTCGGATGCACTTGAAATATTAAACCTTTTCTTCGAATCGTGGTACACTAATCAGACTGAATCGTAAAGCACAGTTCGGTGAATATAGAACTTATATTTGACTGTATTTCATATTGCAAAATAGTAGTTCTCCCTAAATAAAGCTTTCCTCAGGTCAAATAAGGCCTTTAGGTACCTAGTAATATAAAATAGGTCAAATTTCTTCAGTTTCATAACAACAGTATGAACCTTTAGGTAAACGTGTGCTTAATTTTTGTTTGGAACAAAAGTAAAACGAAATTTAGTGTAGAAGACTTATTTGTACCGAATAATGGCAGAATTATTTTCTAATGAAAATTTGCGAAAAGTTGCTCAATTGATTAATTTCTAATAATTTAATAATTGCTCCAATAATTTTTCTACCAACAATAACCTACTGAATACTCCGACCGCACAGGATTAAATATTTTGATTCACCTAGTGACGCTGCTAATTTGAGCAAATTGAGGCCGCCACATTTAGCATGTCGTGTTCTTGCAAATTATGACTATGAGAAGATTATACTCTTAATGATGGTCAGAGTTGCTAATATGATAAAAAAGAGGTTTTGGGGTGGAGCAATCTATACCAGATTTCAAATAGCTTCAATAAGAATCAGAAGATGACGATGTTAAATTTCGCCCAAGACGAAAACAATACAATTCCCAAGCAGCATCTACTCAAAACGCGTGAATATTTACCCGTAACAGTGTAGATTTTGTGTTTATTGATTAAGTTAGTGGTACCGTCAGCCGGTTGGTACGAACATAATAATGTAAAAATATTAGTGTGACAAACCGGTTCATTAGATAGCATTCGACAGTATTGTCAACAATACTTCAAAACAAACGTACTCGTAACGTACTACAGAAAATCGTTCAATCAAAACAAACAAACAAACACGTCTATGGTCTCATCTATTTATGTCATGCAATTATACAAATGCCACCGCAAAGTATTTTGGTCTATTTTGAGCAATTAAGCTTTTTAATCCTTGTCAGTTTGGATAATCTAAAGCTGTTTATAAAAAGTATTCTCAAATAACTTTTTACAGTATTTAGCTCAATATCATGAATCCAAAGATATTTTCTAACCAAAATATTGGCACAAAATGATATTAGGCTTCTGTCTGGTTAGCTTCGATGCAAGTTAAAATATATTAAATTAGGCGTAAGCTTTACAATCCAAAAAAGGGATAAACTTCACCAAAGAATTACTTGCCAAGGGCTAAATACAAAACTATGAAGTAGCTCAAATTATTATACCAAACTTAGCAGTTCAATTTATTATAACTACTGTACTCTGAAAGTGGCTCAAATTTCTGAATGATTAATTTTAATCTATTTTGAGCAATTTATTATTTTGAACCTTATAAACCTAAATATTCTAGCATTACTCTTTTATAAACTAAATAGCTCAATTAAAAATTATATGTAGCTTAAAAAAGGTCTAACCATTTTAACTTAAAAATAAAATGTTTAGTGAGGATCTTTATTTGACTGAGATTGGCGCACGTTTAATGCGTTGAAAATCTTCAGTAAACTTTTGAAGAAACTCAAACTCATTTAATCATCATTGTGTGCCTTTAATGATTTTAAAATTGGTACTATAATCCCGGACGGCCATTATTAAATTATGAATCTAATTACGTATTATGAAACCACGCTTAGGCAGTAGCTTAAATTAGGAAAATCGATCTATTTTTTAATTGTTCAGCAATATCAATTTTAATTATTTCGATTGAGCAAAATATTGTAGCTCGAATTCAATATTCAAAATTACAATATTTACATATTAACGAGTAGCTCAATACAGTTTTTCTAGGTTTTATACTGCTTCTAAATATTTGGCTACAGCACAAATAATAAGCTAAATGTTTTAAGATGTTACTTTACAATTAGCTCAAATTTTCGAATCAACAATTTCGGACTATTTTGAGCAATTTTTCATTTTCAACTTTCTAAACTTAGTATTTTTTATAAATATCATTCTCAAATAAGTTATTATAGTATGTAACACAATTCAAAATTTGACGTAGCTCAAAAAATTATCTAGACGTTATATTGTCATAAATTGAGAATTTTAGTAGGAAAACCTATCTGCATTAATATTTTGAAGAAACCCCGTTTGTAAGTAAAATTGTGTGCTTTAAACTCCAGTGGATGGTTAGTTCACAACAAAAAATATAAAACAATGTAGTAGGTCAAATTATGAAACTAATTTTGTATTATGATACCAAAATTAGGCAGTGGCATTCATTTTTATGTGATTTCCCTTATTAGGAATGTCAACGATTATTTATATTGAGTGTACAGCTCAAATTCATTGTTTAAAATGTCAAAGCTTACATATAATATTAAAAAGTAGCTCAATTTAGGGAAGATGATATTTTTACAAATTTTAAACTTGTTCTTTCGGTGAAACTAAAAGCTCAATATTTTAAAGTGTATAAGTAAATTAGGTCAAATTTTCGTCTCAGTAATTTTGGTCTACTTTGAGCAATTTGTTATTTTGAACATTCTAAACCTAAATATCCTTGTATTATTTCTAAATGTCATTCTCAAATAACTTTTGATGAAACTCGAAGGCGTTTAGTCACATTTGAAAATAAAATTACATATAGCTTCATTCACATTAATGAATAAACTACACTAAATAATTATTATACAATACCAAATACAAAACTCTCTAATCATGTTGCCACATAAAATAAAATACAAATTACACCACGTAAATAAGATAAAATCGTTAATCTTAAGCTTTGTGCTATTATTATTTAAATAAAACACAAACACTTTTCGTTTAATGTTAAACGTAAAATGAAGAAAAGAATGTTAATTTCTCACACAGTAAGTGTACCACCATCCACCACACCCCTTCTTTATATAAGTATTTTCTTTAATTTTCGTTTATTCTTTAAATTGATTGCACTAATTTACTAAAATATATTATTGTGCTTTTTTTTTTTTGGTTTGGAAACAGAAGAAGTAAATTAATAACCCAATATGTGTATATGTGAGTCTGTTTGGTTTATATGTATGGGATGGACAATATAACAAATAGATAAATACTAAATACTGTACCAGTTATTAGTGTATACCAAAAAAAAAAATATATATATATATATATTATTGATAAACGTTCCAAGATGGATGTATGTACAAGTCTGACGGAGTACGGGGCGACACTATGCTTATAGTTAATGAATAGAATTGTTCTGTATTTTGGTATATTTGTACGAAAAGATAAATGGGATGCCATTATTACAGATTCTGTTGTTCTTCTTAATTTTATATTTTCATTTA
Source organism: Tipula vernalis (assembly GCA_958295665.1). Taxonomy (NCBI): domain Eukaryota; kingdom Metazoa; phylum Arthropoda; class Insecta; order Diptera; family Tipulidae; genus Tipula; species Tipula vernalis. Next base: position 358,300,469 of record OY282560.1, read on the forward strand.
TATTATTTAAATGTAAGACGATTATATTGAGCAATTTGATTTAAGTGAAGCAATCTAGGTATATATTATAGGGTATATGGTTGGCACCCGTAGGTAATTTAAAATTCGATACACATAGCATTGCCGGCAATTAATGAACAAAGTCTATATAAGATGGCAAAAAAGTTTTTTTTTTGTGTTATCAATAAATTTATAATTACGTTTGAAATTGAATCTATATTATTTGTTGTATGTTGAAGAATTGATAAAAGAAAAGTTTTTCGTTCGCATATTATATTTGTCTGATGAATTTTCGATGAGTTCGAAATCTTTTGGGAATCTTTTGCTACTTAATATCGAAGACGAACGAAACTTAAATATTGGGTTTGCTATAAATTAAAAATAAATGGAAAATCAATTGAGTTTTTTTTTTTATTACGGTTTGAGAAGTGTGGGAGTTTAAAAAACAAATACGGGAGTTAATTAACCGGGAATTATCTTGCATGCACACGAGTATTGATTACATTTAATTTTGGTTAAAAAAAATCATCTTGTTTAGCAATTCCCTCAGGGTTAATTTGATATTTTGAACGAAACTTAATATTATCGCTGAATGTTGTCTAAAAAAACATAAAATATAAATACAATGGTAGCTCGTTTTAAATAATTGACCCTAAACTTATTTTGGGTGCCGAAGTTTCCTCTTCATAATCATGAAAAATTTTATTATCAAGCCCCATCGTGTTTTGGCATAATTATGGTCAGCAACGATGCTATGATTTGTTTGCTTCCATTACGACAAGCCGAAGTTAAAAAACATAAAGCAAAATCTGAGCCGATTCTAAGCAGAACCCCAGCAGCTGAACGGGAGTCCAAATTCATTTGGTTAGCTCATGTGAGCATTGAAAATTAAATTATATTTCAAAGTCTGTGGAGAGGATGGATCTATGATTACTAGAAATTGAGGAAGTGTGGCTTAATTATTGCCAAGGTTTAAGTAATTTGAATGAAACATTGCACATGAAACATTGCACTTGCCGTGGTTTCGTTGGCAATCGGTGTTGTAGCAATCTGGACTACTCGTTCTGAACTTCCCTCGCTGTCGAACCCATATTTTTCACACCTTAGTAGCATTGAAAGGCTCCCCTCGAGTTGGTGATGTAAATACCGTCCAATTTGTGATCACCCAGGAAGGACTTGAAACCGTCGTTACCGAACTCATACACCTTCGTCAGAACATGGGGCTAACATGTTATTCTCGATGCGAAAGATAGGTAATCTTTGCCTCTGGAAATTCCAGTCACAATCTGATTCGATTCTGCTGCGACATTTTGCCGCCCCCGCCCCATATCGAAGTCGTCTAACTCCTCGCCATCTCCGTAAAACCGCTAAATGTGTTTCAAGATGCCGATGGCACCGTTCATGAATCCATCGTCAACGTCAATGTTAGACATGGCCGTATATGGAAACTCTGAGACCAATTTATCACTGAAGCGCACACTTCATGAAGTTTGTTCCGTACCATTGCAAGCTGAGAATTCTTAGCGAAGCCACCAGTTATTGTGTATTTTGGCACTCTGGTGGATCTCTACAGATCCATGTTCGAATGTGGTCGTGTAAATATTAGTCTTGTTCCGCTTAAATACGACTGTAGGTGGATCCATAATTGCGCTCCTCTAGCATAAGACTCTTGTAAGTCGCTTTCCGCATGTATATTAATGGATTTGAGTATTGATCTTGTCATCTCCGATGTAGTCGCGGCTTACCGAGCACAAATTCATAAGCAGTTGGATCATCAGCGGAGTATTCTCCTCGATACTCTCTCGGGGATCATTTTCGAGCTACAGCAAAACTTATGGGTGCGTGGACTGCCGCGATATTGAAATTAGATTCTGAAAAAGTAATCCTTCGCACGGTATTTCCCAAACGGATGGCTATCAGAGTTGACAAGCTTGCTGTACAACAATTTGTTCAACTGTTCTAAAGCATTCTGCACACTAATTATTGAGTATGTAATTATTAAGACGATGAAGAGTCTGTAGCAAATACGGCCATCCTAACTCGTTGGCACTCATGGATAAGAACACGATGGCATTTACCATTTTAGCGTTTTTGCCAGTAAGTGACCTGGTTGGGTAGCGATTTCAGAAAGGCGAAATTTTTCACCACGCACTCATCAACAAATAGCCGATCCTCGATTTGTATTCGTGTGATTTTTTTTGCTCTATTACAAAAGTTGCTGGGGAATACCTCCACGACGATCGCGTCGACTGATTTCGCTAATGGCTACCATATCTGGTATTTCGCTAAGGTCCATGTTGAAAGTTCGTGGCGCCGTCTTTTCGTCCTTTTGGAGCCACAGCCAGTGATCATCTTTTCGTCCTTCTAGAGACACAGCCTGTGACAAACATCACACGCTCGTCCAAATTTGTGGTTGTGCTTTGTAACTAACTCCCACGTTTTGTTTAATTCGAGCCGATAAACTTGCGATTTGTAGCGCTCTCCTTCGTTATCCCACTACTGGCTTGAAAGGTAAGTTGTATTCTACTTCAAAAATTAATTTTGGCCTCTATTGCTTAATAAACTGGGTGAAACATTATAAATTGTAAGACGATTTTTGTTGTTGTCAATAGCATGTTGTACAACAAATGTGCTTATATGCAATATTTCCCCCGAATGCAGACTACTAAAGTAAAAAAGTAAGGTATTGTATCAGGTAGACAGACCTAGAAACGATATTTAGGCGAATTGATGTTGGATACTACTTCGAAACTACATTTAGGCGATTTAATTATAACATCGATTATTTCGGTATAGATTTAGAGGTGGCATTTGATGTTGATTGATTATTATTAGTATGTTGAAAGCGACGACAGAGGGAAGTTTAAATATGGCATTGTATGAGTGCAGGGGCGCGTACAGGCTATAGTAATGTACTGGAATGTTTTATAGATTTCCTCAATATTTTGGAACAACTCCGTCTGCACGTTTGTTCGTCTTGTCCGTTCCTCAATTCTGGTATAAATCTCCCATTTCTGCCAATTTATTCAATCAAATAAAATACCTTTGAACCATCGAAATCTATATTTAAATTCATAAAATGTTTTACCGTTAAATTTAGAAACTGAAGTTTTATTTGTTGAGCTGTTTCTAATTAAATGGCCACACGTTTGTTTAGCAATTATTGGCAATGCTATTTAGAACCAAACAATATTTAATAATTCACGAACAACCAATTCAAAATTGAATGCTGGTTGCGTTAAAATTATAGTTGAAAGTATCTAGTGTTCTAGGTGAGAAACAGATTGTTTGGAAGATTTTTGATTGAAGGGGCACAAACAACTTTATTTTCTCATATGCTATATTCTCAATTGCATGCTCAAATGAAATTGCTTTTTCCCCCTATTTAAACAGTGAGCTTAAGTCGTAACATTGGATAGTGTGATATTTGAAATTAAAGAAAAAATTTAAGTGGCCCAAAATGTTGTTGATTATTATAGGATGTGATACGTAAAGAAAGAGATTAGAATAATGAAATATGGAGGAATAACACAAATTGGAATCAAATTAAGGGCGCACTCATTGTTTCTAATTTAGTGGCCACCAGAAAGAAGAAAATCAAAAATGTGTAATGTTTAACCCTTGTGTCTATACCCGGGCACCCGGGTGGCCATTTCGATTTAAAATGCTCGTAACTTTTTCAATTTCACAGTTAGACTATCCCTACTCCTTGACATCCAAGAACTACTTATTTTTTATTGATCTTTGAACAGAAGTTAACTAAAAATTATTGCTGAACTAAATTATTCGTTTACCAATATTATTACTCTTGTAGTCTATACCCGGCCACCCGGGTGGCCATTTAAAAAAAACACTGAATATGCTATTTGTATAACATTTTATTGTTTAAATCAACATTTCATCACAGAAAAAATCAAAAATTATCACATAAATAATTCAGTTGGTTATTAAAAATATGTTTACAAAATAAGAAATTCAATTTGGTAAAAATTTACAAAAAAAATTAAAACTATTAACACTTAGAACACTTTATTTGAGTGTTCGTATGTTCTACACATACTGGTCTTCTACAGATACTACAGGATTTCCGTGAATTTCGTCGTTTTTTGGGATCGGAAGACAAACAAATCCAGCATTTGCCAACTTGAGGAATTCGGCCATCGTTGTTGCGTAACACATTAGGTACTCCAGACGTTGTCAATTCCTGGTTTATTGGTACATAGAGCGGTTTGCCAAGTATGCATTCTATCCCTGAACGTAAATTAAAATTTCTATATACATTTGGTATGGTTGATCGATCTGACACATGCGGTAGAGTAAAAAAATTGTCAGTTACTATATTTCTCCCAGACCCTTTGAAACGGGCGCATAGGTCCTTGACAACCCGCTCTCCTTGATTGATTTCCCTGCCTGATGGTTGCTTACCCGTATATATCTGCCCCGTTATTGGGTAAGAGTTAGCAGCATCGCAAACCCACCATACTTTGATCCCATATTTTGCCGGTTTGGACGGCATATACTGGGTGAATCTTGTTCGTCCTACACAAAAAAATTTTTTTTATACTGAATACTGAATACTGAATACTGAATACAGAATACAGAATACAGAATACAGAATACAGAATACAGAATACAGAATACAGAATACAGAATACAGAATACAGAATACTGAATACAGAATACAGAATACTGAATACTGAATACTGAATACTGAATACTGAATACAGAATACAGAATACAGAATACAGAATACAGAATACTGAATACTGAATACTGAATACAGAATACAGAATACAGAATACAGAATACAGAATACAGAATACAGAATACAGAATACTGAATACTGAATACTGAATACTGAATACAGAATACTGAATACTGAATACTGAATACTGAATACTGAATACTGAATACTGAATACTGAATACTGAATACTGAATACAGAATACAGAATACAGAATACAGAATACAGAATACAGAATACTGAATACTGAATACTGAATACAGAATACTGAATACTGAATACTGAATACTGAATACTGAATACTGAATACAGAATACAGAATACAGAATACTGAATACAGAATACTGAATACAGAATACTGAATACAGAATACAGAATACAGAATACAGATTACAGAATACTGAATACTGAATACTGAAATGTCAATAATTTCCAGATTTTCTGCGGTTTATCCCGATTTAGAATATTGTGTTCTTCATTGGCCTTCCTGTTTGTGTGTCTAATGATTATTTCACACATGACGTCCGTAAATATACACTTGAAGGTATCTCTTACAGATAACATTTCGGTCGATCGCGATGGCCCACTTCGTTGACTCCTGAGAATATTGTGTCTCAATGTTTGCCTTTGAGGAGGATTTTGTCTCCATATCGATCCATCTTTTCCTTTTAGATAAGGCGAATTATTACAATTTGCACTTCCAGTTTCTCCTTCGTCTTCAACTTCACTATCGCTGAAAATTTCTTCATCAGACACTTCAATTTGGACTTCATGATCTTCATAAACGTCCTCTATGTCTGAATCTTCCACGTTTCTATCCGCTGCTGTAGGAAGCCACTCATCTTCTGAGCCGTCGTCAACAAAATCAAGCACTTCTTCGTCATCGTCACATTCCTCTAATAAACGATTTAGGTATGCTTGTTGATCTTCATACGACAAACTAGGGCAAAAATGTGTATATAAATGTAAAAAAACCGAACGGATCATCCAAATAATAAATCTTACCGTCTAAACTCAGCATTTGGAATGTCTCTGTGGTCCGCCATTTTATCACTCACATATATATTTATTTACAAAAAAAATCACTTCCGCAATCAACCTTTCCATTTGAATACCACACCTACTCTAATTTCCTCAGCTCACCTAAACGATTCTTTTCTGTTTTGTTTTACTAGCATTAACCGGGGATTCCCCATTTTTTATTTATTTTTTTTTGTTTTATAACGTTTAAAATAGTATATTAAAATAAATAAAGGCAATAATACACTGGCAAATACAAAAATTTTCGATATTAACAAGAAAATACATGTGGCCACCCGGGTGGGTCGGGTATAGAATAGTGTATAATTTTTTGGGTATAGACACAACGGTTAATGATATTTTTGTTTAAAATCGGTTTTTGTAGGTTAAAAAAATAGTTATTTGGGTATCAAGCATCAGAAAAAAACAGACGTGTTTCGGCTTGGGAATATAGAGAAAAATCCTACTTTTCACGCTTTTTGTAGGAAACGAAAATTTTGCTAGGGTTCAGATTTTTCTTAATCCGCCACTACAAATTGTATTAAGTAAATTTTTTTTAGTAAATAAATTTGTTTGTATTACGATTTGAAATGGTTGATGTTATACACAATCTAGTTATTTGAACTTTGGTTGGAAATGCAGAAACGTAACAATATGAAACGTCTTTAAATACGTGAACCGTTTGTCAATGTTAAGCTTTCTGAGTGTATCTCGCATACAACGTTCCATAATTTATATTCCTTTAAGTATAGACCCATAAATTAAATCATTAAACTTATTGTAAACATAACTTAGATACATCTAATGAAATAAAAGTTAAATCGAAACCACTTTATGAAGACGACCAACCAAAATACACATTTTCTGACAATTTTTTTAATTTTTATGACAGTAATTATCTAAAATTACTTGTAAGAGAAAAGAGAGACAGAGATGGGGAGTATACATATTTTTTATATCCATAACATAAGCACTAATTTATTTATAATGTCTAATGGAATGAAACAATTAAATCATAAATATGATGATGATGATGATGATGATATCCACAATATAGTACAAAACACAGTGGGATATATTTCAAAAACAATTCCCAAAGCATAAATTTATGTGTGTTACATAGATAGGTTATGCTTTTACAACAGGATATTTATGGTTGTTGTTGTGTGTTTATAAATAAATTTAAATGTATTACATTTTTATTTATTTACATAACATAATTTTTTTATAAATTTAATCAAAATCCTTGTGATTAATCAACACTTTTCGCTCACGCTTGTTTAATAAATCGGGAAGGGTGTATGCGCACGACTTTTGTATATAAAAACATAAAAATAACAAGACAAAATCTTATATTCAAATCAAATTTTGCTTATTTGCATAAAAATAAATAGAACATATTTAACGTTTATTTAAAAGCAAAAAAAAAAACACAAAACATAAATAATTCGTGTAATAAATTTAAATAAATATGTAAACAAGCGCGCAGATGAAGGAATATTGTATTTATCTAAAAAAAAAAGTCAGTTGTTTTACAGGTGTATAGCATAAAATATAGGATAAAATTGATTGAGCATGACGGAATATTTTATTTGTAGTGTTTTTACAACAACAAACAAAAAATCGAGAATTAACTGGAAAGCTGTTAGGCATTTTGTAACAAAACCTCACATTGGGCGCCCAAATTAAAATCTACTCCTTCACTCGATTTACATTTCAATAATAATAAAGACAAAACCCAGAATCAGCCATCAAGATTATCACAATTTTTCTCATCATTTCCCAAGCAAATTTAATTTCCCATCTTTTCATTTTTGTTTTTTTTTTCTTTTTGTAATGGAGTTACTGAAATCTTTTATTTATTCATAAAACGCAACAGTTCGTTTTATGGGTAGTTATGTTTATATATAAGTATACATAATATACAAGGAAGATTAAATTATAATTTTCTCGTTGATTGTGGCTGCGCTGTTGTATTCCAGAGTATTGTTGTATTTTAGAAAGAAGCAGAGAGGAAAATGGGATGATGGAAAACAAAAAAACAAAAAAAAACAGAAAAAGACAGTTTGATAAATACGTCGAATTTGTCTAATTTTCTACATGTTATCCAATTTACTGTCACTGTGTGTCATAAATTGTGATAGCGTTATTCATAAAACATTTTCCGATTGGAATTCAATAAACTCGAAATCATATGTTACTCGAAATTTGTCATCATTTTTTGCATGTTTCACAAATTTTATATTAAATGATATTTTATGACATTTTTTTTTGTATAAGATGTAAGTTTTTTTGTCAGTTTGAAAGTTTAGAGATTTAGAGACAAGAAAATTTGCTTGTTTATAATTTATCAAAAATTTAGAAACATTTCGAAAATTTAATACTCTGAAAATAAGCTCGTTCCTTGGCGAACGTTCAATTTCAAATTTAGTGCTTTCCTGATCATTGTCAGGCCTGACATTGTGCTAGGCATAAAATGTCATTCAGTATAGTGTTGATTTTGCCTTTATGTACTTTTGTTTAATTTGAATTTTCAGTCAAACTTTTAGACCTTATAGGAGGGACCTTTTCCGACCGAACAGTCGTTTAGCGACCTTCTGATACTGGGTGTAATACTAAATTTGTTAAATCGTTTTCAAACCACTAAGTCAGATAGAAGCTGTTATCGCACAAAAAATAAACTTTAAGAAATTTTAAGCTTCTTTAACAAATTTTCTCGGTAACTGATCAAACTTCTTAGGAAAGCAATTTAGTCGAAAGGTTCTCCAAACTTTCATTTCCAAAAAAGTGAAAGATCAAGGCTTAAGACCAAATATATTAAAAAATATATTTAAATGATATTAATTGTTCGACGAAACTTTTTTTATTACAATCTACATAATTTTAAATATAATTTAGATGTTCAGCAAAAAGTTTAATTTTTGAAGATCCCTTTTAAATGTGGTATGATTTCGCAAGTATTTTTATATTAGTCTCGATAGAAACATGTCTATTACTTTGAAGAGCTTTTAAACGCATTTTGATGCTTTTTTACCTTTTACATCCTTAATTAAAATAAATTTGTACACCTAAGGCTGTCCTTAACAGAGAATTAAAATAAATGATAGACCATAGTTACACTGAAAGGCTATTTTCAAAGCAATCAAATTTATATGAAATGAAGTTTTATATAAACTTATTCTTATTCCGGAAAGAAGTCATCATTTTTATCAGTTATTGACTTTTGTTTTAAATCTATTAAAAGATTTTAAATTTAGTACCGCTTGGGTAGCTTTTAACCCAAAATAGGGTATTTGTTAGCCAAACCGCTGATGATTTGTTAACCAAATCGCTGATTTTTCTTGACTTTTCATAACACCGTACAAATTATTTTTATGTACGTACACGAAGCTTGAATAGTATTGACCAGCTCAGTCGATAAAACTGCTCCCAACAACTCTAACCTGAGTAAGCTTAACTGCCGAATTGGTGAAACTTTGGTTTTTCCTGCAATTAAATAAACTGAATTACATGTCTTTGCATAAACCACTCCACTGTATGCCAATTCACTGGCATCGGAAAAGCCGTGCAGCTCATTTTCATCACTAAATTGCAGCCATCATGGTAATTGATCATCCCACTTTAAGTCTAGCAACCATAAACTCTGAAAGAGTATTTTGATCCTTATTGTTATCGGAAACAACCATCCCAGGGGATCAAAGATTCTGCTGGCTTTGGAAAGCAGTGTTCATTTTATATGATTGGTTCCTTCTGTAAGGCAAACAGAGAAGCAGAAACCGTTTGAGTTGGGATTCCATTTTAAGCCCAATAACTTTATTGTTTCATCTTCCGTAATCGGTTTTTCCATCATTGAACTGTTGGTAGTCCATTTCCGTAACTTGAATCCTGACGAATCGAGTATATTGACGATATCCTCTCTAATCCTAGCTGTGGGATATTTTTCTATATTCTCTTGTGCGGCATGCTTAATGCATCTTGTGGATAAAAAAGCAACTGAAGCGGTACCGCAAGTCAAATAAATGCAATTGGCTCGTTTATATCGGTTCTCCACAACACCCTTTGATATTTTGTGTCATCTGGGTGGACCCAAACTTGCCGGTACATTTTCTCTATATCACCCGAATGTCCTGTCCTCAATAAATCATTTAGGGATAATCCGTCTACATCCTTTGATGACACAGACTACTCTCAACTTCGTGGTTGTACTGGTGTCTTTGATAACTCCATGATGTGGCAAGTCCATTCCCAAATCCTGCGTAACGTGCTATCTACCTCCATTGTGACGTTAAAATTAACCACATCGCTCTTGCCTTTATCCTTAGAGACCAGCTGTCCACCAATTACCCAACCAAACTTTGTTTTTTGTGCTACAAGGCGCGGTGACATTCTAAGTTGCTCGTTTTATATTATCGCGAAGAACACCTCAACGCCCAATAGTAGATCAATATTGCCATTTTAGTAAAAATTCGGATGAGCAAGATTCATATATTTCAATTTATCGAGTTCTACGCAGCCTATCTTGGACGCTGGTTCTAACGTTGTGATCTTTAGTACTACATAGGCTTGCACTTTCAATCCCGGCTTCGTATATGATCTTGGCCCAATTTCTAACTGAGTGACTCCTTTTGTTCGTCCTAAATTAGCCTGTTCCAAACCACTCACCATCATCACACGCCCACTGGTTATCATCACTCCCAATTTTTGCACACAAGCGTCCGTGATGAATGTAACTTGCGTTCACCGTTTACGTCCTTCACTCGCACTACGGCGGTTGGTAAAATGGCTTGCATAGCATACAGCATTGTTGTTTGGTAGACTTTCGCTTCAGTTTCGCCTTCCTTGCTGGGTGATGCTTTATACTCCTCCGAACTTTCTTGCAATGATGGAACATGGCTGGATGCATTTACATGGGTGGCGTCCTCATGCAATAAGCATCTACTTCTGCCTCGACAATATTGTACACACTATGTCCCTTATGCAAACAATTGTAACATCGCTTGTCATCTGATATAACTCCCTTCCTGCTGGCTAGTGACAATTTTGCGAACTGCTTACACTCAAAAAGTAAATATGTTTCACCCTTACATATGGGGCAGCTCCATGTTGCTCTTTTTGGTTCGGTTTCATCGGCATTTACTTGTTCAATTCTGTGACTATCAACACTTATACTAACATTTGCAACGTTTGTTCTGAAACTCATATAAGCACACTTGTTAGGATTCAATCTCAGATTCAACATTTTAACATTTTGAATTAAATCATCTACCCCCTTTTGCGCTCTTTCAGCCGCAGCATCAATACTTCTTCGTTTTCCAATTACTACAAAATCGTCTGCAAATTGCAGAACGATTTGATTGTCTGCATTGATATGGTGTATCTCGCTGGTATATAGGTTGAACAGAGCTGGAGATATTCTGCTCCCTTGTAGAAGTTCAACATTTGCAACTCGTTCCAACCTAATACCACTTCCATTCAGAACCATTTTTTTCTCAGTCAGAAAGTCTTTTATCCACATACATATACTTTCCGTTAAAATCCAAAATTCGAGAGAATTTGTTGTAATTTCCTAATTACCTAGTTAGAAAACCCTAATCCATACAGATCGCTCGTTTAATAAAAGCTCTACGAAATTATATTTTGGAAACCGCATTCAACCCCCAAGGGCCAATATCGGCCACTGCCAACAATGATGACAAATTTTTGGCTAGCACATGGAATAGACCCCATAATTACCTAGTTAAAAAACCCTAATCCATACAGATCGTTCGTTTAATAAAAGTTCTGCAAAATTATATTTTGGATATCGCAATCTACTCCCAAGGGCCAATATCGGCCATTGCCAACAATGATGACAAAAGTTTGGCTAGCACATGGAATAGGTCCCATAATTACCTAATTAAAAAACCCTAATCCATACAGATCGTTCGTTTAATAAAAGATCTGCAAAATTATTTTTTGGAAATCGCATTCAACTCACAAGGGCCAATATCGGCCATTTCCAACAATGATGACAAAGGTTTTGCTAGCACATGGAATAGGTCCCTTAATTACCTAGTTAAAAAACGCTAATCCATACATCGTTTGTTTAATAAAAGTTCTGCAAAATCATATTTTGGAAATCGCATTCAACCCCCAAGGGCCAATATCGGCCATTGCCAACAATGATGACAAAGGTTTTGCTAGCACATGGAATAGGTCCCTTAATTACCTAGTTAAAAAACGCTAATCCATACAGATCGTTTGTTTAATAAAAGTTCTGCAAAATCATATTTTGGAAATCGCATTCAACCCCCAAGGGCCAATATCGGCCATTGCCAACAATGATGACAAAGGTTTGGCTAGCATATGGAATAGGTCCTTTAATTGCCTAGTTAAAAACCCTAATCCATACCGTTCGTTTAATAAAAGTTCTGCAAAATTATATTTTGGAAATCGCATTCAACTCCCAAGGGTCAATATCGGCCATCGCCAACAATGATGACAAAGGTTTGGCTAGCACATGGAATATGTCCCTTAATTACCTAGTTAAAAAACGCCAATCCATACAGATCGGTTGTTTAATAAATGTCTGCAAAATTAGGGGGGCAAATGGAATAGGTCAAGGGCCAATATCGGCCATTGCCAACAATGATGAGAAAGGTTTGGCTGGCACATGGAATAGGTTCCTTAATTACCTTGTTAAAAAACCCTTATCCATACAGATCGTTCGTTTAATAAAAGTTCTGCAAAATTATATTTTGGATATCGCAATCTACTCCCAAGGGCCAATATCGGCCATTGCCAACAATGATGACAAAAGTTTGGCTAGCACATGGAATAGGTCCCATAATTACCTAGTTAAAAAACGCCAATCCATACAGATCGTTCGTTTAATAAATGTCTGCAAAATTAGGGGGGCAAATGGAATAGGTCAAGGGTCAATGTCGGCCATTGCCAACAATGATGAGAAAGGTTTGGCTGGCACATGGAATAGGTTCCTTAATTACCTTGTTAAAAAACCCTTATCCATACAGATCGTTCGTTTAATAAAAGTTCTGCAAAATTATATTTTGGATATCGCAATCTACTCCCAAGGGCCAATATCGGCCATTGCCAACAATGATGACAAAAGTTTGGCTAGCACATGGAATAGGTCCCATAATTACCTAGTTAAAAAACCCTAATCCATACAGATCGTTCGTTTAATAAAAGATCTGCAAAATTATTTTTTGGAAATCGCATTCAACTCACAAGGGTCAATATCGGCCATTTCCAACAATGATGACAAAGGTTTTGCTAGCACATGGAATAGGTCCCTTAATTACCTAGTTAAAAAACCCTAATCCATACAGATCGTTTGTTTAATAAAAGTTCTACAAAATCATATTTTGGAAATCGCATTCAACCCCCAAGGGCCAATATCGGCCATTGCCAACAATGATGACAAAGGTTTTGCTAGCACATGGAATAGGTCCCTTAATTACCTAGTTAAAAAACGCTAATCCATACAGATCGTTTGTTTAATAAAAGTTCTGCAAAATCATATTTTGGAAATCGCATTCAACCCCCAAGGGCCAATATCGGCCATTGCCAACAATGATGACAAAGGTTTGGCTAGCATATGGAATAGGTCCTTTAATTGCCTAGTTAAAAACCCTAATCCATACCGTTCGTTTAATAAAAGTTCTGCAAAATTATATTTTGGAAATCGCATTCAACTCCCAAGGGTCAATATCGGCCATTGCCAACAATGATGACAAAGGTTTGGCTAGCACATGGAATATGTCCCTTAATTACCTAGTTAAAAAACGCCAATCCATACAGATCGTTCGTTTAATAAATGTCTGCAAAATTAGGGGGGCAAATGGAATAGGTCAAGGGCCAATGTCGGCCATTGCCAACAATGATGAGAAAGGTTTGGCTGGCACATGGAATAGGTTCCTTAATTACCTTGTTAAAAAACCCTTATCCATACAGATCGTTCGTTTAATAAAAGTTCTGCAAAATTATATTTTGGAAATCGCATTCAATACACAAGGGCAATATCGGCCATTGCCAACAATGATGACAAAGGTACCATATTTGGTATTGAAAATAGTATTATTTTTATTATAAACAATTGCACAAAGCTTTATGAGCTTTTAAGTCTAGGACAATTTAATAACAAACAACGGATTAAATTGTTTTAAGTAACGCTTCAGGTAATTCAGTTTCAGATTTTAACATTTTATTTAGAAATATTTAGTAAATCTCATATGACACAATATATTGTTCTTGTAATGGAAGGGGATATAAGGAAATAGGATGAAATCTCATAAGCGCAAGTTACTTTGAGGAGATTAAATATTAACATACAAAAGCATGTACCCACAATCTACTTTACCACAGATAATGTCACGAGCAAAAATAGCACTTGCACATTTACGCCTAGAGCCTAGAGTCTCGAAACCCAAAAGATAATATACGTCAAGGTAGGGTGGAAATCTGTAGCCGTCGCACTCTAACGTTAGCAATTTAATAAGAAAAGATAGAATAATAAAAACTGTTTTTGAATGGTCTCAATTATGTTAAAGTAAGTAAGAGACGTAAAATGGAGACCAAATGACGCTTGCATAATTGACTGAATAGTTAACGTTATTATGATTTGTTAATAATAATATCGAAGCTAAAGATAACACCTAAATCGTTTACCATATTCACTCTCTTCAAGGTCGTTGGGAGAATATCAGTCATGAAACATATGTAGAAATAGGTTCCGATTCAATTCCCCCCACAATCAGCATAATCGAAGCTATCAACAACGTCATTAGTAAATAGTATAAACAACAGAGGAACAGGTACCTTGCGGCACATTACAAGTTGCCACAAAATTATCAGAAAATATACCGCCAATTTTGACACGCATATTGCGATTCGATAAGTACTCGAATAGCTTAGATATACATGACAAGACAAGAACAGAGGAGCGGCAAACCCAACATCATACGTCTTTAGAAGGGTAACTGGTAAACCGTCAAGACCAGGGACTCCTAGAAGCATCCAAGTTCATTTGAACCCGATAACGTCGAATGAAGTGTCTCATCCACTTCGAAGATACTGCTAGAATATTCAGTAAACAAATTGTAGATTGTTTCAGGGTTGTTCGTCTTACGGCCATTAAATCCCATAAATGCGGCTAGACCATTATTTTGCTTCTTAAGTTTCACAAAATTCCAGAACGTTTTTGGATTACAATGGATACGTCGTCCTCTATGTCAATAATGTAAATATTGAACATGAACCTGTTCAGATACCTAACCTGTTTGCGTCGAAATCTAAACGGCCAAACCTGCGCATCTATTTCTGCGAACCATAGACCGTGGTGGAAGTAAGATCTCTTTATTTTCAATTTGGGAACAAATCTATCAATAGCTATATTCAACAAATCGATAAAAATGTTTACCGTATTTGATAGTGCTATTGTTTAGTTCACACCGACTTAAAGCTTATGAAATACGGTCAGTGTGTGAAAAATTACAAAAGTAGTTAGAATTATACACAGCCAATATTTGTTTAAAATGAATTGAAGATTGTTAATTTGAATTATTTCGATTTAGCAAAACAGTGACCTTTACCCTAATTTTGAGAAAGATAAATACATTAACCGAATTTTGTGTATTTACCCTGACTATTGGGTCCGCAGCCTAAATATTTAAATTTTTAGAATGTTATAATTCCGAATATTGGTTAAATGCAGAGTTAAAATTTTTCGCTCGTTTAGAGCTCTTTATAAAAATTTTCGCTCTTGCTCCAAATAATTTTTTTTCAGCTAGCTTTTACGCTTTGCCATTGAACAAAATACATTAGGGAGCGAAATTTTTTGTAACACACGAATTGCTCTTTTGCTCTTTGAATATCATTAAATAAAGAATGTTCGATAAATGATATTTAGATAAATTTCTGGACTGTGGCCAACTAGGATGAAACTTGGCTATTTCTTAACAGATTTTAGAGAAATTTTACCTGCGCGTTGGAAATTGGATTTTAAAATGATTTTTCTATAATTCCGGGACCCTACATTAACATTAGCGTGCTGTCACCCATTGTTTTCTTATTTTCCTTTGTTTGCGATTAAATTTCCCGGCAGATGTACAATAAATATATCAATATGAGTAACCTCAAAAGCTATTCTCTGTGGCAGTTTCCGTAATCCATGCAGTTGTCGGGGTTTATCTGCTGTGAGGCAGATTGAAAATCGGTAGAGACATTTGCCTTAATAACAAGAGCAAGAGCAATATAATAATGACATTTTTATTCATCAGAGCAGAGCGTATTTATTTTCTCAATATAGCTCAATAACAAAGAGCGAAAATATGATAACACAACCGCAACAGTGGAAGAGCAGGAGCCCTATAATAAACATAATGCTCCTGTTCTTCAGAGCGATATATTTTTTTCTACAATATCGCCCTTTATAAAGAGCTTTTCAATAGTTTTTATTATCGCTCTTGAAAAAAATTAAGAGCGAAATGAAATCCCATTTTAAACTCTGGTTAAATATTAAAAAATCTACTAATAGCTAATAAAAGCTCACATGACAAAGACTTTATTTTTTATAATTTATTTGAAAAATTTAAACTTTCTGTTTACTAATAATATTAACAAATTTGCGTTTCTATCTTTGACAATCGTTCAGCTATTTTCCCCTATTAACAAAAATTAACACTTTTCACTAATTTTATAGATTGCAATTTAAACTAAAGCTCCTTCCTGTAAGCTCCTTCCTGTTCATGTAATTTAAGCTTACAAAGTAAAATACTAATCAGTTAGGCAAAAATTGACGCTGTTAATAAAGCTTTTAGTGTAGTAATTTAAAAGTTTGAATAAATTTAGCAAAATTCAACTGACACATACTTAACAAACATTTAGTCATTTGATATTACTAGAACTAAAGTTTTTGTTAGTGCCTGACGAGCTTTTAAACTCTAAAGCTGTAAATAATATAAAGTGCTTGTTATTTCGTAAAGTTCATATTTCAGCATAGAACTGAAAGCACATTTTAAACATTTACTCATTAAACTGACCTAATTTGTACAGCTTATTACGCCTTGTTCAAGTGTAATGTCTCTGCTATTGGTAAACGGTAATTTTTAAATTGTAAATTCCCACACTTAGCTAAATATAATTCGGCGTTTAAATGTATAACAAAATTAAAATCACCTCTACTAATTATCAACAAAATTATTTATTTGTTTTTAATTAGCATAATTTCAAATTCAACAAAAAAAAATAAAAATTTACACTAACAAGTAAAAATTACTCCATAATTAATTCAAAGCGAATTAACATAAATTTGTTGCCACATTTTGGTGTTTTCACTTTTACCTAAAATTATGCGCTGTACACGTGCTGAAGGTATTCAACAACACAAAATGACTGTCACTGGCGTTTAATAAATTATTTAACATAAATTTATTAGCAAAAAAAAAAAGAAATGATAATAAGCTTTTTTTATTATTGTGCTTTATGCTTTTTTTTTAATATACCTACACAACACAAAAAATGTTTAAGTCACGCAATATACCCAAATCTAATGTTCGTTTTGTTTTTAAATGTTTATATGGTTGTAAGGGTGGCCGGATTTTTGGGGTGGTCCGTCAGTGGTGTGAAAATAAATCAAATTTATAATAAAAATTATTTTTTGTCGGTTTTTAAAAATAAAATTGTGTAATTGAATTTTATATATTATAAAACGGAAAGTGATAAGAAAATTGCAGTCACGAACTATTTTTATTTATACACAATATATTGTGTCTGGGGTATGGAAAAAGTTTTTGATTCCAAAACGAAATAAATTACTTGTCTAAATAAATCGCTTTAACCGATTATTGTCTGTACAAAAAAAAAAAAACCAACGTTTACGAGTATGGTCACAATCTGTGACGAGATGTTTATTATTTGTAAACTAGAATCACGTTTCAAAGTTGTATAAAACATTGCAACATAATTGATGTGTCCATTTAATAAAAATATTGTTACGTTATATATAGGACGACGCCATATCATGATGTACAGTCTATTTAAACGATCGATTCTAATTTCCATCAAATTGCATTCTCCCGCACACACCAATTCCGACTAATCAATCATTTTTGTATATATAAAAATTTTCGATTCTGCCTCATGCTGAATCGGTATATACATGAGCACATTGGGAACATTTGCAACATATATACTCGTCTATATGTATATATGACGAAACTAAAAAATGGATGATGACTGACTGTGTTGTGTAGTCCCATGCGATGGTTTTTTGTTCGAATTTTTTTTTTTTTTTATGTTACCAACAAACTTTAAAACTTAAGTTTTTTGTTTTATTTTAGTAGTGAGTAGTTTTTGAATACAAATTGAAAGTTTTTTTATGTTTTTCATATTTTATGTGCAAAAAATGTACAAGTATTGATTGTTTGAGTATAGGTCATAAGAAAAATGGTTTTAAATTTGACAAGCTAGTAAGGAAAGTAGATGTTTTACGAAATTTAGATTTCTTGTCGTTTCTTGCAACTGGCACCCTAAGTGGCAATAACTTATAAACACAAATTACTAAACATGGTGATACGAAAAAAATTTCCAAAGGGTTGGTGCGTTATATTAGTAGTTGAATAATTGATAGGAACATTGATTATTAAAAGAATGTGACATAAATAAACCTTTCCTTAAAATTAAAAATCACCATAACTAAGATATATTCCAAATCTTAATTGAATCGTTAAAAATTTTCGTGATACAAGCAATAAATATTCAACTGCTACAAATTAATCATTCTAACATGCGCGCAGATAATAAATAAACGTTACTCAATTATATGCTAGTACACATAAACTTCTATACACACACCTTAATTGTATATAAGGGGACGTAAAAAATTCCAAAGAAATAATCAAAAATCCACCTTTAAATTTGTTACCTCACCTATTTTACGGCATCTAGGTAATCTTAGTTCATGTCCTAACCTAAGTCATACACTCCTTCATAATATCGATTCATAAAATTTTATGTATAACCAACGTACAATTTTTTATAGCATTGAATTTCCTACCAGCCCTAAACACTAAGAGTATTTTAATACTAC
This sequence comes from Tipula vernalis, assembly GCA_958295665.1. Lineage (NCBI taxonomy): Eukaryota > Metazoa > Arthropoda > Insecta > Diptera > Tipulidae > Tipula > Tipula vernalis. The sequence continues at coordinate 358,319,323 of OY282560.1, forward strand.
TATATTATGTAAATATAGTGTGACATCGGGTACACCTCCTCACGACATTAAAAAATCAATAATATGTATTTTATTCAACTTGACCTACCTACATAAATTTTATAAAGCTTATTAAGCTTGCGCTTAATCACCGTGTACTTATCATTTCAATAAAACATAAAATTGAAAATCACTAAAAACCAATTTTATATTTTATGACATCGAATAAATTTTATTCTCATTTTCGACCATAAAATTGTATATTCGAAATCAATTAAATTACAATAAAAAAAATAAAAATAAAATTTTGTATTGATTCTTTCGTTCCTCAACATTCAACAATAAAAATGAATTTTTAATTGAAAATGTTCTCCACTCAATGTATCAGGTTGAGCACAATTTTTTCGTATATCAAATTTTAAAATCTTTTGTATGCGCAGAGTTCAGCTAAAAAATTAATTTAATAATAAATAAATTTTCGTTCTTTTTTAATTTAAAAAATATTTCAATGTTATTCTGATCCATTTATTTATTTATTAAAAATTAAATATTTCCTTTGAAGTCGATTTATATTTGTACGATATGAAATTTGTGAATTTTTTGCAGGATTTTTTTTACGAACGCGTAAGATATTTATATATATAAACCGGATCGTAAAAGTATTCAATCAATTGAAAGCTTTTATTTATAAAAATAGAAGAAATTTAAATTAAATTTTTTGTAGCGATTCTAAAAATATGCCAAATAAGCTCCTAGTATACGTCTTCCTTTTGCATTGATTCTATTTACCCGGTTGGTTCCAGAATCGTTATAATTAATATTGCAGGAAGACATGACGTTTTTGGCAAAAAAGATGTGTCCAAATGTTGAAAATCAAACCCATTGATATTTTTAACGTAGAGCTGCATTTTCAGATAAAATCTTTTATCCTTCATTAAAAAAAAACGTTTTCAAAGCTTTTCACAAAATTTATTGTGTAAGATAATTTTTCAAATTTTGATCGTCATAATTAGTGAAGCTTTTTGATTGAACGACTCTAGCATGCAGTGCGGAGCAAATACCTTATCAAAATTATAATTTTAAAGCAATAGAAACTTTTGGCTATTGAAATTTTACTTTTATTTTAAAAGCTGAATGTTGAAGTTCCATGGTATACATAGAGGTATCTAGAGTATTTGATTTTAAATATATATAAAGCCATTGATATTTTTAACGTAGAGCTGCATTTTCAGATAAAAGCTTTTTCCTTCATTAAAAAAAACGTTTTCAGAGCTTTTCACAAAATTTATTGTGTAAGATAATTTTTCAAACTTTGATCGTCATAACTAGTGAAGCCTTTTGATTGAACGACTCTAGCACGCAGTGCGGAGCAAATACCTTATCAAAATTATAATTTTAAAGCAATAGAAGCTTTTGGCTCTTGAAATTTTACTTTTATTTTAAAAGCTGAATGTTGAAGTTCCATGGTATACATAGAGGTATCTAGAGTATTTGATTTTGAAAAATTCGGTAAGTGACTGAATGTCTAAGAATTTATTGTGACTAATAGGCAGATATTGTAAGAAATCAATTTTATAAAGCTTTTGATAAATTTAGTGAGGTAGATATCTGAAAATCAACAAAGCCCCACACAGCTCACTCGAAGCATTGTTAGCTGACTATGCAACTCAAAACATGCCAATAAAAATTTTTAATTAAAAGCTCATCAGAATTGAGACTGTGATTTAATTCATTTTTTGTTCAAGTGAAATTTTAAGAAAACTTTTATATTGAATTAGGATGGAAGGTATGTTAAAGGGGTTATTTAAATTTACCTTTGAGAGTGACAAATAGACCTTTCTCATTAAATTTTTCAGTCTAACCTTGAATCAAGCCAAAATGCTTAATATTCGTTCACATTTAAAAGCAGAAGACGCAGATGAAACTCCTATTAAATAACTGGATATTTGTATAGGGTATAATGGGGCTTTTCGCGTCTAAAAAGCTCATCCCACATTTAGTGAGTGTTAACCAAATCGTAAATCTTATCCAAACTACCAAACAAAATTTTAACCATTCTAAGCATAATAAGAGTTCAATTTGTGTATTAGAATATCACTAAATTCAACCTGAAAAGTTTTGGATTTAAAAGCTCAAAAATGAAGTAAATTAGGAAAAGTTAGGGCATTCTTCGGAATGCGAAACGACAAATAATTCAATAATATTGACTAAACGTGAACCTCTTAAAGCTTAAGGTTTTTTAAAGATCAAACTAAAAGCTCATTTAGAATTTACTATGCCTTAAGAAAATGATCTTAGTTTATGACTAGTTATTTTAAATCACTAAGGGTTGTTTAATGTGAATTTATAGAAGTAATAATTGAAAAGCTACTATTAAGAAATATTTAACTAAATTAAGCTAGATTAAACCAGATTTGAGGTATAAACCTATTATTTATAACCCAAGACTCAAAAATCTTGAAAGCGAAACATTTTATTTATCTGTTTTATATTTTCAAATATTTTACTAGTTTTTGGAGGTATTAAAATTTTTTTTATAGCTTTCAACGTTTCTAGGGATTTGAACTAACTAATCAGTTCTCAGTTTTCCTGAAAATATGCTAACGCTTCCCAAGACAAGTTATTTGTGACCTTTTCATGTTAAAAACTACTTTTTGGGCTAAGTTTGCTAAACGTTTCTCGGGATATTATTAGACGCTACTTATTAAGAAGCTCCCGGTTCATTTTCCCTTGACAATAAATGTATTCGGGCTAGTCTCCAAAACCGTTGTAAATAATACTCCTTTTGAGTCTTTGGCCTTTTTACTTAATTGAATTGTCAAAGCTTCCGTTTCCAAAAAACTTTCATTTCAAATAAACGTTTACTGCAGAAGTTACGTGTCGAAATGTTAAATTTTATTTTAATCAGTCAAAAATTCTTGAACATACAATTCCAAAAACTTTTCGATAACAAATTATATTATAAAAGCTTATCATAATTTAGGCAGATAAATTAAACTTTAATACAAGTGTAACTTAAGGAAAGCTTTTGTCTTACATTTGGGTACGGCTTTTGCTAGATCATTATGTTATTATGAGATCTGAGAATTAAATTACCCAGAAATTCGCTTCACTGGATAAATAAAAGTGTAAAATGCTTTCAAAAAGCTCATTCTACCTTTTAAGAGTGCAAATGTAGCTAAAAATCTCATCCAAATGACCAAACTAAATTATAAGCTTTTAAAGCATAATAAACTCTTGCACTGAACACTAGAGCAAAAACTAGAGAGCTTTTGATTAAATTCTTGGTGCTGACTAATTTATAAATGGTGCCGCAAAGACAATTACATTAAACACAAAAGCTCAATAATCAAAAACAGCAAACGCTTTTATGATTCATTCAGAAAATTAAAATTTTCTAAATATAAACTAATTAAAACTGAAGAATTTCGTATATTTGAATAATAAGATAAAAAGCATAAACCATCAATCTAAAAAGCTCATTTAGATGTGAGTGAGATATAAGAAGGAAAATTTTTGTTTTTTAGTATGTAGAAGTAATAGTTCAAAATCAACTATTAAGCAATGTTTAACTAATTCTTTCAAATTTTGAGCTTTTTAGACGAGATTATGTTTTCAAAGCCTGAAAGATGACTAATTTTTGGTGCAGGTTTGCTAGAACTCTTATTTGTAAAGCGGTTAAAAAATTAACGCAATTGTATAGTTTTCTTAACGTTTTTTATCTGTTCTAAAAATCAATTATCAATTAATAATTAATGAGCTTTTCAAGTAAAAAGCTACTTTTCGGGGTAAATATGCTCCTAGTTTGCCTTTCCTTTACAATAAATCTATTAACCGGGATAGCCCCCAAACCCATTTATTAACGATACTCCTTTTCGAAGCTTTTCATAACATTGGGAGATATTTGGGCGGATTAAAAATTAATAGAATTGTGCTAGAATATTCCCAGAGATAGTTTTGACAGTAAAAAAAGTAATTTTATTTTTTGCAAATTTTAAAGCTTAGCCTGAAACATCGGTTTTCTAAAAGTTCCTTTAAATTTGTCAACCTTTTATTTCTTAGAAACTTTTGCTTTAATTAAACGTTTAACGATTTTGTTTAAAATAACTTTCCAAACTCTGATTCTCATAACTATAGCGAAGGTTTTAGACTGTAAGCTGCCCTAATAAACAGTAGAACTGGTCAGTAAATTTGCCCCACTCTATACATAGTTTGGAGATCTATCGGATGAGGTCCAAATTTTTTACCTAAACTTCAACTTCAAAAACTTAACCTAAATTTTGTGGTACAATCTTGCCATATAAGCTATATAACCAAAAGAAAAAGTTGTCTTTCAAAAGCTTCCATGTCATTTTGTTTTTTGTTTTAGAAAGGTAGAAAGAGTAAAAGTTTTGCTTTTTGTAAGCAAAATGTTTAAGTTTCACAGAAAATATGTATTATGTAGATTAGTTAGAGGTTTTACTACATTTAGCCAAATTCTAGCATTTTAGGCTAGATCCCTTTGAACGTATTATTTCAAGGCCAAAGTTCAAAAGTTCGGTATGTGACTGAATGCTTACTAATTAGGAATGTAGATTTTAAAACTTGTGAAAAATATTGGAGAATAGATATCTAAAATTAAATAAAAGCTTTCTATAACAATAAGGGAATGTTAGCTTTCACCACACAAAAAATCCTTGACCATATAATTCCAAAAACGTTTCAATAACAAATTATTTAGAAGGTTATTCTAATTCTGATTAAATTTCTCAATCTCACCTTGATTCAAGAAAAAATTCTAAATGTTCCAGTCTCTCAACATAACCTCAAAAATGTTGGATCCAAAAGAAAGAAAATTAGGTAAATTTAGAACTGCCATAGAAGACCAGACCTTTTTCCAATATTCTAAATAATTAGCCGGGCCACAAGAAAATTAGTTTAATCATTAAGAAGCTGATCATTCTGGCGAAAGCTTCAAAGCTTCTTGAGAAAAACCCAATTTAATAAATCAACCTCTTCAAACTAATTTCGTTTTATTGAAATATATGTTTGGTACATTTGTACAAAACGTCACAAATAATTCTCGTTTCTCCAATTTTGACATTGTGTGGCGTAATATTATCGACTTGGAAGTAAATCTGTGTTTTGAGGTTCTTGATGAACAAAAACGCTCAATTATCAGCATTATTCAATACATTCGAGATTATTTGAGATTTCCCAGTTATTTTTCGAGAAAGTGGTTTTCTTCTTTTGAAATGCTTAGCGGTTATTCCAAAACTGGACTGGATTATTCAAATTTTCCAAAATTATTCGTGTTTCTCATTTATACTAAAAAGGGACCAGAGAATCGATATTTTCTGGAAATTTTGAAGGAGTTTAATATTTGAGATTTTTGAGATTTCCAGTATTACATGTTAGCTTAGAGTTGGTTAACGACTAAGCATACCGTTCATGTCAGAAGTTATACATTTAAGATCATTTTGTAGGGTATGGGCGTAACCTATTTGAAATTTTCGAATTCCTCGAAAGAAGTTGTATCGTAATCCGTAATTCCACAGTATTCATGGTTTTTGTGTAGAAAATATGCATTCTAGGGCAACCAAAAATATGCTTTAGCATGTTTTTTTCCTGTGTACATATTGTGAAGAAAATAAGATAGGAATCCGTTTCACCAAAAACGAAACCTTTTAAGCCCTATTTGTTAGTGCATATTTTTGCATATTTCACCCAAAACTGCATATATTCTCATATTTTGGATATTAGTGCATATTTAAGTGCATATTTTAAAATACCTATGCCTATTTTACATAATTTAAGCATATTTTGCCAATTTTACTAAAAATATTTCGCATAAAAATGCATTCCATTTTATTGATTAAAATTTTAATTTTTACCGATGTCAGCGCCATTGCTTTGCGGTAAATAAATGTATGGATTAACTAAATAAGTTTGTTTATAGGTTTGTTTATATATATATATATATAAAAACCATATTAAAAATCAATTTTTATGGATATCAATCGATGAAACCACTGAAGCAACCGGCAGAAATGTGGCCAATGTCATAATTGGTATTTTAGATTCAAACGAAATGATCGACAAACAAAAATTTTTGTTGAATACTGCGCACTTAGAGAGGGCGAATCATTCAACCATTGCGCGGCTTTTTGATGAATCGGTGAAAAAGTTAGGTGATACTTTCCCTAAAGATTCCATTTTGTTGTTCATTTCAGATGCTGCACCATACATGGCAAAAGCGGTTCAGGCAATACAAATATTTTACCCTAAAATAACTAATTTAACTTGCCTTGCCCATGGACTTCATCGTGTGTGTGAGCACACGATATAATCTCTAACGGTAAAAAGTATTTTTAAAAGCCCTGTCTAGAGTAGAGACTTTTAAAGAAATGGCGCCTGGGCTTACACTGCCCCCCAACCGGTTACCACCCGATGGGGAACTTGGCTGGCAGCGGTCAATTATTATGCCAGTAATTTTGAAAATATGGTTCGAATCTTTGATGCGCTGGACAACGACGAAGCTGCCTCAATTAGGATTTCGAAGGAGTTGTTATGTGACAGCAAATTAGATCTGATTTGATCTATATTTCAGCTAACTTCGGATTTCTCGAATCAACCATTTCTAAACTAGAGACTTGTGGACTGTTGCTTGCTGCACAACGTAATTGAAAAAAAAACACGGAAGGAAAATAATTCTCAAGGCGGAGATTTAAAACATATAATTCTATTTTTATAGGGCATATTTTAAGTGCATAAAATCATATTTTTAAGGCATATTTTAAGCGCTTAAAACCGGTTTTTTAGTGCATATTTTTAGTTGCCCTATGCATTACCAACTCAAAATAGAAAGACAACAGCCCCGCACTATTTTCTACTGGCTAATTAAGTTTAACAAGCTGACGGTGAATATATTGAAGATATAAAAAAATAAACTGTGCACATCAAAAAGCAAGTTGATCATAAAGCACAATTTAATATAATTAAAATTATGAAAAGAACTCCAAATACAGCAAATTTGCTAAATATAGCAAATTTGACAGCAACAGCAACGTTTCACATAGCATTTGACAACAAAAACATTTCATACGCGATCCTTTAAATATTTGATATAAAACGTGAACTTAAATAAATCGATAGATCTGAAACGGAATTACTAAGAATTTTTCTTAAGACAATTTACTCGTGGTTATAGCTACTCCTGAACTTTAAAGCTCATGAAAAGCTTTGCACAATTTTCTAAAACTAAAATGATATCATAGTTGGTACTAAATATAGCCCAAAAATCAAGTTCAACGTTGCAAGAGACGTACTTCGAATGTTTCAAATGAATCTGTGGAGAAAATGGGAGAGTGAATTTAACGAGAAAAGTCTAACGAAAGGAATGAAGTACAGAGTGCTCCGTGGTACTCCTTTGAGAATTCCGTTCTTTAAGGAGCTCATAAAGGAGATACGCGAATGTTGCGAACTGTTGAGAGAATTAGGCTGAACCATGGAAACTGGAAGGAATGCTTGTGGAAACGTCATTTGAGAGAGGACAAAAGTTGTGAGTTGTGTGGAAGTGTGGAGGATGTTGAACATCTCATATTGGCTTGTCCCAGATATAGCCAATATAGATCTAAGTTCAATATCCTTCGGAATGCAAGAAATCTAAGTGATTTAATGAATGAGGGTAGTTCTGTGGCTTATAAGGAAATGTATGAATTTATTAGGCTGAGTGGAATAACAATTTAATACGAGATAATTTATAGCCGACGGAATATGTGTAGGGAGTAAAATTCTATTAAAAATTCTATTAGAAATTTATAAATTTTGATTTTTTGGCAATATGGCTCTATTTCATGTAGGAGCCAAGCCTAATAAAAAAAAAACATTTTATATGGGATAAATTAAATAATTGACGTAAAACGGGAATTTAAATAAATTCATCTAATCTGAAACCTAATTACTTTAAGTAGTACTGAAAACTAAAACTAAACTTTAAAGCTCATAAACTTCTAACTTAGATTTTCATGCAAGCAATAAACCAATTTTTAGTGTAATAATTTTTAATTTTTTTACAGGTTGAATTGGATACTATGAAAGACTCTACTACAAAAATTGTATTCAAATAAATTAAATAAACTAAAAATATGAAGTGGCTTGCTTTAAACACCGCCACATAGCTGCCGAAGACATTACTGCACCCTAATTCTCCAACAGGTAAGCAAAGTTTACTATTAATTCGATATCAACCGATTTTTACCAAGTTATATATTTATGCTGAATCACTTATTAGTAATCACGAAATAATTAGAATCTGCTATTGTCAGCCGACTTCACATTTAAACTTATCGTATAATGCTTATTCTCGTATAATGCTTCTAAATTATTTGAATTTTTCGAAATTAGTCAAGTTTCTCGTTTATACTCGAAAGTTGCAACTTCGAAGTTACTTACAGAATAACTGATATATCGAGATTCAATATTTTATAGACTTCGATATTATTCGAGATTTTGAAGATTTCCATATCATTCATATCAGTTACGATTTTCTTACAGAGAAGAGATTGTCCAAATCTTTTGGATTTATCTACATTTCTTGTATGAGATATCTCGAATTTCTCGTTATTCCTCAAAATTTACAACGGGCTTAGCAATTACATCCCCCTTTACGGGTTTAGCAATTAAATTTTGTTTTGAAGGAGTCTAGGATTTAAATAAGTTTGGAGGATATTATGTTACCCAAATGACATTTTTGTAGAATATTTGAAATTTCCTGAAATTTTTCTACAGATTATTTAAAATTGTTGATAACACTGAAAAATGTTCGAAGTTATTAGTGTATTAGTGTTGAATTATTGTTTCAAGTTGAGTTGTGTCATAATCTGTAATTCTGTAACATGGCAATTCCACAGTATTCATGGTTTTTGTCTAGACAATGAGCAGTAGGTATATACAACAGTCCCGTATTATTTTACTCTGGCCAAAAAGTTTCCACTGATGATGAATCTTCAAAATATTTAGGAAAATTAGATTTTGTGTGACATTTTAATAATAAGACAGATATTTGGTTGTTGAAGCAAAAAGAAATCTTTTTGAATTCTTAGAAATAAATGAGAGCTTTGGTCGCAGAGACGCAAACAACATTATTTCCTCATGTTTTATGTTGCCACTTATAAGCCCAATTGAAATTGCTTTTGTTAACGTTGTTATTTAACGTAAAATTATCGGTTATCACTAAAAATGGCACAAAGCTGAAGTTCAACCTCAAAAAGCACAAGTATTTGATATGTTAACTGATTTTATAACAGCAAAGCTTCACGGTTTTGATAACAACAACATATCATACAATTAAATATTTGATGTAAAACGGGATTATTATTTGTTGTTGCTTGTTGTAAACTTAAAAGCTCATAAAGCTTTATGCAGTTTTCTATAACTAAAATGATATTATTTATATCAACAAATGCGGCAAAAAAATTAAGTTTATCCTCCAAAATCACAACTGTTTTTAAGTTTAACAGATTTGACAACAACAACGTTTTATACAGGGCTTTCACAACAAAAACAGAATATAAGCAGGAATTTAAATAAGATATTGGAATCTAAAACCGAAATTCTTAAAGTGTTGCTTATAATAATTTATTAGCTTATTCTAAACCATTAAGCTTATAAAGCTTTGTACAATTTACTAAAACTAAAATTAGCTTATATTTAGCATAAAATATAGCACAAAAATGAAATTTCACCTCTAAAATCACAAGTTTTATAAATTTTAACGAATTTCACAAACTTTTATTTTTTTTTGACAACAACAACATTTTCTACGATTTTAATTAAATATTTGATATTGATCGAATGTTAAAATACAATGGTAGAATTTAAAACCGAATTACTTTAAACAACCTAAAATTGCTTGTAAATAGCTTGTTCTAAACTAAAGCTCTTAAAGCGTTGTGCGATACAGGGGGTTCGACAACAACAACACATCTCCTTATCTGTTCTACCAGGACAAATAGAGATTGTGAGCATCCTAAAACATTTATTTGCCGGAATCTTTTTACATTTAATAGTAATTTAAAATGTTTGCACATTTTTCAATACCAGGTCATAAATAACACATATGCATACGAACCAATCTGCATTTTAAAATCTAAAATCTTATCTACATACATATACACAAAAAAAATACTTTAATCGATTTTTTTTTTTAAAGTTTGACCTAAAAGCATAAATTTCACATGTTACACTTTACATTATATACTCTGACATGTCTCTTGTCTCGTTGAAAAATGAAATATTATCAAACATTCATATATCTCGATTATAATAAAGAACCGGTGTATCATAGCTCAACATAACTCTTTAATATTTTGTTACATATAATATGTGGGTGTATACATACCTTGTGTTTGAATAAGTAACAAAATTAAAGATGAACATAAAAAATTCATGAATTTCATTGTATTACTAAATATTCCATTTATAGAAATTAATTCAAGTACGTTTTACTATTTCTACAACTATTTTTATTTATATAGAGCTTTTATTATATTTTGAGCTTTAAAAATACTTGACACTTTTTTACAGTTTTACATTAAAATTCATTCATATTGTTTTCGGTGGTGGTAATCAATTATTTATGATGAAAATGGAATATTTGGCAACACTGTGTGTTTATTGTAGATGATTGCACTCATTTTGCTGAAAATAAACAAAACAAAAAAAAATATTAATTAGGACAATTTAATACACCCACCCTTCTCGCGCACGCAATTCAAGTACAAATTTCCCATCCATACACATAAAAAGTTAGTATTCGCGAATGTCCATTAATAACCATTAAACATTCCCAGTCAAATTGGCTTAATTTCCCTTCACAAAACAAAAATCATTAAAATTTGAGCCGCCTAACACAACAACAACACAATTACACAAAAAGGATAATAATTGTATTTAATTAATTTTCATTAAAATTTTATATTCAATTGATGTAAATTAAAACCAAAAAAAAAAAAAATAAATAAATAAAAAAAACGAATTCATGATGAAACCATAAATATAAATGTATGTAGCTGGTATATACATATAATATGTCTGTATATATACACCAAATCAACAAACAACCTTTAATACCGGAAATAAGTTTTTCCGGTCTCAACTGCTTGTGAAATTGTTTATTACGAAAATAATACTGAACCAACAACAACAACAAGAGGAAAAAATAAAAAAAACGAATCCGCACACAATGTATAGGAAATATATAACAAAACGGTATGACGGGCGGCGATGAAGCGCAAACGAAGAGGATTGGCAGAACCAGCAAAAAAAAATCGCATTTCAACACAACAGCAACAACACAACATTGCATGAAGACATCAATGAATGATGTACCATATACAAACGCAGGATGGTGAAAAAAGGTGGAAAATCATTTTTTTGTTGAGAAATTTGACTTGTCCGTATACTGTTGACGTATAAATCCGTCGAAGATTTAATCTTTTTATATGCTGCGGGATCGATGGATGATTTTTACAGCAAATTATTTTTTATAAATTAAATTGATTATTGAGAGGCAATTTTTTCCATTCAATTTATTTGTTAATATAAGTAAAAAAAAAGAAAAGAGGAAAAGACCTGAATCCCTTTTTTGCTTCGTTTTTTTTTTGGTAAATTATATTTTATGATTTCTACCATCGTCGTCTCGTAGAATTTCGACTTGTTGCGAAATGTAACATATTGAATTTTTATTTATTTGAATTGGTTTTCTTGGAAAATTGGATTGTGTACGACTGATAGGTATTGAGGGTAGGTTTGGTTGAGATAGGGCAGGAGATGATTGAAATGATTTAATTAAAAAAATAAATAATAATCCTGTCAATAAGGTAAACATGAATTATTATGCTGGACAGTTGGTAATTTACGTTTACGCCTAAATGACGTTTCGGATTTATTTAATGGCTATTGGAAATGGAAATGAATACTAAAACAACATTTAGGCGAACAAAATAATAAATTCGTATCGGGTGCAAATACAAAATTCCACATAAAACGTCATTTAGGCGTATGCAGTGACCAATGTGGTGTTGTAACGTGCCAAATTTGGAAATAAATCGCTATTGAAAATAATTACTGAACGATAAAGGACAGTGACGTATATGATTGTATAGAGAATGGATTGCAAGATATAGATTACCATGAATAATAGTAACAATGTGTGACTACCAAATTGTCCACGATTCTAAACCTTATGACTTAATTTCAAACCTAAATTTGGCAGAGAATAAGGCAAAGGTCCGTACAAACTGCAGCTTTCAGGTCTCGATGCCAGCGCTCGATTATATGCCATTCGCAGGCGGATGGTATGATGAAGATCTACTCCGCTCCATCCCCAATATTTTTCCCAACTCGGCAAACAATCCAGACTCAAACTGTCATCCTTGATCAGTTGTGATAAAACTAGGTACACCGAATCTACATACCCAATTATCATAAACTGCTCGTGCCTCTGTTTCCGCAGTTATGTCGGACACTGGTATAGCCTCAGTCCATCTAGTGAACCTATCGATACAAGCCACACAGTAATTACAACCCTATGATGATGGTAAGGGCCCAACAATGTCGACATTATTATGATCAAAGCGATCTTTTTGCAGTGCATACCTTCCAAATAAACTTTGAGTATGTCGTGACACCTTGGATTTTTGACATTGGACGCAACAACGTCATACAATCTTTATTGATGGATGGCCATATGTATCTCGCACGTACAAGTTCCGCTGATGCTTTAACCCCTGGATGAGCCAGCCCGTGGTAATAATCGAAAATAGCCCTTCGAAATCCCTGTGGCACTTAAGGTCGAATCCTATTGTCTTTCACCTCACAATATATTGGTGTATCACATGAAGGCAGGCAAACACGGGTTAACTTCAGAGAATTTTGGGACCCTGAACTCTCAATTAGCTCTCTCAACTCGTTGTCCTTCCGTTGTTTCTCACTAAGATGGTCTAGATCAAGAAAACTGGGAACTGAAATTGTATCAACGCTTGACATCGCATCCGCTACGACGTTATCTCTTACCGAAATATGGCGAATGTCTGTAGAAAATTGGCTTACGTAATCAAGGTGTCTCAGTTGTCTTGGAGAAGCTTTCTCTGGCTTCTGACGAAAGGCAAACGTCAATGGCTTATGGTCAGTATATATAACGAAATTTCGTCCTTCTAACATATACTGAAAATACTTAACCGACGAGTAAACGGCCAACAACTCCCTATCGTAGGCACTGTATTTCATCTGTGTCGCAGTTAGTTTGCGCAAAAAAAACTCAAAGGTTGCACTCATTGTGTTGCTGTACTACTGCTCCCATCGCGAAATCCGATGCATCGACCATTAATGCTATTATTCCTTCTACCGTGGGGTGTGCCAAGATTGCTGCGTCAGCAAGAGATTGCTTACAGTCCATGAACGCTTTTTGTGCTTCTGGTGTCCAATTTGACAAGGCCAGAAATCTTCTTAAACCTCTTACTTCGGAAGGCTCGGGAAATTCTAAAATAGCAGCTACTTTTTCTGGTAAAGGTTGTGTACCTCGTTCAGAAATTAAATGGCCCATAAACTTAAGTTACCTTTTACCAAATACACACTTGGAAACATTCATCACGACTCCGAATTTCTTAAGCCTGTCGAAAACGAGTCTAGATGTTCGAGATGTTGGGTGTTATTTTTCCGATGCTACTAACAGATCGTCAATGTAAGGATGTACGAAATCCAAACCTTCCAGAACAGCATGGATGAACCTTTGGAAGGTTTGTGCAGCGTTGCACAACCCGAAAGTCATTCTGGAACATTCAAATAATCCAAATGGAGTTATTATTACGGTTTTCTCTATATCATTTTTCTCAATTGGGATCTGATGATACGCTTTTATAAGGTCGATCGTGGAAAAAATTTGTTTTCCCTGCAGACTGTGTGCCAAATCCTGTATGTGCGGGATCGGATAGCGATCAGGCATAGTATTTGCGTTCAACCGGCGATAATCGCCTCAAGGGCGCCATTCACTGTTATCTTTTTTGACGAGGTGAAGAGGGCTTGCCCACGGGCTTTTGGAATTGTCGACAAATACCCTTTTGCATCATTTGCTCAAACTTGCTCTTAGCGATCCTCAATTTGTCTGGCGCCAGCCTACGAGCTTTAGAAAAAATTGGCAGTCCTTTCGTTTCTATATGGTGCGTGACCCTGTGACCAACCGAGCCAAACCTTGATATCGGACGTGTTATGTCTTTATACTCCATCAAAAATCAAAAATAAGGTGAATCGATTTTTCCGACGGAGGTTAACCTGAAATCTTGATCAACAGTGTTAAAAATTCTTCCAACTGATTCCACACTCGTTGACATATCAATCAACCGCATCCGTTTCATGGTCACCAAGATTCCATAATGGCTCAAAAAATCAGCGCCCAATATAGGTCTCTGTACCGCGGGCACAATAAAATCCCACAAGAAAGATCTACGCAGACCGATATCCAATTCGAGAGTCTTAGAACCGTATGTCTCTATGGCTGTGCCGTTCGCTGCATACAATGTGTACTCTGCACTTTTGGCGTTTTTTCCGTTAAACTTTGGTGGAATGACCGATATGTCGGCATAAGGCGACAACTTTTTAATTCTAGATCACTTGTCGCTAGGAGTGATCGATTTCTTAGTTTTTTGACTGATTGATAAAATTGCATGGATCGCGACATTTTGTCGCTTTATTCTTAAATCTGCGATGATACCAGCACATACCTGTATCTTGGCCCTGCTCACCTGAAGATCGTGAACGATTATTTGATTGGGATCTATTTCTACATCTCGAGCGAGATCGATCCAATTGAATCTGATCAATTCGTTTCGTTAGTGCGTCTATTTTGTCCATCATTTGTTTAAACGGTTCTTCCGTTTATTGCACCACCGGACTTTCTACGCTACCGACCGTGTTCGATGACTCTTCGTTAATCCGATCCGCCATAGCGGCCAGCTTGTGAAGATTATCGTCGCTAACCGACAAGATTGTTTGCATATGTGGCGGCAATCTTTGCAACCACAAAGACTTTAATAACTCATTTCCAACTTTTGGTGCAGCAAGAGATCTCATCTCTCGAAGAAAATGTGATGGACGTTTATCCCCTAAATATCGGCAATTTTTTCAACCGGGTTTCCTCAGAAACGCAAAAATGGTCCATTAACCGTTTTTTTCAATTTCGTTCCTTCCCTTCGTCCAATCTCGTCGTTTTTTTTGCATAGCTACAAAAAACCATAATCATCCTTTCTCATTTAATTTACCCGGTCGGTTTACGTGGAATGAATGGATCAAATACGATTCTTAAGATACGATAAAAATCATCCGCACAACAATCGACATTGTTTGATAATAGTAAATTGTCGCAGTCCATCCAATCGATAAAGTTCCTCACGTTACTAAAACCTACATTTCTAAAAACTCATTAAGAAAACATTAAACTATTAAAACTATTAGGATTAAATGAATCACTTAAATAATTTCAAAAGATTATATCTAATTTAAGGGGTGTGTGGTATATACTCGAAGGATTACCGAGATCTTCGCATGCTGAAACTTTTATGTCTATATCCATTGAGCAGAGCTCAAACCAAACATAATATCAAACATAAACTGCAATAATATCCGGGTCCAAAAATAGCCAATTACTCTTAAGACATTAAAACACCTGTTGGCCAGAATGTAGGCGATAAAACCTGGCTAAAGAACTTGTTGTCAATAAAAAGCCTACGAGACAAATATTAATTTAGATCTATTCCGGCCTTTTAGCAACAATAAGAGACATTCAACGGCTTCCACCCGCTCCAACTTTGACCGTACATATAGTACATATAGTCAACCAAAGCTTTCTCTTCAGCATTTGGATTTAATCTACTCACATATAAATGTTCAAAATCTTGTACATCATCAATTCCAACAACTTCCTACATTTCTTAGTATTCTGTCAAAATATTCTTTCGACGTGTGATTTTAAAAAATAAATATTTTCGAGCTATTTTAAAAGATGATTGTTACCTATACTTGAATTTATTTGCGTAATCTTCGTAGTTGTAGTTAACGCTATCGTCATTGACGGTAGAATTTGGAATGTTAGTATTTTGTTGTCGTGTTGAGAAATTCTGAGGGATGCAGATTTTCTGTGAAATTTCTTAAATAATTTCCTAATGTTTTATGCGGGCTTTCTACTTCTCAAATTGAACTTATCGATGCTTAATTAACGGCAGATATTTTTGAAAAATATGGCTGATAAAATTGTAGCCTTGATCTGTCAGTATTGGGCAAGGAGTAGCTGATTAGCAAACGGAACAGCTACGTATTAGTTATTACGTATTTGATGTTATTATAAGAAGACGGCAAGTGATGGACCTGTAATGTCCAGCAATATTTTATGGAAGGGGTGCATCGAAGTAGTTGTAATTGCCATTGGTAACTTATTTTTGAGTGTTTTAGTTATTTTTCTAGCAACTTTCGCAATATTTGAGAAATTAATGCTGGTTTCACTGTTTCTGGAATATTTTTAGAGTTATTGAACATCTTTTCAGTTTGGCCTGTCTCTGTGGAAACTGAAATCCGTTTGTAGCTCAATACTTATACACTATACACTTGAGAAGACCACTGGCAATGCGACGGGATGATCGAAGTCACCTAGTCACTCGCATCTGTGATCAATTTTTACGAAATCCTTTACAGGGATTTGATTTGTTTTTTGACTAGTCGGTTACTTTTTGGGGTCCTGAATAGTACAGCTATTTTATTAGAAAATTGCATTTTGATGGATTAAGCCTTAAGCTATACCACCTGAGGCACCATAATACATTCGAAAGACGTTATTAAATTATTACCGTAAACGACTATGCCATCTAAATAAACGAAGCATTTGATTCCGTTTAAACCGGAGTATACGGTGTTTATTAAACGTTGAAAGGTGACCGAATCCCCTTTCAGACCAAATGGCATAACCAAATAAAATATCAATAATGTTAGGCAGTGGATAAGCATCACCTATCGAAAGCTCATTTAAATTACGGAAATCAACTATAAGCCTCCACTACCGTTGGGTATTTTCTAAATAATTTTTTTCATTTTTTATTGACGATCGAAAGTCTTCATGACTGTTTTTTGGAACTAATAGAATAGGGGTGTTGCACGGACTGATACTTGTATAGTAATGATTTCGGTTTCTAGCAAATAAGAAATTTAGGTATGCGATGTGGCTTGGTATTAAGTGGCTGTCCTGGACACTTATAGTAATTGCAGTATAAAGCCATTACTGATTTAAATGGGGTATTTGCAGACTGATTCCAGGAACTACCACGATTCGGTTGAAAAAAAAAATTTGGGCTTTCTGACGGTTTACAATTCATTGCTGAATGCCCTCATGTCTAACAATTTTGGCAGCGAATTTATTTGGGCGAAATGAGTTTTGGATTTGTGAAATTTATTTTTTTACCTATAACAGTTTGATATATAGCTTCTGAAGGGTTCTAATAAATCTTCAACAAATGGAGTTAGAACCAGCTTTGAATTTTACGATCGCACATATGTTTATGCTTCTATGCCTTCTCTACTAGTCATAGTAGAGTTGCTCTAATCTTGCTGCATATTGGCTCAGTCATTGTATTGAACAATTTCATAAGCTTTACCGCTTAACCTATGGTTTTGAGTAGCTTTAGAAAACAGTTTGATCAGGTCAGTGCATTAACCGAGTAATCGATAAGTAAAGAGGAATTACAAAATAATATGACGTGCGCTACTACGGTACGTAACGGAACTAAATTAACAAAAATATCTGCAATTTAATGCATAATTTAGTTCTGCAAAATTTAAGCTTTTTTGCAAGATTGGGCTTTGTATACCGTTGGGCAGATTTTCATATTTCTCTGAACATATAAAAAAGTTCCTCCAACCCTAATTGAAGGGCTCAACTCTAAGTGGCGGAATATTTCCTAAAATACTAATATCAACCAGTTGCCCGGAAAACTTTGTTCCACCTACCAGTGGAAAATTTTGGAAAATCAGAAGAATCCAAAAAATTGGAATAAAATCAGCCTTTGGAGCGTAAATTTGAAGATGAATCGTTTTTATATGATTTGTCACTAGGTATCGCTGGAAAAATATCAATTCAAGCTTCCCGTGGAAAAACTGGGTAAATTCGATTTTCCAAAAATGCGTTACGTCTGGAGATGGATTGTCGAATGATGTTTCTAATGATTTTTGGAAAATTGAGTTTTCCGAGCTTTCCCACGGAAAACTTGAGCTGAATTTTTTTCTTGCGATAGCTATTGGTATAACACTCTAGAGGCTTTTCTTATACCAATTTTAAATATTTTTTGGTTTCGCGAACTATCAACAATTCCACCAGG
This sequence comes from Tipula vernalis, assembly GCA_958295665.1. Taxonomy (NCBI): domain Eukaryota; kingdom Metazoa; phylum Arthropoda; class Insecta; order Diptera; family Tipulidae; genus Tipula; species Tipula vernalis. The sequence goes on from OY282560.1 coordinate 358,337,697, forward strand.
AACTGGAGGCAATTGCCACTTAAAAATATTGACAAAATTCTTCAATACTATCCATTGTAATTTTAGGCTAAACACTATCGATGGATTATGGCTTAATTTTTTGTTTTCAGTTGGAATAACATAATCTGCATTACCAATTTTTTTTACTTTCGGCTAGCAATTTTCGGCAATTCAGTCCGGGGTTTCTCACACGTTACCTTCTAATGGTTAATACTATGGCGATTTAACCACAAGTTGGCACAATATTTGCAAATGTAAAAATCTATTGTTAGTGGAAAATTAATTATCGAGGGTCGACTATTAAAAAAGTTCACCTTTGGGGACCTAAACATCATTGCCATGTGGCTTTTGGCTTTAAAAAAATCGATAATGTTCTAAAAATTAGCTGTTCGAAACATATTATCACAACAGGAGTAATTTGATATTTTCAGAAATTTGCCTAAATGACGATTAAATTAAAAATGGCGAAATATCTAATTAAATGTATTTCAAGCTTTCAGGCGTAATTTAAGTTACATCATTAAAAGCAGTAACAGAAAAATAAAAAACTTTGTTAAGCTTTTGTTTACACCCCTCCTCCCCTCTATGAAAAATTTATAAAACATAAAATCTTATCCCAACATTTGTTCTCAATTACACCCAATTACAATTTTTAAACCATTTAAATTGTAACTTTTTTTTCGGATACCATAAAAAACAAAATGCTAACACTATGTATGTTCACAAAAAAAGCACAAAAAAAAAATACGAAAAAGCTCATTTTTATTTCTTTACTTAATTTTTAAATAAAAAACTAATATTAACAACAATTTTTTTTGTCTTCTATTTTAATAAAATTTATTTATAACGAAATAAAAATACAAGACGACAAAACATTTTTTTTTTTTTTTTTTTAATGCTCCACCTGGTGATACAGATAAAAGTTTTTAATGGAATTTTTAGTTGCAATACTTACTGTATGTATCTCATGTAATAAGAGAGACGACGTATATATGCCTTATCTATAATCTTTGTGGTAACACCACTTCAAATGTTATATAATTATACGTATCGTAAAAACAAATAAAGTTTGAAATTTGATTTTTTTTTATCGAACGGCACATTCAAATGTATGCCGCGCCACATTGGTGTCTGGAAACTTTTTGGGACTGACAAAGAATTTAGAATACAAAAATAATAAAAAATTGTAAAATGAAAAATATTTCATTTAAACAAATTAATTCATTTTAATTATTTTTATATATTGGTTTCCTGTGTTGTGTGTTGTGTATATGTAGCATCGCATCCTAAACAAAAATCCTAAGTTTTGTTGTTCCCTGTGTATACATAAAATGCTATATGTTGTGGATTCTTTATATTTAATTTAATTAAAACTAATTCTAGATTATATTATATGTATATACAGTAAAACAAATAAAAAGTTGCAGAAAGAAAACTTTTATATATATTTATAGAGAACTGTATGACCGTATACACAAAACGAACTCCCTTGGCAATCAGATAGAAAAAAAATCTGCTTATATCGTACTTCTTATGTGGTTTATATACGTTCGGTTAAGTTCGAAAATTATATTTTGTGTTCTTAATGTTTTAACAGGAACTTTTCTTTTGTTTTCTATTTAAACGTTATCCTTAATTTTGTTGAATTTCTGTTATGGGTTTCGCCCTCTCAATATTAGTCGCTTTGTAATGAAGATGGGATAAATAATTTCTGTGCCAACAGATTTTCTTGGCCATATTCTTTCCAGAACTTCCAAAAATGTGGCATCATCAGTATAAATCAAGAAGCAAAAAAATGTAAATAAACAAAACAAACTGGACATTTCTATCTAATCTAGATCTCGAGCAAATTAAATGAAGAGATTTTTATAAGAAAAAGTACTAATATTTGACAACAACAACTATTAATTGACAACAACAATTTATCGATTTGTATTTTATGTAATATAAAGCGAATGATAAAGGGATTAATTTTTTTTTTGTTGACACATTTAGGCAAATTTCGATTGGTCGTATAAAATTAATGAAATTTGGAATTTCCAGTGGTGTTCATCATCTACGGGAGGGCTCAAAAATATTTTTTCATGCATTTTTTTTATGTTGAAACAGATTTATAAGCGGATTTAATGTTTTCCGAGCAAATTTATGTCGGCCTTATAAAATGATCATTATTTGGAATTTCCAGTGGCGTTTATTATTTAGACTTTTTTGTCTTTTTTTTATTTTAAGACACACAGTTCTGAACAATTTATTAGCTGATATTCATTATTCAATTACTCAAGTAGATTATAAGCCGGTTTGAACAAAATTTGGGATTTACAGTGGCGTATGTTCTTTTTAAACTTGTTAGTTTTTATTTTATTTTAAGAGAGACAGTTTAGAACCTTTCCTAATTAATTTTAAAAAATATTAAAGCTGAAAAGCTCTAAAAAGCAGTCGAATTTAGGTTGCAATCATCAGTTGGTGAAAATATAATCGAGACAAAGCAGAACGTCTAGTTATGGGAATTTATTTAGGAAATAAGAGGGACAATTAGCACCGAGCAGCCGCAACGCAACAAATACTATACTTTACGTAAGGGAAACACCCAAACGACCAACAAATAAATCATATTATGGGATAGTCTTCAGATGGAAGATGACTTTTTAAGAATGCTTAGTGATGGCTTACAGATGAAATTTTGAGAAAATAGTTGCTAGCCATACTAGCGCCATCAATTGCATTTGGACATAATAGGGTTGACCGGGGGATCCATAAAAAATTTTAAACGATTAAATAATAACCAGTCGTTGATGTGGTCCTAAGCTGTATCAACTTCTTAAGGACTTATCAACATCGTGATTGTGTGTGGGCGAATGATCATAATACGTGTTGAGAGGGGTTCCTTAAAACATGTTCATGAGTTGTCGAAATTAATTTCTAATGATTTTTCATCATTGAGATAGCTGTCATCAATGTATTTCTAAACAAATCAATTGTTCTGAACAATGTTTCTATAGGAACTGATGTCCTTCGGTGAGAAAATCTCATAATTTATCAAAATTAAAATCCTCCATAGACACCGAGAAGAATTCAAACCTGCATGAATAAAATCTTGAAAGAGTATATTACCGTCAAACAATATATTATAACAGGTATCAATAAAATGCCTCCGACAGGTTATAGAGGCCTAGAGATGAGGCGTTAAGTTTTTTAATTTAAAATGAATTAACCACCGCTGTTCCGACCAGATGAGGCGTTCTGTCGCTACCAGAACGTTGATCATTTTCTACTCCGAAATGTCAAATAAATTTGGTCACATGGCCAGGCTTAATGGCAAGAAAATTCTGATGATTTCATGACAATTTGCAACTTTATAAATTTTGCAAAAACTTTCAATTGCTTGTTGGCTGCTTTACTGCTTCAGATAGACATTTGCTTTCTACGGTTTTTTATAATTTCTGAGGTCTGACGCTTTGTCTTAGTTTAAGACACATAATATCTGACAAATTCTGATAAATTCAGGCAACCAAAGTAAAAATGTGGCTCTCTGTGTATGCCAAATTCCATTTATAATTTTGAAAATTCTGTTAACCTCAGAAGAAATTAGACAAAGTCAGACAGACAGATTTATTAAAATAGGGAGATTTCCACCACATAAATTAGATACAAGGGGTAGGCGTAAATCACAAGTCCATGCAACACCGAACTTTCAATGGAATGCGTACCGAATTCCCGAGGCCGGACATTTAATGTGAGGAATTTGAAAACTTATTTTAGTTTACGTATTTTGCACTTGAGATTACTTTGGAGTAGGTTAATTTTGATATTGTAGAAGTTAATGTATGTTGCCCCTGAATGTATGCTAAACCTGAGGGTTTATGAAGCTTTTATCCATCACTACAGACTAAAAGCTAAACCATATTCAAAAACTCGGTTTCGCCCGGCGAACTTATACCAAAGAAGACCCACGAGGAAGAACCTTCACTGGGCTCAATTCACCAGCTCAGTCAATTGTTGCTGACAACGTCAAATTCGTCGAATTACACTATAAGTTGCTGCTCTATCCTAGATATTCATCACATGTGGCCGTTGTGATTCCTTCCTGTTTCCAAACATGAAAGGAAACAGTTCAAATCAAATAATGAGCGCCGAGACAGAGTTATTTCACTTTAACTTTGGTTACTTTTGCATTTTTTCTGGATGTATTCGAAGTTCTTAATTTGGGAAGTTATTTCATTGTGCAATAAATGGCCGTTGATGGGAAAAAATGTTTTTTATCGTCACTACTATTATGCATTGTGCATTTATCAATGCACTGTTATAAAATTGGTAGCTCAAATTAATGTACAAATTCTAAAATATTATGATGCCCAAAATTAAAAGGAAACCATTTAAATTCTTCTAAAACTTCATAATTCCAAAAAAGTAAAACTGTTTTAAAAAAACTGGTTGGAAAATTTGCTCAATAAGCTCAATAGTTAGATCAATAAGATTCTATAATAATTCCAAAATCTAATGAAAATTTTGTTAAATATTCGAAATGAATAATTTAGAAAAATTCACAAAAAGTAGCTTAGTTTTAAATCGATGATCAAATATGTTTATATATGTCATGCAGCTCAAACTTGAATCGGTTTTAGTTAGATTCTTAAAAATTTTCTTAATTAACAAGATATTAGTCAATTATACATACATTGCCAGTTTTCTGAAGTAGCTCAATATGAATTTGTATGAAATTGTAAGAATTTCAAATTTTGGTTGAAGATTCAGAACAAAATTAACTTTAAGTAGCTCAATTTTAAATCGACGCATAAATTTATTGATAATGCAAAGAGTTTTAAAGAATTGGTTGGTGTTCTATAAAAGTGTTACTAAGGTTCTAAATCACAATTTTGCTGGTTTCAATATAAACTTCGAATTAAAAATTAAGGTTTATGGAAATGAAGAATATTGAAGAATATATGTACTTCGCAAAGCAAATTTAAATTTATGTTAGAAAATTAATTAATTCTAACTAGCAAAATTTGTTGCTTCAAAAAAGGCTTGAAAAATCTGTTTACCATAAAATTAGTAAAGTTATTGAATAAAAAACAGTAAAATTGCTCAAAATAAATAATAATAATATTTTTTTTAATTATGGCTGCCTGTTGCCCAAATTTGTGCAACATTTGATTTCTGATGTTTGAACAATGTACTGTGGTCAAACAAAAATAAAACTGGAGGAGAAAATAAAGATCGGTTAGTAAAATTAAAAAGTAGCTCAATTTAAAATATATGCTCAAACATGTTTTTCAATTAACCCCGAATTTAGTTCGATTGTTTTAAAATTTGTTAATCAAAAAACTAAACCAGTTTAATAGAATAGGTTTGTGCTTAAAATCAGTTCAATAATTATTTCTAAAAATTTCTTTGGATTCTAAATATGCTTAATTTTTAGAATTTTATTTCTAATCCGTAATCCTAATAATAATGTCTCTTGTCTAATTAAAAATTGATTAAATGAAGAATTCAGAAATTGCTGTCATAAGTGTTTGGTAAAATCTTTAATTAGAATTTAGAATTCCCAAAAAATTTAGAAATTTGCAGCGATGCAACGATCTGCCTTCAAATTAAAGTTACTCAATTCAATGCAATCAAATGCAGAAATATTAAAAAAAATTGGAATAGGGAATTTTTTATCAAGACCTACATAATTATTGAATTACAGAAGTTGAAAGTTGCTCAAAATTAATATACATAAATTTGATTAGGTATTTACGGCTGATGTACGGAGGTATATACGACAGAAATATGCTAAAACAAATTTAATTTTGAATATGTGGCTATTTACCTTTGGTCGATCAAAAGTTAAAAAATAAACTCCAAATTTAAAAAGTAGCTCAATTTTTAAGTTGCTCAAAATTTTTCACAGGACTCACACATTCGTTTAATATTAGTAGAGTATTCGGTTTATCGATTTTCCCGATTAATCGAGACTTAGCTTGTTTAGCCTAATTTCATCCAATTTATTCAATTTATTGAGCTCTTCAATAAGTTCGGTTCTTTCACTATCCAATACAAAGACTCGTTGAGTTTTATTAACAATTTTGGTATGTTACTAAATTTGGGCAGCTAAGCTTCTGATTTCTGCAGTGGCTTGATCAAGCTGAACTTCAAAATTTTAACTTTCTATTTGGAGTTTTGAAATGGTTTCTAAATATTTTGGAGGAGTCAATTTAGTTTAAAACAATTACAGGCCCTGAAACCAATCTTTAGAGGTTCCAAGAATCAGAGCAAGATTGACAATTTTGGATTTTTTGGCTTAGAATTTGCTGATTTTTAGTAACGAATTTTCCATGAAATGTATCTAAATAAACCAGCAATCTAAATGTGCATTGGCACAAAAATTACAGGTCCCGAAACCAATTTGTAGATGTACCAGGAATTAAAAAAGGAGCAAAATTACAGATTTTGAATTTCTTTTTGGCCCCAAAACCTATATTTAGAGGTAGCAAAAACCGCAATCGGAGCACAATTTCAATTCATTGAGTTGGTTCAAAGTTTGGAGTTCAAGTTCTAAACTGGCATAACTACTTTGAAATGTATTAACCTGTTTGTAAAGGTCAGCCATTTTGTTCGTAACAAAATTTTTGCTGGTTTTGAGAACTAAAATTTTATCAGCCGCCTTTTAAATACGTTATTCGAGCTGTTTGATCTGAGCTAGCAAGCTTCCGATGATGGGTAATGGCTTTGTCAAGCTATATTTCGCTTAACATTTATATTTCTGTAACCTAGTCGGAAATTCAAGTCACACAGTTTGTACAACCCGTTTAGTATTTGAAAAACCGTTCGATAAGTTCGATCTTTTTGCTAGTCAATCCCACGATTTTCATCTTGAAGGACTCACGTGACTTCAACATATTCTGAATTTGACATATTAACCATACTCCTTAATTTGCCGTAAAGCTTGAATTTTTGTGACCAACTCGGAAATTTAAGTCTTGGAATTTTTGCAATTGGTTTGTAGTTTGGTAAGTTGTTCCGTAAGTTCAATTTTGTCTTTCGTCAATTCAGTCTAATTCTTGACGGCTTACAGTATAATCTGCAATTTTTGTATTGGCCTACAAAATCTTAACACTCAAAATGCGAATCTCTTCCTGAAGCTTCAGGGCATTTGCAACATACTCAGAAATTATGTTGACCATCGTATCTTTGGTTTTGGGTCAAATATTGCATTTTGAACTGCAATTCAGCAATTCGAGACTTTGTCTAATTTGGTAAGCTTATCTTTAAACTCGGATATTTTTTTTGTGACCATTCTGGCATTTTTAAGATTAGACATTTCAAAAGTATTTTCTTCAATACAGTTCGACTGAGTTATGAACTCGTAATTTCTTTGTGCGCTTTATTATACTGACTTGTGAGAGTATTAATCTGTTTTTGGTCGCCAATGCATTAATTCTCGGCAAGATTGAGTCTCGGAATCTCTTTATTTATTTCTGACCGATTTTGGATATTTCCCTCCTAGCGATCTAGATTTTTGTGTAGCCCACCAATTTCTTGAGATTTCAAATTTCGGAATTAGCAAAATCGGTTTAAAATTTAGTAAGCTTTTCGGTAACTTTGTTTTTTTCGCTCGTTAATCCCGAATTTTTTGACGAAATTTTGTCAACAATTTTGTCTAGCTCTTAGATTCGGACTGCAAAATTTTTCTAAAACTGTTTGCCCATTAAAATACACGAAATATTAAAACTTGATTGTTTGGTGTGACAGACCTTACAACTAAGGAAAATAAGACCGTATGTGTATAGTGAAAAATTATTCGAATTTTGGTCAACGAAACTTTTTTCAAAACTGACATTTGAAACTGATATGATCAAGCTGAATTCGTGTTTCTTTGAATTCAAAAAATTCTTCCAAAATTCAATAATTTTCAACAAAATTTAACTCTCATTTTATTTTGCCTACCATCCAAATATACAAGTTGGCATTAAAGGGCCCGAAAAATGTTGCTCGGGGTATAAACCAGCGGAAGGAGAGCACAATTACAGAATTTACATTTTTGCCCCAAAATTCACAATTTAATGTCCCACATAATTAAAACGGTATTACAACAAAACCCATACACACATTATTTATAACAAAAAAAATTCTGCCATTATCCAATAAAGTAATTTCAATGCAATCCAATATTTACCGCGTACCCAAAATAATTTTTATACATTTAAGAATTCCGCGAATCAAACCTACAAAAATCAGTTAGCAACAAATTTTTCGAAATTAATTTCCCATTTTTAATTTGATTTTCAATTTTCGCCGTAACGCAAAAATTCCATTATATCCAATAATTTTTAAGATTTTTCCATGAGGTTAGAGAGAGGGTATGTGTATATAATGAGGTGTTATGCTTATTGTTGTCTTTTTTAAATTTCCACATTATTTTTATTGGAAAATTCAATTGAAAATATTTTATTGTTCCCTTATACATTCGAAATTGTACACAATTGAAAATAAAATAAAATTCCTCAAAACAACAACATTTTTGTATAAAAAGAAATGTGGAAAACTTAAAAAAAAAAAATTCTTAACATTAACTTTCTCCTTAAAATATTTATGTTTGTTTATTCAGGTGAGGATAATTTTGGTACAATAAAATATATTTACTTATTATTATTATTTTTATTTGGTTCAGGAAAATATAAACTTTTTTCACGAAAGCTACGAGTTGAAAAAAAGAAAAATGTAAAATTTGATAAGAGAGCTACTTGCTGCTGCAATACTTTATATAGTACTAACGAATAGAAAACTACTTTAAAAAAAAAAAAAAAAGTTTTCGTTTTAAATTTAATAGAGAGAAAACGAAATCATGAATTTTTTACGAACGTGAACTATTTATGTTAATGTTATAATGTTTATGTGTGTGTATGTCCCCCGGTGAGGATAATCGCAATTTATCGAGATAAGGGATTTGGAAAGATGGTTTGTAGGATGAAAATTTTTACCTTCCGAATTATGAATAATTTGCAATAAAGGAACTTCGAAATAATTTCTTCCAAACTAATTATCTCGAGTTATGTTTAGCAAAAACTCTAGTACCTTATCAAAGTTGGTCACTTTTTGCATAAAAGGAAGACATAATAATTTAACCACCATAAACGAATTAAACCATTAGGAAATAATTTAATAGATCTTGTTTATAGTTTACAACCGCGATTTGCCAATTAGTACCAAAATAAAAAAATAATTTGTAGATTTTATATAGAGTTAAGATTTAATATGACAAAAGTCACGCATTTTGTGCTGCACGCAATCCCCAATTTATATAAAAAAAAATAAACAGAAATGTTACACACGAAATTAAAGAATGTCCAAAATATTTTTTTTTGGTTTGTTTACTTTAATTCTATTGATCCATGATATATACTTGTTAATGAACTATCATCAAATATGAACAGTAAACATCAAATCCTTATATATGAATGCAGTGGGGGGCCCATGAACTAATAATAAAAAATGTAATTAAAATACTCACTGAATCAGAGATTGCTTGTTTATCAGACCGCATATACAAAAATATATTTTTGTATCTCTCTATATATCATAAATATTTTCAGTTGGATTTTCAATGAAAAAAGGTTTCCCCGCCCCTACCCCTCATCCCAAATCAAAACAAAAATTTCCGCTGTGATGAAAACACATATCAGTGTTTGTGAACTAAAAAAAAAACATCAACAAATACTTAATGCTAGCGCTTCTTCAAAATTCAATTTATCAAAATAGAAATTCTCGCGCACAAATGGAATGAAATTCTATTCAATTAATTAATCAAAAAATTGCTTGCAAAATATTTTGTACCATATACTTATTAAAAAGCTTAAACTGTCGACAACCCTGGTGAAGTCTTTTTTTTTTTGTTTTTCTGCAATACATTTATTTAACGGAAAGGAGAGAGCGAACCAAATATTCATATATACTAACATGTATATTTATACAAAAATGCCAAAATTTATGAAAAGCAGCAGCAGCAGCAGAGTAGTAAATAAAATATTAGTATATATGGAATAATAATATTCATTTTACAAAATTGAAAATGACATTAAAATTTTTAAAATAATTTTTTCGGGAAAAAGCAAAAAAGAAAGCATAAAAATACACACAAATGTAATTTATCAACTTTTTTTTTACAATATTTGCCCGCGCGTTTATTTAACCGAAAAAACATGATTTACTAAGTGTTTGCAAACTTCTGAAATGGGTTAGAAAACAAAAAAAAATACATAATTTGATTGTTTTTGGCATTTTAATTTTTTGCAGAAAGCATTCGTCCCCGATTACCTATTTCGATCCTCCTCGGAAGTTTACCAACCGATTTTCTTGTCGTAAACCAATTTCGTAATTGAAAAACTAAACTAAACAGAAAATGTAAGAACGAGTCGTAAAAATTATTTTGCTCATTTCAATATTTTGATTGCAAGATGAATTTTGATGTACAAAGAATAAAAAATAAAAACTTTTAAATAAATAAGAATATTTTATTAACCCTATACTTGAGTTTTTTTTTTTTTTTTTGGAAATAGTATAGCCTACCTCAAGAAAAATATATTCTTATTAAAAATTTAATTAAACATTACAAAATATACAGATATTAAATAAATATTAAATGAAATAAAGCAATAAATACAACTTTTCATTTTTGATAAGTAAAACTCGTACACAAAAGTTTAATTTAGCAAAAAATAATAATAATATATAAAAATTTATTGATCGTGCATTGAATACACAAAAATACTTACGAGTATTAAAAAAACAAAAAATTAATTAAAAATTTTAATTTTCTTTTATATACACATAGATACATTTCCGAACTCTTATTTAACGAATGAGTTTTGTTTATAAGATAACAAAATTGTGTTGCCAACTTGATACGAACGACATTTGATGCAATCAATAGATAAAAGTACGATGTGTACTTTATAAATATATTTAGCTTTTGATGTTTCAATTTATTGATAGTTTAAATATTTAAACAAAACAAGTTGGTATTTCTTTTAAATTAACTTCGTGAAAGTTTTTTTTTTCAAGAAACTTTATTTTGTGAAGTATTTTAAAAATATATTACTGTATACCACAATAGAATGACTGTCACACACACATATCTGAAATAAAATATATTATTAAGCTCGAGTCGTGTTTGGTTTTAAACATTGGAACCGGATGCAATTAAAAATTTAAAATATTTGAAATTCTTATTTTTGACTCACAGAAAAATGGTAACAGGATGTAAGTTTAGATTTATCTTATGACCAAAACTTGTAAAATATTAAAACTAAGTTATTCCGTCAATTTCCAAATTCCTAAAAAATCCGACAATACAATGTCAAATTTAGCCACATTAGACCGACCTAGGCTCCTTCGAATATTCGATAAATTTCGGCTCAACCCTATAAAGACTAACAAATTTTTTAATAAATTCAGCTTAATTTAGAAAAACACTGATAAACCAAGATTTTGCCTCGTTCAGGGAAAATTCTGACTGAAACTTTTTAAACTTCAGAGAAATTTAGTTCAATTCCATCTGACTAATTTAGACACATTTTAAACCTGAACAAATCCTAAAAATTCGTCCAATCTCGAAAAAAATTAAGATAAAAACGAAATTTTAGGCCATCAGTCAGAAAATGCGTACCCAAGTAGAACAATATATTTACACAAATTTAGCAAAACACAGAAAATCAGACAACTTAAAATTGCTTCAAACCCTCAACGAATTCAATCAAATGTTCGTTTAGAAGAGTTCTGGCAAATTCAGATAAATGGTTGGTAAATTATGTGAAACTCAGTTACATTTAGTGATATTTACCAAATTCTTCCCTCACAAACCCCGATTATGATACCAGATTCAAACTTATTCTGACATATTCTGACAAATTCTTAAATAAATTTAGTCGAATTCAAACAAATTCAAGTAAATTTTGACCATTTTATAGAAAAGTTCAACTTTTTTCTATTAGATCATGAACAAATCTGCCGTTATTCAGACACTAGAACACCAACTCTGAGAATTACCAACGAATTTCAACTTATTCTGATAAATTCACAAAATTTAAAAATGTTTAAACAAATTCAAGCAAATAGAAACAAATTAGGGATAATGCTCCACAAAATAAAAATTCTAATAATTATAAGAAAATTTATTTGAAGTTAATATTTTCGAAAAAATGTAAGAGAATTTAACCAAATTTTAAACTGATGAGCGTATGATTATAAAAAAATTAATACTCTTATCAGGCCATGGCAACTGGACTGATCACACCAATTACTTGTTGGCTGATCTGCTGCCTCAGATGGGCACCTACCTTCTCACTGATTTTTTATAGTTTCCGTAGGTGGATGCTTTTGTCTAACTTGAATATACAACATGTGCATAAATTAAGTCAAACAAAAATATAATTCGCAATCACACTAGAATTTAAATTTTTAATTAATTCTGATAAATTTAGGCAGTCACAGTAAAAATTTGGCAAATACTTATTAAAGATTGTTAAATTATTTAAACTCAGATAACAGCAAATGTATGCCAAATTCTGATCAATTTTGAAAAATGCTGATAATTTCAGAAAAATTTAGACAAGATTACTAAATTTACTAATTTAGTAAAATAAAGAGATTTAGTAATATTCGAAAAAATTTTGAGAAGCTCAATGGAATTGAGCCAAAACTTTGGAGCAGAAACAAATTCAAATCAACCTTGCCAAGTTTAGAAAAATTATAACAAACTTGAACTTGATACAAATAAATTTACCAAACTGAACCAAAACAGAAACAGAAAACTCAAAAAGTCAAACTGAAAAATATTTTGAAATTTAGACAAATTTATAGCTAAAAATGTATAAGATAATTAAGAAATAGCAAATTTTGCCCAGTTCACGGAGAATTATGCCATATTTCGAACATTTCTGTCATATTTAGAATTATTAGCGAAAATATTTAAATTCAGATTTCTTCGGATAAATTTAGTCCAATCAAGCAAGTCAAAAAAACTAAATTAGCATAATAAATCTAGATACATTAATCAAATAATTCTAAATAAGATATTTTGTCAAATTCTGATAAATTTATTAAAATTTGCAGCAAATGAACGACCAATTCCTATCAATTTTTTTAGGGAAACCCAGACTAATTTAGAAAAATTAGGAAGACTTTGTCATATTCGAATAAATTCTGGGAAACTCAATTAAATTCAGTCAAAAATTTGAGAGATACAGACATTGCATAAGAGCAGAAGATCCTTATTCAAACCAACCATCAGACAAATTTAAACCAATCAAGCTCGTATGTCGATAATTTTCTGGCAAATTTCAAAACATTAACGAAAATGTCAATTCGAATTTCAGACAAGTTTAGTCCAATCAAAGTATTTCGGGCAAATTTAAACAAATTGAAAACAATTAAAATAAACAGAAATTTCTGACACATCTGACCAACTTGTTCTCGTTAAACCTCTCATCAGGCCATGGCAACTGGACTGATCACACCAATTGCTTGTTGGCTGCTCTGTTGCCTCAGATGGGAACCTGCCTTCTCACTGATTTTTTATAGTTTCTGTAAAACTACAATATGCGCAATCACACGAGAATTTAGATTTATTCTTACTAAAATTTTAACTAGTTCAAATAATTTTAAATAACTTCTGCAAAAATTCTGATATATTTAGGCAGTCAAAGTAAAATTTTGGCAAATACTGATTAAAGATTGTTAAATTATTATAACTCAGATAACAGCAAATTTGTAAGCCAAATTCCGATCAATTTTGAAAAATGCTGATAATTTCACAAAAATGTAGACAAGAATTTAGTAAAATAGAGAGATTTAGTCATATTCGACACTCAATTGAATTCAGCCAAAACTTTGAGAGATATTGACACTACATAAGAGCAAAAACAAATTCAAATCAACCTTGCCCACTTTAGACAAATTTAGGCCAATCAGGAAAATTTCAACCAAGTTTAGAAAAATTATAACAAACTTGATCTTGATCTTCACCAAACCTGAAACGGAAAACTCAAAAAGTCAAACTCAAAAATATTTGAAATTTAGACAAATTTTTAGTTGAAAATGGTCAAATTTGGCCCAGTTCACGGAAACATTATGTCATATTTCGCTTTAACATTTAGAATTCTGATTAAAGATTGTTAAATTATTAAACTCAGACAACAGCATATGTATGCCAAATTCCAATCAATTTTGAAAAATTCTTGTAATTTCAGAAGCATTTAGGCCAACTCGGAGTAATTTAGGAAAGTAGGAAGGTTTAGTCATTTATTCGGATAAATTAATAAAACGAAGAAATTCATCAAAATTCAAACTGGAAAATATTTTAACGAATTTAGCTATTGTTAAGTAGGTTAAGAGACATTCAAAAAATTTAAACAACTACAGTTGAATTCAAACTAAATTCTTGGAAAATTCTGCGATATTTAGTAATATTGTCAAATCAAAATTCTGACAAAATTCTTTTAATAACTGACAAATTTCATTTAAATTCTGATATTTCAAAAAACAAAACAAAAATTATATCCGGACCAGTTCACGGAGAATTATGTCTTATTTCGATCATTTATGTTGTATAGAATTATTAGCGAAAATGTTCAATTTCATTTTCAGATAAGATTAGTCCAATCAAACAAATTACACAAAACTAAATTTGTCTGACAGAAGTATTTATATTTATTCTGACAACTTTAGATAATTCAAATAGTTTTAAATGACATCTGACAAACTCCAACAAATTTAAATAGCAAATGTAAAACTGTCGCAAATGCTGATTTAAGATTGCAAATTTTAAAAACTCAGACAATTCTGATGATTTCAGATGAATTTAGATATGAATTTAGACTCAAACTAATTTAGAAAAATAGGGACATTTAGTCATATTCGAGTTCTGGGAAACTCAATTGAATTCAGTAAAAAATTTTGAGAGATGTAGACACTACATAAGAGCGGAACCTTATTCAAAGCAACTTAAGGCAAATTTATACTCATCAGGTTAATTTCAATTTAGTTTAGAAAAACTAAAACAAATTCGAACTGACACAAACTAATTTATGAAAATTAAAAAAGACTCAGATTTATAAATACTTTAATAACTTTTAGCCATTGTAAGCAAGATTAAGTTTAGATAACCCCAGTTGAATTCAGGCTAAATTATTTGAAAATTGTTCGATGTTTAGTAATATTGTCAAACCAAAATTCTTTTAACGACTGACAAATTTTAATAAATTCTGGAATATTTAGAAAGATTTTGACGGAGAATTATGTCATAGTTCACGAAGGATTATCATATTTCGATCATTTCGGTCACATAGCGAAAATGTACAATTCAAATTTCAGACAAGTTGAGTAAAACTAAACAAGCCAAACAAAACTAAATTAGACTGACAATCACAGGAAAATTTGGCAAATACTGATTAACGATTGCTAACTTATTAAAACTCAGACAACAGCAAAATTATGCCAAATTTCGATCAATTCTGGTTATTTGAGAAGGATTTAGACAATTTCAGACTAATTTAGGAAAATATTGAGTTTAGTTTCTGAGAAACGCAATTGAATTCAATCAAAACATTGAGAAATATGATATAAGCGGAACATAATTCAGATAAGTTTAAAACGTTCAGAGAAATTCCTGATTCTAACCAATTTAGATACCTTACCTAATTCACAAAAACAGAGAGAGTTCGCTAGATTTAAACAAATTTCGTCAAATTACAAAAAACGAACAAATTCATCAAATTTGGAAAAGAAAATTCGGAAAGGTGTACCCTTCAGACAGATTCTAATAAATTCTGTCCGATACATTGAGGAAGATTTTGACGATATTTTGAAAAGCATTAATAAAAATAAATTCTGTACAAATCAAATATTTTAGGAAAATTATATCGTATGTCGATAATTTCAGACAAGTTTAATCCGATCAAAGTATTTCGGGCAAATTCAAACAAATTCAAAACAATTAAAATAAACCGAAATAATTTCTGACACATCTGACCAATTTGTTCTCATATTCAGATAAATCCCGTCAAGCCACACCAATTCAAATTAATTATGTGACATACTTTGCAAACTAAAAACAAAGCTAGGTGGTCAAAGAATTTTAAACACACGTAGAAATAAATCCGACTCAGAATTCAAACAAATTCTAACGAAGAGTAACAAAAAAAACGACGACGTATTCAATGGAACAATACAGAAAACTCAGAGATAGGCATCAAATTTGGCTCTACAGGCATATTTTGATAGATTGAGGCAAATTCTAAACTTGCTTGAACACAGTCAATTTTTAAGATTAAGTTTGAAATATTCTGAAAAAACGGAAGACCAACTCAGATTCTACCAAAATCAGGCAAATTTTGAAATTTTTTTCAAATCAAGAAGAATTAAGACTAATTATAACCAATTTGGCCGCCAATTTATGATATTTTTGTAATTCACGAATTTTTCTGGTAAATTGTGTGAAACATTTACGAGTACTTCAAATTTAGTGCAATCAGGTTTATTCGAACAAATTAAGCAAATTTAAGGCCAATTCTTATTATTTCATAATTGACAGTTTTATTGGTAACCTAATTGTAGTTTTAAGGACATTTGATATTTCGACACAATCAATCAAAAGTTTAACATTTTAAGAAATTATATCTAGTTGATTTTTATTTAACAAAAATACATCGAAAAAAAGTCATAGTTTATACCAATTAAATTAATCATAGTCTAACACAAATTTTTTTTTTTTTTTATTATTCTACTAAGATTTGTATCTGTTTTAACAATACAGTATTTTTAATATTATGAAAGGAAATTTAATGGGTGGCAATTGGTCCACTCTTATTTTAATTTTCTGATGTGACATTCAAAGCATTTGGGCTTCTTTGTAAAAATGTAGAGTAGGAAACAAATAACGAAATGTTGGCACCAAAGAAAATTTTCGGAAAACCGTTGTTTGACATAGACAAAACGAGTTTAACTATTACTTCACTAAATATTTGACAACAAATTTCTCCTCCTAAAAGAATTGTAAATTGTACTATGATAAAATTAACTAAAGAATTTGTAACGATAAACTATGATCTTTTTCAATTTTTGATCTTACCAGCTAATATTGAAATTCATGTAGAAAAGGAATGTACCCAGAAAACTATGAAGCTTTTGAATAATATTTTGGAATAAAAGGTTTCCTGTTAAATGACTATTTTTGGCCTGTCAAAGTATTGATTATTAGCGTTACAACCAATTCTAAAGAATTCAAACGAATTCTAAAAATTTTCGCAAAATTTTTACAACAACTGATAATCTGTTAAAAATTGAATCAGTTCAGTTAATCAAAGTAAACCCTTCAGTTAATCACAGAAGAATTGAATCGGAACTATTAAATTTCGAAAAAATTAGACTTAAAATTTTTTCGATCAATTCAGTTAAATTCAGGGAGTTTTGGAAACTAAGACAGAATCATAATTATTTTGGCCAAGCACACTACAAAATTCGACCAATTAAGCCAAAATTTGGGTAAACATAAATTAATGACAGGTTTTTAAAAATTCTAAAACAAAAACTGTTTAAAATTGTCTGACGAGTCTAAGCAAAATTGATAATTTGACAAATCGATACAAATTCTGATAATCTCATACGAATTAAATCATATTCGGAAAATTTTTGACAAAATGAAACAATTCTGAAACTTTTAGATAAATTCTGTTAAATCAAATAAATTCAGGCAAACTCAACGAAAATCATCGACCAACAAGTTAAATAAATTCATTAAAACACCGACACCGAAATACCGAAATAATTTTCCCGATTTTCGAATCAGCCAAACATTAATATTTGAGTCATTTTTAAACGAAGTAAAATTGTATGGCAAAATTCCAAAAACTTTCACGTTGTCCTAGGGTGGTATTGTTCCACAACAAAGAAGAATTCAATAAAACCTCTCAACACCAAAAAATCCATAATCTTACAACACTATGAATAAAAACTACTTTTGTTATCTCCCTAAAATTTCCTTTTCAACAAAATCGATTAAAACCTTAAAGATCATGCTCTTCATTGTATGTTAAAATGTATACATACATATTCATACCTATCTACACACAAAGTTTTTTGCACAGTCAATGAACAGACAACGAACACAACATATATCAGATATTAAAATCCCATACGCGTAAAATATTTCGTTGGACGTGCGTGAAGACAATAGAGCAGCAGCACACACCAAAAAAAAAATATTTGTATAATCATCATGATAATCTTTAATCATGGTTTTTACGATTTTCAAAGAGTTTGAACCAAAAAAAAAATGCGTATCACGTGCCGCAAAAAGTATACAGCTTATATAAATAAATTATGAAATTTTTGGCGACTAAGATGACAAGACCGACCCACTAGCTCCATTTATCATTTGTTTAGTCAACATAGTACTAATACAGCCAATTTTGAACCTACTAAATATTCACAAATTCCACATTCCATTTTATCTACATATGCATTTGTTTACCATTCATTGATTTCTAGAAAATGTTTGGTCTATAATGAACAGTACATCTTTCAAAGCCAATCAATATAAATAAATATGAAAATATTTCTATACATCCTAGTTCAGAGTATACCATAAATCAGGTCAATAACTATATGTATGGAAAAATTACCTTGGCTTTCTACAGTTTAACAACCACAACCGTAAATTTTCACTCTTCTTTTTCTTTTTTGATATATAAATAATTCACAATCACTATACAAACTTAAAAGCTAAACACCAACACTATAAACAACTTAAATAATTTTTAACTGACGTGATATCCAAAAAAAAAGATTGTTACACTATTTGCTCTATAGATAACTAACTAAAAATAAATTTTTTTTTTCCTTTGTTAATGTACACCACGCGGATTAAAACTATAAAGAAGCACGAATTCTAAATTTTTATTCACCACAAGAAACGAACCCGGTACCAACCAAACCAAATTAAATTTTTATTTTTTTATTTTGTTATTTTTTATTAAACACAAAATTTCCCGATAATCTTATCCCTGCAACATATAAAATTCAACTGACACATGAAATCCAAATTTTTACCATTCTATCTTCATTTCTAAAAAAATTTATTTTTTTACTCTCTTGGATTTTTCCGATGAAAAACATTTAAGTTTTTTGTTTTATTTTTTATTTTTACATACATATAGACAGGAAAAATAAAAACAAAAATGTGGAAAAACGAATTTTCCACTTTATTTTTATATTTTTTTTTTTTTGTATTTCTTCTAAACTAACAGAACAGAGATAAGAAGGATAGAAAAAAAAACATTAGAACATACCGCACACAACAGACCAATCGGCTAACCTCTAAAAAGGAAGTTGAATAGCATGAAATAGCGAGAGAGTAGAATAACAAAAATGTAACAAATAACTCTCTCCGTCTCCTTAACAAAAAATATATTTCCCCGCAAAAAGTTCATTCGATTCATCAGCCATACACGACAAATAATATTATTAGAGAAACCTTATAGCCACAATAAAATAATTTTTGTTTTTTCTTTTTACTTGAAAGCTTTTTTTTGGGGGGGAAAATTAATTTTATATTAAGCCCTTGAAAGTTTCAAAAAGTTTTAATTCTCGTACAAAATATTTATTGTTAAGTACGGTTTTGTTTCGAAATCATAATAACTTATTATTTTTAAAAGCTTTGGAAAAAGTTTACATCTATCTTTATTTCCTGTAATCAGCAAAAAATTGGGTGTAATTTCGGTATATTTCACAAATAAATTACTTTATCGCGCGCCTCTCTTAGCAACGATCAGTAAAGTATATTGTTAAATGGTATTTTCAAGATTTTTTCCATCAGTTTTAAAGTGAAAAAATTGATTGTGTACTCTTTGGCTAATACTCAATTGGTTGTCACTAATTTTATTACCCGTGCGACAAAGTTAGATTTACAATTTAAGAAAACGTTGCATCCATCTTAGAACTACAAGAACGGACCATGATTACAGATTTTTAGTTTTGTTGCCAATAATGTCTTGCCATTGTGGATTGAGTATTCTATCATAATTGTAGCACGGAAATATCGCTTTACTCTATGTTCTGAATACGTTTCCACAGCGTTCATCTGACTATATTCCTGAACCTAAGTGTGTTTGGAGCTAATACTCAATTAGCATTCTTATCAACAGATTCCACAATTTTCTACGTAGCAAATTACATTGGTGGAACTTAGGTCGATATAGCAGATTTGATCATTTTTTGTTTATCATTAAATTATACGTTAAACTTGGTAAGATCTTCATGATAAATCTTATATTGAAAATTTAATTAAGTTCCACAACTCTGGTTATTATGAAGCATTAAACAAGAGATTAAGCTGAATACTTCCACAGAAAAAATATTTGTAAATCTTGAAATATATAGCAACGACTTGTTAGATTAAACAAACCTGTCCGTGATTTTGACAAACAAGTCCCACACGATAAATTTACTTCAATCTGAAGTTTTGTTAAATTTTTGGTTATCTAAATTTAGCAGTAATTTAATAATTTGGTCCAGTAAGCAGCCATTTTTAATATTAAAGCTCCATCAAATTTCGTTATTAATAGGTTCCACAGCTCCTTATATATTAGAAGAGCGATTATGAATTACGGTGTTATACTTGTATGGAATTTTATGGCATCGAGTGATGTTCTGTAGTCTAAATTTGACGAATCCCATTCTAACTGAAGTCCTTAGTATTGCTCAAAGTATTCGAATTAGGAAAACGCTTTTTTATGCAAACTAGAGTCGTAAACAAAAATCGTTAAAAAGTAAGTACATTTCTGATGATTTTTATTAGCAATATTAAGCAGAACGCTAAAAAAATTGATTTTGAAATAAACTGACTTAAATTGACGTCCTCGGTTTTGTTTTACTAGTTTGGAAGTGTCCAAATATTTAAAAAAAAATTGTTACTCAATTTATTTCTCGTAAATTGGGTCATAAATATAACTAACATTAATTAATGATTTACTTTACTAAGCCCTCATTTGAGTTTTTAGTGTTACGTTGAAATGATTGATGAAATTTAAGTTAACAAAAATGATGTGCTGTCTTACTAATGGCCCATAAATCAGTTAGTACCTTACAATATCTTCTCGTAGTATTCTGCGTTCTATTTCTGTATTTTCAAAATCAAGTGTGTACTCGATGAAGAGGAGGGAAGGTCTAAAGGGACTACAATTTCAGTAGAATCGCTCATTTCGTTTTGTAATTTATTAAGCTAAAAGTAACTACTTACCACGAATTTAACTATTTCAGAACTTTTGAACTTCATTTAGACGAAACTAAATAATAAACAGCAACTACCAATTTTCACTCATATCACACAACCAATCTACTCTTGTAAAGTATTCCGATTTACGTTCCACAATAACTTTATGAAACAAGTCTGGCCAGCGTATTGGTTCAAAAAAAGAAACAAAGCTCATTAACTTCACTGATGGGTTTCTGAAAAAAAATTTGAACCTGTTTCAATATTTTAACTGTGGAGATCTCCCTATTTTATAGATGCAGATTTTATCCGTATAGAAATTATCCGATTTATTGTGGTAATTAAAAACGCAGCCAAACCTTTTTATTAGTAGGTTTCACACATGCTTGTAGGACTAAATAATATTAAAGAAATTTAGAATTTACTATTTGTATTGAAATACTTTGTTACTAATCTAGTAAGATGGCGAGATATGAGACGAGATAAAATGCTAATTGCTCAAAAAAGTTCAAGCTACATCTTTGTATAGATCCCAATCACATTTAAATGGTGACCAAATTATTTGATATCTCATAGAAATTTTAATTTTTCGAAACTTAAAAGTTTCAATAAGTTCCACAAATTAAAATATTTAATTTTTAAATAAATTACCCAACGAAAAAAATACCTATCTTATATAAGTTAGTTTACTTTAGGAAATTGGCGCAATAGTGAATTCAGATGTGTTGATGCTTTTGGGAAGTGGAACCTATTGCGAAATATTTTTAATTAATAATAAATAATTATAAACTCTTTGGGTTCCTTTAAACTATTTGCATTAAATTTCCCAATTTAGATTATATTTGGAGTGTGGAACCTATTTGATAGTTTAATGAAACATTTTGCCTGGGGAAATTCATAATTAAAGTCAATCATGGCGACTAAATCTAGACGTTTAGTGTTTATTTTATCACTATAAAAACATATACATATTAGTTTATTTAAGAAATGTGATTTTGGTACCATCGTTATTTAAGAGCACGTTTTCATGTTATTTTCGAAGGGGTCGGGCCCCTGGATGTCCGAACAAATTGTTTCTACAAATTCGATTTTTTTTTTTTTTTTACTTTTGCTAGGAATAAGTTTAGATAATAATTAATTTTAAATGAAATTAATTGGGGCAGAACTCTACATCTCGGGGAGTTTACATTTTTTTCTTAACCACATATTGAAGAGTACACAATATGATAAAAGACTATTTTTTTAAAAAAGAGTTTTGTTGCCACCTTTTATGACCCACCACTTATGAGCAGGTTTTCGAATTATTCTGAATAAAGATGCCCCCGAAACTTTTTTTTCCTAAAATTACGAGTGTCGACAACTCATAATTAACAAAGCGACGATTTCATTCAAAAAGTCTTACATATAATTTAAAAAAATTAGGAACTCATATAATGTTTACAAAATTAACCACCAGGCGTCCTGATTTTAGGATTTTGTGGTTTCTTTAATTACAGGTACATCGGGAAATTTGATGTTATAGATTTGTAGAAAATCGGGTTTATTCGAAAATCAGAAGTGTTTGAAATTTATTTAGGTTTGACAACAACAACATTTCATGTTCTTTGCTATAGTTTAGTTGTTTGCTTATGGCTGCTTTTAAAAGCTTTTAAGCCCTTAAAAATATAATTTAGTTAAAATTGATGTTACAGTTAACATTACATCAGATTTTAAGATTATTTACCGAGTATAAAAGCTCGTATTGTAGGGCTTCCGAGTATAAAACTATTTTTTGCATATTAGCTCCTAGCACCGCAAGATTCGATTTTGGTTTTAGGTGATGATACCAAAAGAAACGCAAACAAAGGTTAAAAATGTTAATAACTTTTTTAATAATGTACTAATCAACTATTATCATCGTTTATGTAACTGATGTTGTGTTAAAAATTTTGTGTGTACATAAAACTTAAACGATTATATCTTAAAATTAGTTTATCCAAGTGCCATAAGTTTGTCGAATGCATTTTTGTGAAATTCTTTTTTATGATATTGCATAAAATCATAATTATATTTTAATGGGTGGGTGTGTGTGTATGTTTGCAATTAAATTAATATTTTTATAATTGTCGAACTTTATGTGTTGGTATATTTATAGTGTGGATGTATATTATGGGCGGTTTATTTCCGGCACAAAATTAATAAAAATAAAAAAAAAATCAATTAATTACATTTCCATGATAATTATGCGCCGGGAGATGCTTCCCTATAAATACATAAATTTTATATACGATACTTCCTGTGAAGCAGAACGAATGAATAATGTCTAGATATAAGAGTGACAATCAATTTATGGTCTTTTGTTGTGTTCGCGTCTATTTTTGTATACATGAGCATAGTGCTTCGCTAAAATACATCGTCGTCTATTATTAATTTTAATTTTATTTTAAGAATCAACATCAATCATGAGCAAAGTTTTGCTATTTATTTTGATTGTCTTGTTAAAATAAAATAAAAATAAAAACAATTTAGTTAATAGACTATCCTTTATAGTTTATACATAGTTGTAAGGTATATGGTGTGTCACCCGCAATTAAATACATACATCTATATAATACATACGGTAGTTATAATGACCAAACCGAAAATAATTAAAAATTTCTCATAACATTAATTTGTTAATCCCAATTTGCTATGCTTACGTATAATACACACATTTCACATATCCCCATCCATTTTATATCCCTTTTAGTGAAACATAATAAAAATAAAAACTTACGGCCATAAAAATAAAATAAATCCTTTGTAATATAGTTTTTGTGTGCTCGCACACAATTGTTGGAATAACACGATGCGCGCGGGAGGGGCAGTGTGTGAGACGTGGTATAAACGAAACGAGAAATAGGATAGTGAAAATCCCATTCAAATCTTCTGTAATTAATCGGATAAATCGTTTAAGCTTAGTTCGTTTTGCTCTTGTTGTTGTTGTTGTTGTTACTTTTATTTGAGTTTACAAACTTTTTTGTTGTTTTGTTGTAAAATATTTTGTCCAATCATTTGGAAAAATCGGATATAGAGTTGATTGGAGATATCAAAATGTATAAATTTGACTTTCAGTTCGATATGTTTATCGCGCGTGTGAATAATGCTTGAAATTTTTAGTTGGCATTTTTTATATTAAATGTTTTTTTTTGTCAAACTAGACATGTAACCCATCAATCAGTCTGATAAAATATAAAACCGTAACCGAAAATGATAGGGAATGAAACAATGCAATTTTCATAGCTTTGTAAAATATTTTGGAGCTAAAATGGCTTATGTTTCGGAAAAAAATACTAAAAGCTCTTGGTTATAGCTTTATATGCAACCTATAGATTTTGTTTTATTCCTCAAAAGTTTGAAAAGCTCTCGATCGTCCCACTTTGCTGAAAATATTCTCGTCTACACACATTTTTGGTAATAAAATTTATGATTTAGATTTTAAATTTTATAATAAATAGAAAGCTCTAAAAATATTTAAAACATGTTATTCAATTTCGAAAATCTTGAAAGCTGCAAACTTTTCAAACTTTGTATTTTCAATTATTTTTAAACAAAATTTATTTCACAAATTTGTTGATTGAAAAACAAATTTAGCAAACAAAATGTGTTACGTAACACTGAAAACCAAAAGCTCTGAGCTCACTTAATACTAAAACTACCAAATACAAAAAAAAAGTATTATTTTGCTTAATCGCTTGACTCAAGAGGGCTTTAACTTTTTTATCAACTTTTATATCAAAAATTGATTTGGGTGTAAATTATTTAAACTGTAGCTAGTAAGCTTCTACAGCTTTGCACTCACCAGAAAAAAAATGTCCCCATTCTAAAAGCTTGTGGTCAATATATTTCTATCAACTTTAATTTAAAACATTTTAACTTTTGGTTAAATTATACCATGTAAAAGCTCTTACTGAAAAATCAGTTAACTTGAAATTTTGATAATCTGAACCAAATATGATCCTAATTTGAACATTTGTGTATGTAAAGCTTTTTAACGGATTTACAACATTTTATATTTTATGTAAAACAAAATTGTTTTTAACGTTTAGAAAATTTCAAAAAGTTTACTAAAATTATCAAAATAATATTTGAAGATAGGTGTTGTTTAAAGCCACAAGTATTTTTTACATTTAATTTAGGAAAAAATTCCAGAACTACCTTTTAAGGAGCTCTGATGCTTTGGAATTGCTTAATCTCTTTTTCACTGAATTAGTTAACAGAAATTGGTTCAATACTCAAAAGTTATTTAATTTACAAAATTTGAGCATTTCACTTATAAAAATGTGATTCAAAGCTTTCCTATTCAATAAGCATTGAAAAAAAATGTATCTGGATTACCAAAAACAACTAATTAAATTTTCATGTAAGGTGAATGTCTTTTTGGGGGGCCCCTTACTTCGGGGATCTTTGCTATGTCGAAACAGAGTCTTGATATGGTGAAAAAACCTAAGATAGTGGAATCTTGCTCAAGGGCTTCCTGCGCGTAATGAAATTAATATTTTGTCCTCATAAAATATGACGAAATTAGAAATTGTTTTAGGCAACCTGCTATTTGGAAGCAGTCTGACCTATATATTAGGCATACAGCTATTCATTGACATAAAAATTCGTTATTTTGTGAGAACTTTAGTTTTCACTCTCTCTTAGTGATGATAGAAGTTAAAAGGAGCCTTGGATGAAGGATGACATTATCAAGCTGGCCGAATCCGAAGGAAAGCCGCTGCCAGATTACTGCAATTTGAAAAATATTTCGAGAAGGGTGTCTCAATAAACATCACTACTTAGTCGTGGTGGCACATGGCGATAACAACCAAGTTTTGGGTTATATTTGAAGGCTTATAGGTTCTGATATGCTGTATTCTAACTTACTCTATACCGCGGATGAACTCAACGATAACAGAGAAACAACATTTTTTAGTCGAAGGTCATTTTCAAATGGTATTTAGAGGTCAACTTTGGTTGGAAAGTTGCATTTTAAACTTTAATTATAATAATATGTTGGTGCCAAAGGCAGAGGCGCTTGCGCCGATAGTTAATAATTGTAATATTAAGGTTAGCCTACGATTAGTTCGTTTAAGTAAAATTTTGCGCGACCCTTGCTAAATATAAATTAATTTTAAATGTTGTTATTGTTTATTATGGCTGAACTTGAGCGAGAGTAGCGCGGATCTAATTATTGTAAACTATCGGCGCAAGCGCCTCTGCCTTTGGCATCAGTTAATTCATTTAATTGAAGCTTAAGCTGCGGTTGTTTTAGCCTTCAAACGGTAAGCCTTACAAATAAATAAAAACTTACCACGTATCTAAATAATTCCAGATTAGCGTAAAATAAGATGTAATTAAAAGAAATATTGGGGTGATATTTAAAAAATGATCTCGACCTTGATATATAATTTCTAGGTCATCAAAGGTATTAAAATCAGGTTCCCTTTGAACGCAAAAACTATTTGCTGAACAATTTTGGTATACAAGGCCCAATTTTTGAGATATTTAGGTGGATCAACTTACTTCACCCGATAGTTACTAAGTTTTTTATGAAATTTTGTTCAAAACTTGCGCAATCTTAGGTGAAAAAGCTTTATTTATAGTTTTGCAATAATATATTAATTTATTTTAAACAATGTTAATAGTTACGCTTAGTATGATCAAATTAAATAAATTTTAATAGAATTTGATTCAAACTAGAACAATTTTTTAGAAATATTTCAAACTGAAATAGTTTATGCAGTCCTTATTTGAATCAAATTTGACCTTAGATGTTTCAATGTTGTTTTAATTTGATTCAAATAAGGATTTTACATTACTTGGTCCAAGCTTAGATATTGTTTTTCCATAATTTGCACTAAATTTGAGAAGAGCTACACAAATCAAATTACGCATAAATTGAGGAAGAGTGCAACGAAAGACTTTCACACGTTACCAGTAGTTTCTGCATTCATCGCCAACATAACTGTGACATTGTGTTGATTATAGGAGTGTTCCAAGAAATATTTTTGTTAGATATATATTGAAAGATATGTCGCATTTTAAGGTTTAATTATCATAGTAAATTGGTGCCAAAGGCAGAGGCGCTTGCGCCGATAGTTAATCTTTGCAATGTAACTAAATTAAATATAGTCAAAATATATTATCGAGAGGTTAATAACCCCAATTTTATATTTAAAAATGTCGTTAGGGTTTATGATTATGACTGAATACTTCATTTTAGGTAAAGAAACGTCTAAATTTACTTAAATAAATGAAAAATATCGGCGCAAGCGCCTCTGCCTTTGGCATAAGTTAACTACGGGGTAGTATTCAAAATATGAATTGTCAGCGTAACATTTTTTAGTTTAAAAGCGTCTTGGCGATTATCTAGAAAATGTCTAGTTTAAAGGATAAACATGTCTTTACTACCAACTCAAGTTTCGTGAATTTTTGTTTAAACATAAAATTACTGGAAATAAAATAAATAGAGGCCAGAAGCTTTTGGTATACTTTAAGCTTGCAATCTTTCACTCCATAATGATGAAAACCAAAAAATGCATGATTGGATGTTGAGAGCTCAGGAAATTCATTAAAATCCAACGTTTTTAGGTGCTTTTCAACAGCATACAAATAATCAATAATGCGGAGCTTTTTTTAAGGTTTTAATTGTTTACCAATTACTGCAATTTTCAAGGGGTCATTTCGAGTAACTTTCATGGTATTAGTATTGATAAAATAATTTGAAGTTTTTATTCGTCTAAACCAGTCGGCAGATTAAAGTTGGTTCATGCTTACGGACAAATATGTTTTATTATTTTAAGGCATAGAAAGTTGAAACGACCATCAATAATTCGTATGGACCTTTGGGGATAGAGCTTCAAATGTGAAAACCTCTTAAATGTTAAATTTTTTTCGGAAGATTATTTTATAACTCTAATTAGTTAAATAAATTGAAAGCTTTTAGTAATGCTACTTTTTTCATTTCAGTGCAAACCTTTTTCTTGCGTTAATTTGATTGTCTTTTCAAAAAATTGAAGCTGAAGCTTACTGCCACGATTTAATTTTTTGAACTTCGCATTTTTTATGGAAAATTTTCCATATTTGATATTTTAAAATTGAAGCACAATTAGAAATTTCAGAGTGTAAAAGCTCAGCAAAATATTCCATAAATCACTAATAAATGAATTGCAAATAAGAGACAATCAGTAAACGATTAAAAGCTTAAGCGTAAAATTCAATAAAGCTTGAATTTATTCAAATTTTCGTTAAAAGTTGAGTAGGATTATAAAGCTTTTACTGGCAAAAACAGTCGATTGTGAAAATAAATAAAGCTTCCTTCAAATGTTAAGTAAAATTTTTTTTTTTTTTTTTTTTTTTATATGTAATTTTGGATTACATATACAAAATAAGGTTCAGAAGAGTCTTAAACTCGTAAGCCAGAGCGTATCTTCTTCATAAAGCCACTTGAAATAAAGAGCAGAAGGATCATATATAGTCCTGCTCAGTTGTGAACATTTATTCGACTGTTGGCCTTTTCAATTACCAATTTCACTAGAGAAATTTCTTCGACCAAATTGTGAAGCAATAATTTTTAGAAATATTTTACGTTAAAGGAAGGATAACATCAATCTAATGAGTTCTCTTCAGTGGCTAAGAGTTCTACAGACATCAGTCATCATAAGCTCTTCTTCAGTGCTTCCGAAATTTTAACTATTTACAAGGCATAAATTCGGCCACACACCAAGTATAATTCGTCCATTTGGGCAGGAGCGCTTAACAAGCTTACTACAAATCTATTTAATCTTTACTGCTGACTTTGATCAGTATAGTATCCTTAAAACGTCTGATCCGCATCGTGTAAAATATCTTGCATACTTTTAGAGTTTAAACTGTATAACTGACTGTTCTGCCGCCAGAAGATCTATTATTTCCGGTTCTGACTGGCAACTCTTGAGCTACGCTTTCTCAAAGTTTTCACGTTTTCAAGAATTTTATATGAGCATGTTGTTTAAAACAATTTGGGAGTAGGTATTTACATTTTAGATGTTTTTTTGAAATGGTGAGCTTTTTCATGTCAGAAAACTAGCATAGCCTGTGTTTGGAAAATCGATTCAATAATGTGATATGAATTAAAGCTCTACTAATAACTAAAAATTCGTTGCAAATTTACAAAGCTTTAGTGCGGTTAACCTGCGGCCAGCTTTATGGAAATTTAAAGCTTGTATGTTATTGTAATCGATTTTATTAAAATCTCAAAAGCTCATTTAATTTAGAATAATTAAAATACTTTACAAAAGTTAGAATTTTGTATTTTATAAATGCTTAATTTTAGTTGTTAAATAATAATAATTTTCTAAATAGGCAAAAATTTAAGATTGAACTTGATGCTGTTTGCGAATTGTTATTTGTCTCTAAGGTTTGCCATAGAATTAAAAGTACGAGGGTGTATACCTATCACCTATTAAATAACCTTTTAGAAACCAATTTAATAATCAATTAAATAAACTAAATAAACTTTGATAAATCAATTAAAATTTTTAAAGCTTTAGGTGGTTTAAAATTACTAGTTCTTTTATTATATTAGCTTAAAGCTATTTTTCGAGTTAATTAAAATAAGTGTTTTTTCGTTCGATTGTAGCTAAAATATAAAATCAATAAATATTTGATTATTTATTTATTCATTTTCCCGTTATTTGGTGAGCTTTTAGTCTTTTCAAGTTACACCATCAATTGAACTTCATTTGTTCCACGAATTTAGTAAGTCTCATAAAAGTGTATTAGGCGTTTCCAATAAAGTATATTTAATAAAGCAACAAATAGCCAGTAAAGAAAGTGAAATTTTGTGCAATAAAACTAAGCTTCAAAAGCTTTAAATTTACAAAAAAATTAATATCTGAAGCATTTTACTTATATTAACATGGTTTTAATTTTTCTAAACCTTTTAGTTCTATAACGTATTATCACGAATTTTTATTGAGAAGCTTTTATATGCAAATTTCTTGATTTTCATTATTATTCAATAAAGCTCTGTTTCAGAAAAGCTCAAATTAAAATTTTACAGAACTTGATAGTGTACGTCACAAATCAGCAATTAGCGTGTGAAGCTTTTATACTATTGAAATGATCTGAACACGTTAAATTATTGTTAAATTTTTTTTAAAGAATTTTCAGTTAAATTATTTTTCGCTATCCTTTAAAGTTTCCGTACAATAACTTTAATTGGAAATAATAATCCTGATTGAAACCTCAACCCAAAATTGAAATGTTTAACAGTGACCTAAATTAACAGACTCGATTCTAGAAATTGAAAGCTTTGATAATAGGAATGGTTAGCTTTCCAATGATTTATAATTTTTCGAAGTTTGAAATTTAATCCAAACGAAATCATTTAAAGCTTAATTTAGAGCCCAGAGTATTGGCTCACCCAAAAGCCCTTGCAAAATAGTTGGAAAAAATCATGTTTCAACCTAAAATTAGGTTCAAATAAATTTTATTTTAAAAAAAAAAGCTTGCATCACCTTGGTATTAAAAGCTTTTATATTTGTATTGATTCAAATCTAAAAGTTTAAATCTTTTAATATAACTTAGCCTTACCTTAAAGTTTATTAAAGAATATAAAAGCTTAATTTTTCATTTATATCCTGCTCCTTAATAATCAATTGTATTAACTAAATTAAATGAGCAACAACCTTCTTAAGTAAATTTGTAACATAATACAACATAATGACCTCACTTATCCTTTTTTATAAATAGAGATATAAAATCTTGTTGTACATTATATATAAGTGTTGGAAAACTGTTTTACCATAATATTAACATGATTGAGGTATGTATGATGATTTGCATTTTGTTCAATTATTGTCTTAACCCATATTGTTATCATTTATCCCGTAGCTTAACCCAAATTCTCAGCATTACTTCAGAATTATGAATACAAATGTTATTTTTGTTATTTTGTTCAGTCCCAAATTCTGTGAATAATCTTTAGTACACATAAAACACCCAATGATCTAATTTCTCCCGCTGGTTTAATATAATTTTGGACGCAGAGTATACAATGTGGTTTGTTTCTCAAGGTTTTTTTGCGATGGTATTTCATTAATCTTAGTTATTTATATACGCACACATGCATAAGAGTGGTATAAGGTAAATTTGTAGAAAAAAAGGAGTCTATTATTTTATTCTAATAATAAAAGGAGGAAAATTCCAATGTACATAATCGCATTTTTTTCCCAACATCCTTTTTGTATACACAAAAAGTAAATATAAAATGTAAAGATGTTGTGTTAAATACAATTAAAGATGTATTTAAGTCTATAATTTAGTTTGGGTGCTTAAAGACTGTAATACACCGCCCACCCTAAAAAAACTCTTAAGTACTTCATAAAATAACTTATGTTTTAATAGCATTTGGATGCTGCGGGGGGGACCCAATTTCTTAAGTGGACCTTATAAATAAACTTTATGCTTTATAATATGCTGTTGGGTCATTCGATGTGAATTAAGTCGAGATTTTTTTGTTTGTTTGTATTTCATACCATTTTACGACCAAATCGAAAAAGAAAATAGATTTCCACTTGAAACTTCAATAAATTTCCGCCTCTTTAATTTTCAATAGAAGAATTAAATTTTTTTTTTTTTGTTTTTTGATTACTTATTGTTTGTATCCGTACAATCAGACGAAAGGATCACAAAAACACAATGCATTTGGGTAATGAGAGAAAATTAATATTTTGCCATTTCAATAAAACCATGAACCATGGAAAATCAAATAAATATAATTAAATGGAAAGACTTTTGGTTTTTTTTTTTTTGCATTAAAAATTTTGGAAAGATTTTATTCGCAAAGTTTTTTGTTTGTCTTTCTTGCTTAAATCATTTAATTAAAAGTTGTGCCAGAGTTAATTAGTTGGTGTTAAGTGGTATTGATTGATTTTCCAGCGAACCCAGACAGAAAAGACTGAATGTTAACCGAACAATTTATTGCTCATTATTAAACTAAGCAATCAGACTGTGCGACTTTGGAACATAGATATATAAAATCATCAGAAATCGAAAATGAAAAATTTTTATTGAAAGCTTATTGATAATTTGTAAATTTTTTATAGGCTTTTTATAAAACGAGGAGCTTTCGAAATCATAACGCGAATTTTAGCAAATCACCCTGAATTTTTAGAGCTTTAATTTAAGGTTATTTTGGTATTATTTTCAGCCTAGTTTAAACATAATAAACAAACTTAACATTTATACAAAAAACAGGCTTATTTTAGCCAACAATTATAGCCTACTTTGATGTGATTTTCAAAATGATAACTCGAATTTAGACATATAAATTAATGTTAGTATTTCAGCAAGTAATGATTTATTTCTATTATCAAAAGGATTCTGAGTTTAGTCGTTCCAAGCATTCTGAAGCTTAAAGCTCAGTCGTTTTAAAAGCGATTAATGTGTTTAAAAGGCATTAAAAATTATTAAGGTGTTACACCCACGTAACCAAGAGTTTGACAGGCTTACTGAACTTTTTCTCGATTAACCAAGAAACTTAAAGCTCAATTTTAGATTGACCTTGATGAAATTTGAGATTTTTTTCCTTGAAAAATATCAACAATTTTGATGTTTTACAATTTTACTGTTAGAACATATATAGACTTATTTTTATTCAATAATTTCTATCGCAAGTCTACCGGAAGTCTTAAATTTGACATCTCTAATCGGAGACTACCAAGTTGCGAAGTTCTTTATTCCTCGTGTCACTAAACAAGAAACTTTTCTATTTACGCAAGCACTAATTGAAGTTTCAAGTAAATTTGTGTTAATTTTGACCACTAATATCCACAAATTTGCAACACCAGTGCGACATTATGGCACACACGTTCTGCTTAATTAATCAACACAGCTTATGTACCCATTTCCAATCTCAAAAATCAAATCAAATTTTTTTTTTTTTAATTATAGAAAATATTTGGCAAACCCAACAAAAAAAATGATTATTAAATTTAATCTAAAAAAAAAAAAAAGTTTTTTCTGCTTAAACAAACTTTTGAAACATTTCGTTCGCTATTTTGAAATTTAATTTTTATCATTTTGATACAAAAACAAAAAAATTTATCTTGTTTTGATTAATTTTAATAACTTGTAAAACGATTTTTGATGAAGGGAGAGAGTCTGTGTGTGTGAGTTTTTGTAGAAAAGGAAATTTTTTATTCAACTCAGGTAGAAAATATTAAAACTTTTTTCAGGTATATGCGAATTGTTGTTGTGTGTCAAAAACAACAAAATTAGTATAGGATTTGCCACGTACCAATTAAAGGGTTTTAAAAACTAACATGGAATTAAAAATGTTTCACATATAAGTACGAGTAATTAAATCTGTCTCTCACAGTACGTGTTTATCCCAAATTATATTCAGAGAAAGGCCACATACCTATGTGATCGATATAAAATCTTAATGATTTGCTGCATTTGTCCGCCCAACAAAACCTTTATCGAATTTGCCATTTTTTATGTGTCGATCCATAAAATAAATCTGTGTGCGGTGATAAAAAAATATAAAAAATCATTGAAATTCAAAACCAAACCTCATAATCGAATTTAAAACTGATTGTGTGTATGTTATGTATGTGTGTGTGTACGGCTAAATATTTTACTGATTTGATTAAACACAAAAAACGTTCAACATAAAATCAATCACTCAAAAAATATTTTTGTTGGCATATCCTCATAAATAATTTTTTTCATTTTTTTTTTATTGCTGTGCTGTGTTTGCGCCCAACCCCCTTTACAAATTGGGATATTACGAACACACACTGAAAAAAATTTGGTTTAGCAAAATCCTGATTTTACGTTTTTTTAAAGAAGATTAAAGGGATATTTTGCCAATATTTATATTACACATCCAAATATGATTGAATGGCTACAGATTCATTAGGTAATTTGTATTTGGGTCAGAAATTTTTTGTGTACTCTGCTATCGTTCATAGACGATTGAGCACAATTATTTGCAGTATAAATGGGTGTGTATCTCGGAACAGATCGGTTTGTCTGTCTATTATATGAATGCTAGATTATAAAAGCTCGTAAGCGTTTATAAAATTAGTGTAAACTTTTATAAAATAGTCAGTCGTAATATTTATTTTTAATAATAACCCAATCTTTGTTGATATTGCCTTCAATTTGCAAAGCTCTTGGAGCTTTCGCAGCTTTGTAGTAAAATAAAAAAAGAATTGGGTCTTAGGTGTTTCTTAAACTGACACAAACACTTAAACTGACAGCAAGTGACTCTGTAAAAAGTTTAACTGTTTCATACTAATAATTTTTATCAACAAATCATCGTTTATTTACTATGTTCAAGTTGAACAAGAAAAGATTTGATGATTTGTAAAAGCTCTTGTTTTTTATTCGTTAAACTTATAAAGTTACGATCGGTGATTATTCCAAGAGATGGAGTACGTTTAATAACACCCTGTTGAAATTTGGACCGACAGTAAATTATGTGTAAGAAAATTATATATATTTGTCCTTTTAAAAGCACTCAAACGAAATTCGGTGCACAACAAACGCACTTTTCTTGTAAAGCAAACATAATTAACAATATTATTAATTTTTTTTCTACCTAGGTTATTATATTTCATCTTATTATATTTATGTTAAGAAACTTAAATAAAAAGTAAAAAAAGAAAAATTATTAAACAAACTTTTTATACGTAAACAAAAACTACTATCGTTTTATATTAGATGTGGACAAACTATAGACTAGTTCGGGAACCAAATTGAAGTACAATTTACTTTTCTGTAACACGAAATATTTTATGACTATGTCAACTATCCTGAAGCACAAACCTAAATGCTTGGGCCTTCTATTATTTAATAGAAGAAATATTTTAAAACGTCTTTACATCTGTAAAGTGTGAGAAGTGACCTTTAGTTTTCATTTCTACTAACCGATCAGGTTGACTGACTTTGGACCACCTCAAATAATCCACATGCAGAGTGAACTGCCTGAAGAGAGATCGAATCTATCTGCGGTCTTTTGTTGGTCAAACTTTTATTTACTTGTTTTTGGAATCTTCTTGTTTCTTGATGGTATTTCCTGATGGTATCCATTTTGTAGTTCGAAAAATTGAGTTGCGAAGTTATGTATGTCGGTCTCTCTGCGTGTCTGTTTTTTCTCTCGAGCCTAGATGGTATCACCAATGAAACATTGAAAAGAAAAAAAAAATACAGTGAAATTTGACCAATCCGAAGGCTTTCGTGAACCGACTAATTTGATTTAAGTAGTTTTTTTATTTACTTGCACTGAAAACGTTCTTTGTTAATTTATGTTTTTGAATAAGACCTTTCCGTTTTGCTTTCCCTTTGCGAATGGGAAACATTCATTTTCAAGCCAATATATCTACTTTGTGCTGGGATTTTTAGATTTTTTTTCAAATAGCCTGAAAATAGGTTTTGTATTGCAAACTTTGTAAAATGGACATTAGCAAATTAATTTCCCGACCAGGTCTAGATTGAACAATTCGAAGCTCTGTTCATTCAATTTATAAATGAACGACATATTGATGAGACTGAACGTTGTCTAGTTGAATGAAAGCTTTATTCTTGCCAATCTACCGGCTTTTACTCAATTCCGCTTTCAAATTTCAAATTTCACGTTTCGAGCCGACAAAACGCTTTATTCCTTCGGTACATTTTCTAGTATCTCCGGCGATGTACCACAAAAATTCAATGCTGATAATTACTTGGCTGATAACAATGTTTCATGATTGAAAGGAATGTAATCGAGAGATCTAATCTACACCAAATATCCACACCATGATTAATTTGACTCTCTATAGACTAAACTGAATTCTCAACTATTTGAAACCAAAGCTACAAAATTTTCCAATTTATTTTTCCAAGTTTAAGAAATTATAAATCACAATGCAACATATGTCCCACTCAACAAGTAGATAGTTAAAAGTTTTCACACCTCTAAGAGAACTACGCCCTGTTTGTAAAAGAAATTTGTGAGCACGCCTAAATTATTTAGAATTGTTTAATTTGCTTTATTTAAAGGGTAGAAGGACGCAGAAAATATATTTTGCAAATATCTTAAAATATATTTGACCTTTCGTAAAAGAAAGTCATCGCAATATTGTGTTAATATTTTAGATCCTTCTTTGCTTGAAGCAATTGATCATTTACTATCAATTACGCCACTCAAAAAAATTTTGCTTTAAATAATTTTGCCGATTCTAATCTCTTAATTTGCAAAGGAATTTAAATCCACAGGAAAACGCTCCTATGAGGAGAAAACGAACAGGTTCCTCCTAAATAAGGCGAAAACGAACTGCTGCCTTCCAAAAATTGGTGCCGTTTGGAGTAAAGCACCAAAAATTACAGAGATATGAATATGGCGTTTTCCGAACAATTAGATGTATTCAAACGCATGTAACTTTAGAAGTGTTTGCCCAAATTAAAACTGGTTCAAAAATTTGGAAAGATCATGAAAAGATTAAAAATGAGCCTAGTTACAATTATTTTAGTGAAAATTCACAAATTTGGCGACAATTTTAAACATGTCGTTTTTCAAGAAAATATGATTTTTCCTTTCGGTGTCGCATTTTGGCAATATTAAATATAAGACTCTGGAAACTGACTACAAATGAAGAGAATGAGGTCTCTGAAGAAGGAGCACGAAAAACAAAGCAACCTAAGTAGAATCGTTACACCTATCGAAAATAGCCTAAAATCACTCAATTTCTTAACTTCAAAAAAACATAACTCGAGAAGACGGGGCGGGGGGGGGGGGGGGGGGGTAAGGTCAAGAAAGGGTAAAATTTTGTGAAATTCCATAAACAGGTTACAGACAAATCGGTGAATGCGGTGAAATGCCCGGTTTTTTTAGAAAAAAGAAGAACCCGGACCGCTTTGCTGGCCCTATCATATTACGTATTTATTTTGAGATCTTGGTTTTTTTACAACCAATCTTGTTCCATTACAAAGGAAGGCGTGGTTGGTTCAAACTGCGTAATAGAATTATTGGTGTACCAATTTTTAATTGTAAAATGTGATGTGGAGTTCCAGGGAAGTCTAGTGAATTCAAAAATTCAATTGGATAATTAACAACTTCTTCTGGTTTTTATTTGGCCTGTAATTGTGTTTTGAATGTCAATGTTATTTTCAATAACATCCTTATTTTTGGCGGCTAATATTGCGCGATCGCTTAATCATTCACGATTTGTATAATTGTTTCCAATATCGGGATATAAGCTGGAAATTAAATTTTCTTTGGACTCAACGATTGTACAAAAATCAGAGGGAAATGTTATCAATCCTGTTGTATTGTCTGCATCAATTTTTCCATTTCCAACATCCAATAATTGTTTAGAAAATATAAGGCCTGATGAGTTATTTTGTAATCGCAAGCGCATGTTTTCTGGAAGTGATAATTTTTTAAATTTTACCACAAATACGATGCTAAAAGCTATTATCCAAAGCATCTAACGACTTTTTGTGAGCCATTGTACACTCATCTCATACAACAACCTTGCATTGTTGAAGTACCTTTGCCATTCCGGAAGTTTTGGACATATTCCCTATTGGTGTTTTTATTAGGTACTTATTTAAAGGTAACTTCAATGCTGATTGTGCCGTTCTTTCACCATCTAGAGCATCCAGAAAATATAATCCACCATTGTCTGCATTAACTGATTGCATTGTAAACGTATTTTTGCTGTTGATTCATGACTGGTATGTTATGCTGAACAAAAGTATTTAATGCATCAGTGTTGTAGTTCTTTTTACGTTGTATTTCGCGGTCAAATATGTCAGTAAATGCTCGATTTGGTGATGGCATTCCTAATTGACTCAACACTTTATTTACAATCACTGAACAAATGTCCGCAGTGTAATGCAAATCAGGATTTGTATTTGTTTTGCGAACTTGACGTAATATGTCTTCTGTCATAGCATCTTTATACTTTGTCCACAATGCTAAGGGATTTGAAGGAAATCATGTTGAAAGTATTATTGAGAATAATGTTCGAATTTGATTGGCGGAAGCAGTAATTGTTGCATCTGCTAATGAATTATTATATATTTAGATGTCCAAGTACTACTTGTCCCATTTTGCGACGTTCAAATTGTTTTCGGGCAGTGTTCCAAGTGTAGTAACGTGGAACTTCGAAATACAGTAATGTTTTAGCAAATTCATCTTTCCAACACAAAGAAAAAAAAGCAGTTAATGTTGTCTCTGGTGGATGTGCTGCTCGTTCGGTAACGTTTTCTGTTTCCAAATGAACGGCCAAATGTACTACTGTGAGATATCTCTCATGAATTGGAAAACTTAATATGCGCCATACTGCTTCATTGTTGCTGACGTATCTTCCCGTTTGATATTTCTTAATTTCATCTAAATTATTTGCTCGTGCTATTCCGAAAACGGCCATATCGCTTCCTTTGTTTACATATTTACAAATGTATTTTATTGATTTAACAGAATTGCAATATTCTACATTTATATGAGCTTTGTATATTTTTGATAATAAAGATGAATATGGTATCCAATGGTTATCAACTTCAATGTTAGTATTTCGTACTTGCATTGTTGTTGATCTTCCATTATCTTCAAAGGAGCGTCGGCGATACAATGGATATCCATCGTTGCCTATTGTCGTTTCAGGAATTAATTTTCTAGGATATCTTTTAGAGCATTTACCATCGATCAAACATGGCGAATTTATGTTATATGCTCCACATGGGCCATGTACCATATTTTGAGTAACAATTTGGAATAGTTCAGGATCATTTATTGAGTCTGGTATTTCTGCAGATATAATGTTGTCGATTTCATTTGACTGAATTTTATCAAAGCACCATATAAGAAAATGAGCATGTGGCATCCTCGCTGGGCGTTCCAACGTTGTGTTTTACAATTATATTAAACAAAGCTTTTAATTTCTGTTTAAACACTCGTGCACTGATGTCATGTCGATTAGCAGGGGATTTATGTGATGCATAAATCGGAACGTCCATAATTACGGACGTATGACATCGCATCCTGCGCATATTTATGCATGTGTCTCGGACTATCGGCGTAAGTTGCTGGTAAAATGCTTGCTGGCCGAATTATAATTTTACCACCACGTGTTTTACGTGGGAGGATGTCGAATGTCAATTCTGTGTGTTGTAAATTTTACCCAACCAGTAAATTTTTCATGTGCTATGGTCGAATTACAACATTGTGCGTCACTTGAACAACCGTAGTAGGATCATTTTTTCAAATTCCTGACACTATGCGATGCAGCCGCTGCTTGGTTTAAACGATGGCGTTATTAAAATATTAAATTTTTTAATTTTTACATTTTATACCAATTTTTGGCTAAATACCTCTAACAATAGGTTTCGGTACCTCTAATAATTGTTGTGTCAACTAACGTTTAGATGTTCAATTTTGCTAGAAGAGCTGATTTAGAAGTGAATAACAAAAAATCCGCTTGGAATGAGGCACATCAAAGCTGTAAATCTGTAATGAAATGCGAAAAATATTAAAGCTTTTACTTTAGCTTTCCAACAAATTTTAATGCTTGTGTAATTAAAAATTTTATCCAACTACGTGAAATTTTAGGCTTATAATTTTAAAATACAAGAATTGACAATTCTGAAATAAATTTTGAAATTAGGAATTAGATTTCAGTTCAGTTTTTTTTTAAATTTTACACATCTTTTGAAATTTCCTTGAATTCGTAGTTAGTATGATTTAGTCTCAAGTGCCTATCAATCGTATTGTTAAGATATTATTAAATTTAAATCCTACCGACTTCCACCGTAAATAACGAATAATACGTTTTAAACAAATAGTACGCTTACTGGGCATTTTATTCAAATACAGCGCCCCAGGCGTTACATTTGTTAAACATTTCTATACTTCATATAACTTATGTTTATGAAAAACGAAAAAAATTTCGACAAATAGCCATTGATTTCCTGAAAAGGGTGAAGGCTCCATTTTTTTTTAAATCGGTTTCTACATCATTTGATGATTGATTCAAAAATTAGCCACGTTTGAAACCATTTCGGTAGTCATATTTTGTTGAAGTTTAATTCCTTCTGTCTAGCAGGATTATTTACGGAGTTGTCAACAAAGGTGTTAAATGAAAACCTCGTTTCCAAATCTTACTATATCATGCCTCATGAGTATTTCCTGACCAAAGAACGTTGAGGCTGATAAATCTCTCATCTGAACAATCTGAATAGTTGCCGCAGTAAAATGTATTTGCTCCAATATTTTCACAACTTCCCTGTATGTAATTAGCAACACCATTTTCATGCCTTAGGGTCACTTAATTAACGTTAAAAACTAAGCATTTTTTTGATAGAAACTCAAAGCTCTACTCTCGATATTTTCAACAATAATGCAATTCGCATTTTTTGCGAAAATGTCGTTGTATAATAAGAAATACGATATCGTATGTAAATTGCGAAATCGTATTTTTTCGTAATAGGTCCTGTGAATTCGAATGTATAAGATTCGTATTTGATTTAAATAGGAAACGGACGACTCTGATTCAATTTAATAAGAATCCAATACTTCGCAGTTTCGTATACGTTCGAATCGAATTCACAAAAAGACCTACAGAAATCGAGCTCCGACTTTTAAGCACCCCCATCTAAGTACGTTGATAACAAATTACGATCGTTTGGTCATCGTTAGATCTGTATTGGGCACAGTTTTTGTCGTTACTACTTCTATAGTTAAAAAAAAAATTGATTTAAATTTTAAGAACATTGAATACCGACTTTTTAGCACGACATCTAAGGATTTTGATAAAAATGACGTTAGGAGTGGTCACTAGGCCTTGTCCTTTGGTTAAATTTGTCGGAAGTTTTTTTTTACTATATTTTGACAGGAAACTTTACGTCATGTTACGATTGGTTTGAACCTGTTTTCAATGTTTGGTCGTTATATGTAACCTTTTAATACAACAATAATGTCTTTTATTTGAAATGTGGACCTACAGCAATTTATCGATAGCGCATGCTTTTACTGACTAAAATTATTTAGTGTGAGAGTTAACTGGAATGTCGGACCCAGATTCCGCTTATATTCTTGCACATTAGGTATGTGGTAGGATCATTAGGAACGGTTTTGACGAAATTTGGAGAACGTGCTTTTTATCAACAGCAAGTATGTTTCACAATTGTAATTGCGAAAATTGATGATTTTACTCAGCCAGAAGCCAAAATCTGTCGTAGAAGTGAACCAAAAATTAATATGGAAGAATGGTTATAGAAAGTTGAAGGAGTCGATAAATGTAATGGATCAACAAAAAGATTGTGAAACATGTAGCACATCATATTTAAGAAGATCCGTGTTCAATACGCAGGTTTGTACTTATTTGGACCTTGGAATGAAATTTGCAACAATGAGTCTCTACTGTAAGTTGGATGGGGAGGCATGATATCTATTGACGACCAAACGATTAAAAATAGTAATTAGTCTAACGATTGCCTTTCAAAATATGGTGTAAATAATTGTTCGATTTATTTTAATGGTGTGCTACCTTGAAAAATTTCTTGCAAAGTTAATAAAAAAAACTACCAAAACTGATTATTGACTGATGAAAAATCCTGACCTAACGATAAATGAACTATGCTTTCCTCGTTTTTAAACAAACTACTATTTCAAAACCATTAAATTTTTATAGTAGTCAACTTTCTACCATAAAGTGCTCTGCCCTGACAATATAGGTCTAGATGCAAAAAAATTAGCTGAAAAAAATAAAAAAAAAATTCCAAATTACCTTTGTCTGTTCCGAAGTTTCTAAAAAAATCTAACAAATTTGATGGCACCATTCTATTTCGGTCATCTCTTTACACTGTTTGGAGTAACTCCTTTCAATGTAAACCATTTTAGATAAGATGGCTTTTATCAGATGGTGAAATCAACCTAGTTTAACCGCCTTGACCCAATTTAAAGCAAAATCGTTTGCGTAGCTTAGCCCAGAGCTCATTAATCCGGAGCCAGAGACCGGAGGTTAGGTCTCACGCCCGAAATTTCTCAGTTGGCAACCCTACAAATTTTAATATATTAATTGCTTTCAATAAAATAATCAAAATAAAAAATCGTCCAACTGGAAATACCACATTTAGGAATACTATATATGTAGAAATGAATATGGACAATCCAATTAGAATTTGCTTATATGAATGTACTTATATGCGGCGAACCACAATTGGAATATGCTTATTTCCTAAAAACGTTTTAACCTTTATTTGGATCTTTTTCCAAATGTTTGGTTATGAAAAAAAATGCCTTTAGATTACCAAAGGACAGAAAGTGTAGCTCCAATCCTGATCCAATTATTTCCTACCAAAATAAGGTAAAAATTGTTCAATTTTTTTTAATGTGGTGTGAACTCGGACAAAACATCTTCTGAATTTAAAATAATATTTTTTTTAAACTACAGGCAATCAAATCATTCCATTCGTCATTTTTATCAAAATCCTGAGATGGGTTGCTAAAATCTCGCGGGCAGGTAGCACCTCCCTGAAGAATATTAGACGAATTCGAATTTTATATTGAATTTGTATCATATTCAGGAATGGCGTTCACGGCAGTTTTAATTTTATCGAATATTAACAATTCCGACAATTCTGATCAAAATATCAGTCAGTCTGTCAATCTGTCAGCCTGTCAGTCTGTCAGTCTGTCAGTCTGTCAGTCTGTCAGTCTGTCAGTCTGTCAGTCTGTCAGTCTGTCAGTCTGTCAGTCTGTCAGTCTGTCAGTCTGTCAGTCTGTGTCCTCTCTACAGCCCAGATGGGGTTTAACCAATTTAACTGAAATTTTAGATTTAAGCTTTTTTGATAAATTGAGAGGTTCCAGTGAATTTTACTCCAAATCGGCTCACCGGAAGTGGCCACTCCCATGGAGAGAATATTTATTTTGCAAATATCTTAAAAAGTAAAAGGTTTACAAAAAACTACTTAATACAAAATGTTTCCAAAAACTAATAAAAAATAAAATTTCTCAAAATTCTCTGTTCGTAAAAGAAAGTCGCTTGTTGGCCACACCTCCATTTTTTTTTATTCACTCTACCAAGATTACGTTGAATATACAAAAAATTTTGTTTGCAATAGGTGTATTGATTTTGTGTTAAACTGTTTTAATTTTAAATTTGAAAATTTCAGTTACAATACCTAGGCGTTTCATTCAAATGGGCGCTTTAAACGAAATTTTTTACAGATTCTTAAAATATGAAAATTTTTACCACTTTCGAATAAAACGCTCAAATGTTATTTACGGTGGAAGACTGTAGCATTTCATCGGGCTCGCAATGAAACATAGTTTACTCAGCGCTGCTATAAACCATTCAAAAAACGTAAGTCTTTGAAATAAAAATAAAATTTTCTTGTAATGAATCTTCGCTCTCGAATCTTTCAATTCTTACTACTACTATACGTACGTACATATATATCAGACATTCATAACTAAAATAATAACGAAAGTAAACTTAATTTAAAGTTAGAATTCTCGACAAACAAAAATATAAATAATTAAATAGTTTTTTTTTTTTTGGTAAACTAAAAATATTTACATAATATAGTTGTAAATAAATATAATCAAAATTTTATTTATATTTTTGAAAATTAAAGATTTTTTTGTTTTTGCCAGTTCTTTTGATTTTGAGAGCACTACTCGTTCCTCGAGTTCACAAAAGATTTTTTTGTTTGCTTTCAGATATTTTATGCAAATTAGTTTGATTGGCTATATAGATGTGAAAATTTGCATTAAATATTACAACATAAATATACAGTATGCATATGTTATGAGATTCTAATCAATGTTTTATAATAAATGTTAAAACTGTTTATTTTTTGCATTAAAACTAAAACTATTTAAATTGCATATAGTAGCTAATAATGTAAAAGCCAGAAAATGAGGAAAAATTTAAAACTTTTATCTTTTTTGTACATATACGTATGTGAGCGTATTTGAGAGCGTGTATGTGTGTTGTTCGGTAGGAAAATAGTAATTAAATATTTTTCATAAAACGAGAATAACTGTATTTTACACTACATACTCATAATTATAGTTTAAATAGTTTTACGAATATCATTTTTTTGTTTTTAATTATTTATTACGATGCTTCATATTTTATTAATATATTCATATGGAATTAATTATTTTTTGTATAACAAGAGAATGATGCATTAAAATTTTAATTTTTGTTTCAAGTTGTTAGGTGATCCTTAACACTCGTACATAAGGCATAAATAGGTACCCCT
Organism: Tipula vernalis; assembly: GCA_958295665.1. Lineage (NCBI taxonomy): Eukaryota > Metazoa > Arthropoda > Insecta > Diptera > Tipulidae > Tipula > Tipula vernalis. The sequence goes on from OY282560.1 coordinate 358,382,194, forward strand.
TCTGACACGACGAAGACTTATACATAAAATATTAAATAAACATTTTCAAACAATCAATAGAAAGTTTCGTTTTGCCTTTTAATTAGTATTTATTTGGGAATCAATTATTTATGCTGCAGGAAATTTCCAAAACTTCAAAAAATATTTTAGCTGAGCAACAACAAAATAAATAAAAATGTTATCAATTAATTTTTAATGTATTATTGTTTGCTGGTAACTTGCTTTATATTTAGTTTTGTACTCTGATATCTGCCTGAAAATTTAATTTTATTACAAAACACTTTATTAGTTAAATACCTCTAGCAACATATTGGGTTCGTTCGGCACTGCACAACATATAAGAAAAAATATTTTACCTCAAAGTATTGATAGAAATGTGCTTAAGTTCGACTAAAATTAAATATTTTATTAATATTAGGATGTTTTAATACGTCCAATCTCTAATAAATCACGCTCAAACAGACAGTAATCGTACTGTCATTCATGAGTAATTAGATATTAACCAGAAACCCAAATAATCCTGGTCCAAAACTGTTTTCACCACCCCCTTTGGCAACCATAATTTCCAATCTGGAATATCGGTATAGTGATCCGAATCTTTTCTTGTTTGGTGAATATCATAATTGTGGTTTCGATCACATAAGTAGCATGAACTAATTTCAGCATGCCAACATGCTCATCCTGTGCAACCTCCACGGCCTACTTTTAGTAGTTCATTCTGAGCTCTTTTTAGTGTGAGAAATCTTCTACGGCTGAGCACTGCAGTTCCATTTGCTACTGGAGGCAGGCGGATAGAATTTTATCTGGATTGACTGTCTACATGGAAAACCAGAATTGGCAAACCATATGACCGTAATACCATTAGTATGAGTAGTGCTCCAACATATTTCTTACGGTTGGAGAAGATTGTCTGATCGATGACGCAGGGGTACAATGCATTACTAGTTCTCCAGGGACCTTTAGTGATTGTCCGTAGACAAGATCAGCTGGAGTGCATCCGAGGTCAGGTTTAACCGAAGTTCTAATACCAAGGAGAATAAATGGTAGCTCTGTGCTCCAGTTCAGGGTGTTTTCTCTAGCATACAGTGAGGCTTTTAAGGTACGATGGAATCGTTCCACCATACAATTTGCCTGTGGATGATAAGTCGTAGTCCGTAACCTATGTGAACCTAACAGCTTGTTAAACTCCTGAAAAATATTACTTTCAAACTGACTGCCTTGGTCAGTCGTTATCTCGAGCGGTACACCGAATCTCGAGATGTACTGGTCTTCGAATGCTCGCACTACTGTGGCTGTTCGCATATCCACCATCCGAATAGCTTCTGGCCATCGAGTGAATCGGTCTGTTATGGTTAGTATATATGAATAACCGTTTGACGGTTGTAGTGGTTCAACCAAATCGACGTGACTTTACTAAAATCTACCAGAAGGAATGTTAAAGCGTCCGTGTTCAGAACGAGTATAGCGATTCACCTTAGACTTCTGGCAAGCGAGACATGTTTTGGACCAATATTCCGTATCAACATTCATATTGAGGCAGAAGTATTTTGATGCGACCAATTTAAGCGATGACCATATTCCGGGGTGTGATAAACCGTGGAGTTTTTGGAATACTTGCGAACGTAATTCGAGTGGAACATATGGACGATTTGTTCCCGTTCATGTTTCACACCATACTTTTAGATCGGAGGCAGGATCACAAATAAGTTCAAATTTGAACTTAGAACCAGACTGTGTGTAGGTTTGTAAACTTTTCAGCTCGTCGTCGGTTTCTTGAAGAGAAACGAACTTTTCATTTGTTCGGGACAAAGTGTCTGCTACTACATTAGTAACAACTTTTATATATTGCATGTCCGAAGTAAATTGCGAAATGTAGTCTAATTGACGCGACTGGCGTGGACTCTGCTCCGCTTTTGATGCCATGGCAGTAGTCAGGGCTTATGATCGGTTAGGATGGTAAATATCCTACATTCAACGAGGTACTTGAAATGCTTGATGGCACAGTAAATTGCAAGCAATTCACGGTCGAAGGCAGAATATTTACGTTCGGGTGCGAAAAGCATTTTGGAGAAAAATCCCAATGGTTTCCAACATCCTCTGTTGTACTGCTCCAACACAGCTCATACCGCTGTGTTCGAAGCATCAGTGGTTATCGTGAACTTTCCATGCTCTAGGGGATGTGCTAATAGAGTAACCTCAGCCAAGGCAGCTTTGCTTTTGGTCAAAGCTGCTTCGCATTCAGGTGGCCAAATAAATATTTTCTTATTGTCTTTCTGAATTTTTGAGAGTTGGGTATGTATTGGAGCAAGTAGTATATATTGGTGATAGTAGTTAACCATACCGATAAAGCGCTGCACTTGCCTTATAGATGTTGGTTGCGGGAAATCGTTTATAGCCACGATTCTCTCTGGAGAAGGGCGGATTTCAGCTCCAGAGATCTCGTGATTAAGAAAGTTTAGCGAGGTTGCACCGAACACACACTTGGAGGGTTTTAAGATGATGCCGAAATCTGTGAGGTATTGGAATAAGATTCGAAGGTGTTCTAAATGTTCGGACTCTGACCGACTTGCCACCAAAATGTCATCGATGTAAGCGTACACGAAATGTAAACCTTTCGTCACTTCGTCCATAAAACCATAAGACCATATGGCATCCTCATAAGGAGTTGTGATAGCGGTTTTAAAAATATCCTCGGCGGCCACTGGTATTTGCTGGTAAGCACGAACCAGGTGTATCTTTGAAAAGAAAGTACAACCCTGCAAGTTTAGGGAAAAGTTATGTATATGGGGTAGAGGATATCTGTCTGGTACTGTAACTTTGTTCAATCTACGGTAATACCCGCAAGGTCGCCAATCATTACTGTCGCGTTTGGGAACTAAATGTAAAGATGAAGATACGGATGATGACGATTGTCTACATAGTCCCAATTAATTCATATAATCAATCTCGTCCTTTGCAATTCTATGTTTTTCGGGATCTAAACGCCGTGAACGTGAGAATGGCAACTGTCCTTCGGTTACCATCCTACGCACAATGCTGTGTTTTATAGGCAATTCATAATTTGGTTCTTGCGTAAGATTTGAGAAACTGCGTTGAAGTTCTCCGTACGGACCGTTGACCATGAACGATCGTACTGTCGGCAATGGATCCTCTATATCCATAGTATTGACGGTTAAAGACGTATTTGAGTTTAGAAGCTTTTTATTTTTCAAGTCGACCACGATTCCGAATTTGGTCAAAAAATCAGCGCCTATGATAGGCCTAGTAACTGACGCAAGTAAAAATGGATGTCTAAAATCGCGGCGAAAACTTAAGTCAACGTTAAGTAATCTCACTCCAGCAGCGAAAATTGTACTGCCTGAAGAATCACGAGAAGTATTTTTAAAGAATGTTGAAGAGATAACTGAAATGTCCGCTCTCGTATCAATAAGGAAACTTAACTTTGTTTTTTGTCGCAAGAATTTTGGGACGAATTAGTTTTCCGATTTTCGATTTGTGTTTGTATAAGATGGACCAACGAATTCACAAGAACCACCCGCACGCCGCTATGCCAAACCGATAGTGGTTATAACAGAATTTTCTTTTTTCGGATGACGAACTGTTGTTTGATTTGGAACGCGACCGATTACGTGACTGATTATAAGAAAAGTTGCGCGATCTGTCCTGTCTAGATATATGTTGACGCAGTTCTTGAATTTCTATTGCAAGACTCTCCAATGATACAATTCCAGTCGTGGAATTTTCGGTTGATTTTGAAGCACTACAAATTGCGGCTGACGACGTTGATGAGGCTTAAAACTCCCAATTTTATCTGCTAACTGCGTCAATTTATCCATTGGTTCTGATTCTTGCACTAATATAATGGAACGTAGTTGTTCTGGTAATCGGTTTAGCCACAATGTTTTAATAAGAGATTCTATGATTGCATTTGAAGAACCTGCTAATTGTTGCAATCGACAATTGAAGGCAGAAGGTGTTAAATCATCCGTCGATATCAACATTTTTATTTTTATTTTTATTTTTTTTAGTGACCCTGACGTGATGAAATTTTCCGACATAAAATTTCACTAAAATCCCGAAACAAACCTGCATGTTCCGTTTGGTGCTGGGAAAATAGTAAAAGCCTGGATTGGTTAAGTATGAAAAAAAAAATCCTTTTTGGCAAATCTAATCTTTTGATTATGATTTGTATTTTTGAAACCAAAGTAGCATTAGCAGTGCGCCGCAATATTTGTTTTGAATTCTGGCCATGTTTTATTTAAGAAACTGCATCCCTGCCCCAAATGGAACTTAATCGATTATGGACCAATTTTATTGAAATTTGGTATTTGACTTAATCAACGTATTTGATGAACAATGAATTACTTGCAGCCCATCGAAATGATGAATCAAGGTATCGCACAATAACGAAACTGGATTGGCTTGGATCCTCCAGTACTAATTTCATGCTGCAGCCGATATGTCTTCCTATGATGCATATTGTGTTGTAATCATGAACATTTTTCGACTTGTATTTTTTGAGATGTTTCACGGAAATGAGGTTCTAAAATGGTTTTTGAATATATATTCTGGATATGACCAGCTGAAGAGGAACTATTCGCCAGTTAGGTTGTACATTTTCTCTTTCTTTACCAGTTCCGATGAAATTTGGCATGTGTGCGATGTGGTATGTTGGCTCGAAATTCGAAATATTCGATGGAAATGACATGCTCGGCATAAAGTTCTAGCTGATAGCCACTTGGATAAAATCTAGGCTTGTTCTTAGAATATGGACAATTAGATTGGGAGTTTTCTATTTCCTTAACCAGTCCTGACGAAACTCGGCTTATACCATGGAAATATTATCCTAAGATGACTTTTTCATAAAGTTCTGGAATATGGCCAATTATAATGGAACTGGGCTATTTCTTAAAATAAGGCCCATTAAAATGAAACGTGGCTGTTTCATATTCGGTTCTGATGAAATTCGAGACGTTCGATAGAAATGGGATCGTAATTTGATTTTTTCATAAAATCTAGGCTTTTTCTTAGAATACGGCCAATTAGATTGTGAGGTATCTAGTTCTTTAACCGATTTTATTGAAAATGGGAATGTACCATGGAAATGGTATTCTTAGGTGACTTTTTGATATAGTTCTGGAATATAGCCAATTACAATGGAATTGGGCTATTTCTTAGAATAGGACCCATTAAAATTAAAGTTTAAATGAAATTCGAGATATTTGATGAGAATGGGATTCTAAATTGATTTTTAGATAAAGTTCTAACTAAGGGCCACTTCGGTAAAATTTAGGTTTTTTCTTAGAATATGGCCAATTAGTTTGGGAGTTTTTTATTTCCTTAACCGGTCCTGACGATACCCGGCTTAATGGTATTCTAAAACGACTTTTTGATATAGTTCTGGAATATGGAATACAGTTCTGGAATTACAATGGAACTGGGCTATTTCTTAGAATAAGGCCCTTTAAAATGAAAATTGGCTATTTCACATCCGATTCTGATGAAATTCGAGAGATTCTAAATTTATTTTTCGATATAGTTCTAGTTTATGGCCACTTGAGTAAAATCTAGGTTTTTTTTTAGAATATGACCGATTAGATTGAGGTTTTTCTGTTTTTTAACCGATCGTGATGAAATTCGCCATGTGCGATGGAAATCGGATTTTAAAATTATTTGTTGACAAAGTTCTAGCTTACGGCCACTTAGGTAGCATCTAGGATTTTTCTTAGAATATGCCCAATAATTGAGGGAGTTTTCCATTTCCTTAACCGATCCTGATGAAACTAAGTTCTGGAATATGGCCATAGAAAGAGATAAACGGATAGAAACGGCTCTAAAGCATAGTTTAAAACTATGATATCAAAACTAAATCATTTCAAAAATTGTTTTAGAATCTGGATTGATATCTCGCTATTGTTGAAATCTTTAAGTTTAAAGATTCCCATTCTAATCTTATTTTAACCGATTTTATAAAATAAAAACCGAAATGGGTTATTTTGGTAAAGTAAAAATACTTTTAGAAGAACAACGTTTCGGTTTTTCTGTAACAGATTAATATTGATTCATGAATAATGTTGTGTCGGTTAAAATTTTTAAAACCCTTTAAAATACATTCACGAACAGTTTCCAAAAATTTTATACTTTCGGTAAAACCATAAAATAGGGCTGGTGCGACTTTTTATGTTCAACGCCAGAAAAAGTTTCATTATTTTTCCGCGCGGAATCTGGGAATGAAATACCTGTAATTGGTTAACCGATAAACCGGTAAAGCGTTTATGGTATGTGTTACCGAATTACAAGTAATTGCATTTTATTTACCGGGAAATTCCTAGTTTTGCTCATTATCCAGCACACTTGTGTTCCATGTGGCTTAACTGGTCAAGTTTTCACTTTCTTTCAAACAGCCTTCTAAGAGAAGATGGCGACCACAATATCTTCATTAGATATGTGCTGAAAAGCCTACGATTATCAAGCCATGGTGACTGGACAATCTGTTCACAACTCTACATTGACCTTTATTGTAATTGTCGTTTTTGCTTCGATAACAGATTAACTGGCAAAATTTGTGTTACGAATTTTCTTTGTAAATCATTATTTGTCGGAATTGATGTAGCAATATAAATGTGTCGATTCGAAATGAAAAACTAAACGACAACATAGTCATGTAAATTATTGGTCGATAATAATAAGGGCGCAGAATGCATAGAGTATAATTTACCAGCTCGACACTGGCCATTTATTTTTTGTGAAGTTTGCGTGTAATGCACCCACACAGTACAGCTTGAAACAACCGAGGTCCAATCTATTTCAGTTTAACAACTCTGCCCAATTTGAGGTAATACGGCTTCAACTATTTGCCTGCCGGTTACAAAAGGATGATACTTAGTCTTCTTAATAATAATCTTATGTTCCCTTTACGAACTCGATCTTTTCGGGGTGTCTTTTTAAAATTCCCAGCATCGTTGTAGGTTTCAATGGCACCAAAAATCATCTTCTAAGAGTACGCCAAATCTGAGTTTCATTTTTCAAGGCGGGATTTAAAAAGTTGTAAACGGATAATTTTGTTGTTATGACTATGTATTTGCGACTAAACAACATTAACAGGGTAAAAAAAAAAAAAATTAAAACGAGAAAAATTCAGAGACCACATTGGATAGTTTTTAATTGGTTAGTGTCACCGAAATTGTTGTAACACCCTTCCGCATTATCAAATTTTACTTATGTATACCAATAGGAATCATCATCCTTCAAGGCGGGATATAAAAAGGAAAACGAAAATTTATTTTTTATGGTTATGTCTTTGAAACTACACGACATTCATCGAAATTCAGAGACCATGCCATTTTGCATTATAATAATTTACATACCAATCGGAATCATCATTTTTCGGGGCGGGATTTAATAAGGAAAACGGATTTTTTTTTTTGGGATGGTTATGTATTTGAGACTAAACGACGTTCATCGGGTCAAAAAAAAAACAAAATTAAAACGAGAAAAATTCAGAGACCACATTGGATAGTTTTTAATTGGTTAAGGTCACCGAAATTGTTGCAACACCATTTCGCATTATCATATTTTACTTATGTATACCAATAGGAATCATCATTCTTCAAGGCGGGATTTAAAAAGTTGAAAACGGAAATTTTTTTATTATTTTTTGTTATGGTTATGTATTTAAGACTAAACGACATTCGTCGGCCCAAAAAAAACAAAATTAAAATTAAAAAAAAAATCAGAGACCACATTTGGTAGTTTTCAATTGGTTGGTGTCACCTAGATTGTTGCAACGCCATTTTGCATTAAAATATTTTACATTTCAATCGGAATCATCACTCTTCAGGGCGGGACTTAAAAAGGAAAACGGATATTTTTTTATGGTTATGTATTTAAGACTACACGGCATTCATTTAAATTCAGAGACCACGCCATTTTGCATTATAATAATTTACATACCAATCGGAATCATTAATCTTCAAGGCGGGACTTAAAATGCTGAAAACATAAATTTTGTTGGTATGGTTATGTAGCTATTTGAAATCAAACGACATTCATCGGGTCAAACAAAACAAAATTAAAATGAAAAAAAATTCAGAGACCACATTTGGTGGTTTTTAATTGGTTGGTGGAAAATAGTTTACACTATTTTCATACTATCACCTCCTTATTTTTGGTGTTCAGTTTTTATTTTTGCTCGTTCAACTAACAAAATGTTTCAAATGCTTTATGAAATTTTTTTGTTTAAAATCAGTTTTTGTGTCAATAAGTAGTAATTTAAGTAGTAAAAACAAGCAAAGTGCCACTTTATACAACCCTTCAACCTTTAATAGTTTAATAGTAGTCGACTTCCTATTACGTTTTACCACAGACTCCGAAGCTTCTAAATGAATTTTGATGAAACTTTTCGTGGTCAATAATTTTAATATTAACCATATGGGTGTCCGTCGGTTTTCTTGCCCGCTGATTACAAATTTATGATTCAAATTTTTTAATTCAGGATGGCGGGCTCAATATGCCCTTTGTAACCTTCACATAAGAACTGTTTCATAATTATTTAAAAAGATTTACAAAACCACATAAAAAGTGTTTTTGAGGTCGTTGATTACGAATCTGAGGTGAAAAGAATTAAACTAAAAATGGCGGATCCAATATTACGTCCCTAAAGTGAAAGGTTTTTGAGGTTAATTTTATTTAAAAAAGAGTTTTGACCATAAATTCGCCACTCCAAAAATCTTTTTGGGTATATTTTTATCAAAACCCGCCATTGAGAATTAAAAAATAATTAGGGTATACAAAGGTCAGTGCAAAATTTTGAAATACCTTCATGGATTTCAAAGCGGCCATATTTCCTAACCTTGACATCAGTTTTGGAGTCACTAATTACGAATTTCTTCAAATAAGCATTTTGACCAAATGCTAAGCAAAATGTTCTTCTATGTGGCTTGGAATTTTTTTTGCATAATTATCTATCTTGAATTATTCACCATCTTGAATTAGCCAATTTGGACCATAAATTCTAATCAACACTAATTATTAGGCGAATTACAAATTTTGTAGTTAATAATTCAGAAATCATACGTTTTAGTGAAAACAACCTACTTTTCACGCTTATCATACGTATGAAAAGTTATCATAAAATTTTCGTCCCGAAAAGGCCTTTTTTCAAAATGTGTGTCTCGGCTAAAATTTAAAGAAATTTTCATTCCATCCAGAAAAAGTTTCATAAATTCCACCGGTGTATAACTTCTGGGGTTTATCGGCGAAAAAACTTGGCTGAATAATTTGCACAGTCCTTTTCTGAAGCCGACTTTAAACCATTAAAAATTGTCTATGGGATTGTTTGAGACTAAATCAGCCAGAATAAGTTGCAATCTTTTGGTTTCGAAGTACCTTTAAAGACTCATCCTGCAAATGGAACCTTACTAATGCTAAGACCTAAACCCTAAATAGGTTAAATTTGGTTTTTTGTGCTGTCACTAATGGGAAGACCATCACCATTAAAATACAGATATTTCAATGCGTTTTAAAAACTGTGCGAGAGTTCAAAGAACGCTAACATAAATTTAGTTCAAATTTTTCAATTATTTTACTGTCTGTCCCATTTACAAACAACTTTACGAAATAATTTATTTTACCATCACAAAAATAATTAAGTCTTATACAAAACTTAATTAATATCAATTTGTTTAATTTTTCTTAATTAATTTTTTTGTTTTTACTTTGTCCTCATTTAATTAAAATTATTAATCAAACCACCACCCTTATATCAAATTTTCCTAATTTTCTTTTATGCCATACTTAATATAAAACATCAGTTAAAATCAAGACAGAGAACGGCTGGCGATGAATGAAAATATGGAATTAATTTTTATCAAACAATTTTATCTATTTGTGTTATCAACGAACGAAGGAACAACAACAAAAACCAAAAAAAATTCTTAGTATTTTTCACACTGGCTTAGTAAAGAAATGATGATTAATTGATTTCATGGTTAAAGCAAAAAAAAAAAAAAAATAAAAAAATTTTAGACGAAGATTAGAAAATTAAAATTAATTACAATGTTAAAACATTTATAGGATTAATGTTAAATATTATGTTAATGGTCTTAGCAAAAGAAGTACAAAAAAAAAAAAAGGAAAATTTGGTGTGGTAGATGCAGAGGTTAAATAAAACTTTTCTAATAAAACGTTTAAATAATCGTCTACGAATCTCAACAAAAAGTCTCAACATCAAACATTTTGCATTTAAACGGAAAATTGAATTGACATTATTTCCATACGTGAATTTTTCTCTCCTTCTTTTTTTCCCAACTAAAACTTTTTTTTTTTTTACTTTATTTCGGAAAATTTATTATAAATCGAATGACATGAAAACGTTGTTTCAATAAAAACACAGCATGAGCTTACAAAAAAAAAAAAACGAAATTAAGCAAATATGCTTGTGCTTTACTTATCATATTCAAATAGACGAATTGAGTGAGTAAACATTTTGAAAGTGGTTGAGTTGAATATTAAGTTGTTATGTGTAGGTGGGTGTGTATATATATATATATATATATATATATATATATATATATATATATAGAGAGAGAGAGAGAGAGAGAGGAAGAGCTTGTTATTCATTTCCAATATTTTGTGTTATGTTTTGATTATTCAATTTTTTTTTTATTTCAATACTGTGTTTAGCTCAATGTTAAATCGTGAGGTATTTAAATAGACATTTTTACAAGGATAGCAACTTTTAAGCGATTATACAACATTTAAGCAAATTCTGGTAAAACCTGGTTTTTCCCAAAAATGGTTAGAGATATAGAAAAAATACTAATCATCAAAGTTGCATGACTTTGAAAGAGCTTTACTTTGGAGATATGAACAATAAATGTTTTTTAATGATATATAGGCGTATATCTTCCTATTAATTGTTGTTATTCCAATTTTATGAAATGAGGATCGGGTTTGATGGATTGGGAGAGCTTCTAATATTAAATAAAATTATTTTTCTTATTTGAATATTTAATTTCATATCAAAAGAATCGTATGTCGAATCATTTTAAATTAATGAACAAGGGTCACCAATTTGGTGACCCTTAGTTTGAAGAATAGAGATTTATGCTTCTAAAATATTCAATACGAAAGCTGGCAGCATTTGAACCTCTGAACTAAAGAAAAAATTTAAATAGGAAAATTCTCTCAAATATGTCAATGGAACTTTCATCAAATAAAATATTGGCAAAACCGAAGCTTTCAATAATCTACAAGGGTTCTTGTCTCCTTATCAATTCGCAGATATGCTGGTGTCGAGCTTTTACTCTCCGTAAAGCCCTTCGCTCAAAATAGTAAGTTTAATGATAAGCTTAAGTTAAAGCTTAATCTTCGCTAAAGCTTAAAATAAATCTGAAAAATCATTTAACAACGTTATTTTAGACGACACTATATTAACATCAAAACAGAGGTCTGAATAAAACGTTAAAATAAATCCCTAAATTAACACAATATTCGAGAGACCTTTAAAACCTAAATATATGTATGTACATTTTCAAAATGAGCTTTAACATTTTACCGTGTATGCTTAGTGCAAATCGCAGGATAAACTTCAATGTCTCAGTTCACTTTAAATTTGTATTAAGTTGCCGGTTCTGATTTCGTGCACAAAAACGAATATTTGATTGTATATATCCAACAGCAGGGTTTCAAATATATAGAGTCAAATATATCGTGTCCTAGTAGTAGGTTTAAAATAAGGGATACCATTATATCCCCGAATGAAAAATTCCCCAAAAAAATACCAAAAAATAATAAGTAAAATGCTCCATCGAAAAGGAAAACCCACATAATTTCAAGTCGTCATTGCGCAATTTTCCCTTGGTTTAAAGATGTTTACGTATGAAAAAACGAACATCGAAAATAGTGAAGGTTATAACATGTCCCCTTTGGAAGGATCTGTGTCTGAAAGATTGACGAAGCAATTTCCATTATGATAAATATTAGGAATTCTTACGGAAAAAATCAAATGTTACAGACATTTTATAAATTTTAATTTTAACTTGGGCCGCACTTTCTATAGGTAATTAACATGAGTTAAAACTATTTGATAGCCATAAATCCATAAGCTAAAACCATAAGCTTGCAAACCTCTTTTTGAAAGGGTTAAATTTCCTATCTCGTAATATCGCGTGTTTCTTTCAGAAAATCATTTAAAACCCCGTAACACCGGGATTTCCTAGGGATTACGAGTTTTATACCCTCGGGATTTTGTACTCTCTGGATTATATATTCTCGAAATTTTGTTCCCTCCGGATTATGTCTCGCAGGATTTTGTCGCTCGGGAATATGTCACAAATCCCTGTTTTATTTTTTCTCTGGCGATTTTTTTTTTTTTAAAGTCTGTACCACTTATTCATTTCCAAAAACTGTAACCCATTGAGCACAAGTTCAACACAAATTTTCTAATGCTATCTTAACCAATTTAATTTGTACTTAAAATCTCAAACTCGTATGTAGTGTATTAAAAATTTAACTACTTTTTAATTAAGGTCTCATTAAGCTTGATGGTTTCTTATAAAATCAAATAAGGTTAGGGTTTGTGTGATTGAGACAGCGTTTAATATTAAATAATATAATTTTTTAATTTTCAATTTAATTTCGTATCAAAATGATCATACGCATAGCATCAAAATGATCATTAAACCTGGGGTCACCAATTTGGTGACCCTTTTTTGGAAGAATAGAGTTTTAGGCTTCTGGAATATTTAATTTGGGAACCGGAGGCGTCTGATCTAATGAACTAGATCGAAAATTTGCATAGAAAGATTCTTTCAAATATGTCAATGGAACTTTAATGAAATAAAATCCTGGCAAATCAGAAGCCGTCAACCCCCTATAGCCACAATTGCTTGTGACCCGACATCGTTATTAGTAAAGTATTTATTTTTAGTAGAGTCCCGCCCTTTTACATTTTAACATTAATACGAAGCTTTCTGAGCTTTTACATTTTAATATTAAGGGCTTTAAAGTTTTTTTCTAGGGTTCTTAATATTGTTTTCTATTAGTAACAAACAATGGTACATAGTAAAAGCTTTTTAGTTTAATTATTATATTATGAACGGTTATGTGAGCTTTCAACCAAAAATAAAAAAGATTCGTAATTTTTCTTTATTTTGAAGATGAATATTTCCGATGAATATAGTAATGTAATGATTAAAACTATTTTAACCTTAACCTTAACCTCCAAGATTGTCCCCAGCTAATTTAAAATAAACAGCTTTAATACAATCATTTACCATCATTTAGAACGAAAAGCTTAAATTTAAAACATTTCTCTTGCCATCTCTCAAATTAAACTTTTTATTTACGAAATTTTCCAATGAGCTTTTACATATTAAATCTCAACATTGTATGTAATGAATTAAAAATTTAACTACTTTTAACTAAGGTATCATTAGGCCTTGACAGTTTCTTATAAACCGAGTTTTCATATTGTTAGGATTTGTGTGATTGAGACAGCTTTTAATATTAAATAATATATTTTTTTAATTTTCTATTTTATTTCGAATCAAAATGATCATGAGCCGAACCATTTGAAATCATTAAACAGGGGGTCACCAATTTGGTGACCCTTATTTTGAAGAATAGAGATTTGGGCTTCTGGAATATTTAATTTGGGAATCGGCAGCGTCTGATCTAATGAACTAAATAAAGTCCTGGCAAATCAGAAGCCGTCAATCCCCTATAGGGGATTGTTTTCTCGACACAATTGCTTGTGACCCGACATCGTTATTAGTAAAGTATTTATTTTTAGTAGAGCCCCGCCCTTTTACATTTTAACATTAAGGGCTTTTAAGTTTTCTGAGCTTTTACATTTTAATATTAAAAGCTTTAAAGTTTTTTTTCTATGGTTCTTAATATTGTTTTCTATTAGTAACAAAAAATGCAACATAGTAAAAGCTTTTTAGTTTAATTATTGTATTATGAACGGTTGGGTGAGCTTTTTAACAAAAATAAAAAACTTTTGTAATTTTTCATTATTGTGATTAAAACTATTTTAACCTCAACCTAAACCTCCAAGATTGTACCATCATTTACAACGATAAGCTCAAATTTTAAACAATGAGCTTTTACATATTAAACTGATTTTTCCAAGTTTCTAAATACCAATTCGTTTTAAATTTTTTATAAGACATTAAATTTTGTTTTCGGTTAGTCTCAAAAAATGAGGGGAGAAATTTTTTCGGAGTATTTGCCTTATCTTAACCTGTTATAAACGCCCTTAAAAATTGTTGCCCTTTTTGCAAATATTAGTTGCGAAATACGGTCAATACAACCCACTGTTAAAGAGCAAATTTAACGATGTATACATACTTTGTACGAAGGTACGAATCGTGCTGGTAAACAAATCTCACAAAAAAGGTCGACAGACACATACTAGTATTCAAATGAGATATAAATTCATGTATGCGTAGCAAAAATAAAAATAAAAAAACCAATTCTAAAACTTATATTTGAACAATTGTTAAAACAAAGTAAAAATTTATTCAATTGGAAAATAGACTTGGTACAAACACTTTAGAATTAGATTAAGTTTTTTGCTTCCACATAATCCGAAATAAATTTTCCAAATGAACATCAGAAGTTGTAATATTTATTCAAAATTTACATATTTACACTTTAAAATTTTTTTTGAGTCTGCTAACCCATGTATGTATGAATATGTGTGTGTGTGTGGAGACACAGAATTAGATTTTAATACACCTTTCGTCATTTTTGTTCCAGAATAATTAACATAATTTAATTTAGTACGTACCTAAAGTAAATATTAGGATAAAATTCTAGAATTTATCATGTGTTTGTGTTTATGTGTGTGTACATGCACACCTGAAACCATTAAAAGCAAAACGATTTTGTGGTGTTGTTATTCGGTCGAGCATTTATCTAAATAATTATAGGAACCTAAATTAATTAAAATTAATGTTTTACTTGCTCGACTGGTTTACTCTAGTATATGTGCAGCATCTTGAAAAAATGATATTAAATTTTGATCAAATATAATCGCAGCAAAACTCTGTAATACCAGACCATTACTTTCATGATGACAACTAGAGTAACAGTAACAAAAACAACAACAACAATAATAATAACGGCAGCAACAGCAAAGATGACTTCTTCGATAAGAAATTAAATTGATTTGAGATTTATGTTATCTGGAAAATGGTACAGTATATAAGTGTATATACACAGATAGCACAAGACTTGGTTCTTATGTATGTATTTGTATGTTCCATTTTCTTTTCACTTCTTACACAATATATAATAGTACATACATACATTTATTCGTAAAGTATTATTAAAAGTTGTACGTGATTGAAATAAATACGATTTTTTGTTAAATACAAAAATGAACCAAGCCAAAAGGTATAAAGAGTATGGATATAGTTAAATAAATATTTATTTAACTATAAACAAGTACAAAGTTAATTTAAAAATAAAAATAAACTAATAATAGCTTAACCAACTAAACATAATATAAAAGAATTGAACTCTACAAAGAAGGTTTCTTGATGACAACGGACTTTTGGACACAAAACCTAAAAAATTAAATAACAAACGTAATATAAACGAATCGTTGTTGATTGTTGGTAGCTGGATATATGTATGTATAGATAGACCTTCCCATTATTATTTTTATATTCTTCCACACACACACACATACTTTTTGTGTTCGTTATTTTGATGAATCTCATTGGGCCAATAATAATCGTTTTTCATTGCGAAAAATGGACCCTGGAGAAATTCAACTATACCGTACTCTATACGGTGGTGGTTATATGGTTATATCGAAATATGTTGAAATGTTTGAAATTTCTTTATTTTTATTAGATTGAGAATATTGTGTGTTATATAGTCTTTGTCGATGTACAATAATTTCATTTATTTAATATCAAAAAAATAAAAATAAAAATTGTTTCAACCATTTTACCGAAAATTGATGAAAGTCAGGTATTTTATTTTATTAAATTTCGCGAAAAGAATTCAATATTTGTATACAGACAGCATTTTGCTATAACCCATCTCAAAATGCACGTTCTCGAGTCTCGTACCATCAGTAAATAGATTATAATGTTTTTTTTTATTTATTTCGTACATGTTCGCGAGTAGGTACTTTAAATATAAAATATAAAATATTTAAATTCAATTATATTTAAAATAACAAAAACAACAAAAAAGGCAAATAAGTAATTATAAAATTAGAATGTGTGTTGTGGGATTGTGGAAATTAATTATAATTGCGTTTAACATTTGGCTGTTGGTTTATTTATTTATTTGTTTTAATTTTTTAAATAAATAAAATTTTCTCCACCATGAAAAATAAATTGTTTGGTTTATTTAGTAGTGGTATTTATTTAGGTGTTGTTTGTAAACTACCTACCACATTAATTAAAACTTAATTTTATTTCTTTCTGGGACTTTTTTTTTTGTGTAAATATTTCAGCGGTCTTAAACTCTTAATTATTCGGTTTAGTCCTTTTTTGTAGTGACGATGTAAAAGCTTAAGCAATTATTTGGTTGTCTTGCCAGGTTGTATTAACCCACAATTTTCCCAAGAGAAACTTAAATACATAAACTTACATCAAAGATGAGTTTCTGTTGTGTACTAAAACAAAAAGGACATTTATTGATTCAATTTGCCCATTTTGTTTTTTTTTTGTTTTTTCAGAAATCAAATATTTTTAATTTTAAAATATTCTGGTAAGGAAAGATTTAATTTTAACCCTCAATCCATAAACCGGGGTCTCATTTTCGTCCTGTCCAAAACTACTTTTTTTTAATTTCGCGGGCACATGGGACCCTAGCGCCATCTAGGTGGTACTAAAAAAAATTTAGGTAGCATGTTGTCTCAGCCCAGTAAACCTTAAGTCATATAATATTTTTTCTTTGATCATATATCGGTCCTAAGTTAATCAATTTAAAAGTGGACATCATAATTCGGTCATCGGGTTAGCTAATTACCAGTAAAACATCATAAATGAGTTATTTGTATGACACGAAGTCATAAGGACTCATATATTGAATTTTTCGATGGCTATTTAAAATGTAAATTTTTTAAGCTGTTTTGTAGATCACAATGTGGTCATTGTTCTAGTCGATATACAGTTAGAAATGATATATTAGTTTTTTTCGTGATACATAGCCATAATGAATCATATATTGAATATTCTCAATGGACTAAAAAATAAAATGATCATTATTCAATCATAGTTTTAGTTGGTCATTTGTTTTCATTTTATTGCTAATATGATCAAAATATGTCTCAATCTAGTTTTAATTCATATAAAGTTTTTAATAGGTCATACAGTACTTTCAACATTTGTGACATTTATCGCAGACTATCTTGAATGAAATAATAAAAATTAATATATTATTAATATTAAATTCAAAATGAATAAAGCAAAAAAATTTTCATTCAATTGGAAAAAATTAAAACAAAGTGGAAAGTATCAGCGGCGTTTAAAAAAAATAGCGTTAGAAAAGTTGTCAACATTTAATAAAATGGTTGGAACTAGTTTCAATCAAATGCAACATAATTTGGAAAATGAGGTATCGCCAATAGACTGTCCAACATCATTAGGATTTCAAGAAATACCCATTCAATCCGGCCAAGTGGATAATAATACAAATGTTCAAAATTGTTCTTTTTTTTCTAATGTTAACGCATTAAGTGATTATGAGCATGAAAGCTATAGTATCAGTAGTGATACAATTGATGCAAGTAATTATGACGGCTATTTTAGTCCAAATGAAAATATTACGGACGAAATTGAAAACAATGATATAGATAATGATTCACAATCACCCGTTAGTAATGAAGATGACATACCATTAAACGAATTTCTTAAATCCTGGACTCACCAATTTAATATTAACCAGGCCGCCCTGAAACCGTTGATAAATTATCTAAATAAAAATTTTGAAGCTAAACTTCAAAACGATCCAAGGACGATAATGCAAACTCCTCGTAACACAGCCCACACATTCATTCAAATAGAAGGAGGAGAATATTGGCATCAGGGTCTTGAAGTCTGTTTAAGATCATATTTCGTTAATCTTAGGAAAATTATGTCGATCTCTTTAAACATAAATATTGATGGATTGCCAATTTTCCGCAGCTCAAAAGCAGAATTTTGGCCTATTCTTTTTAATATTTTTGAAATACCAGAATTTCAACCTATGGTAATTGGAGTATTTTATGGATATACCAAACCAAAAAAAGTAGAAGAATTTTTAACTCAATTCGTAGATGAAAAAATTCCAATCATTGACAATGGATTAGAAATAAATAGTCACAAACTGGAAGTGAAAATTCGATGTTTTTTATGTGACACACCGGCACGATCATTTATCAAAGGAACGTCATATTTTAATGGAAAGCATGGATGCTTAAAATGCACTACAGTAGGAGAATTTTCTCATTCTTCTAATACAACAGTTTTCCACAATCAACACGCTCCTCTTAGGACAAATGAGGGCTTTCGATCCAGAAATTATGGATTGCATCACAGAAACTATAAAATAAAAGTACCCGAGGGACCTATTTGTCGAACAAAATTTGAACCAATTATAACACCGTTACTACGAACTCAATCATTGGATATGATTGAAGATATAATAACTGCAGATGCGCTACATATTCTAAACCTAGGCATAGTAAAACGTTATTTAGTGGGCTTCAAAGAAGGAAGTTTAGGATACAGTACGAAATGGGATTCCAAAACAATACAAATAATAAATGAAAAATTGTTAAATATTAAATTGCCTGATGAAATACATCGCGGAGTAAGGGGAATAGATATTCTTGCCTTTTGGAAAGGAAGCGAGTTTGCATCTTTCTTAAACTATATAGGGATTGTAGTCCTAAAAAATCATTTACCTGTGGACGACTACTATAATTTTGTTGTATTATTCTGTGCCACTACTATCTTCTCATCTGATTACTATAAAATATACTGGCCATTAGGAAGAACTTTATCAGAACATTTCGTTGATAACTATACCTTTCTTTATCCGGACCACGTAACGTCAAATCCTCATAACTTTTGTCATATAGCGGATGAGGTTGAGCGTTTTGGATCATTGCCAACTATTTCTACGTATCCTTTTGAGAATGCACTGTATCAAATTAAAAAGAAAATAAAGAATGGGCGCTTACCACTGGTTCAACTAGCAAATCGACTTTCTGAAGTAACCAAACGTACTACTCCTCTGGTTTCAAAAAAAAATTATCCAATTTTTACACTACCTTTAAAAACTAGTGAATCAAACTGCAAAAAATTTTTGTGTGTAAAACTAAGAAACAATTTAATTTTAAAAAATACATTTGAAAATAAGTGGTTCCTAGGCTTAAACAAAGATATCATTGCAATGGAGTATGCTATTGAAATAAATGGAATCTGCTTTATTTATGGACATAAGATAAAAAATCGCGATGATTTTTTCATGGACCCAATAGAATCTTCCACTATTAATGTATTTTATACCACAAATTGCACGGAGTTTAGTGCGAGTGAATTGTTTCCGATTGATTCAATATTATGCAAGTTAGTTGCAATAAAAAACGAAAACATTCATGTTGTATTTATACCGCTACAGCACACATTTGTCCATTAAATTTTAGGATCAACAACAAACATTTAAAATAAATGATTACATCTTTCTAAATATCTACATAATACTTCTTTGAAATAATTAAACAAACCAATATTTTTTTATATAAAATATATTAATTCAGTCAGTTTATTTAGATAAAATAAATTTATAAATATAAAATAAAAATAAAATAAATATGTCTTTAATTCATTCAAGTTAATAAAGTTTTACTTTATTGATTTATCGCGTCTCCGAAATCTGAAGATGTTCTGCAAAAATATATATAATATTAGTTTAGTATCAGCTGCATTTCATGACTTCAACTGATCCAGATTCAATTTTATATAGAAAGCAACAAAAATTTTGGTATTTTCTTTTACTAAAAAAATTAAAAAAATAACACAATTTTTGGGACGTTTCCTATACAAAATTTAATCCGGATCACTTCTGTGGCCCTATTCTGGTTTTTCAGAGGGAAATGGGAATTTTTGAGTGTTTTTAAAAACACGACTACTATAGAAACAGATAAAAATTCCAAATTCTCTATTCGCTGGGAAACCCAGAATGGGCTAGTGGTCATGAAATACAAATATTATTAAATTAAAATAAATCAGATACTTACAATTCTGAGGGACAGGTTATAACAATAGTATCACACATCTGATCATATGAGCTATGTATATAAAGTAGTTGATCAGCAACAAACGATATATTAATTATTACATTAATTCAATAAATATGAGTGTACAAAAAGTTTTGACCCGGTCAAATATTTTGGAAGGATTAAGTCTGCGGTAAAATCAACCCAGTTACAAGTTGTAGGGTTTAAAAAATCATATTCAATTACATATATATATTTTACTTTGGGCCGCCCTTGAAAAAACCATTAAAAGTCATAATTTAAAACGCCTTATAATTTCGAAAATAATTGCTTTTATCTAAAAAATATCATGACTTGAGCCCCACGATTCTATAATAAAAAATTGGGGTTACCATTCAAAGTGTTACTGAACCTTTGAGAGGGGTTTAAATATCATCTCACAATCAAATAAACGTAATCATCCATCCAAGATATTTCACCACTCCGGAAATTTTTATACACTCCAAGTGTTTCTTAAAGTGGCAGTATGCAAGTAAATAATTATTGTATTTAATTAGTACAAATTTCATACCGCCGCGCCGTCTTCAACTGGTTACTTACTCATCAATTATTAATGTAGTGCGGTTTTTAGAACCACGCGAGCGTTGTGCCGATCTGCGCAGTTGTTTCGATTTTAACCGAGCAGTTGAATTTCTCAATTGTTTTTTTAAAAATTCTTCGCACTGGGAAACTGAGAATGCCGAATCCGCTGCCAAGACAACATCACAGAACAATTTAATAGTGCGATATTTATTATCAAATCTATGTTTGGCTGTTTGACGTCCTAATCCCGTCCATGAGCATTCTGTTAGAAATGGGCGCGTGAAAATCCGGTCTAATAGATCATAACATACTGTTTGACCACTTCCGCTACATTGCCGGTTATAACATTTAAGTTTATTAAACTAAAAGAACAAATTATAAAATTAACAAATAATTTAAATGAATATTTTTGTATGAAATTAAAAATGTATATTTCTATCATTTAAAATACAAGTATATAATTAAGAAAGAGATATTATTAATCGTATTTTTATGCAAAAAAAATTATTTTTTATGTAAGGTTAAATACTAGCCATTAACACGTTCGCTGCCAACTACGAGATAACTCGCAGTTGAAGGTGTACCACATTTTACCACTATAACTCGTAGTGGCAACATTTGGTACACCGTCAACTACGAGTTATCTCTAAGTGGCAGCGAACGTGTTAAGAAATAAACCATTTGAAAATTACTTACCAAATTTGTGAAAAAGTTTGAGTCAGCTAAGTTCTGTTCTAGTTGCTCTAACTTCGACAAAGAATCGATAACGTCAAACCCCGCAATGTCGGTTGGCATCTCAAGCTGCACGTTTGATACTCGGTTGAATAAAGAATCATCTTTTGTTGAATACAATGGTTCTATAACCATTTGAATTTTGGCAGACTCTTCTAACAAAGGCCTAGAAGTTTTTAAAAGTTAAAAAGAAGCGATTAAATACATTTACAAAAATCTTACTTGGCTGCTTCTTTCATTAAAAATGGTAATTTTTCAATTTGGTTCTCTATAATATTGACTTTTAGTTCTAATGCTGACATTCTCGTTTCCATGGTGTCCTTAAGCGTATTCACCGTTTCCAGAATTTTCTGCAAAACCATTGTACTATTTGTGTCAGCATTATTTGTATTGTCCTGTATAAACGATATATCATTTGTGGAAATATTTGGTGGCGGTAGCTCGAAATCGGAATTCGCACCATTTTTGGATTGGTTTTGTACTTTAATTGATGTTTTGTTGAAATATGGCTTATCTTGCAATTTACGAATAAGTTTTCTTTTGGTTTTCGTAATGTTAGTTGATTTACTAGAACCTAAAAACAGTTCAGCTGTTAGATTTATAATATTTCCACAAAAAATAATAACTTACCATTTATCGCCTTGAGCTGTGATTTAAATTTTGAATCTAACAGCACAGAAGATCTCATTTTATCGATTCTTCTTTTTTTCCTAACCTCAGCATGGCATTCTTCTTCTGTTTCTGATTTTTCCATCATATCTCCTTGTATTTTATTGGCCACATGCCATTCCAAATCGCGTCGTTTAATTTTACATTTCATTATCTGCAGTAGGTCAAACATTATGAAAAAGTAAAACGTTTTAAAATTCACTACAAAGCTAAAAAAATTACCTTCCAACTTGGTTGTGGTACGCTATCTGGTTGCCTTAACAAATCATTGACTTTATCTGGTGGCCAATATAAGGAGTCAATGCCATCTGCTTTGGCAGCGATACCATCGGCGCAACCGTCGACAAACTTAACCCATCCATTTTCTACAATCCATTTATTAGGGACAACTGAGAGGTACGGTTTATTGTTTTCGGTGGTCTGGACTACTGAATACGCCATTATAATAAATTTATAATATACTAATATAATGCGAAGTTGCACCAGATTAATAATTTTTAAAGAAAAATTTAATTTTGTTATTATAAACTGATATTATTATATTATTATGTACGTATGTCGTTACTCTCTTGCACAATACACGTTATACACTTTGGTTAGTTTTATGTTATCGTATTTTAGGCGTTAGAATTAAAATTGAATTTATTTATTGTAAAACGTTGTTCACCACAACAAAATTGAAAATCTTTTGAGGTTAAAACTTGACAATTAAATTGTATGCTGACTCTCTTTCTCTTTTAACAATAAATTTCAATAGAAAAAAATATATAGAGAAGGAAAATTAATTTGATAATATCGAAAAGTAAATAAGTAAATCATATGGGACTGGTAGCATAGATGGTTAACGCGCGACGTACGAGTATATGTGGATATTGCAAAAAGTAACAGTTCGAATCCTGGCTGAAGGCGCAAGCGACATGTGATTTATAAACGTAAGTAAATTAATAATATATGAACTTAAATAATAATTCTTAAATAATAATTCTAAATAAATAAAATAAATAATTTGGTAATGCATTGGTTAAAAAATATAAAATTAAAAAAATTGTAAATAAAAAAAAGGAGGGGGAGGTCACAACAAGTAAAAAAAACTACAATTTTATGGATTTTTTTGAAAAGTCATATTTCGGTCAGATATGGATCATGATGTAAGTCATTACGATTAATCATATAAACATCATTAAAAAATATGTTATACGCCTGCCGTTTATCCAGCATTAATTAGTCACACTAAAAGTAATAAAAGAGTCATACGGTGATTGCTTTATAGTTTCTGGTCATAAAGAAAGTCATATGGATGTAAATATGATAGTTTTAGGACCGTTATATGACTTCATTTTGATCACACAAACATTTATAATTGGTGAATAATGACGTTTTTATGATTTTATTACATGACTATGTCATATAAACAAATCATACAAAATTGTATATGATCAAGTTAAATACTTCTTATATGATTTGTGGTTTGCTGGGAGTGCACGAGGCCAACTCCGACCGTTCGTTTCTCTTTGAATGTCAAGTTGAAAAAATCGGAGAATAACGTTTTCGACCCTGGTACAGAGACAGCGCAAGTAAAAATGACTTTTCGAAAAAAAAAAATTGTTTGTAAAATTCGTGAATATTTGAGAGTTCTAAATTACCGTTTGCTATTATTTCCCACTCTTCTTTGAGATAATCTTTTTATAAAGAGTTATATTTTCCCTCTCGATTACGACCATACGAGTTACATGATGTAATGGCATTACCCATGCCAGCTATCAATATAATATTGGGTGTATTAGTGGAAACATGGCGTTTTTTTAGTGAAATACATCTTTATTAAAAACATATGTAACAGTACGATTAAATGATCGAGCTGTTATAGAAATTTGTTTTTACAATGGAGTTACCACCTGCAGCGATCTTACCCGGCTATGGTACAGTCTGGGGTGGGGTTTTTGGTGGTATCCGTCCATGTCGTGCAAGCTGCATGTTCACAAGAGAACAGAAAGGAGTCAACCATTAGTCACTCTACCTACCATTAATGAACACTCACCCGTTCTCCATCCTCACTTCACTAATATTTGGAATTTATTGCATTCTAAAGATTATTTTCTGGTACTCAATAAACAAATTGCGGAATTGTAAGTCAATAATAAAAAAAATATGTATTATAGATAATTCAAATTATAAATTTACATTTTTTTTCCACAAGAAAAATATAACCAAAACAAATCACAAGAAACTTATTAACTATTTTTAACGAGCTAAACCCTGCTCTAACCCTAAGCTTAAATTAAGACAATTACAAATGTGTGTGTATACAAAAAAAAAATTTTATAATTAATTTTTTTTTTTTTTTTTGTTTGTTTATATAATAATGAATATTGTTAATATTTTTATTTGTTTTTTTTATTTTTATTAGGTGATTCGGACATCACATTCACTTCAAGACTGACTCTCCTTTTTTCTATTCTATAGCAAGTGGTCATCGTTTTACCGGTCGATCAAAAAAAAACAAAAACGTTATTTTAGGTAACCCTTATTGTGCAACGACTAATTGCAATTACAAGTTGTAACAATTCGTGGGGACGACCTACACCCTTGAGATGTCTAAAAACGCCGGGCAATATCACTGGTTATCAGTAGAATCGATAATAGTATGATGTCATAACCGAATATCTTTAACATGGTATATTCCTAAGCTTTTTCCATTTGAATCCTGTATTTCGTAGGCCACGTTTCCGATTGGTCTATGAATAATAGCCTTTCTAAACTTATGAGAAAGTTTACCTGAAAACTTTTTAGACTTGTCACTTTGAAGAAAATGTCGAACGAAAACTTGTTGTCCAACATGAAAGTTTCGCTGACGACTTCGCAAATTGTAAGTAGATGCGCTATTATCATAAGCTTTCTTTAAATGTCTTATGACCTCTTGTTGAACACACGTTAGGCGATCAACGTTTGAGACCTCAATTTCCTTGTCTTCCAGACTATTTAACAATTTAAGCAGACTGTAATTGGAGGCATGGCCGATATAATGCTGTCCGAATACTAAGAAATGAGGCGACTGATTGGTACTGGCATGAACTACGTTACGTAAGGCACATCCAATTGAATGAACGTGTTTGTCCCAGTCGGTGTGATTATCGTGGATATATGCTCTAATAGCGGCAAGGATAGATCGATTTACCCGTTCTGAGGCGTTGGGCTGAGGATGGTATTTAGGGGTAAAAATATGCTTTATTCCAAATTTTTCTAAGAAATCAGTAAACATTTTGGCCGTAAATTGCTTTCCGTTATCACTAAGCACTATTTCTGGCACTGAAAAAACATTGAAAACCTTTGCTTCTAAAAATTTTGTTACATTGCTTGCTGTGGCATCACGCATGGGTTCCAATAAAACAAATCGTGAAAAGTGATCCAAAACTATGAAAAGGTAACAATTTCCTGTTTTAGAGCGTGGGTAAGGACCCAAAAAATCTATATATAGCTTTTGCCAAGGGCGACTGATTTCGCTATAATTACCCATTGGTGGTCTTCCCAGGCTATTCATAGATTTACATAACTTACAAGTATCACAGTTCATAATGAATGCATGCACATCTTTGGCCATTTGAGGCCAAAAGTAAAATCGTCGTATTAATTCCAAGGTTTTTTGGATGCCGATATGTGCTGCTGTTGGGGGACAATGAGCCATATGTATTAGATTCATAGTAAAATCTTCTGGTACATATAATTTCCATCGAGGAATATCACTCTCTGAGACGCTAATGTGGTCACTATTCGTAGGTTTTATAAAAATTTTCTTGTCGGATACTTTTAGGTTCGTTTTACAATTAGGATTTTCCATTAGAGTTTTCATTAGATCTTTATACTTCGAATCATGGGATATTGTAAAATCTGATTGAAGCAGGGCTGGCCAAATTGTTTGTTCCTTCTCAAACTTAATTTCGTCTGCATAGTAACGGGATAGAGCGTCTGGAACTATATTGTCTTTACCCTTTTTGTAAACAATGGAGAAATTAAATCCCTGCAATTTGAGGCTCCAGCGAGCGAGGCGCCCAGAGAGCTCCCTTTGTCCCATTAACCACTTCAAACTTGCGTGATCCGTGATTATGGTAAAAGGGAAGCCCTCTATGTACTGCCTGAATTTCCCAACACTCAACACAGCCGCAAAACATTCTAGCTCAGTTATGCTATAATTACGCTGAGCTGCGTTGAGCTTTTGGGAAATAAAGGCAATAGGACGTTCCTCGCCGCCAGAAGACCTTTGGAAGGGAACACTTCCAACTCCGGTTGAGGATGCATCGCATTGGATGAAAAAGGGTTGTGAGAAGTCAGGATGACGTAGAACAGGTGCAGTACTAAGAGCCGTTTTTAAAGTTTTTAAAGAGTTAAACGATGTTTCTGCCTCTGCATTCCAGTCAAATTTTTTATTTTTGCGAAGCAAGTTGGTAAGTGGTTCAGCAATTTCTGAATACCGCGAAATAAAACGACGGTACCAACCAGTCATGCCTAAAAAACGTCTGACCTGCCGAACATTTTTAGGTCTTGGGTAATCAGTAATCGCACTACACTTATCCACGTCCACTTTTAACACACCATCACCAACCACGTATCCTAAATATTTTATCTCTTTCAAGACAAATTTACTTTTCTCGATGTTAAGAGTTAAATTAGCCTGTTTCAGTAAATATGCAACCTTACCGAGAAGATTTAGGTGTTCTTCGAATGTCTCGCCGGTGATCAATAGATCATCTAGGTATACAAAGATTTGAGTGTGTAGTTCATATGGTATCACTCGATGCATCAAACGACACATTGTCTGCGGGGCGTTACAAAGTCCGAAAGGCATTACCACAAATTGATACAATGGTTTTCCTGGAACGGTGAAGGCGGTCTTATCCCTTGACCTCTCATCCAATGGTATTTGCCAAAAGGCATCCTTTAAATCTAGGCTTGAAATAAACCTGGTTTTTTCAAGACGCCCCAGCAATCCATCAATAAGAGGCAAAGGATAAGCATCCTTCACCGTTACCTCGTTCAACTTGCGCGCGTCCAAGCACAATCGGACCTTGCCGCTCGCCTTTTTGACCAAAGCAATCGGTGAACTCCATGAACTACAACTCTCCTCTATAACACCCAGTGACAGCATTCTTTCCAGCTCTTTATCTATTTCTGCCTGCACAGCGGGCGACACCGCATAATAGCGCTGCTTTACCGGCTTAGCATCACCGACATCAATGGTGTGCTTTACTAGGTGTGTCTTGCCTAAACCAAGCACAGCAGAAGACGGGAATTGCTTAATAGTTTCTTCTAACATCTTCCGTTGTTCAGTCGTTAGAT
Source organism: Tipula vernalis (assembly GCA_958295665.1). Classification (NCBI taxonomy): domain Eukaryota; kingdom Metazoa; phylum Arthropoda; class Insecta; order Diptera; family Tipulidae; genus Tipula; species Tipula vernalis. The sequence goes on from OY282560.1 coordinate 358,409,744, forward strand.
CATGTTGTTCAAAGAAAGTTTTCTGTGGAATATTATTACATGTGACCTCATGCAACGATTTATTAGCTATTTTTCCAATTGAGGGTGAGTCATTCGATTTATTAATTACTGTGGATGGAAAGGAAATTTTAATATCAAAGGTATGCCAAAAATCCATGCCCAAATAAAGTTCTTGATTCAAATTTGGCGCAAGGTGTAGTTTAATCAACTTAGTTTTGTCCGCGAAACATACTGGTACTTGAATATACCCGATAATGGCTTCCTTGTGACCACTAGCAGTGCGAACTGATTAAGGAAAATTGTGAAACTTGACGTCTGGTATATTAAGAAATTTGTCACATCCTTTCCCCAGTACAGAAACGTTTGCTCCGCTGTCAAGTAAACCTGATAAAGTTTGCTTGAGGATCCCGACTTCAACGTATGGCCTACCATCTAGAGAATCAGATATCAATGACTCGCTTATTTATTTTTTTAATGTTCTCCGTGCTTTCCAATATCTAATGGACCTAGGAAAGAAAAAGTTGACTGTGTTGGATGCATGATGTAAATTTGCCAAATTATTTGGCGTCGGACTTATAGATGAATTATTTATTTGTTTGCTGAACGGGCAGCTATTTGGTATTGGCGGAATTCTGGATCCGTATTGCAAGCACTGTCTTCCGTCTTTTGTCTTGAGTTGGAGGCAAACTTCGTTGAGGTGTTCACCCCCCTCTCGGAGTTTCCCGAATTGTTTTTACATTTCGTGCAGTTAGGCTTAAGAACATCGTTGGTGCCACATCCAAAACATAACCGTCTGGTAATAGGAGACAAACAATTTTTAAAATAATGGTTCGAACGGAAGCAATTCCAACAGCTATTCGTTGTAACGTAAGCTTGACTGAATTTAGGTTGAGTTGCTCGACCATGGCTATTATCTCTGATATTTAGTGCTGAAATTTCGTCATAAAACTGGTCTAATTGATGGTGTGTTTGTGCTTCGGGCGATGTCGGGCCTTCCATCTCGCGAATGGTCTTTCTTTGGCATAATAGTTCAGGTGTACATCCCGTACGATTCCACGTATCTTCATGAGCGACGCATCTCCGGACCAAATCTTCGATACTATTAAAATGAATCCCAGAAAGCTTGTCCTGTAGCCCGGGGCGCATATTTCTTCGTAGGATGTAAATTAATTCTGCGTCACTTATTGGTATCTCAAACTGTAATGACAAGGACAAAATGTCGGAATAAAACTCGTAAAAACTTTCAAAGGTTTTTTGTCTTCGTGAATCCAATTGACGCCTTATATCGAAATCTGAGCGGCGATCTTGGAATCTTTTTACGATTTCCTCTTTCAGGTTTGACCAAGACACACTCCTGTTACGCTCAATGAAAGTCCAGTACCATTCTGCTGCTACACCATCCAGTACATAACTCATTATATCTACTAACTGTTCTGCCGGTATGCCTTCAGCTTTCGCTTTATGCTCGACTTTGAATAAAAAACGTTTTACGTTAGTCCCAGAGGGCTTACCATCAAAGACAAAATTCCATTTAGGTGGCCGTTGACTTTCAGTAAGTTGTCTTCCTTGTGGTTCTCTAGAACTAGTATTGCTGCTGTAAGGTGCTTGCGTCATATGAGTGGTACTATTCATTTGAGAAGGATTTATGGTTGATTTAGTACGTTGATTGATGTTCGGAAGATCCTCGTTTAGTTCCGATATAAATGGTGGCTCTGGTTGATGAGTAGGTTGTGCGTTTGCTTGGGAACCGGGTTGATATAAATCACGTGTGTATATTTTATTAGAAGGGCCAGGTTGATAATAATGGTCAGTAGTAAATTGCAATCTACCAGGTGGTTGGATTTCGCCCTCTCGGTTAGGTAAATTAGTAGTCTTCGTATTTTGTCTCTTTGATTCATTAGAATTGTCTGACTGGTCAGATGAATGGACCGAATCCAATTCTCCGAAAGACTGGAGCTCCTCCATCTCAGTAGAATTTAATTTCTCCAAGGAGGCATCTAAATTAGGATCTTTTTTCAGCGCTTTGGAAGAAATATCAAGCAATTCGATACATCTATCTGAAAGTAACTTAACATCGTCTTTTACGGTTTTGGAATAATTGAGGCGTTGCAATCTGCCATATACATGAAGCAGACGCGTTTCGATTATTTTTAACTGTTTTTCGTTCTGGCCTTGAATACTTTCCTGCATAAATAGTCGAACTTCTTTCAGTTTTTGTCCAATTTTCTGTATTTCTCTTTTCGGATTTTTCTTGGCATTATTATGTGGTCTATTAGGAATTAAAACGGAATGTTGTTGTTCTATTTCAAGATGTTTTTTTAAACTTTGAAGGTTTTCAAGAGGGTCACCCTGAATAGAGCGAACTTGGCATTCTACATCGAATTCTAGTAATTCAACGTCAATGTTGCTACCTTGATTGGCCATAATTTTATTTTTTTTTTAGAGTATGAGTGTAGATTATAATAGATTAATAATTGCAATCATTCGCAGCACTTATAAAGAGCTAACAAATTCCGTAATGATAAAATTTTTCAGTAAACAAAAAAAAATTTCACTTTACTGTTATTAAACAGCTTAGTTTAAGGATATTAATAATAAAAAAAATAAGAATAGTGACAACGTATGACTAGTATAACTAATTATTAATAATAATATAGGAAAAATTAAACGTATAAATAAAAAAATAAAATAAAAATTTCGTTGTAATTGGTGTATAAAATCGAAATGAGGACAAAGCCCAGATAAGTTTTCCTGTTCTTGTTGTATCTAGATGAGTATTGTAGGTAGTATGACTGTGACTGGCGATAGGGGGAAAAAAAATGAAAAAGAAAGGTACAAATTGCATTTCAAGCTTATAGTAAAATCACTCCAACAGAATACCTCTGGAAAGATTTTAGTACCTGAGATTTGCAACTTGTATGTCTCTTTGTTTGCTATGTTACTATATTTCTTTACTAACAGTACAATCAATTCAATTGAAGAATGTACTGCGTGACACAGTAACACAACACAATCACAATCGAATAGCTGACTGGAGAAACAGACACTAAAATCAAACGTGCGAATGCACGGAAGCAGTGCGCTCCACTCTGGAAATTCTTTATGACTTATCAAACTGAATTTACTTTAATTTAAGAGAAGTGAAAAAATTGAAATTGTGGCATCGTTAAATTAATCTGAATCAACAATGTACTCCATTGGTATCAAATCAATATGCATACCACAATGAAAACAAAATAAATTTAACCGTAATATAAAATAATGTAGGATTTCTGGGAAATAGTGATATACAGCAAAAAAACCGTTAACTTGGGCGCCACTGTAACAGTACGATTAAATAATCGTACTGTTACAACGGCCCCACGTTGGGCGCCACTGTAACAGTACGATTAAATAATCGTACTGTTACACATACTTGTTACAAACGGTAATAATAAAAATATTCACCATTACTATCTATGGTCATTTGCCATCTACCTATAGTCATCGAGCTATTTTCGAACATTTTTAAAATAACTAAATAAATAACTTTCCAGTGCAAGTTGAAAATCACACCAATTTCTGAAGCACAAGAAACTAATTTGTGTTATCCTTATTGGACGGTGCTATCCTTACCGGAAACGTGCCGAATATCTATAGTATATTGAGATGTAATGTCTAAATGGCGGCGTTGACGAGGAGATGCCTTATCCAAGTTATGTTGTAAAGCATATATCAAGGGGTTATGGTCCGATTACCCCTCGAGCAAATGTTTCAAGTGTTTAATCTATAGGAAGGATAGTTATTGACAATCGGCAACCTATTTATTTTATGATAGCGCAATCTTGGGAGATTTAAAAATTAATTTCATCAAACACAATAAGCTGTTTCTCTTTCAACGTATCAACTCACAATTTCCCCTTTTATTTACGTTTTTCTTTATTACATTAAACATCTGTTTTATTTCTTTACACATACATATTCGACTCTTTCTTTTAACCTCAGTTTCCCAAACTTTTATAACCTATAAACCAATACATTATATGCTCAACAGACAAATGATTTTTAATTAAATTTCTTATAGTTTCGGCCAAACTGACATTAACCGTCCTCGGTTTACAAATATCAAACTTCAATTATAATTATGTTATAAAAAAGGAATAATAATAATAAAATATAATATAATTCAATAAATTTTAAAAATAATGGTAGCAACATATTTTAAGTAGAACATGACAAAATATTTTCTAATACTATGTACATATATGTCAATCAATTAGGGTGTTGTTAAAAATGGTTTAATTCTCGATACGTCATAAACGCCCTCAAACGGTTTGTTTGTGATCTGGAATCCATTAATATCCTTGATTAAATATCGATCGTTTCCTAGTACATTATCAACTATGTAAGGTCCTCTGTATTTAGGAATTAACTTTTTACAGACTCCAGGTGTGGTGTCTACATTCTTTATAACTATAAAATCGCCCTTATTGTATTCAATCGGATCCTTTCTCTTGCTGTTTACATATTTGTCGTTGTACTCTTGATTTTTGATAATATTTTGCGAAGCTTGATCTCGTAACTTTTCAATCGGCAAATGCTCGTCATTTAAACGATTATCTTCGTCGAGATATTCCAATAATTTATCGTTAACCGGCCCCTTGGTATTCACTCCAAACAATAACATACTCGGTGTCACTTTCGTAGTATTACTTAATGTGTGATTATATGCAAATTCAACCATCTCTAACACCTTATCCCACTCGATTCCTCGTTCAACATCAACCAACTTTGAAAGCATTGGAGTCAATGTTCGGTTGAACCTCTCAATTTGTCCGTTTGCTTGAGGTGCAGCACTGGCGACAAGAACATGCTGAATGTTATTTTCCTTGATAAAATTCTTAAAATCATAGGAAGTGAAATTACTTCCACGATCAGTAATTACTTTATTTGGTCTGCCAAACTGTTGAAAATACATCTTGAAGCAATCAATGGTATCCTTGGAACTGGTTGTTTTTGTTGCGAACAGTCTAATATATTTTGTAAAGCCATCTATAATTCCAAGAATGAATCGTTTTTTTGATTTTATCAATCCTAGTGGTCCGTAAAAATCCGAATGTACCACATCAAACGGCTTGTTTCCTTTCGGAATAGAGTGTAGGTAACCACCGACTTTTCCACTGGGCTGATTAAACTTGATGCACTTCAAACAATTTAAAATATAATTTTTGACAATCGTTTTCATGTCTGGAAACCAATAATGCCGACTAACTATCTCAATGGTTTTGTTCAATCCGAGATGTCCCATCAAATCGTGTGAATTTCGAATTATTTGAAGCTGCATAGCTTCCGGAACATAAAATCGCAACTTTCGTTTATTTATTTTTCGATAAATTAATCCATCTCTCAACTCGAAAAACTGGCTTTCTTCTTTCTCTAAACTCTGCCGCAATTCTTCTAACTTTGGGTCTTGTGATTGTAAAATCGCTATCGTCTGCTCAAACGAATTATCTTGTATTACCAAAATAGTTTGCGCTCTACTTAATGCATCCACATGCTGCATTCGACGACCTCTTCTATGCTCTGTGACGTAATCAAACTCCATCATCTCCAGTGCCCATCTGGCAATCCTTGGATTTATCACTTTCTTCTCGAGCGTCAAAGTCAATGCTGCACAATCTGTAACTATTTTAATGGGACGACCATGTAAATACACACGAAAACGGCGTGGAGCGTGGACAATCGCCAAACATTCTAACTCATAAGAATGATATCGGGCTTCGGCTGGTGTTGTACGTTTTGAAAAATACGAAATCGGATGAAATTTGCCATCTTTTTTCTTTTGTAAAAGCACCGCTCCAAATCCTACGGCACTAGCATCACAATGCAACTCGGTCTCATCTTGCGGTGAGAAAATCGCTAAAACCGGACGTTCAACCATTTTTAATTTCAATTTTGCAAATGATTCCAGCTGTGCCTCTCCAATCTCGAACGTCGAATCTTTTTTGACCAAATCCTGCAATGGTTTCGCAATCAACGAGAAGTCTTGCACAAATTTTCTAAAATAGGAGCACATTCCAAAAAATCGTTGCAACTCTTTAATATTACGCGGAATCGGGTACTCTTCAATCGCTTTAATATTTATAAAATTGGGACGAATTCCATCTCCGTCAACCGTATATCCCAGGTACTCAATCGTTTCGCACAGAAAAACACATTTACTCAATCGAAGTTCCAATAAATTATCAGATAACCGTTTTAACACTTCAGCCAATATTAATAGATGTTCGGCAATCGTTCCGGTGGCAATCAGTATATCATCTATGTAAATCACAAGTTTATTTTCGGTAATCAATTCTTGAAAAATCTTATTAACAAACTTCTGAAATACGGAAGGTCCATTCTTCAATCCAAACGGAAGCCTTAAGTATTCAAATTGTCCAAATGGTGTTATAAATGACGTATATTTTACGGAATATGCTGCTACACTTACATGGTGGAATCCTGACTTTAAATCCAAACTCGAAAAATATTTTTTCTCGTACAGAAAATCCAACAAATCTTCAATCACAGGAAGAGGGTAGTTGTTCTTGACAGTTATTTTATTGAGATGTATTACGTTTTTTAATTAACACAATCGGCGAACAATATGGACTCTCACTGGGCTGTATGATTTTCTTCTTTGTCAAATCCTTAATCATGGCGGCTACCACTTCACGCTCAGCGTATGACAATCTTCTTGGTAACGATCTAATTACTTCATTTCTCATCAATTCAATTATCATTTCAAAATCAATTTTAGGTTTATCTGGTTTTACTGAATTTACATAACAATCATCAAAAGTTTGTAAAAATTCATTTCGCGTTTCGGATTTCAAATTTTTATTAATATTTAACTTTTCTTTTTGGCAATCTATTTCAAAACATGAAATATCAATATTCAAAATATCATTTTCGGATATATTTTCAAATTTAATTGCATAATCATCAATTTTTAATTCTGCCTTTGCATTTTTCAAAAAATCTCTACCCAATAAAACATTTATATTCATAGTATTATTGGCAACAACGTGAAATTTAAGCTGATATAATTTTTCGAAAATTACAATATTTGCTTCAATAATTCCATAACAATTAATCAAACTATTATTTACGCCTCTAAAATCATTTTTGATATCAATCGGCTCAATGAATTTCTTATTTACAAAATCGATCTTAACTAAATTTATCGGGCTTCCTGAGTCAATCACGGCAATCATTTTAACTGGATTTTCGTTAAAATATATAGTGCAATTAACACTCACTCCATCTGCAACCTTCTCATCAACCAAAAGTAAACCCTTGGAAGGTTCTCTCGGCATTGAACAATCAGAAACTTTATGTTCTTTTGATCCACAACGTATACAGGTACCAAACGGTCGTTTAGGTTTCTTACAATCTGACGAAAAATGTCCCAACTCGCCACAGTTATAACATCGCGTTTTTGAGGAACACGGTGCCATTTTTCTATCTGGATCCGGAGACTTATCATTCTTTACAAATACTCGCTTAGGTGGCTCGCGACGTTGAAATGCCATCCCTCTGTCCCCACTGGTCAATTTGGAAAATGCGTTGAACAAATCTTCGGGTGACTTGAACATTTGCAACCGGGCTTGGCTTTGTAAATTTGAATTTTTAATGCCATCAATTAAATAATCAACCAATTCTTCATTCTCCAGTTGAAACGGATTTCCCAATATTATTTTTCTGAGTGTAATATGTGTAAAAATCTTCACCATCTTTCCAAAATCTTGATTCAAATTTCCGTCTTTGTTGAACCCGATTAATGCGAGTGTTGAACAACTTATCCAATTCAAACAATATTTGATCAATCGTCAAATCAATATGACATATGGTCGTGATGAAAACCATTCACGAGCATGGCCCTCCAAACAAGCAATAACGTCCAGTTTCAACTCTTCCTCCTCGACGTCATACTTTTTCAAAATCAATTTGACAGAAGCAACAAACACCTCGAAACTATCGCCATCACCCCTGAACGGAGTAATGAGTTTCTTTAAATCGAGATTCTTCACTTTCTTTTTCGGCAAAGATTCCTTTCGATGTATATCAATCTCGTGCCCCTCCTCAATTATGGAAACGTTTGCACTAGAAGACGCGTCATGTCCACTCTTATTTGGTGAAGCTCTGTTAAAACCAGCGGCCATTAATCGATCCATATCTTCTTTTAATTTCACCATTTGATTTCTAGATCTAAATACTTTTGTTGCAACACTACTTTCGAACCATCCGCATTCAATCCAAGTTCCTCTAACTTTTCTTTCAATTCATCTACTGATAATTTTATAATTTCTTGTAACACAACCATTTTCAAAAACAAAAATTTTTATTTAAACACTTAAGCACGTATCAGTCAATTAATTAAGTTTATAAGAATAATTTAGTTTCACGAACGGTCAGTACTAATTACCACTACCATTAACAGTTATTCGATACCGTTATAACACATGTGCTTTACAACCTGGTGCACTAATTATTTTTATTTTGTTTAATTTGTCTTTCCACAATCACTTTTAACACTGGAAATTTATTTTTAAATCGACACCCCACATCTGAATAATTATAGGATAGTTATTGACAATCGGCAACCTATTTATTTTATGATAGCGCAATCTTGGGAGATTTAAAAATTAATTTCATCAAACCACAGATAAATAATAACCAGATGAATTAATTAAACGAATTTATTGATTTTTTTAAAATCGACTGATAAAAGCGCCATTTAGCAAGTGGCATAATAAATAAGCGCAAACCGGTACCCCATGAATGTGCCTATGCTCTTATATCAACAGCGCAACGTTTCGTACCACGTACACATTTCATATAAATCCATCTATTGTATGAATATTGTAAACATTTAAAAAATATTGATCGTATACTTGTGTACATATTATGTATATATGTATGTATACTAAGTATGGATAGGATGTCTTTTTTCTTCTCTTTTTGTTTGTATTTTTATTGAAATTTACGATTTTGAGTTGATTACATACATGTACGAGTACATATATTCAGACTAAAAAAATTTATAAAATGTTTCGTTTTTGAATTAAAATTACTTGACAAAGCTATTTGATGATTAAATGCAGAAAATAAAATTTTGGAAAATCTATTACCTACATAATTTAGTTAATTTACGAATTTTCTCAGAAAGTAGAAGAGTTACGTAAATGGTATATAATGACAGTTTTGTTTGGGCTGAGACGGAGAATTTAAGATATTTTTTCTTTAACGGATCGACTACTGATCAGAGACGCTGGATAATGGTTCAAATTTTTAATTGCAATTTGGGTCTTATGATACATCAAATGAAAGGTATTTTTATTGTAAAACCAATCAGGAAGGTTTTAACTATTGTTAACAAAAAAAATGGGATACATCTCTAAAATGTCAGTCAAAGCTTTCATTTTAATAGTGAAAGCTTTAAATCTGATTAAATTTTTGTTTTATTATAATAACTTCAAATACTTAGGCTCTGCGAACTAATGAAATGCACGATTTTATCTTCCCGCTTCAGTTCGTCAGATACAGATGATGTATTCAGGAGCTAATATATTTAGGTATTTAATATTTAGGATTTTTCAACGTATGACAAAAAAAATAATTGTTGTAAGAGAAAACAGTTTACACCATTGTTATTGTAATAAAATATCTTTGATTTGTGTATAACATGACCGCTATTGCTTAAAAATTTAATCCATTACCTTACCAAGCACCCCTGCGCCAGATGATCCATTGAAGAAAAAAAATATACTAATATGACAAAAAACGAAAACCTCGTTAAAAAAAGTTGAATTGTAATACACCAAACCCCATTTTAAATGTTTAACTAAATATTCTAACCATAAAAAGAAAATTGGAGCTATTTCTGAATAAGATATACTAATTCGTAAGTGTAAGATTCTTGTTTGATTTGAGTAATCAGATTCGTTCGTTTCTTATTCAAGTCAAATACGAATCTTGCACTTTTGAATTCGTATTGTATTGAAAACAAGACATGCAGAAGTCCTTTCTTCTGGTCTAATGCTTAACTGATCACTATGAAATTTGAAATGGGATGATATGGAACTTGTTTTCGGAAATTTTAAGTGCGGTATCGTAATCGATTGCGATTATAATTGTTGCGCTTGCGACAATAAATTTACTAAATTTCAAATAAATTGAAGTTACAAGTTAGAGTTGAAGAAGAATTTAAAACACAAACTCGAAGAAGCTAGAGTTTGTTCTCTGATAGTTCATAGTTTTATTAATTTTTTAATTTGAAAAAATAAAGATAATAAACAAAAAAATAAATATAATTCATGAAATTTAATTATATAAGTTTGAAGATTTCATTTTCCCTGCAAAACTATTCGCCAATTGGGATTTCTAGTATTTTGATAATTTCCCTTAATATATTTTTCGGCCAACCAACTGCAATGTTTTCTTATTAACACCAAAATCATAAAATTTAATGTAGATTTATTATGTTCGCAGCAAGGGTTTTGATCATTGTAAAAATCTGGAAATTTAATGCGTGTGTTATGTATGCATAATTTAACAATATGCTCTTTTAAATTTTTAATTTGAGGTTTTTCATAGAACATTCTACCAAACATATAGATTTGGGCTTTACATATTTCAAAAAAGCAATCCGTTGGTGCCTTAAGCCTTCCTAGGTCACTTTCATCTTTGTAATAATTTTTGTGGTGAATAAGATATTCCGATGGTACTTCCATTACATCATTAGGTTTTAAATAATTATGCTCACATCCAACGCATTTTAACTTTTTAATAATTTTACATGCCACATATCCAATAAAATATCTTATTGAAGCATCTGTGAAATTGGTAGGTATATCATCCATATCTAAATTTATAAAATTGTCACTTATATCGGAGACATCTTCCATGTCAAACACGTATTCATTGGTTCCAGGTACCTCTGAAATGCCAATGGGGACACAATTTATTTCCTCCTCAATCAGTTCCGCACCGTCAGTTGGGAGTTTTAAAGATTCGTCTGAATCTTCCTCGCAATTGGCACAATTAGAAAATGGGGTTAGAATTTTGATGGTGGTTAGCTTTGCTATATTATGATTGAATTCGTATACTGAAGGGTTCTTGTTATGTCCATTAGCTGCCCTAATCTGCGAAAACAAGTTTTCGATAGGATCCTGATTTAATCTTGCAGTTAGTAAATATTCAATCCCAGAGTTTTCTGACTTAATTTGCAGCGCTAATTCGTTAATCCCATTATTTGTTTGAATTAATCCATCAAAACAGTAGACCGTTGTTTTTTTACGATTTTAATCTTTGATATGTAATCAACCATATACTTTAAAAATTCTGTTATTTCGTTGTCTAACATCAAAGCACTCGCGAATTTATTTTTGCTAAATTTTGATTTCGAATTTAAGCAATCGAAGAGTTTGTCGAATTTTTCGATAAACTTAAAAGTAGCAATAGCGACTGATGCATTGTCATTACCGATCTTTCCGAGTTGAACCGCAGATTTAATTCCAGCTGCTACACTTCTGCTTAATACCTGTACAGCTAGCTTAACCCTCATTTTCTCAAACGTGTTAGGATAAATGTGCTTCTTCGAAATTTTTGGGCAACATTTGGTTACTGAATCTTTTTCTAAATTATATAATTCTTTTACAATATTCCAACTGACTATTCCATCAGGGCATTTTAAATCGGACTTCATTAAGGTATTCCTTACTGATTTGATTAGATGTGGCGGATCGTAAATACCAATTATTTGTTGGTCGCCAGATTGTAAAAATGGTCTAGTTACTGTCATTCCACACATTTTGAATGCTTTCCGATTGCTGGATCCCTGGTCACACGTTACAGCTCTTACTTTGACACCTAGTTCCTTACATTTATCCAAATTTTCCTTAATTAATAAATAAAGTTTGTCTGATGTTATGGATTGATTGGATACAAAATAACTGAGGACAAATTTCCAGTTCGAAATAATACTTCTAATCATAAAACAACAAATTATTTTTCCAATCTTGTCTTGTCTCTCGGTACCAAAATCAACGAAACCATCAATTTGATCAGAATAAATGTTATATATCAGGTCGCTTTTGATGTAGACTTCATCAAATATTAATACAACCTGTTTTAAATTTTCGCTCATACTGCTGATTTTTTCTTTAATACTTGAGAAAATATTTACATTGAACCCAGGACTTAAATGTTTAATAGGTTGCCACCTCACTAATGATGCTTTCGACGGTAGGTTTAAGTTTAGATTTTCTCGTAAATATTTATAAGTAGCGGACGATCTATAATAAATGTTTTGAGCCAGAAGCTTTTGGTTGCTAGGCCATTTCTCGTTTTTCGATCTGTAACTTGTTAACATTTTACAGAAGGTTTTGGAATTTTCGTGAATGGTCAACTGATCAATAATTTTGGTCATTTGCTGTTTCACATATTTCGGTTTGCATACATGTACGAGTGATTTCTTACGTCTATATCTATTTATTTGTTGTTTGTAATTATTACGATTCCGGTTTAAATCGGCTATTTGCTTTTCCTTTAAATTTATAATTCGTAACGATTCATAAAATTTTAATCTGTAATAATTTTCGTTTTTTATGTTCCGTAAACAATTTTTGCAGTTAGGAGGATTAATTTCGACTTTAGAGTAGTACGGTGGTTCTTCGAAGACCGAAATGTCACTTTGGATATTTTCCTTACCATTCTCACTCGTGAATGGTAAACTATAGGTTTTTCCAGAGAAGCGTGTGCACATATCGGTGTCACTGTAACAAGTTTCGTCAATTTCTGAAATATTATCAACTGATAACATCGTTATCATTGACACGTTATCATCATCGGAAAAAGCGTCGAAATCATCTTGTAAATTTTCGGTTGTGTTACCTACTGGCTTATCGCCCAAATTTTTAGTAGGGACAGCATTTCTTCTTAACCCCGTTTTAGTGAAATATTTCTTTTCAAAATGTTTCTCCCAAACCCTGATATTTTTAATATTCACATTACAATATTTAATCCACTCATTATATTTTTTATTACACTTGTTTAATTTAAAAAGTCGAATATTTTTACGTTTAGACGAATCACAATTATCTACAGCACACCTAATTCCACTTTTTCTCCTATCAAGATTGATCTCCATTATTTTAAGATCACTTCTTTTAAAATATTTAAACAAATTCAATAATAAACAGAAACTAATAACTAATAATAAATATTTATATTTAACCAAATACGTAATACAATAAACTAATTTTCAGTTATTCGCTAATATTGTTATCACTTTTCCGATCAAATTTAAGATTTTATTTTATTCGATTTTACTATAACCATGAATATTGTTTTGGTTATTACACGTTTTGTATTCACACAAAAGGAGTATTTTTCTGTTTCTATTGCATTTACTACATTTTACAAAAATGCAATTATACAAATTTTGGGAATCCCACAATACAATGCACATGCATAGCTAAATGTGGAAACAGTAGAATTGAATAAGTAAATACATAGTAAAAAAGGAAAAAATATGTATGGATTTATATGTATAATAATGTGTTAGTGTATATACATATTTTGTATTCGTCAAATGAAGGAAATAAATAATCTATTTTAAATATTGCGTTTCGTTTCGTAGCTAAATGCATTTATTTCCTTCACTGTGCTGATCGAATTTTTATGGTTGTTTTATTTTACGTTAGATGGAATTTGTGTAAACTGTATGAAAATAATTTGTAAAGGTTTTTTTCTGCGATTGGGGTTACGGTTGAAGCTTACTCAAAATAATTCACACCGTAAAATGGAGCCATTGTTTTTTTTCAAAATTTTGTTCCTATTGATTCATCTGGGTTATCTGTGATCAAACACAATAAGCTGTTTCTCTTTCAACGTATCAACTCACAATTTCCCCTTTTATTTACGTTTTTCTTTATTACATTAAACATCTGTTTTATTTCTTTACACACATATTCGACTCTTTCTTTTAACCTCAGTTTCCCAAACTTTTATAACCCATAAACCAATACATTATATGCTCAACAGACAAATGATTTTTAATTAAATTTCTTATAAATCGAACTTTAGACTGACAACAGTCTACGAACATATGCATTATATTTGCGTTGCGTATTAGTGGCGTTTACGTCTCCGACAATCGTTGTTATATCACAGTACCAATGGCTATATATTGGACGCATCTAGCATAACTGCTAATTTAGCTTCCGAAACAGGGTGTGCAAGAATAACGGCGTATTTTAATATAATTTTACATAGTTCGAGTGTGCTACTGCTTTCGACAGTATAAGCAACTTTTCTTTTATCGTCTTTTTGACTTCCTTTGAGCTAATTATTTAAGACTGTTTGATCTTCTGCAGTATTCAGAATTAATTTCCTATAAAAGCCTTAATTGTCTGAGGCCTAGGAATGCCACTTATAGCTTCAACTTTCGATTCGGATGATTTCATGACCTCACTCGGAATTTCATTTCCGAGAAAAGTAATGTTAGGCCTATACTAGCAAATAGGTTGTCTAAAAACCTAATGAATACATCTTTGAAATGACTGCGCGGCATTTGATCAGAATGGAATAAGGATCGGATTTGGTTTGTGAATTCAGCTTGCGATAGTCGCCGCAAGGACACTATGATCTATCAGGAGTATGTCGAATTCCTTTTTTGCGATGTCCAATTTCTCCGGAGGTAATTTTCGCACGGGTATCCCGTGGTGGAGATAACGTTTGGAACTTTCAATTTGTCCACCGTTATTTCTTTATACAGACCTAATAATTCGAAAATATCCAAACTTAGTGCCTCGGAGGAAATTGCCTTCGACTCGGAAGATGGCCCTGCTATTGCTCCATTAGGGTCCAAATTTAATTTTAAAATTTTACTGCCCGACGTATTAATCTGGGTGGAATTAGCGGTGAATAGTTTAAAATTACTTTTATTATTTTTTTCATACATGTAACAGGGAATGTCGGACACGTCTGCCTGACCGATGTGAACTTGGCCCGAAGAACCATCCCGAAAAAAAAACCATTTCAAAAAAATTGTATGTGTCCTCGCTAAATTTACAAAAAAAAAGCCTTACAGCACGAAAAAAAAGAACACCTCGTCCAGAAAAATATTTTATTTTTACCTGAAATAAGAAAAAGTATACGAATATGTATTCATTTAATACAAACTGTATTTATTTTGTAGAAACTAAAGAAGTGTCTAAACAAATAAATTATTTCATTAAGTTTTTTGATGTTCGATATTATAATTTTGTAACTATTAATATTGCAAAGTAAACCACGTTAAATAATATAATTTGTATCAAATGAGAGCAAATTTTACATTGTACTGTTATTTGGACAATAAATGAATTCATTTTTTTGGCTTTATTTCTTTTTTCAGTTTGATTTCAGATTATTTTGTTAAAATTCTAAACATTATATCTAGCATCTTCAATCCGTCCCAAACATCGGCAAGTGACACGTGCTTGGTATAGTTAGTGTTAACGAAATTACATTCGTCGCATTTCTCAACCAGGTCAAACTAAGTGTTTATGGCTGTTTGATTTGCGCAAAGACAATTTTTTTTGTTAAATTTACAAGTGATTTACCTATTGTACCGCCGATCACAGGGATTGCCCCCCACATCGGCAACTGACACGTGCTTGGTATAGTTAGTGTTAACCAAATTACATTGGTCGCATTTCTCAACCAGGTCAAAGCAATTATTTTTGGCCGTTTGATTTCCTCTCTGATTCGAGCTTGTTTGTTTGTTTTTATCCTTGCAATCTGTTCTGGGGCTCGAGGCACTCCCAACTTTTTCGCAGTTCGCTTTTTACGTCCTACCTTACGCCTTTTACTAGCCAACTCGAGGACGTACGGCTATAGACCCGTTTTCGTTTTTACCACCTGCACATTGCATTGCTTCATGCCAACCTATAGAGCTGACATGAAAGGTGGGTCGGCCCATGGATTCCGCACTCTCAACAGGGGGTCATATATGTGTTCATCTTCATCACCGATCGTATCAGTGATGAAGATGAACACATCTATTCGAACCCGGGATTCGAACCCGGTACCTCCCGATCCAACCGCCGCAGCTTTAACCTCTGCGCCGTTTGCTCGGTAATTGGTTCAAGCTTTTTGAAGGACGGTTTTTTTGAGGATAGATTTTTGATCATGTCAAATGACAGATTTTAATTTTGTTCAGGTCATACTGACAACATCATAAAAAAACCGTAGCGATTTAAATTTTTTTTCTTTAAATGTTAACGGAAGAGGAAAAGCCATATGGAAGGTTTTGAATGTGATTTTAACACTTCCATTAGGCATAAAAACCTCTTCCATAACAATAATAAATAATTTATTTAAAAAATAATTAATAATTCTTATTCTTGTTTCT
Organism: Tipula vernalis; assembly: GCA_958295665.1. NCBI lineage: Eukaryota > Metazoa > Arthropoda > Insecta > Diptera > Tipulidae > Tipula > Tipula vernalis. The sequence goes on from OY282560.1 coordinate 358,426,167, forward strand.
TCTGCTATATTAAAATATACAAAAGTCAATAAATACAAAAAAATATAATCCATTTCTTAAATTTAACCGCTAATTCAGGAACAATATTGATTTAGGAACATTTTCTCGTCTTATCAGGTACCGTCGTGTAAGGAAAGCTTGTTTTGATGATGTACATAATAAAAAAATTAAAGAAAAGCTGGTTAGCAAATTCTTAAAAATTGATCAAATAGATTCATTTATTTGTACTAAAACTCCCATTACATTAGTAAAATAAAAATGTGTAGCAAAAAAGTATTATCGTGTGAACGCAAACTTAAATATTTAAATATTTCATTAGATACTTTTTCACTTATTATATACGTATAATGTAAACGTGGTTTGAGTTATTTCCTTAGATTAAGTTTATAACTGTGCTATCGTATGAGGGAAGCCCCTCACCCCCGTTCTTTAGTGTGAAACTGAGCTGAACTAGAACGGGCATTCGGTGGGTTAAAAACAAACAGAACATAATACACTCTTTTCATCTCACCGAAAAGTCACAGCGGAAAGGATTCGCGGATAGTGCGTAATTTGAGCAACCGCTCGAGGTTTCTAAAGTAGTAAAATTCAACCAAAAAAACGAAATGTATAAACACTTTAAGGAATGAAATAAAATATAAGCAGATAAGTAACAATTTATAGTTATGAATTTAATTAATTATTGTATAAATAATTAAATGGGGATCAATTTCTTCTGCAATCAATTTCGTATTATCGAAACGTATGAGCTCAAATCGTCATATTTCTCCCATTTATTGTTCCTATTGCCGTAACTAATGTAATGCCCATTGCCAATATTTTTGTAATGTACAAGAGAAGTTATTTGAAAACTAGAGCCTGCAATGGTTATTTGTTGTTCGATATCTGCAATTTTTGATTTGCTAAGTAAATTATCCTCTGTATAAATGCATAATATTTTCTGATACTCCCAAAATTCAATTGCCATAGTTTTTTGACAGTTTGAACAAGACTTTACTGGTATTTTATCCATACAATTACTAATTTGGGATATTCCAAATTTTTTAAGTTTCCATAAATTAACATATATCGCATTTCGATGTTCTAAGTGGGAAGTTAAGCAATCGGGACATTTAAATTGTACAATGATGCTCGGAAAACTTGTTAATATTTCTTTCGCAACATCCATAATATTACTATGACAGTTCCTATTCTCTCCAAAAATTTTAATCAATAGCTGTTTTCGTAACTTATACGCTTCTTGCAAATTATTACTCAAAATATTATTAAGCAGCTTTTTAGTTCTGTTTTGTTGTGTAGAATCACAGAGAATCGATATTTTTTCTACGGCAACTGCTAATGATTGTAATAGGGAATCAAAAGCGCAAGTGTTAATAAAATAATCACAGGCTTTACTTCCATTTTGCAATACCGGTAAGGTGTTTATTTTAGAACGTGCTACTTTTTCTTTAGGTAAGATCTTTAGTTTAGCTATTGATTTTTGCCGTTCAGGCGTTTGATCTTTTAGTGTTAACTTATTTCTTTTTTTAGGGTTTTGGCTTAAAATTTCCATTGTAGCTACGTTACGCTCGCTCTGTGATAAATTGCATATTTGGTTAATTTGTTTTAAATCAAAACAAGTCCTTCTACTTTTAGGGGTCAAATCATATAAATGTTTTCCTTTCCATACCGATTCTTTATTTTGGATATCAAAAAGTGTGGGTTCATTTTGTTCTATTTCTACAGAAGGTGGCGGCAAGTGACCCTGAATTTGTTTATTTTTACAGGACGATTTTGGAATATTGTTTGAAATAAGTTTATAAATAATTTGGTTTCTTTTATGTATTTCGCGAACGAACCGACCTACTTTCGTTGGGACCTTGCCAATGTGCTTTGATGTTTTAAACCTCCGTTTTATAGTAGCGAAATAATTTTCAACGTGGCTATTGGAATGTCGTTCACCATCTTTCAGTATACCAGTCCATAGTGGTAAATAAGCAAAATATTTTTTTAAAATTAAATCAAGAAACTTCGGACTGTAAAAGCTGTTTAATCCACCAGACCCTAAATTACTGTCATTATCTAAACTAGCCAAGTCACTTATCAATTTAAGGTCAACATAAAATGGGCTTTGCAGATATAAAGGCTCAATATTACTTCTAGTTACAGATTTACTAGGATTCCCAATTTTTAGATCACTACTATCTTGATAGTCTGATAATGTTAAAATTGTGTAAGTTAAAACTTCCATTGCCTCTTGCACTTTTTTCGTGATATACTTAGTTTTTAATATAATTGAAAAATTTCCCCAAATCTCTTTGATTTGATCATAACACCTCGACATGAACAATGACGCGAAAATCTCATTAATTAATTTTTGGATACACTTGAAATATCTGTTAACATCTTGCGCTATTGTGTGAGTGAAATGGGAGCAACAAAGGTAAACTTTAACAATAGTTTCTTGCGACCTAACGTTCGTGACATTTGTAACCCAATTGTGAGTAAGGGTCAAGTATTCTATTATATCCATTCGATTGAAAGCATGCATTATTGAGTTAAGCTCGGCGAACGAAAAATCTATAACCACAGCATTAAAAATTGGTCATTTCCGGCAATTCTTTTCCAAAAAAATTCGATAAGCATATAACCAACTCCCAATTGTGGTTACTGAATGGCTGGAACTGACCATATCAGTAATGGGAAATGGTGTTGCGGAATCAAATGTATTCCCTTTTGCAGCTGTTATTAGAGCATAATAAAGAATTTTCTTACAATTCTTGTATGGTGCTCTTATAAGGCTGCCTGTGGCATCTAAGTAAACTGAAAGTTCTTTGTTCGGATGAAGGTCACACATAAGATTCAATACTTCGGTTTGCATTAAACTATAAGTGATAATGCAAAATGGCCGATAACATATTAGTTGAATATACGGATCAATACCATCTGACTTGTTCTTTTCGTCACAAATGTCAATAAAATCATTTGGCGCGTTATCGTTCATTTGTAAAGCCTCTGATCTAATTTTCCGTAGGACGTCATGGGATTTCACCTTTGGAATACTATTTGTTTTTGCGACTAAATCTAGATCCTCTTTATTAATTAAATCTTCTGCTACCTTTTCTACTGAGCTAGTAAGTAATTTTTGCTTGTAAATTTCTCTATCTGAAGCCGCAGTATTATGAAACTTTTTAAAGGGATGATTGATTGGACAAACTGTACTATATACATTAAAAACACCGCACGTTAAATTTGAATTAACAAGCTTGAATTTTCTGCAAGGGTTTTCACTATTTTTATGACCGCAATACGCCCTAATTGTCAAATGATTTTTTAATACATCATACCCCTTGATATATATCAAACAACCACTTAATTTTGTCAAATGATTCGAAATTACAGAACTATAATTAAACGGAACCAGTTTTTTATCCTTAATGGAGTAAATTTTAAGCCAAATGTCATCCGGGATTATTAATTGATCTTCTAACAGTTTCATTTTGTTAATATTGTTTGGTCTTTTAAAATTAAAAACATTCCCATTAGTGTCTGCATTCTTTTCAACAGCAAAATCAGAAGTAACAGTTATCTGCCTTGCATCAAAATCGTTAATATTATCTACTTTGTTTTTACCTATACATTCTACATTGAGATCAGCAAAGTCCACTAATTTTCCATCGGAAATATTATTTAAAGAAATTTGTTCGGAAGAGGGGCAAATAACTTTCAAGATACTGCCAATTGAATTTATCTTAGTAACTCTATTCAAATCTAATCCATTTGCAAAATCTGGTACCTCTATTCCTTCTGCATCAAAAATATAAATATTTTCTACTAAGTTACCGTCAAGAGGTTCTATATAACACATATAACAGCCATAAACACTTAGTTTGACCTGGTTGAGAAATGCGACCAATGTAATTTGGTTAACACTAACTATACCAAGCACGTGTCAGTTGCCGATGTGGGGGGCAATCCCTGTGATCGGCGGTACAGTACGTAAATCGCTTGTAAATTTAACAAAAAAAAATTGTTTTTTATAAATACTAGTTTGTGTCTCAGATAAATATTTTATATGTTTCGGGATGGATTGTTATTTTTCTACATTCTTTACATTTTTGGTGCTGTAAGGCTTTTTTGTGTTTAGTCGGGACATATTTTAAAAATATTTAAAAGGCTTTTTTCGGGCTGAAGAGGCTTTTCGGGCTAACTTCACATACATGTCTGCCTGTTAATAAGATGACAATTATTGTGGCAAACATCGCTGGTCGTCGCATCAACGACAAGCCAACGTTTTCCGACTTATAACCAGAAAACTTTTGTGACAAAAAATTATATGGTGGCGTACATTTATGGGCCCTATCACCAAATTTAAAGTGATACCAACACATTGGATGTCTCGGATTTCCATTACTATCCTGTTCCACCTGTGCAATGTTGTATCGATAAAAATTTGACGCTCGACTTGGCGAACGGCTTCTAACCTTTTCTGTGCCTTACTTCTTGTACCTATAAAATCGTATCTGCCATACATGCTAATTTATCCAAGGTACTTTCTCCTAAACTTGTTAATATTGGTGAGACAATTGCTGGCTTCAACACCAATTGATAGAGGTATCAAACATCGAAATCGGAGAACAATTGCTGATTTTCGATTTTTCGGGCCACCAGTTTAAAATAGTTTGAGCAGCTCTGATTTCCATCCAAATAGTGTACAAATAACTAATTCCAGTTTTATTCCACGTTGTTAACTTATGGTTTATTTATCATATATGGTATACAATGACATAAAATGTATAAACTTCTTTATGTTCTTCATTTCTGTCTCTGCGTGCGAGGTTATGCGGCGTTTCATTACCACATACAGAATATTGTAGTCTGCGGTCATTAAAATATTATGTCGCGCAATTAAAGTAAATAACGATTTTACCTGTTTTAGTGGACAGGTAATATTTGGGAATAATGCAATTCTGAGCATGTTGAAGACAACTTTTTGTTTTTCAAGGCCGTTCAAGATCGTAATTTACGGCAAATTGAATACAACTCACTAAATGAATACACAAAAGTTGTAATTTAATGTTCTAAGCACATACAGAGATGACCGTTAAATGGTCAATGTCTTACGATTAGTAGGTTTACACACAAAAGAAAACGAATTTTATTTTTTCTATTTTCTTTTGATCGGTAAACTTACCAATTATATAAATAAACTAGCTAGACCTAGTCTAACCATATAACTGATATTTTTATCGTAATGCATTAGTATTGTGTTACATTTGAAAGTGATAAGACAGAGGTTTTGTATAAACGAAAAATGTCGTTTTTATTGAAAATCGGGTTTGTGCTATTCACCATCATAGCGTTTATGATATGGAAATTAACGTACTGGTGGCGACGAGGAATAAAATCTCTTCGACCATCACTCTTGTTTGGCAATTTTGCACCAACTTTTCTCCTAAAAAAATCAATTGGTGTCCGCGCTCTCGAATTATATCATCAAACGGATGAACCATATATCGGTGCCTACATATTGTTACGCCCTACCATAATATTACGTGACGTCGAATTAATTCGAGCCGTGCTAATAAAAGATTTCCATCATTTTACATCGCGCGGATTTCACGTCGACGAAACGTACGATCCGGTGTCTGGAAATCTATTTACAATCGATGATTTTGAAAAATGGAAATCAATACGGCACAAATTAACGCCCGGATTCACCTCAACCAAATTAAAAACAATGTGCAACACAATGGTTGAAAGTGGTAATCTGGTGGAAAAGCATCTACTAAATTGTGTCGACGGTAGTGTAATTGAAATAAATGAAATTGCGGCTCAGTATACAACCAATTTTATTGTATCGGTGACGTACGGTATCGAAATCGATTGTTTCAACAATGAACAAGACAAAATATTTCATAGTGTTGGAAAACGTATTATGGGTCCATCGTGGCAGAGTATTTTTCGTTTATTAATTAAATGGTTGGCGCCGACTATATCAAAACTAACAAAACTACAAATTATTGATCCAGAGCTAAAAACATTTTTGTTCGAATTGTTTATTAAAACACTTAAGGTGCGGGAGGAGGGTGCTATAAGGCGAGATGATTTTCTGCAGGTGTTGACTGATTTAAAAAAATCGAATACTGAGAGGCCGTATACAATGAATGAGTTGGCAGCACAGGGAATCATTATATTTGTAGCTGGGTATGATACATCGTCGATTACGATTTCGCACAGTATGTATGAAATTGCAAAAAATCCAGAAATTCAAAAAATTGTACACGAGGAGATAGATACGACACTGGCGAAATACGATAATGTGTTGTCATATGAATGTCTACAGGAAATGAAATTTTTGGATTGCTGCATAGAAGGTGAGTTTTAACCAACCCTTACTTACAATTTGAATTCTACAATTTTTTTTTTTTTTATTTTTTATAGAAACACTTCGGATATATCCATCACTCCCGATAATAAATCGACAATGTTGCGAAGACTACAAAGTACCGGGCACCAATTTTACAATTAAAAAAGGAACCGCAATTATTATACCAATTCTAGCGTTACATCGCGATGCTACCTATTTTCCAGATCCACTCAAATACGATCCCAACCGGTTTGCTAATAAAGAAAATGCTAACAAAACTTTACCCTACTTTCCCTTTGGTGATGGTCCACGCAATTGTATTGGAATGCGTATGGCAAAATTGATGGTTAAAATTGGTCTCGTTAAAATGATGTCAAAATTTAAATACCATGTGGAAATGGATACGAGTAAACCACTCGAATTTATGCCACTTAATATAACTCTATTTCCAGGTAATGGTATTCACCTTCGGGTTAATAGACGATAATTTTTTTTTGTTTTTGTCAATATGTAAAGTACCTATATACTCAAATCCCATTAGTGGTAAAAGTTAATTAATTAAAAAAAAAACACGAAAGGAGCAAAGAATATTTTTTGAAAGGATTACAACATTTTTAATTAATATTCAAAGGTAGACTACGAGAGGTGAAAAAAATGTTAATTTATTGTGATCTATTCTTAAAATAGTTTTTCATTGTGCTCCTTTCGTCCGTTTGTCCGTACTTCTGCTTCCCATTTTTTGTTTGTTTTTTTAACTTATTTTGGTTAGGTTAGGTTTTTATGTTTCCTATGATAACACAATTTGAATGAGAATTTCTAACACATGATGATGTTCTCATAATTAAATTTTTCTTCTTCTTCTTCTTCCTATATGATGGATATCTATAGACACGAATCAGGCTATTTTACATTTTTTTTTTTCTATTATTACAATAAAGGTTCAAATAGAATAAACGAAACGTTTTATTTCATTTAACTCTTTGGTGCTGCTTATATTGATCTGTCAGAGTATTTGTACCTAAAATGCTTAGTTCCTTCCCCGAATATTGAGCAATACCGTCGAGCTAAAACATGTTCGGTTAAACCGCTGAAGATAACTTGAAAAATTAGCCGTTAGAAAAAATAATATTCGTCCAAGATCCAAAGTTGGAGACAAAAGAAGTTATGGCTACAGAATTAAACCAAACGAATTTTTAATTTCAAAAATTGAGCTACTGATTTAATAGTCAATTAAAGATCGGTGTTCAGATCAGTCAAAAAGATAATAAAAGCGCACTACTTAATCAAGATTTTTGGCAATAATAAAAACCGATTTTGAGTTACAATTAAACTAAAGTTTACATTGAAAATAGTTATTTAGTTTAACAATGTAGTTTAGACGTAACGACTGTGTCTGTGTTCTATGTTATTATTTTTGTTAATGCAGATGTCATGAAAAATTTTATCTGTGTCGAGTTTTAGTTTACGAAATTGAGCTACTGTTATTACTGTTGTTTGGGTTTTCGATAATTAAAAAATTCTTAAGATGGCTTCAACGATAATTATTTAATTATTAAAAATTTCTTAGGTTAGGTTAGGTTTAGGTGGCAGACTCATTGGAACCACTTAGAGCTGTTAACAAAAGCGCTGGATACTCCTGACGTCCATCCTACAGAAGTCCATCAGGTCCTTGAAGACGGGTGCTCCTATAAACTTTAGTCTGTTTCATGCCAGACGAGGGCAGGTGCAAAGAAGTACTGTCTCTTCCTCCTCTTCGTCCTTGTAACTACGACAATAGTCATGTGAGAAGACACCAAGTCTACTCGCATGCCTCCCTATGAGACAGTATCCCGTAATCACTCCAACAAACTTGGCTGAAGTGAGATCAGCTGTTTGGATCTCGCCAAGTCCAACTTTGGCCAGACCTGCCGAGTTAATACGCATGAGGTCATACTTGATCATCTGTCATTCGTTAGCTTCCCTATACTTATGAAATGTCCTGGTGGAAATTAAACTGATCTGCCATCTCGTTAAGAGATGAGAGACAGTTCTGGACTACTTTCAACCGGTGAGGAGGTATGATTGAAGCGCTTTAATGGCAGCCTGACTGTCCTTATATATGCGAATATCACAAACCTATATTACATTATACTTCAACCAGTCTACGACTTCCTTATGACAGTCACTTAAGCTTGAAAACTGCTACAGTAGTCGGGGAGACGGAAGGAGAGATTTAACTGAAGTTCCTCGCAGAACACTCCAGCCCCAACTTTCCCGTCCCGTTTTGAACCATTAGTAAAGAAGTTAACAATTCCTGGTTCCAAAACTGCACCCATCATCAAGTCCTCCCTGGATGGGATCCTAGTCCGGAACTTTGTGTCAAAATTGATTGTGTGAATTTGTTTGTTACACAGGAGTCAAAAATAGCAGAGTCTCCTGTGCCTGAGTAGATGTGCTCCTCAGTGCACCACTGATCCACAGAGAGATTGTTCTCTGAACTTTTGTCAACAGCTTTTGGTTGACAGTTTTGTCCAGAGCAGGCCACCAGACTATAACCCCATACAAGAGTGTGGGTCTGACTACTGCGGTATAAAGCCAATGTACGATGCGGGGCTGCAGCCCCCATCCTTTCCCAATGGCTTTTTTGCAAGAATATAGCGCTACCGTAGCTTTCTTTACCCTTTCCAGAATATTAGGTTTCCAATTTAATTTGCTATCCAAAACGTGACCCAAAAACTTCGCTTCAACTGTAAAAATCAAGCTAAACCTATTTAAAGTGGGAGGATTGATATGAGGAAGTTTATTTTTACTAGAGATCGGTTTTGTGTGAGTTCACATGCAACCCACAGCCATTGGCCCATAATGAAAGAATGCCCAAGGGCATTTTGCATAAGCTCACTAAGGGTGCCGGGATATTTGCCACAGACACCAATATTAACATCATCCGCATAGGCAACCACCTTTAAGCCACCGTCCTCCAGTCTTATCAAATTAATTTTAGGATACTAAAAAAAAACCGGAAAATCCTAACTTCAGCCTGAATGGGGTAACTTCTTCGTGGCTCAAGAGGATTTAAGAAGTATGGGTTAACTTCCGTGAGGAAATTATACTGTTAATAGCTGTCGGCTGACTGTAGACTTAATAAAGCTTTGACTTAAAATGATGTCTGTAGACTTAATACTATTCATCTGCCGAACGGTCAGCCTTTCAATAGGAAGCGTAGTGAGTTACTTCTTTCTGTTCACTTCCCCCGGTCGTGACTTCAGTCCTGGTTTTGTTGCTTCCAAGCCTATTAATTTGTAATTTGAAACCCCTAATTGGGGTTTAGCGCACAGTACAATGCTAGGGGCTCAGACAGGATTTTCCCTGCTGAATTACAGTACGACTTTCTCTACATCCGGGATATTTCGGGAATAAAGAGTTTTTTATAGTACCTCGTTTGTTATGTATATTAAAGACTGTACCAATTTTGGTATTTATCGGCATTTGTATCAAGGTTGCTGATGGTTGTCCACAGGGTGGGTACTCACTCCTCTGCCGTGGTTTTGGTCATTGACGAGCTACTTGTTAAACTACAGCATTCTGACTTCATTGTCCAAAGTTATGCTGATGATATTGTTGTTACAGTTTCAGACAGATATTTGAATGTATTGGCCGACTTTATGCAATAGGTTCTACTTATAGTGAAGGTATGGTGTATTGAGAATTGCTTGCACGTTAATCCATCCAAGATTGATTTAATTGTCGTTACTAGGCGTAGGAATATTGAAGTTTTCTCTGTTCCCTTCATCCGACCATATAAAACATCTTAGTGTCTTCTTCGATAGTAAAATTCAAAACGACCCTTTTGAGAAATCGTGGGGTCTGAGCCCCAAAATGTTAATATTTATTTATAAATCGTTGGTTTTATCAATCCTATCATACGCCTCCATTGTCTGGTGGCCAATGGTTAAATTAAAGACTTAACAGACTGCAAAATATTGCTTGTTGCCTTCTTTTTTGATGGCTCTTGCTCTGAACTTGGTCAGATCTTTTATTAGTTTTGGTGCGCACTGCACTGTCTTTCAGGCAGAATTAAAAATTTTGACTCATAGTGTTATTGAGGCTTTAATCCTTGCTGTTAATAATAAAAATATTTTTTCTTTGTACGGTTAGTAAAGCAGCTGACCATTTCCAAACATGTTAAGGACTGTAAACATTTCAGCAACTTAACATTTTTTGTTGTTTGTGTTTTAAACTTAATGTTGAAAAACGTAAAGCTTGAAGTAAGTCTGATATGTGTAAAAGCTTTAAGCTCATTAAATATCTTTACGGTAAATATGATAAGTTGTGATTATCTGAAATAGAGTAATAATAGAGGCTTACTTAAAAATTTTAAACCAGATTTAAGAATAGATGTTGAAAGCGTTTAGCAAGAATAGCGAAATGCCAACAAAGATTAGGATAATTTAAAAAACACAAAAAGCCCTTCTTGACTCAAAAGGCCAAAATATATTTTAAAATGTTATTCCTTTCCGGAGGGTTACTTTTACGTCGGTTGGAGGAGGGGAGCCGACTGACTCTTTCAGTGAATATAGTTTAAATGACTTTTTTTGAATCTTTAATTTCGCTAAGTTTCTAATTTATTTGTGTCAACACTTTTATTAATCGTTGAAATGTAACAACGCAAACATTAGCATTACTAAAGGGCACATCAAATGTGATTAGTTAGGCCAAATTAAATAACGCAACCAACATAAATGAAACTTCACACATCAAAAACTAGTTCAGTTGATTTTAAATATCGAACAAAATGAGAGTAGCGCTAATAATGCTCGTTTGCTTAATGTGTTTGGGAATTGTGGCCGGTCAAATCAATACTACCGCTGAAGTAAATTTTTGATTTCTTAATACGGTACAATTTTAAACGGTTATACCATAATTTATAATTTTTTTTGGCAATATATTTTCAGATGCACTCGATTTGTCAAGAGAAATGCCGTAAAAGTAAAACAAATATTTCAATATGCTTCAGGCGGTGTATGGTTGAATTTAAGCGAGGAGGATAATTTTATTGAATAAAACTTGGTGATGGGTAAATAATTTTATTTTTAATTTTGTTTTGTGCTTGAATCAAAGAAATCTTTTGACTTAATCGTATAATCGAGAACGAAAACGGCGGTTTTGACCGTTTGTGGATCAAATTTTCGTATAGGGCATCGGCCTGTATTTCATGTATCATGTTAATTTGTACATTTCCTGTAATAACGATGCCAAAAACATTACCGTACTGTGATCCATTCTAGGCTGAAATCTCACTTTAAATTCCATCCGCACAGCTGTTTCACCAATTTTAAAACATTCTGTTCACAGTCATTACGGCTTTTGTGGCTCTTCTAACACTCAATCTAACACTAGGTAGGGACTGTCACTACAGAGTTCGAGTGTCGCTTGTATTAAGAGAGGTTTAGGAATGGATAAATTTGATTGCACTTCTTTTTGAAACTGCAATCTCTACAGCGAGTCACACAATCGTAAAGCATGAAGAAGTCAAAACTAGTGATTCAAGCGGTTTAAATTGTGGACATGCCTCAATCCATATCTTACTATCCATGTCGAGCACTTTTAGATTCAGGGTCACAGGTTTTTTTTATTACAGAATAGTGCCTACAGATATTAAACATAAAACGAAACGTGACTAGAGATTCGCGATCAGAGGCCCCAAAAACCCCCTGAATAGAGAATTTGGGATCAATTACTTGGCAATAGGCTTCACTGTACGATGTTACCGTGAAGTACTGACTGGACAATTATCTACGAAAGCAACTGGAAGCAGCTATAGAATCGTTACCATTAGCTACTTGCAAAGAGCATGTAATGGGCATTTCTGGGGACCCATTTCAATACAATTTCAAAACATGACTTTCAGTGATTCACTAGGTTTGTGCAACAAAAATGAAAGCATCTTTAACATTGAAGGTGGTAACGAAACGAATTTTTCGCAATAAAAACCCAGTGCCTTTCGCAATAGTCAGCTGAATCGATCGATCGATTACTCCGATTTCACCGCACAAATCGTAGCTGTCAGAAGTAAGGACGGAAGAATACCAACTGAAGAATATTGGAACCGAATAAGTACCAACTGCCAATGTCGGAAGAAATCTTCTAGTAAGCTGAGGCAATACCGAGTGTTCAGCAAAATCGACGTATCCGACGCCCTTCTACAGGTAGAGGAGTACTCGGATCTGTGTATAGGTTGTGGGGGAGAAAGAATTTCGGATTAATGACCCACTGTTGCAGCTGCATGATAAAGAGAAAGTTTCATAGTTAATTAATAAATATCGAAAATGTTTTGCAAAGGATTTAGCGGAAGTTGGGCAAGCCGAAAGGCCTGCAGTTGGTTATTGAGGTAAATAAGTTGAAAGTTGCAGTAAGACCCATTACAAAATATAAAATAGAGTTAGCTTGAGCAACAGCAATATAGAAGGAGAGATACGATGTCATCAGTAAAGCGGCCAATGAATATTAAATTGGCGATTATGTGATGGTTCAGACCGAGGCTAGAACACAAATAAAACATAAAGATGTATCATGACCGGTTTTGTGCTAACTAATTTATCGTATATTGATAAGAAAAAGTTTTAATGTAAGTTGTAATCGGATGCCGTTTTAATTTTTATAGGTTTTACTAGTAAATATTTGATAATAATTTCGGTTCCAAAACTTTCAAATATCCAACGGATGTGTAGTTTAGAAATGGTGTTGTCTTGTTTTTTTTCTCTTTATAATTTACAGGCATTTAAGTTCAGACTTACAGCTATTTTGCTATTTTGCGTGAAGCTTGGTCGAACACTCTCTAAATATTCAATCAAAGTGATATTGTGAATTATTATTAATAATTCCGTTGAATAAATAAATTCGTTTGTCAAAAATTTGAAGTGGTTTATTCACAAACCAATGATTTGAACCTTTAATATTTAATTTAAATTTATTTGAGAATTTTGAGAAATTACGATATGGATTGGGTAAGTACAAATATTATAAAAACGTAAAACGTAGAAATTTATCGTATCTAATACAAGACGTGATGGTGGAGGAAGTAGCATTAAATGTTCTAGAATGCAAGGTACCGAGTTCGATCCTAAGTAATGTATGCGGAAACTAAAAATGATTTACAAATATAATTTTTGGTTTAAAAAAATTCAAAATATTTCAATACGATGAAAAATTACGCTAAAATTCTCATAAATGCAATAAAAATATTAAATAATTATTTTAACAAAAAATCGCAAGAGTTTATAAAATTGGAACCTCTGACATTTTGCACAAAAGTACAGCAAACGCCATCTTTTAAGCTAAACCATATAATTTAGTACTTTTAGCAGAAACACTTTGTACTAAATATAGTACGTATGTCGTAACAGAGATGTCACCATAACGCTTTTATAGAAACATTTGTTTCTTGCCCTGCTCGACTTCATAAAACCAACAAAATTATTTTAACTAGTATATGATGTGATAGCCGATGCAGTAGGGTGATGGAGTGAGTTAGTTTTTGAAGTAGCGCCGAATTTTCTATCAAGTGTCAAAATAATCGAACGATACTAGTCTGTTGGGTCAATTATTACAGGATCCAAAACCTATTATTAGAGGTACGAACCACTTCAATGCAGGACTCTACTACTATAAAAAGGAAATTCCCCATCCTTAGTATCTTAGAAAATTCTATTGTAAAACAAAAGGTGCTTAACACCACTGATACTTTAACAGCGCTAAGCTCAGTAACATGCGCTAACTGTATTTTTATTTCGAATTTATTTGAGAATTATGAGAAATGGCGATATGGGTAAGTACAAACAAATATTGTTGTTGTCATCAATCTAACATCGTTGTCATTGTTTTTTTATTTTGATTGCATAAAACGTAGAAATTTACGGTAAGTAGCATAACATGTGACGGGAGAAGTAGTAGCGTGAAATGCTATTGAATCAAAGGTACCGAGTTCGATCATCAGGCAATGAATTGAGTAAAATGTAATTTTTGATATTTTATAAGGTACAGATTATTTCAACACGATCAACGGTCAAATTTCTGAATTGCGGATATTGCAAATAACAAAAAAATTCGAAGAAAAGAAAATATAAGTAATTATTAAAAAAAAATGCGCTACTTTATAAAATCGAACCTCAGACACTTTGCACAAAATTAAAACACACGCCATCTTTTAAGCCTAAACAAAATATGTTAGCACATTTAGCAGAAACACTCTGTACTAAATTTCGTTCGTATGCCCTAACAGAGATGTCACCATATCCATATTACAGATTATTTTTTTTTTTTTTGCTCTTTTCGATTGCATAAAACAAACAAATTTATGTTACCTAGTATATGATGTGGTAGCTGAGATGGTAAGGTGATGGAGTGGAGTGATAAAGGTCCGGGGTTCGAGTCCAAGTAAAGCCAAAAAAAAAAATTTGTTTTTAGATGAAAAATTGTTAATTGGGGATAATCCGAGAAGATTATCGGGATCGAGATCGCTCAAAAAAAAATTTGGTAAAATTCGTGGAAATAAAAAAAAAATCCAATTTTTGCTTAAAAAAAAAAAAGTCGGAAGTTCAAGAATCGAACTCCAGACCTTTCGCACATCACTCCTTCATCTTACCACCCAACCACTCATCTCTATATAAATGTTACTCAGTTTTTCGTTTAAGTACTGATAAATTTGGACTTAGCGAAAAATCGCATAAAATTTTTTGTTATTATACCAGGCGAACAGAATTTAAAAAACAACACATTTGTCATCAACGTGACATTATTTTGTATCAAAGCGTGCCACTTCAAGTTATGTGACACTTGAACATACAAAATTAAGTCATATTGCTGACAATTCTACCTTCTTGTAATTTTTGTTCGCCTGTTAAAATGACAAAAATTTTTTGCGATTTTTGATGAAAAAAAAAAAATTTTGTTTTTTAATTTCTGCTCAACTGGTAAATAAAAATTAACTTTTTTTTTTTGAAAAGGCAATCATAACTCAATAGCAACCACCCAAATAGAAAATTTGGAGCTTTTTGTTACAAACAAAAAAAGTCCTTCCGCCGCAAGGATCGAACTCAAATTTTCTATTTGGGTGGTTGCTATTGAGTTATGATTGCCTTTTTAATTAAAAAAAGTTAATTTTTATTTACCAGTTGAGCAGAAATTAAAAAACAAAATTTTTTTTTTTTCATCAAAAATCGCAAAAAATTTTTGTCATTTTAACAGGCGAACAAAAATTACAAGAAGGTAAAATTGTCAGCAATATGACTTTATTTTGTATGTTTATGTGTCACATAACTTGAAGTGGCACGCTATGATACAAAATAATGTCACGTTGATGACAAATGTGTTGTTTTTTAAATTCTGTTCGCCTGGTATAATAACAAAAAATTTTATGCGATTTTTCGCTAAGTCCAAATTTATCAGTATTTAAACGAAAAATTGAATAGTGATTGTATAGAGATGAGTGGTTGGGTGGTAAGATGAAGGAGTGATGTGCGTAAGGTCTGGGGTTCGATTCTTGAAACTTCCGACTTTATTTTTTTTTTTAAGCAAAAATTTGATTTTTTTTTTATTTCCACGAATTTCACCAAATTTTTTTTTGAGCGATCTCGATCCCGATAATCTTCTCGGATTATCCCCAATTCACAATTTTTCATCTAAAAACAAATTTTTGGTTTGACTTTGGTTGGAATCGAACCCCGGACCTTCACCACTCCACTCCATCACCTTACCATCTCAGCTACCACATCATATACTAGCTAACATAAATTTGTTTGTTTTATGCAATCGAACATAGCAAAAAAAAAAAATGTATCTGTAATTTGGATATGGTGACATCTCTGTTAGGGCATACGAACGAAATATGTTATGCTACTTACCGTAAATCTCTACGTTTTATGCAATCGTGCAGAGCAAAATAAATGTCTCTGTTAGGGCATAAGTACCACATTTAGTACAAAGAGTTTCTTATATAAACAGATTTCTTGTTATAAACAGGATGCAGATAAATTTTTCGTTGCGTATTTGCAACTAATTGGTTTTCGAAATATATTCTTACCTCAAACGTACCTACCATTTTCTTTTCGATACCGCATTAAATTCTCATCCTGTAACCATTGTAAATTATAAAAATACAAAAAAAAAAGTCGATTCCGTATTTTTGTAGAATCGAACTGGAGGACCCATTGGACTATAATCTATCACGCTTCAGGTATCAACTCTTATGTTGATTAACATTAAAAATTTTATTTGATTTCCGCTCAACAAATTAAAAATCTGTGTCATTAATGCATAAGGAATAACTCATTACAGTCCTAAACCGTATTTCGTAGACGAATCATGTAAAAAATTTTTGACAGCTTATTGCGTTTTTATTGCGCGTTTTTTTATCCAGCCTTTTATTGCGTTTTTTGATTAATAAATATTGTAATTAAGTGATATTACGTGACAATCCAAATACTGATTTTTGAGTGGGCTTAATTTTGTCTTTATTAAAAATCCAACAAACACACACATTGCTTTCACGCCATCTTCATCTTCATCATTCGTTCGTTCGACACTCGACGCAAGCACCAATTCTCTAAATGTTCTCCTGCGCTGGCGGTTAAAATATTCAATTGTGATTGATTTGATCCCAAATCGACGGGGCTCATTTCAGCGTTATGAAAAAGTTGATCTCCTTCTTACAGTAAAAAATGTCATATTAATGGAACATTCGTCAGCGTCACATAAATCCACAGTGATAATATGGTTCCCAGCTAAATGATCAGCATAGTATAATGATGTAAATCGTTCCTCCTTAATTTTAGTATTAACAATTGGCTCAACGCTTCTTCGGTGTGTCCAAGAATTACCTGTTTAAAAAGGAGATAAAAAAAGTTAAAATTCAAATGATTAATATTGTTTTGTTTACTGTATACTTACATTGGCCGGTTTATTCACGCAGGTTGTTAAAAATCATTCAATTGGCCTTCCGCATTCAGTGTTATTTCATCTATGTGTAGCAGGAATAACTGGAATAAAGCAAAAATATTTTACGAATTAATAAAAAAGGTAATATTGGATCGGAAATTAGAACACGCAAAGATGGAAATTTGAAGGCTACAAAAGTCGGGATAGTGGCCCGGTACTTTTAGCAACAGCCCTAATAAAAGTACAGAATATGTTCGGTAGTTTTACTCTACTATGAGCACTGATCGATCCATGCTCACAGGCTACCTTCATCACAGAGCAAGCAGCCCATCAACAGATAGCGATAGAAATAAGTCCAAGATTTCCATCGATTTTCAAGATCGAAGTTAATGCTTTAGTTCTGAGAACTATCACTAAACAACTTCCAGACAAGAACTCATTGGATTTAGACAGTGAACTACAAAAAGAAGTAATCCTAGCCGACCCTACTTTCGATACTCCCGGACCTATTGATCTTTTAATAGGTGCCCATATATATAGAGAAATCATGTTAGAAGGTATAAAAAGGGATCCGCATCATAAGTGCATAGCGCAAAAATCAGAGCTAGGATAGATCATATCTGGTCGTCTAACTCAAACCAGCAGCATTTCAGTCACCCGATTAAATAGCCACGTCATATTAGCAGAAATAGACAAGCAATTAAAATGCTTTTGGGAATCCGAAGAACTGCATCCTAAACGAAGCCTAACTGCTAAAGAGATCGAATGTGACCAGTACTATGAAGAGACTCACAAGCGATTAACAAATCGACGATACGAAGTTCGAATGCCGCTTCACAACAACAAGCTCAAAGAAGTGGGAATAGGAAAATCTAAAAGTAAAGCAGCAGCTCGATTGCTTCAAATTGAAAAAAGATTGAAAAAAGATTTAAGAAGGATGAAGAGTTTAAGAATCAATATCACAATTTCATGAACATGTACATCCAGTTGAACCACATGGAACTAATTAAAGATGATACGGGAAAAGATGCTTCTCAGGTTTATTACATGCCACACCATTCTGTCATAAAAGAAGATAGCACAACTATGAGATTGAGGGTAGTTTTTGACGCTTCCTGCAAAACAACAACAGGGACATCACTAAATGAAATGATGCATGTAGCTCCAACCTTACAAGACAACTTAACAGTAATATTGATCAGATAGAAAAAACATCGTTAAGTGATTGCAGCGGACATTGAGAAAATGTTCAGACAGATCAGAATAGCCCGCAAAGTTCAAGATTTTCAACGAATCCTGGTGATCTGAGACAAATAAGCCAATGAGCAGTTATAGATTAAAAACTATTACATACGGAACATCGTCTGCAACTTATTTGGCTACAAAAACTTTACAACAATTAGCCATTGATGAAGCGTCAAGATATCCAATTGGCTCAAAGATGGTTCAAAATGATTTCTATGTTGATGATCTTCTATCTGGAACTACTAAATCTCCTTTCCGGTGGAGGTTTCAACCTCAGAAAATGGTCCAGCAATGAAAAGGCGCTATTAGAAGAGCTTCCAGAAAATCTGAAAGAAACTGGACTCCACACTATAGAATTTAGTGATACAGTGAAAAGGACTCCTTTGGAACTCTTCAACAGACACCTTTCAATTCAAAGTTATTTTGCCAGGATCTAAAACAACAATATCCAAACGAACAATCTTATCAGAGGCATCAAGGCCTTTCGATCCGCTAGGACGGTTAGCACCAGTGGTGATCCAGGCAAAAATTCTACTCCGGTATAGGATGGGACGAAAAACTTTACTTAAATCTTGAAAACAGTTGGTTAAACTACAAAATGGAATTACCACGTTTAGAGGAAATCAGAATTCACCGTTGGATAAATTACAACAGTGACGCCAAAATTGAACTACATGGTTTCGATGACGCCTCGAATCAAGCATATGCTGCAGTGGTATACAGTAAAATAAACAACCAAATCACAATAATTGCAGCCAAAACAAAGGTTGCACCGTTAAACCAAACAATATCCCTACCAAGATTAGAGCTCAACGCCGCATTGCTACGTTCTAAATTGCTCAGAAATGTCAAACATGCACAATACCATAAGACTTTTGTGGCGAACAGAATAACAGAGATACAAGCCATCACCGATCCTAACCAACGGCATCAAGTGGTCTCTAATGAGAATCCTGCTTACTGTGCATCTCGAGGATTAAACCCAGTTCAATTATTAACCCACAAAATTTGGTGGCAAGGGCCAACATGGCTAAAGGATTTGAGCTTTCCAATAACTAAAATCAATAATGAAGAAATGGAATAAGCGGCCACAACAGGAAAAAGCCTGTGATTGAATTCGATAGATTCTCTTCGTTTCAACGGCTTGTTCACAGCATTGCATACTTTCTACGACTTCCATCAAATGCAAAATATAAAAATAAAAACTCCCATTTCAAACCAGAGGAACGGAACACATCGCTAAGGGCGATAATCAGAGTCGCACAGCAGGAAGTTTTTGAACCAGAATTAAAGAAGTTAAAAGCGAATCAGAACCTACCAAAGAATAGTACAATCATAACGCTAACTCCATTTCTAGACGGAAATGAACTACTCAAATTCGGAGGTAGAATAACAAATTCTAGTCTCCCATTTGAAGAAAAACATCCAATAATAATCTAGCAACTTTAGCACACCTAAGAACGCAGTATACATGAATGTATAGTCTGTACGAGAGCAAGGAAACTGGCGTCACACCAGCTAATGGGCATGTTACCAAAAGAACGAATAACACCAGCACCACCGTTCACTAACAGCGGAGTAGACTATGCTGGTCCGATTAATATAAAATTGTGGAAAGGCCGCTGTAACAAAACAACAAAGGGATACATTGCCAATTTCATATGCCTAGCCACAAAGGCAATTCATCTAGAACTTGTAAGTGACTTATCAACAGACGCTTTTTTGGCCACATACCGACGATTCATATCAAGAAGAGGAATTTGTCTGAAGATATTCAGTGACTATGGTACAAATTTGTTGGAGCAGACAAACAACTACAAAGGCAGGCAAAGCCAAAGGAAGCAGAAATTAAGGGTAAAATAGCTCAGATGGAAACTGAGTGGCACTTTGTACCCCCGGGAAGTCCTCACTTTGGAGGAATATGGCAAGCCGGAGTCAAGTCAACTAAATAACACCAACACAAAGTAATTGGAACTCAAACATTAACTTTTGACGAGCTCTCAACACTTCTAGCTTAAATAGAGGCATGCTTAAACTCTATGCCACTAGCTCCACTCTCAAACGACCCGATGACGGGTTTTTAAGTCCGGCACATTTCCTTATAGGGAGGGCCATCATATCATTGTCACAACCTGATATGGAGGGTATCCAAACCGTTACAAGATGGAATTTGCTCACCAAGCTCAGTCAAGGATTTTGGAAAAAATGGCGTATGGAATATCTCTCACGACTACAAAGAAGGCCAAAATGGTTGCAAAAGCAACCTAACATCCAATTGGGAGAACTAGTAATCCTCAAAGATGAAATTACAGGCTCCAAAAGCCAAAATCTTTTTTTAGAGATATGAACGGCCCGACACACTCCATATTATGTTCCCGTATTACGGCCTGTATTGCTAAATCGAGCAGACTTTGCTAAATAATAAAATTGAGAACATTTTCATTCATATATTTACTATTGCAGTCAGGCAGGCAACAGTAATGCTTATTAGTATTAAACTTTACAATTCCCATTCGGAATGTAATAATTTTTTTTAAATTTCGCAACTAATAAATTTAATTAATTAATTTTGAATTTGTTAATCTTTTTTTGTATCGCAACCATTTGCCATTATCTGAGCGACATTGGAAAGGCGGTTCCGGACTAATTCACCGCTAGTAATCGCACCGTAAGATATGAAATCGCTCCGCATTAATACTACGGAACACAAACGACCATTTACTTGACCGTATTGTTAAGTGTGACGAAAATAAGCTCCTGTATATGACAATCGTAAGTGATCGGCGCAGTGACTGAACCGAGATGATCCTTCTAAGCACTTCCCAACGGCAAGCGCTACCTGGAGAAGACATGTAGTCCGTGAACACTAGACTGTATCCAGAACCCCAAAAATCGAAAATCTGCAATTGTGCTCCGATTTCAATGATTGATACCTCTATCAATAAGTGTTGAGACCTGTAATTTTCTTACCAATAGATGTTTAGATCGCTCGAATATTGCAAGACATTACGAAGAAAATTTGATTTGATTGAAAATCCCTGAACTCTAATAGATCACAAATCCAGAACCCCAAAAATCGAAAATGTGCAATTGTTATCAGATTTCAATGATTGATACCTCTATCAATAGGTGTTGAGACCTGTAATTGTCATGCCAATAAATGTTTAGATCACTCGAATTTTGCAGGACATTTTGTATAAAATTTGGTTTTATTGAAAATCCCTGAACTATACTAGATCACAAATCCAGAACCCCAAAAATCGAAAATCTGCAATTGTGATCCGATTTCAATGATTGATACCTCTATCAATAGGTGTTGAGACCTGTAATTGTGTAACGGCGCCTTTTTGAACCAATTAAATAATCTACGTCAATTGCTTAAAAAACACTCATAAGATTGCCAGAATTACCAAAGGTGTTGGAGAATTCTTTGAGTTTTGTCTCTATAGTGGATTGATTTGACTAGTCCTACGGCTATAAATTCTAACGGTGGTGAGGTTTCGCGTTGCTCAGATACATTTGACCGTTCCTCACATTTTAACCTACAGAGCTCCATTTCCTGTTCTGGCTTGGATTTCAAATGGGAATCTTTGGGAGCTAAATTCGTGTCCGAATATTCTGCCGTCAGCAGATTACATAATATACTCCTTGAGTCAGTCGTACTACTAGAAATCCCTCTAGCTTTATACTCAACTTCCTGTTCGGAAATGGACAAATTGGTGAGGTACATTATAGGATTCGTTGAAAACTGTTAAAGAAATAGGCGGCTATTTCAGTTGCATGTGTTAAGCGGAAAAGCCACTTGGATGACTTATTAGGTCTACCACAAACAAATTTACGAAATAAAAATAAAAATGAACTTTAAAATCCGAACAAAATCTTAACAAATTACTGCTTCCTCATATGCATTGTAAAGACTGTGAAGGACGTATTCTGGCAGACACCGCTTGCAGAATCTGCTAGACACAATACAGAATTTACTGTACCAGGGTGGCCGCTCTATAAGTTTAAAGTGATGCCGTTTGGGCTGTGTAATGCAGCCCAATCCATGGGGGAATGGCATTTTGAACTGTTAGAGTTGGTTGCAGACTTTTTACGGATGGCGGGACTTACTATAAACATCGAAAAAAGTAGGTTTATGATGAAAGAGATCAAATACCTCGGCTATCTGGTCGGAGAAAATGGTCTAAAAACTGATCCTCAAAAAATTGATGCGTTACTTGACTTACCGGTACCGACAAACGTTAGACAGACAAGACGACTTCTTGGTATGGCGGGATGGTATGGCCGTTTTATAAGCAACTACTCAGCAGTAACAGCTCCAATAAGTGATTGTCTTAAGAAGGGTCGATTTCAGTGGACTTCTGAGGAACAGGTGGCATTCGAATATTTAAAAAAATGTTTGACTTCAGCTCCCTTCTTAATCAATCCTTCATTCGATGAGCCTTTTTTAATTAGATGCGATGCAAGAACGATGGAGGTAGGAGCGGTTCTGTTCCAAAAGGATAAGGAGGATAACGAAAACCCGATTGCTTACGTGTCCCAGAAGTTAAATAAAGCGCAGAAAAATTATACCATCACCGAGTTAGAGTGTTTGGCGGCAATACTCGCCATTAAAAAATTTCGACCGTATATTGAAGGATATGAATTCACTCTAATTACAGACCATGGCAGCCTAAAGTGGCTGATGAATCAACGGGACTTAAGTGGTAGGCTTGCGAGGTCGAGCCTTAAGCTTCAAAGATACAAATTTTCGATTGAGCAATGGGGTGCATGAAATAATAAAAAACTCTCCCCACTTTTTATTGTTCGGTTACCACAAGATCAACCACGGCCATGACTATAAGATACTACAGCAACTAGGTGAATTACGTGAAGGAGAGATATTATTACCATTACCTGATAGGCTGCAACTTATTCGTAGCAGAGCAAAAATTCAAATTGATGGACGTAACTGAATAATGAGATGATGTCGTGTTATAAAACTGTTGTGTGACTCTGTAGCCATATGAGGTAACTGTTAAGCAACGAGTAATATCTCATAACCTTCAGGTCCCTTTTACGGCCAACACGTTCTGGTTGGATAGTACTCAGTATCACTACTTCTCTAAGTTAACAATCCATGTAGCTGTGAATTTCCTGTAGGGTGATAATTTGGAATTTTCAAGCCTATCAATATAACCTGAGGCCCTGCTAACTCCCTCCCAACCCACGGAATATACCGATAAGGATTTCTATTTTACGAAACTATTCAGCTAATCAAAAATATATTGGGTCCCCGATACACACGATCGACTCATATGGCCAATTTGTACAATTTTATTCACTTGGCCGGTATTTATTATAATTGTCATGCCAATAGATTGTTGAGTCTAATACATTAGATGTGTTTAGATAGCTCGAATATTGCAAAATATTTTGTAGGAAATTTGATTCTATTGAAAATCCCTGAACTATAATAGATCACAAATTCAGAGCCCCAAAAATCGAAAATCTGTAGATCTGTAATTGTGATGCTAACGAGTGTTTAGATCGTTCAAATATTGTTTCACATTTTGTAGAAAATTTGATTTTATTGAAAATCCCTGAGCAATAGATTACAAATCCAGAACCCCAAATATCGAAAATCTGCAATTGTGATCCGATTTCAATGATCTATACCTCTATCAATAGGTGTTGAGACCTGTGATTGTCATGCCAATAGATATTTAGATCGTGTTCGTTAAATATTTGAATTATAATTACTAATGTTCGAATGTAGATGGCATATTATATGATATACTCGATCCTTCGTTTCAAATGAAATTAACTGTCTCTTTTGTAATGGTAAGCTCACGCTTACAAATTGTTTTAAATTCACTGATCCTTATTTCAAACCAGAAAAAGGTTTCGAGTTCGTGAAAAGGCATCAACTATGTACAAATTGCTTATCTGACAAACATCGGGTATTTGAATGTAAAGGTGGTCCAAACTAATATTAGCACAGACAAACAAACACTTGGCGAAAACACTTTGACGTATACTAGTAACGTCGATAAAAATTCATATTGTAAAAGACAAGTGTTATTGTCGACGGTCATCATTTGGGTTAGAACTCCAGAGGGTTATCAAATGAAATGCAGAGCCTTACTTGATAGTGGATCTCAGTCTAACTTCTTTACTGAGCGTATCTGTCAAATGTTGAGAATCCGTAAAACAAATGAATCTATAACTGTAGCGAGGATTAGCCAAAATAAAATTCACATACGACACACTGTTGAACTGAACATGGTCTCGGGTGTCAGAATTTTCGAGAGACCTTCAATTTCTTGTGTTACCAAACATTACAGGGTATTTGCCTTCTGAACCAATAAAATTGAATGTTAATTTTATCCCAAAGTCCATTGAATTAGCGGATCCGTATTTTTTTAATCCTGATAAAATTGATCTTCTTATCGGTGCGGAAATACATATCGAATAGTTTGCAATTACAAATAATGTGTCCATAGAACAAAAACAATGTGAAGAACACTATAAAGATAATCTACTTCGTGATTCGACTGGTCGATACAGCGTAGCGTTGCCATGTAAACCAAATATAGATCAGCTAGGACAATCAAGTCACAATGCTCTAAACCAATTTAAGTATCTTGAGCAAAAGCTCATTAAAAATCCTGATACACAATCATAATGAATACATACAATTTATGAATTACTATATCAAACTCGGCCACATGAAAGAGGTGATGAATGGTGACCAATTC
This sequence comes from Tipula vernalis, assembly GCA_958295665.1. NCBI lineage: Eukaryota > Metazoa > Arthropoda > Insecta > Diptera > Tipulidae > Tipula > Tipula vernalis. The sequence continues at coordinate 358,451,415 of OY282560.1, forward strand.
GATAATCAGCCTAAAAAGAAATATTATTTACCACACCATTCGGTCATAAAAGACAACAGTAGTACGACCAAACTTCGGGTTGTGTTCAACGCTTCGTCAAAGACTTCGACAAACCTATCGTTAAATGACTGCCTAATGACAGGGCCAAAAATCCAACAAGATTTATTTTGTATTGTTATTCGGTTTCGAAAACATCCCATAGTCCTTATAGGTGACATTCCAAAAATGTACCGCCAAATTCGATTGAATGAAGATCATCAAGATCTTCATACAATTTGGTGGCGTGATGATCCGACAAAAGTAATAAAATGTTACCGCTTATGCACGGTTATTCGTACTCTCAGCCAATTAGCGGCTGACGAAGGTTTGACATACCCTCAAGCATCCCTAGTATTAAATCGGGATTTTTATGTAGACGACGTGTTGTCCGGTGCTAACACGCTTGAAGAAGCTTTAATATTAAAATATGATTTGATTAAATTACTCGAATTTGGAGGTTTTGAATTGCGGAAGTTCGCATCGAATAATGTTGAGTTAGTTTCGAATGCGGAAAATCCAGAAAATATGGTGTCAGTTCCGGGAATGCAGTGTAATACCTTTAATGACACGTTCGATATTTCTTTCACACAATTCAAATCTAGTAGCGATTGTACGACAAATTTATCCTGGGATGACGAACTTCCTCGAAACATGATCGAACTATGGAATGAATTTAAGGAACAACTTTCGGAATTGAAAATTCTTAATGTTCCCAGGGGTGTGATTCGTGATATCTATAAAATTATTGAACTCCATGCGTTTGGAGACGCATCTGAAAAGTGTTTCGGATGTGTAGTGTATAATTCGAACAGTTGATGAACTCAATAAGATATGTGTTCGATTATTGTGTGCCAAATCTAGAGTGGCGCCGTTGAAAAGCCAGACGATTCCACGGCTAGAACTTTGCGCAGCATTATTAGTCTCTCAATTAACAACTAAAGTGTTGGATATCCTTAATATTCAATTTAATTCTATTTTCCTGTGATCTGACTCGGAGATTACACTTCTTCGCATAAAATCGCACCCGTCGAAATTTGTAACATTCGTGGCGAATCGTGTGTCACAAATACAAGAATTGACTGTGTTGAATACTTGACGTTATGTTCCATCTAGAATGAACCCTGTAGATTTAGTGTCCAGAGGTCTTATGTCAAACGAGATGAGAGATAGTTCATTATGGTGCAACGGCCCAGCATTTCTATATAGTACTAAGGAGAATTGGCCCGTATCTCCAAACTCACATTTAGCTGTCGAAGACTTAGAGCTTCGAAAATGTGAAATAGCACTAACGTGTACAGAACCTGACTGGAGTCTGTTTTATAAATTTTCATCGTATAATAAACTGCCCCGAGTAAAATATGACCCAGTGCAAAGTCACGAAATTGATACCGCTGTACAAAAACTAGTCAAATATATTCAGTCACAAGAATATGAAAATGAAATTCAATGCATTCGAAAAAATAAGATCGTCTCAACAAAGAGCAATCTTAAATCGTTAAGTCCATTTTTATATGTTAATGGAATTCCTCGCGTTGGTGGTAGACTATATCATGCAGATATTCCGTATGATAACCAACACCAAATTCTGTTACCGGAAAACCATAAATTCACAAAACTTCTGGTAACTGACAAACATTTCGCTGTGCTCCATGCAGGTCCTCAGGCTCTATTATACTCTATAAGGCTTCGGTTCAGAAATCTATGTCCTAGTAGGTTCAGAAATCTATGTCCCGTAGAATCCTCTTTTTGAAACAAAAAAAAAATAAATAAAAAGCAGAGTTCCCATATACAGGGCTAGCTCAGTACTCTAGAGCTTAGTTTTTTACTTTGCGATTCAAAATATTACCATTGACAAATAATGAATGATTTGACCATCAATTTTATTAAATTGAGCTTTTGAGCAGAAAATGTTAACTCCATGAAACAATGGTAAATGTTTAAGATTTGAAAAACCGTTAAAAAATTTAAAGTAGCGAAGCTTTTTGAAATTATTTCTTTAAAATAAAAATAAATAATTTTGCTTTGCATTTTATGTAAAAGTTCCGAATTTTGTTAGATTACTTTATGTAGATTGGACTTTCACTTTAAAAAAAAAAAATATATAAATCGAAATCTAAACTTATCTCCATGGTATTGCAGGACCTCTACATTAAGCCGGCAACCTGCTTTACGAATTATTTGTCAACCTGCAAAAATATTTTATTCGCTGGATCCAAGTCTCAAACTTTTTTTTGTTTTTGTAGTCCAGCATCTTGCACTGGATCAGATAAATCTTAGAGGAAAAAAAAAATCATCATCGTTTTTTAAACCATGTATTACCATATGATGATAAATTTTACGAAGAAAAATTCCATTTTCGTATATGTAAGACGATTTAGTTTTTTTTTGTTGTTGTCGTTGTTGTTGTGTAAAATCGAAAAATAATTTTTTTTATATTCTGTTGTTCATCGTCGTCAGATGAAAATTTTTCTTCTATCATTTATTTTAATTTTCCCACAAACTGGAAAACTATACAAAAATATAAATTCTGGTGAAAATAAGTTTAATTTTAATTTATTTGTTTCCTTACAAATAGTTTTTTATTTGTTGTTGTTGTATGGTTTTCGGTTTTGATGTTTTTCCGGATTCTAATGGATTTCTGATGCTTTTATGATAACCATAGGCTATATATGTACTCTGGTGACGTTTTTCGAAAGCGTACAATGTTTTTGAGTGCAAACGAGTTTGGCCTCGCACTAATTTTTATTTTTTTACAAATCTTATGTAAGACATACGAAAATAGGATTTGAGAACAAAGACAACTGTGAGTGTATGTATTTAAGATTTTGGAAGAAAACAAGAAAATGTACCATCTGCGTGTAATTGCCCCCGATTTTGTTTAGTTATACGATATGGATTATTATAACCTTTTTTTTTATTTTTAGTGTTGTTAGCACAAAATTAAGTGGTTGGCATTAAGTGTTTTTATTTCAATTTATTTAAGCATTCCCCTATTATATTCTATACGGAATTACTATCTCCATTTCTCAATGTACAAACAAATCTTAAATTAAAGATTTCTTGTGTAAGACATAATTTGTGTTGTGCTATGCCTGGAGACAAAACATGTACTCGTGTATGTACAAACAGATTAAAATCAAAGAATATTGTAATTATTTAGTTGGAATTGGAATTATAGAAATATTTAATTAGAATTTAATATTTAATTAAACGAATACGTACGTTATAAACAACTCTAACAACATATCAAAAACGTTAATAACCTCGAAGCAATATATCATTCTGGAAATGTATTTATATGTATATGAAGATATATGATGTGAATATATTTTAGACAGAGGGATTTATGTTCAGAACTGACAACATAATAGATAGATCTAGAGAGTCCAAACTAAATACATATACCAACAACAAAAAAGGAGAGACGGCATGCTGAGTTTGTTAATTGAAAATAGAAAGAAATTTGTGTCATCATCATCATCATTGTTGAATATTTATACTTATGGTATTGTAAATGGATAATAACAATGTTAGGCTACAGAATACCAAAAATATCAATAAATTATGACTAGGAGGAGTACATAATAGAGTTGTAGAGACGAAGAGATGCAATTTAATGAGACATAATATTACTTCTTGCTTAAAATATGTCTTATACACAAACCATAAAAAGAAACCAATAAACAAAAATAATAAAAAGACATGGACATAATAACAAAATCCCAATTTCTTCATCTACCATATTAAATTATAGTATATGTGTCAGTGCTGCGCAAACTAAAAGCTATGGGTCGAAGAATTATCCTTTACCAATATTCCATTTTCACATTCCAAGTAAAAACACAAATGTCCATTAAATCTCTGGCACTCGTTACAGTTCAATCAAGCCTATATAGGTACCAATAAAGTAAATCGAACGGAGGAATAAATTGCATGCCCTTAATTCATTTGGAAATGATAGAGTGAGTGATAAAGTGTGAACATGACGAACATCTGCTTCAGATAATATAAAACATTGTAGGCTGAATGTTTTACTAATTTAAAAATATATTTAAATTAGCTTGACAGCGTATACAAGCTAATCAACTTTTCTAAAACACTTGCAATTTAACACCTTGCATACCGATGTTCAATAAAAGTTTTCAACTCGATTTGCTGCATCAAGTTAATATTTAAACAAAATTACGTATATACACGGGACAAACAGGCAAAAGTGTAAGTTAAACAACGATTAGACAGATGAAAAATAATTTAGCAGAAATTGAAGATTTATAGTAAGGTGATTTTAAAAACAAATTGTAGAGGTATCAACCATCAAAATCGGAGCCTAAATGCAGATTTTCGATTTTTGCGGCTCTGGATTTGTGATCTCTTGCTCAGGGATTTTTACTAAAACCAAATTTTCTACGAAATGTGTAGCAATATATGAGTGATCTAAACAATCATTTGCATGATAAGTACAGGTTTCAACACCTGTCGATAGAGGTATCAATCATCGAAATCAGAGCACAATTGCAGATTTTCGATTTTTGCGGCTCTGGATTTGTGATCTCTTGCTCAGAGATTTTCACTAAAACCAAATTTTCTACGAAATGTGTAGTAATATATGAGTGATCTAAACAATCATTTGCATGATAAGTACAGGTCTCAACACCTGTTGATAGAGGTATCAATCATCGAAATCAAAGCACAATTGCAGATTTTCGATTTTTGCGGCTCTGGATTTGTGATCTCTTGCTCAGAGATTTTCACTAAAACCAAATTTTATACGAAATGTGTAGCAATATATGAGTGATCTAAACAATCATTGGCATGACAAGTACAGGTCTCAACACCTGTCGATAGAAGTATCAATCATCGAAATCGGAGCACAATTGCAGATTTTCGATTTTTGCGGCTCTGGATTTGTGATCTAGTTCAGGGATTTCAAAATCAAATTTTCTACAAAATGTGTAGCAATATTCGAGCGATATTAATACCCATTAGAATCACAATTACAGGTCTCAACACCTATCGATAGAGGTATCAATCATCGAAATCGGAGCACTATTGCAGATTTTCGAATTTTGCGGCTCTGGATTTGTGATCTAGTTCAGGGATTTCAAAATCAAATTTTCTACAAAATATGTAGCATTTTTCGAGCGATCTAAACACCCATTGGCATAACAATTACAGGTCTCAACACCTATCGATAGAGGTATCAATCATCGAAATCGGAGCACAATTGCAGATTTTCCATTTTTGCGACTCTGGATTTATGATCTAGTTCAGGGATTTCAGAATCAAATTTTCTACAAAATGTGTAGTAATATACGAGCGATCTATACACCCGTTAGAATCACAATTACACGTCTCAACACCTATCGATAGAGGTATCAATCATCGAAATCGGAGCACAATTGCAGATTTTCGATTTTTGCGGCTCTGGATTTGTGATCTAGTTCAGGGATTTCAAAATCAAATTTACTACAAAATGTGTAGCAATATTCGAGCGATCTAAACACCCGTTAGAATCACAATTACAGGTCTCAACACCTTTCGATAGAGGTGTCAATCGTCGAAATCGGAGCACAATTACAGATTTTCGATTTTTGCGGCTCTGGATTTGTGATCTAGTTCAGGGATTTCAAAATCAAATTTTCTACAAAATGTGTAGCAATATTCAAGCGATCTAAACACCCGTTAAAATCACAATTACAGGTCTCAACACCTATCGATAGAGGTATCAATAATCGAAATCGGAGCACAATTGCAGATTTTCGATTTTTACGGCTTTGGATTTGTGATCTAGTTCAGGGATTTCAAAATCAAATTTTCTACTAAATGTGTAGCAATATTCGAGCGATCTAAACACCCGTTAGAATCACAATTACAGGTCTCAACACCTATCGATAGAGGTATCAATCATCGAAATCGGAGCACAATTGCAGATTTTCGAGTTTTGCGGCTCTGGATTTGTGATCTAGTTCAGGGATTTCAAAATAAAATTTTCTACAAAATGTGTAGCCAATATTCGAGCAATCTATACACCCGTTAGAATCACAATTACAGGTCTCAACACTTATCGATAGAGGTATCAATCATCGAAATCGGAGCACAATTGCAGATTTTCGAGTTTTGCGGCTATGGATTTGTGATCTAGTTCAGGGATTTCAAAATCAAATTTTCTACAAAATGTTTAATTGATTGATTGATTGATTGCGATGTACGATCAAGCATTAAGCAAGTCTCCCGTATTATAAATGCGAATACCACACCACTATACCCATGTTACACAACACGACACCATTCTTCATGATGCCAAACCCCGTAAAGAAAGGCGACACATCGATAACCAGTCTAATGTTGTGATATTCGCCCCTGGCCAGGCCGCCGTCGTACACCTTTTTACATATAACAAGATCGAGGGTTGGGAAGGAATGTTAGCAACAAAGACTCAACCCGGTTCCAGACACCTAAGTAGTTGATAGTTAGTAAATTTGTTAGTAATATATTTTTTAGTAATTTATCTAGCACAAGACAATACAATTTTAAAGTTCATCTCTACTGCTCCAACCTGTAAGAAGACACAATGACAACACAAATTTCCTCGTACCGCAAACTCTTTTTCTGAAAAGCTGTAAACAACTATTATTATTCCCCTCCACCATTTTTTTCCGTCGGTGGTTGTGAGAGGGGGCGAGATTTCGTTCCATCATCATGTTCCCACGCGGTCACCCAAATTTGTACTAACTGTAGGTAGTGTTTGCTTGACGTTGTTGTTGAAATCGTTGCGTCTCTGCTGTCCCTGCTACTCGCCCCCAGATATTTGAAAGTAGACTAACAACAAAATTATTTCGATAACTTTTAAAATGTGTTAGATAATTTGTAAAAGCTTTAAAGCTGTCAAAACTACTTTTTCTTGCAATAGAAAAAAATTGTTGAAAGCTCTAAAGTGTTCATGTTAAATTATTCAATATCGTTAAATATTACATGTTTTACGATTTTACCCCGCAGAAAGCTTCGAATAATTGATAATAAAGATTTGAACTTCCTAAAGAGCTTTTAATTAATAATATTGAGATAACCATGCTACGTGGCTTTGAGGAGATTTTTATGGGTTGTTATCGCCCCCCAAAACCTCCAAAAATCCCAAAAAAAGTTGTTTTTACAACAATAAAAATTTCAAACGTTACTTTAATTCGTTTTAAGCCTTATGGGATGAGGCCTGCCGCCCCAAAAACCACAAAGGGTGCAATGCTAAGCGACTTTGGAGGGTTCTCCCTTTTGTATATGAACAATTAAGAAAATAAAAATATTTTTGAAAAATGTCTAATATCTATGACTGTTACAATTTTAAAAAATCGTCAAAACAGGGGTTGCGCCGCAACCATCCTCCAGGTATTACCTTCAACAAGATCACCATCACAAATCGTTTTTAAAATCACCAAAGGGAAAATTTCGAAATACATAATGTCGAGAAAAAATCTAGACACATTAAACGGATGTCTAAAGATCATAGCTTAACGGGAGGTAGAACTGTACCAAACGCGATATGTAGAGTTCCTACATTTACCTATCGTAGAGTTTTTGTTAAAAAAAATTCTTGAGTGAAAACACATTTTCAGTGCTGTCAAAACAGTTTCATTGAAATTTTATACATTTAGAAACAAACAATTTTTTAAACCATTAAATAATTAAGATTAATTTGGTAGGCCTGGGAAAAGAAAACGAACAAAATTCTTGATTTTTTATTAACATAAAAAAATCAAATTTCCAATTTTAACGGCCCAATTATACCCAAAAAATTTGCATTTTCTTTCCTGAGATACCATCATATTCCCCAACGAACAAATCCCGAAAAATACAAAGTAAACTACTATATGCTACCTAACTACTTGGTAACTACAATACGAAAACAAAAGAATTTACATATTTTCATGGCATTCTTGTGTGGAAAGACCAATGCTAAGCGGCTTTGGGGAGTTCTCTATTTTAGTATGTGAATAATTATTTAAAAACGTAAATTTTTCAAAAATGCTTCAATTTCCATGAATGTCAGATTTGCGGGGTTTGGGGCGACAGCGCCAATCTTCTAAGATATAAAACGAATTAAAATAAATTTTATATAAAAAAACTTGATTTTTTGGAATTTTTTGTTTTTTTGGGATTTTGTAATTCGAAATTGAGTCATCAACTCTTTTTTTTATGGTAATCATTTCAACCCATTATTTGTTCTGGATTTATTTTGAGGGATTTTTTTTTTTGGAATTTTAAATATTTCATTATTCTAGATTTGGAATTTGAGAGATTATGTTTTTCGGTCAAACGTAGTATTCTTACATATGTATAATGGGTATAGAGAAACAAGTCCAACATTGAGCACAATGCAGAATAATTTATAGGGAGACTGAATTCCAACTGCTTTTAAGAAATCGCCAGATCACCATAGGAATCGGTAAAATAGCCCGAAAAAAATTCCCGAAATTTTAAACTCGAAAATAATGCAACAGTTAAGATCCCTAATAAAATTCAGAAAAAAATATTTTAAAAATAGTAAAGAACAGCAAAAAAATCCCAAAACATGATACATTTAAAAAGGAGGTTGGTCTTGGTATCCAAAATAAAAAAATCCCCAAAACAGGTTGCCACCTAGTAGCTTCCTTTTGTTTTCTCATTATAGGAATTTTTTGGGGGGGTTCGGGAATATGATGGCTAATTTATTGTTTGTTGAAGAGGATAAATACCATTTTTACGTTTAGTGGGCCCATTAAACATTCACCACAATGTGGCATAACCGAGAAACAAGATCCCAATGAATCCCACGAATAAAATCTCATACTAAAATTATTATAATAATTCCGAGAAACAAAATCCCCCTCAAAAAAAAAGAAAATATTTGACTAAATTAAAATGGGCGAAAGAAGAATTCCAAAAATTCCCAAATCGAACCAAAATTCTTCTAATTCGGGAAATTTTTTTGAAAGGTTAATTTAGGCATGGTGGCGACATCTCAAAGAAGAAACCCAAAAAATCAAGGTTTATGAGAGGAAGAGGCTGTTGTCCCAAACCCCCCCTTGTCTGTTTATTGAAATTTTAACAGTTATAGAAATTAGAGCACCTTGTCACATTCCCGAAAATAAAAATCCCCAAAAATGCAAAATTATGGGGTTTTCAAAATACCAAAAAAAATCTCAAAGCAATTAAGTTTATTATACCATAGAAGATGGGGTTGCCGCCCCAAACCGCCGCTTTGACAATATTTTGAAATTCCAATACTCAAAGAGACTGGACCATTTTTGAAACATTTATGTTTTTTAATAATTATGCAGGTACTAAAATAGAGAACTCCACAAAGCCGCCTAGCATTGCTCCTTTCAGCGCAAGGATGACACGAAATTATATAGGTAAGTAGAGTATGTGAATAATTATCATAAAACACAAATTTTTGGAAAACTTGCTAATTTCAAAGAATGTTGGAATTTTATTTAATCGTTAATGCGGGGATTTTCGATGAAGGCTGCAATCCCCATCCTCTAAGGTATAAAACAAATTAAAATACATTTTCAAAAAACTTTTTTTTGATAAATTGACAACCTGGTGACTCACAGGATAAATCAATCTGCAATGCCCCGATGTGTGAACGGAGTAGATCTTTGCTATCCTATGTTCCTTAATCAGCTCACATTTAATTTTCTATGTACGTAATGATCAACATACACAAAATTTGAAAGGTAACTCGAACAATAGGTATCTGGTCTTTAATTATTGGGCTATAGTATTCCAATTTTTTAACACCCTATTATTTCTGTTAAGTTTTAATTATGGAATTGAGATTTTGTGAGATTATTTGAGATAATTCAGGAATTTTCGGATTATTCAAGATATTTAAAAAAAATCGAGGGTTATAATTTTCAAATTCTTATCATAAATTTGACACTCATCTGGAATCGAGGTCATCTGACGAACATAAACAACAACAAAAAATTAAAATGATTTCCAAAATATTTTGCCTGCTAATGTTGTCATGCCCAATTCTGAACACAGACGCTAAGATTGTATTAACCTCCTCCTAGTTTTACTAAAACTAAATTTGGTTTTTAATTTAATTTTTGCCAGTAGCGTCTAAATCTTAAAAAAGTCAAACTTGTTAAAATTATGTATGGCCCATATTGGCAACGACTTATAGAAAATGTGTACTTTATGTAGCAAATCAACCGTTAGATTTATTTCTTTTTTTCTTTATAACTTCAAAAATTGTTTCATTCAGTCGTACTTTGCCATTTGCTGCTAAAAGTCATAAATTAGGATAGGCTATAGAGAAAATTGATTTTTGTCGTTTTCGGTTTATCGGTATTAGACGGAAAAATTGGGAATTCCGTAATTTATCAACTTAATTGTTTTTTTTTTGTTCATTTATTCAAACTTAACGTCAACTTTCAATGCGGAAACGCGCAATCATGTTCTACATATTTAAAGGCGGAGAATACAATCTGAAAATAAAACAAAAATCCCCGCTGATGGGGTACAGTATGAAAACAACAATTATTTTTAATTTCGCATCAGCAATAAAATAGAACAGTAATCATGTTGTCTCATACACTGTACTTTTTGTATTGTATATAAACATCTTAAGTCTAGGAATTAAGTTTAGTTGAGTACGTTAATCGAATTGTTTGTGCGCACATACATAAATACTATTACAAAAATGAAATTTATTTATTTCCTGTTGATGCTTGGAATTGCATTTGGATACGTTTTTGCCGCACCTGCACCACAACGAGCTGTTAACCCTCTCACATTGAATAATAAAGCAATAAGTCGAGTGTTTGTACCACCGCAACGTTTTAATGCATGTACAAGTGGACAATCATGGGATAATAGAACGAAGCGATGTCGAAATTTGTTTACGTTAATTGCTTGAATAAAATAATTTGTATATATGGTACATATAATTAATAAATTTGTTTAATCCGAATTTGTATTCTTTATTTTATAATTTTAATTAGTGACTCATTTTCAAAACCAACATATCAACAAAATACAATTTCTTCATAAAACAATAAAATTGATTGCTGAACAATGTAAACAAAAACAATTACGTTGAAGTTGATAACGAAATGCGAAAAAATCACCGCAATATACAAATTCATGGAAATACATCATCTAAATAAACATCTCAATATAACGTGAGTTACTCTTATGTCTATATAAAGTGATTGATAATTTGTAATCGACATAGTTTGATAGAAAGATTCGTAAAATAAATAACGTTGGAGCTTATATACGTCGATTAACACGCATACAGTAAAAATATGGATATAAATCAATTGGTTTGCCTATTTATTATGGCCTTAGCAGCTGGATATGGAGCAGTGCATTCGGCAACTCAAAACGGAACGGAGATATTTAGAACAACGTTTTCGAAACGTGTACTTGCACCTTCTGCGGTGAATCCATGCAGTAGTGGACAATTTTATGATGTACGCGCGAGGAGATGTCGTACTTATTACACTTAAACTATTTTCTTATTTAATAAAAATATATTTATTTATTGTGAAAAAAATCTTTTTAATTCTTTGACCTCACTCCAAGTTCAGCATTGTCCATATTATCTACGACTTAACTATGCGAATAATATATAAATGACCCATATTAAAGTTAGCCGACAAATTTCCAGTGGATACTGAAATGTCGATAATGCAGATTGTGTTAGTAACATCAAAGCAGAAAATAAATAAAAAGATATAGTAGATATCAGAACTTACCGGAGAAAGCAGAGAAACTTCAGCAGACACAAATCTACATTACCGACATCATGTTTTGCTTGCAATATTCCTTGAATACAATTCATTAAATAAAAAAAACTTTGTAATTAGAATTATTGTAAATAATTGTTGTTTATCTACCAAAGTTCTTTCTTAGCATATATTCAATATTTTTTAAAACCTGTCTGCATAAAAGCAGGTTAATTTTTATGAAAATCTAAAATTTATTAAATTAAATAATTTAATGTTTCCAAAAAATTTTAAAGAATTAAATCCAGTTTCGACCTGATGAGCCTATGATTTACGAAAAAATCGATTGGACGACATACTGTTAAAGTTAGCCGAAAGTTGCAAGCCGAAAGTGAAAAATCGATAATGCTGATTATGTGATCCCAGCCGAAAGTAAAAAGTCGACTATGAAGATTATGTTATTAACATTCCAGCCGAAAATAAAAAATTTACTAGTTATCAGCCGAAAATAAATACGATACATGGATTTAAATAAAAAATTTTGGAAATAGACTTACGTGGAAAACTTTGTTTAATCTAGTCGAGGAAAATATCGGAAAATCAGAAGAATCCAAAAAATTATAATAAAACCAGCCTCTAGAGTATATACCCACTAAAGTTGAATCGTTTTTATGTAATTTGACAATAGCTATCGAAGCAGAAAATTCTGTTTAAATTTCCCGTGCGAAATCTGGGAAAATTTGAAAAAGTGTCAAGCCGAAAGAAGGAAATCGATATATAAAATCAGCTTCTAGAGTGTTATGTCTGGAGATGGATTACATTGATGTACTTATCTATAGCTATCGCAGGAACAAAATTCAGATCAAGTTTCTCTGGGAAATCTTGGAAAATTCGATTTTCAAAAAATCATTAGAAAATTTGTATAAAGTCAGCCTTTAGAGTGGTACTCGTATGTAAAGAGATGAATTGCATTGATGTGACTTGTTAATGGCCATCGCAGGAAAAAAATTCAGTTCAAGTTTCTCGTGGGAAATCTCGGAAAATTCATTCTTCAAAATTCAATTTTCCAAAAATCATTAGAAAATTAGTATAAAATCAGTCTCTAGAGTGTTATGTCTTTTAGTTTCAGACATAACACTCTAGCTGATTTAATTCATTCATTCCTTACTTTCGGCTGAAAAGGTTTTTGAATTTTTCGAGATTTTCCACGTGTACTGTAGTTAACTTAAAATCCTCAATATAGATAATCTTAATAGTTTACAGGGTATTTCTTGAAGAGCTATTACTGAAGCTGCACCCTCGACTCCACTTCTTGCTGTGAAGACAATTCTGTTCCTGTCTCGAATGAATTGTGGAGTATAGAAAATAGTTTAATAGATAAAACTCAGTTTTACTAGAACTCGATATGATTCGTCGGACGTCGGGCTCTCTTGACTAGGTGACTGAGTCGTTATCTTTTTTGATGAAGGGGCTCTCTTTGATTTCAGGGTAGTAATGACAAACTTTTTGTGACTGGGTGACTGAGTCGTTAGTTTTTTTGATAAAGGGGATCTCTTTGATTTCAGGGTAGTAACGACAAATTTTTTATTCCTGCAATAGTGTTACGTTTCTATGTACGTTCCTGCTTATTGTAATATTAAGCTTAATGAGGTTGCTGACTTACACTACAAGATACATAGATAAGTTCGAAAATGTTAACTGCAAGATAGACACAGTAAAGCGTAGCCTATTTTATGTACTACAAACTTGTTAAGCATCGCTTAGTGCGAGAAGACGAAAACAATATTATTCACGATTTCTCGAAATAGAAGGGAGAAATCTATTGGGTTCGTTAATAAAAACAGAAATGGAGAGCCCATAGAAGAAGAAACCTTTTCGAACAATGGCAGGAATAAATTTAGAGTAAATATCCGTATTATTCCCCAAAAACTTACGTATTTAAATAAGAAACATGTTCAATAAGTCCAAGCAGTCCCAATCGATGGGAACAAAAAGCAAGTCACGGCTAAAAACGGTAGAAGAGATACTTAACATGTTTGTAGAAATGGTCCCACCTCAACAATTCAAAATGTACCCTCACTGGGTCAAAAACAAAACTGAAGGAAAGGCAAATGATTTACTGTGCCTTGCCGGGGATCCGGAAAATTTCACAGAACTATCACAAATAACAAATAAGAAGGTATGTGCATACTTTTTTCAATAATACAAAATATTAAATCGCTGGACAATATTTTGGCTATACCTATAACCAGCAAAACCCAGGAACATAGAGGATGCTTACGCTTTCCTATGACAATGACAAAATGACCAATTCGAGAAAGGAAAATTGAAAAAATTATAAAAAACTATTTTCAGCAGAAAAGGGACATTAACCTTAATTTTGTAAATTGACAATAAAAAAAAACAATGTTGGACAACACAAGAAAAAAATAAATCTACACCTAAGGAAGTCGACTCTTCCATAGGGTCAAGGCGATCTTTTAATAAAAAAGTCTTTAACAATCATGAAACGGTTCCAGATATTGAGAAAAAAACAGGTAAATTCCGAAGATAATTCAGATCCGAACTCAGACAGCGAACATTTTTGGAGGATCACACTTCGGACTCGGAAGGTTTAATTTCCTTCGATTTATTAAATGTAAAAATAAAATACCAGAACAAACAAGGAATGCCATTCGGATTTCTTACGTATATCTAGACGATATCATCGTGGTGGGCTTCAATCTAAATAACCGCTTATCACAATTCAGCTTGGTAAGTGTAAAGTTCTAAAAAGAGAAACAGAATTCCTAGGACACATAAACATACTGGATGGGGTTAAACCGAACGATGACAAAAAAAAAAAAATCTTGAGCGGCCAATACCAACCACATAAAAACAGATAAAGTAATTCCTTGGACTGTCAATTGATTTAAAAAAATTAGACCAAATTTCTAAAAACGGAGCTATTGTCAATATTTTAGACCAAGTAAAATTCTTTAAAACATTAAAGTATCCGGATTTCAATAAACCCTTCATTCTAACAACGGGCGCATCGGAATACAACCCAAACAAAATTCATTTAAACATGGTGATAAAATTTAACACCACCCCTAAGCATTATCAACGAAGACGAAAATCCAATAGCGCAGACTACTTATTCATAAAAGTCATATCACAAATGCTTGACAAAATTTTTTGTATTATTAATAAGCTCGTCTACTTTATTGTAATTAAGAGTTTTAACTGTTTTCTTAGTTAAACATTGTTATTATTAAAACTTAAAAATACAACAGTGTCGTCAAAAACATAAGAGTACCCAAATTATTTTCAAAAGTTCAGAACATCGGACAACTAATAATTGAATTTAAGATTGAAATGTATTTTCTAACACTTTTCGCACAACCGCCCCCAAGTTTCAACGAATAATCACTTAAAGCTGGAAAACTGCTACGTCTGATCCGCATACACAACTATACTAAAACTCGTAATCTCCCATATAAAATGAGTAATCACTCACCGTTAACATGCGTTTAAACAAACATACAAGCACCATGTTTTTTATGTGTCACATTTACAAATTGAAAAAAATTTCACAATGTTCACAAAATTCTAACCGCACAGCGGTATCACAATTATAAAAGCTTAAACTAAACTTTAAGCATATACTTTTCATTTAATTCACAATTTTCTTATTTCTTATTTGCACTTTCACGTTTTAACCACAACTAATTTATGGACTCACAAAAACCAACCAAGCTAATAAAATCCGGTTTTTAGTTTTTTTGTTTACATTCTATACGGTAAATTAATTCAAGATTAAACATGAAACAATGAATGAGTACAGTGAAAACTGGAATTGGTACAGTACGACAAATAAGATAATTAAACCAAGTAAATGTAATAGGGGAGTAGAACTATTTTGGAGTATTCAGTCCAAAGGTAGTATAAGCAATCCCGATGTCTGAAAATTAACAATTTCACAACAGTTTGTCTACCTGTTCAAACCTTAATTAAAGTGGGTTCGGCCAGAGAACCTATTTGTTTTGCTGGTTTTTAGTAAATAATTTAGGGGTTAATTGTATGGGTTGAGAAACCATTTTGTACACCTCCAAACAGAATTTTTCTGCTTTCGTCATGTTTGTATTTTAGTGTAAACGACATGAGACTTCCCTATATGTAAATCTAATTATAGTTTTTGGTTGAACTTGCCATTCGAAATCTGGGAAAATTCGATTTCTCAAAACATTAGAAATTTTGTATAAAGTAAATCTCGTCAATCGCGGTCGCTGGCATAAAGCAATTTTAGTTTCATGTGGGAAATTTGGGAAAATTTGCGCTTTTAAAAAAAAAAATTAAAATCCTGTTAACGGACAGTTAGGTTAACTTGTATTCAAGGTAAACAATTTTAATGTTAAAAAAGAAATTTTTTTACAATTTTTTCTTCAATTTAAAGACGGCGGTTTTCACAAATAAAAACATTTAAAATGGTAATTGAAATTAGCGGGAAATTGATTCTGTTTCATTAAAATCCATCCATCCATTGTCAAGATATAAATAAAAGAAACTATGGCGAATTAAGTTAACAATTACTTCAATGCAATACATCACTAACCATCATCTTAGAGATACTGTTAAAGTTAGCCAAAAGCTGCCCAGCCGAAAGTGATAAATTGGTAATGCAGATTGTGTTATCCCTGTCGAATATAAAAAATTAAGGCGTAGTCAGTCGATAGTGTTTAGACGAAAATTGCTATGAATGCGTGTATAGCACTGAAGACTATTGTGAATATTCTTAAGTGACAAAGCTTAGAAAATTTGTATAAAGTCAGTCTGAAGATGTAATGAAATGATGTCACTTGTCAACAGCCATAGCAGAAAAAAAAATCAGTACAAATTTCCCGTGGGAAATTTCGGAAAACTTGAAAAAGTTTCCAACCGAAAGCAAGAAATGAATGTATAAAATCAGCCTTCAGAGTGCCATGTCTGGAGACGGACTACATTGATGTAATTTGCATTATTTAATAGCTATCGCAGGAAAAAAAATTCAGTTCAAGTTTCCCGTGGGAAATCTCGGAAAATTTAAAAAGTTGAACTGAATTTTCTTCCTGCGACAGCCACCGACAAATCACATCAATGTAATCCATCTCCAGACACAACACTCTAGAGGCTGATTCCACACATACATTTCTTACCCTCGCCTGGAAACCCCTTCAAACCTTCCGAGATTTTCCTTGGGAAACTTGAACTGAATTTTTATCTGCGATAGCTATTCACAAGTCACATAAAAACGATTCAATTTCTGATATACACTCTAGAGACTGACCTTATTCCAATTTTGTGAATTCTTCTGATTTTCCGACATTTTATACGACTAGCTTAAACAAAGTTTTCCACGTAAGACTATTAACAAAAGCTTCCACTGCAATCCATATATCCATGGTATCTCGAAAACGGGTAGTTTGATTTCGACTAATCTTCGCCAATCTGTTTCTATGATCAAGGCGGAGATTTAATAAGCCTTTGAAGCCTATATGGCTGGAGAGTCGGGTCGGGTAACTGCCATACACGAATTGATCCAAAACATCTGCTAATATGAATATTTACCATTTTTTGATAATGCTGGTTTGAACATTGAGTTGGGCATTTAGTTTGGAGTTAAAGTGAAGTTTAAGTACAGGGTCAGTTTGCGGGTTGAGTTGAAGTTGAGTTGAAGATTGGGTTTAGTTGAGTTGGGGTAGGGTTAAGGTTACCTTTAGGGTTGGGTGCGTTGAGGTCGGATTAGGGTTAATTTTTTTTTTCTAATTCTAAAATTAATGACAATCCGGCATCATTTTTCACCTACATAACATGAAGTAAATTACGGAAATTACTTTTGACAGGGATGTTTACAGCACAGTATATGTGAACTCTTGACTAACACAATTAGCTTCTTTCGTAGATATTCAGATATTTGGGAGTTTTTCTGTGCTGACCCAAAGAAGGTAGTTCAACAAGAATCTCGGACCAACTACATATTAAACACAGTGAAAGTTATTTTTTCTCTTCAACTTACATCTCGTCATGGTTTGTGCCACCATGTTGAGCTGGATTTAAATTTAACATGATAAACATCAATTCTTTATGCATTGTAGTTTGTAGTTGTAGCAAAAAAGCAGATACTTGGTTACTAGAATGAAATATGTAACCCAAACTTAAGAAGAGAGACGAATTTGTACAATTAGTCGGATTCAATTTCAAACAAACCGATGAAATTTAAAATTGTCCAAGCTAATTTGGGAATATGCTGGTATTTCTACAAAATGTCAGAAAATTCGCGCGAGCGGATTAATACATCCTGGATAGAGATTCGCAATGGGTCAGACACGGTGAATATAAAATTATTTAAATTGACCACGCCCATGCCTTCCTTATTGAAAGATATCACAGAAGGAAGTTCCTTGGCTCAATCAGCTCAGGCGTTCGAGACTATAATTTTCACAATTTTTTTTTTTGCCTTTTCCGTTTCACGTTTCTCTTTTGAGTGTTTTGTAGTTGAGTTAAATTAGTTAAGTACATATGTCCTAGAGCGTTGAGATTTGGTTCGAGCTAAGTTGAGTTCAGGTTTAGTTAGCTTGCGTTTTGGTTAAATGAGTGGTTTGTTTGGGGAATTACTTGGTGGTTGATTTGGGATTAGGTTAATGGTTGATTTTACAGTTAATTTGGGCTTGATTTGGTAATTGAGTTGAGATAATTGCGTTTTGGATTACGTTGCGATTGAGTTGAATGTTGTTGAGTGGTAAATTGAGTGTGATATTGAGCTGGATAAACAGTTGAGATGTTCAGTTCGCGAGCTCTTTATATTTGATTTTTATTTAACCATCGAATAAAATAAAAATTAGCAAAAATCTTACTGGACCAATAAACATTGGTCTTTCAAGCTGAATATCATGTCTAACGTTAAAATATCTGGAATATTGCATATAAGCCGTAGACAACAGGAATACTTTGTTTCGTTATTAAAACGTTACCTTACGTTTAACTAGCAGAAAAGTCGTGTTGTTAATTTATGACATTTATCACGTTATCGAGCATGGTTATTCGTTTGGGTTTCAGAGATTTTAAATTTTTTAATTCGTTTAATGTCGAATTTTGAAGATTGATATTTTTAAAGTATTTTTAATTTAAAGCAGTTTCTAAATGTTAAAATTGTTTAAAATTTTGGAAACTTCAAACCTCTACGTATGTAGTAAATTGAGCCTTTCGGTGGTTTTTTGTACTGTAGTTAACTTAAAATCCTCAACTTAGATAATCTTAATAGTTTACAGGATATTTCTTGTAGAGCTATTACTGAAGCTATACCCTCGACTCCACTTCTTGCTGAGAAGAGAATTGTGTTCCTGCCCAAATCAATTGCAGTCCATCAAAGTACGTGAAATCTCGAATGAATTGTGGGGTATAGAAATTATTTTAATTTTTACAGCTCAGTTTTACTAGAAATTGACATGTTTACTGATTGACTTTTTGACTGGGTGGCTGAGTCGTTAGTCTTTTTTGATGACGGGATGCGAAACAGAAATATAGGTCTTATAAAAGGAGAACCTTTTCCAACAATGGCAGAAATAAATTTAGAGTAAATATACGCATTATGGCAACAATCGCATTATCCAACAACTTACATATTTAAATATGAAATATGTCCAATACGACCAAGCAGTCGCAAATTTAAACCAAAAAACGGAGATGCCAACTGTGGCTACGGTTCAAAATATTCCGATTTAGATCTTTCGATGGAAACAAAAAGCAAGTAACTTCATGGCTAGAAACGGTCGAAGAGACACTTAACATGTTTGTAGAAATGGTCCCACCTCAACAATTCAAAATGTACCCTCAATGGGTCAAAAACAAAATTGAGGGAAAGTCAAAAGATATACTGTGCCTTGCCGGGGATCCGGAAAATTTCATAGAACTGTCATAAATATTACTCGAAGCCTTGTGGTACAAAAAGGAACTCTCGTGCTATACGTCGTATGCATACTTCTTTCAATAATACAAAATATTAAATCGCTGGCCAGACAGATATCGGTTTACAACGGTTCATTTGATGCAATATGCAGCTTCAAACAATATTTTGGCTACGCCTAACCAGTTAAACCCGAGAACAAAGAAGAGGCTTAGGATTTCCTATGTAAATGACAAAATGACCAATTCGAGAAAGAATATTGGCTAAACTAATAAAAAACTATTTTCAGCAGAAAACGGATATTAACCCTAATTTTGTAAATTGACAATAAAAAAAACAAAGTTGGACAACACAAGAAAAAAAAAAATCTGCACCTATGGAAGTCGACCCTTCCATAGGATCAAGACGATCTTTCAATTAAAAAGTCTTTAACAGTCATGAAACGGGTTTTTGCCAGATATTGAGCCAAAACAGGTCAATTCCGAAGATAATTCAGATCCGAACCCAAACAACGAACATTTTTGGAGGATCATACTTCGGACTCGGAAAGTTAAATTTCCTTCCATTGATTAAATGTAAACAAAAAATTATTGAACAAACAACGAATGCCATTCGGATTTCTTTAACCGCTTATCACAATTCAGCTTGATAAGTGTAAAGTTCTCAAAAGAGAAACAGAATTCCTAGGAGACATAAACACGCAAGATATGGTTAAACCGAACGATGACAAAATAAAAAAAAAAAAATCTTGGGCGGCCGATACCAACCACACAAAAACAGATAAAGTAATTCCTTGGACTGTCATTGTTTAAAAAAATTAGACCAAATTTCTAAAAAACGATGCTACTGTCAATATTTTAGACCCAGTAAAATTCTTTAAAACGTTAAAGTATCCGGATTTCAATAAACCAGCTTTTAATCGATACAACTGAAATACAACTGAAACATGGACCCAAACAAGCTGATAAAATTTAATAACCAACCACTTCTAAGCATTATCATCAAATATGAAAAACCAATAGCGCAGCCTCCTTATTGAAGTCATTTCACAAATGCTTGGCAACATTTTTTGTATTATTAATAATGTCGTCTACTTTATTGTAACTTAGTTGTTTTCTTAGTTAATGATTGTTATTATTAAAGATTGAAAATACAACAGTGTTGTCAAAAATATTGAGTACTAAATTATTTTAGAAGTCCACTAATTATTCTCAAAAGTTCAGGACCTCAAAAAAATTCGACAAGACAACATTAATGTTAATCCCTTTCTATTATAAACATAAACTTCCACGTCCCAAATTTCTTATGGTTCTACAATCAAATATGAACATAATTGGCTCAAAAGCTGATGTTTCAAAACATCGGACAACAAAAAATTGAATTTAAGTTTGAAATGTATTTTCTAACATTTTTCATACAACTGCCACCAAGTTTCACAGAATAATCTCTCAAAGCTGGAAAACTAGTACTTATTAGAATTTTATCGAGGATAATTATAAGTGTAGAAACGAGATCCCCATACACAACTACACTAATAATGAATCGTTTTACGCACAGCCTCAACAAAATATTTCCCAAATAAAATGAATGATCACTCACCGTTAACATGCGTTTAAATAAACATCTCAAATTTTCTACAAAATGTGTAGCAATATTCGAGCGATCTAAACACCCATTTGCATAACAATTACAGGTCTCAACACATGTCGATAGAAGTATCAATCATCGAAATCGGAGCACAATTGCAGATTTTCGAGTTTTGCGGCTCTGGATTTGTGATCTAGTTCAGGGATTTCAAAATACAACACCCGTTAGAATCACAATTACAGGTCTCAACACCTATCGATAGAGGTGTCAATCATCGAAATCGGAGCACAATTGCAGGTTTTCGATTTTTTCGGCTCTGGATTTGTGTTCAGCGATTGTAAAATCAAATTTTCTACAAAATGTGTAGCAATATTCGAGCGATCTAAACACCCGTTAGCATCACATTTACAGGTCTCAACACCTGTTGATAGAGGCATCAATCATCGAAATCGGAGCACAACTGCAGATTTTCGATTTTTGCGGCTCTGGATTTGTGATCTATTGTGTTCAGGATTTTTCAATATGGCAGTATAGCCAGGTTATTTCCATTAAATAATAATAACATTCGGTTAACATTCCAAAGGTTCCTATTTAGAATAATGAAAACCTAGTCACAGTTTTTTGAATACTACTAATTGCGTGATTCTTCAGAAATACCGAAATAACGATGAACTTGCCTTCAAACAAATTGAATAAATTTAGAGTAAAAACGATATTTTGAACATGATCCGCTTCTGGAAGTGATTGAAACTAGAATTGTGTGAGAAAATTTTCTGTTGTTTAACATTTTTATGTTCATCACCTCCCTATCCGTAACAAATCGTATAACAAATTATGAAACTCCTCCGTACCCATAAACCCTTACGTAAGATGTGGACTAATATGGTATTAATTTAGAATAGGCTATCAACTGTATTTCATTGTATTCGAAATACCACCTCTTATTGAAAAAATCGAAATTATTCATGAAACATCGGTACTTCTGCTACTTCTGATACATCCAACCTCTTGGAATTCATAGAAAGTGATTTTTCCTTCATCTGACCACTAAATCTTTTGTAGGGTTCAAGCAGTCATTAGACTATATGTCAAGGCAGAACCTAAAATGGATCTTTTCCATTTTTTTATAGACAGTGAGTTCAATATTCGAGATTGTAATAAACCAAAATCAAACCAACCAAACCCCAAAAAAAAAAAATACACCACAGACAAATCCGCGATAATTCCCAGACTCTGCAAATATCTCATAAACCCACAACTATTATTATTATTATTGTAGTTTTCAATTGTTATTTATTTCGAATCTCCATTATATATTTTTATTACTACACATCTCAGCTTAGTATACGTACGAGATACGAGTCGAGTACAAAAAAAAAAAACAAATTGAAATTCCGTAGTGAGTATTTTTTCAACTTACAATTTTTTTTTTTTTGTTGCTGTATATTCGTTCGAATTGATATCATCGCATGAAAGATGTAAGGATGATAACACAAAGACAACAAGAGTAAAGTAAGTAGTTTGAGTAGAACAAAGATACTCTTGTAAACAGTATACATAGTCAATTTGAAGAGTCTATTTAAAAAAATAAAAAATAAGGGACACTTTAAACCTATATCTAGTATAATAATATGAAAAATAAAATCCGGAATAAGGAATTTCCCAATGAAACGGGAGGGTGCTGTGGGGGGAATGGCGTAAAGTTTAGTTATATAAATTGAATTTGTTGTTGAAAAGTTTTGATTATTTAGCTGTTCATCCGAAACACTGTCTTCTATTATATATGTATATATAAAAATTTCGAGATTTTTATTTCGGCCTTTCTCTATTGTATGGATCATTCATCCTGTGTATATTTGTACACACTTATGTCGTATTTTAAGTACGATTTTGTTTATCTATTCCAAACCATATTTCATCTCTTTATATCGATACGAATGCTGTATATGTGATTTATTGATTTGTGCAACCTCAACAATAGGATGATATATTGTTATCCTATCCTTATAGGTAAATTTTATGTGAATATAAGCACAAACAAGAAGATCCTAAATAAATATATTTGATTATAAAATATATACATCTTCTCAAATATGTTAATATAATCAACACAAAATACCAACAAACAAACCAAAATAAAACACCCGAGTGTTATTATCTCTTCTATAACAGGCATTCATTCTTGTTTATATAATACATTGAACCAGGTAAGATATTTTTTTTTTCGACTCGAGTTACAAAAAAATGGAATTTATGTAGACATACAGCCACAAAATCTTATTAAAATACATAACGAATCGTTAAACAAGGAGAAGGTGGACAGTGGGTAAATTTTTGCATATACTCGAGTAACAATAAAAATTTATAAAGTTGAAATATTTATTAAATGTAACTAAATAAAAGCTTTAATTTTTAATAAATTATTGGATGTGAAAAGGAAAATTTAATTGTTATGGTATTCAATCCAGCCGAACCATACACATACTTGCTTTAGTTATCCATTATCCATTCATCATTACCCATTAACCATTATCTAGTATCCATTATCTATTATCCATTATCAAATATCCATTATCCATTTACCATTTACCAATTAACATTCACCATTTACCATTTCCATTATCTATTAACCATTTAATATTTACCATTTTACCTTTTAACATTTAATATTAACCATTATCGATTATCCATTTACCATTATCTATTATCTATTAACCATTATCCGTTATCCATTATCCATTTACCATTATCCATTATTCATTTGCAATTTACCAATTAACATTCCCCATTTACCATTTACCATTACCCATTATCCATTAGCTATTATCCATTATCTATTATCCATTATCAATTATCCAATATCCATAATCTATTATTCATTTACCATTTACCAATTAACATTCACCATTGACCATTTCCATTATCCATTTACCATTTAACATTTACCATTTAACACTTACTATTAACCATTATCCATTATCCAAGTTCCATTATCTATTATATATTATTCCTGATCGATTATTCAATATCCATATACCGTTTACCATTTACTATTATCCATTTACCACTATCCATTATCCATTTTCCATTATCCATTTACCATTATCTATTATCTATTATCCATTATACATTATCCATTATCTATTTATCATTAACCATTATTCATTTACAATTTACCAATTAACATTCACCATTTACCATTTACCATTACCCATTATACATTTTCTATTATCCATTATCCATTATCTATTTACCATTATCTATTATGTATTAGCTATTATCCATTATCTACTATCCATTATCTATTATCCATTATCCAATATCCATTTAACATCTACTATTATCCATTATTTATTTACCATTTACCAATTAACATTCACCATTTACCATTTCCATTATCCATTAACCATTAACCATTTAACATTTACCATTTTACCATTTTACCATTTAACATTTAATATTAACCATTATCACTTATTCCTTTACCATTATCCATGACTTATTATCTATTATCCATTATCCGTTATCCATTATCCATTTACCATTATACATTATTCATTTAGAATTTACCAATTAACATTCACCATTTACCATTTACCATTACCCATTATCCATTTACCATTTAACATTTACTATTAATTATTATCCATTATCCATTTTCCATTATCTATTATCTATTATCCGTGATCGATTATTCATTATCCATATACCGTTTATCATTTACTATTATCCCTTTACAATTTAACATTTACCATTTTACCATTTAACATTTACTATTTACCACTATCCATTATCCAATATCCATTTACTATTATCTATTATCCATTATCCGATATTTATTATCCATTTACCATTATCCATTATTCATTTACAATTTACCAATTAACATTCACCATTCACCATTTACCATTTACCATTACCCATTATCCATTATCATAAACATCCATTATCCATTATCCATTTACCATTTACCAATTAACATTCACCATTTACCATTTACCATTATACATTATCCATTATCCATTATCCATTATCCATTATCCATTTACCATGATCCATTATCCATTATCCATTTTCCATTATCTATTATCCATTATCAACCAACCATTATCCATTATTTATTTACCATTTAACAATTAATATTTACCATTTCCATTATCCATTAACTATTTAACATTTACCATTTTACTATTTTACCATTTAACATTTAATATTAACCATTATCCATTTATCATTCTCTATTATCTATTATCCATTATCCGTTATCTATTATCCATTTACCATTATCCATTATTTATTTACAATTTACCAATTAACATTCACCATTTACCATTTAACATTACCCATTAACCATTAGCTATTATCCATTATCTATTATCCATTATCAATTATCCATTATGTATTAGCTATTATCCATTATCTAATATCCATTATCAATTATCCATTATTCATTTACCAATTAACATTCACCATTTACCATTTTCATTATCCATTTACCATTTTACCATTTAACATTTAGTATTAACCATTCACCATTATCCATGTACCGTTTACTATTAACCATTATGCGTTATCCATCTATTATCCGTGATCGATTATTCATTATCCATATACCGTTTACCATTTACTATTATCCATTTACCGTTTGCCATTTACCAATTTACCATTTAACATTTACTATTTACCACTATCCATTATCCATTTTCCATTACCCATTTACCATTATCTATTATCTATTATCCATTATCCATTATCCATTTACCACTAACCATTATTCATTTACAATTTACTAATTAACATTTACCATTTACCATTTACCATTTACCATTTACCATTTACCATTTACCATTTACCATTTACCATTTACCATTTACCATTACCCATTACCCATTATCCATTACCAATTATCCATTATCCATTATTCATTTCCCATTATCCATTATGTATTAGCTATTATCTATTATCTATTATCCATTATCAAATTTATATTATCCGTTATCCATTTACCATTTACCATCACCTATAATCCATTATCCATTATCCATTTTCTATTATCTATTATCCATTATCAATCAACCATTATCCATTTACCATGTACCATCATCCATTATTTATTTACCATTTACCAATTGACATTCACCATTTACCAGTTCCATTAGCCATTAACCATTTAACATTTACCATTTTACCATTTTACCATTTAAGATTTAATATTAACCATTATCCATTATCCATTTACCATTATCCATTATTCAGTTACAATTTACCAATTGATATTCACCATTTACCATTTACCATTACCCATTATCCATTAGCTATTATCCATTATCCATTATCAATTATCCATTATCCATTATCCATTTTCCATAATCCATTATTCATTTACCATTTACTAATTAACATTCTCCATTTGCCATTTCCATTATCCATTTACCATTTAACATTTACCATTTTACCATTTAACAATTATTATTAACCATTATCGATTATCCATGTGCCATTATCTATTATCTATTATCCGTTATCGATTATCCATTAACCATATACCATTTACCATTCACCATTATGCAGTATCCATTTACAATTATGCATTATCTATGATCCATTATCCATTATCCAATATCATTAACATTGTCTTTATCGTAGACTGGAGGTGGTTTGGCGTCTATTGGGGGAAGGACTAAAGTTTAGTAGATTAATCTACCAGCTTCGTAACCTTCCAGTAGGGTGCGCATACCACTGGTAATTGGTAATTTTAAAGAAAAAAAGTCATGGAACTGGCAAAGGTTTTGTCTGGGTCAAATCATCAGAAACTACCTACATTAGTTGTTACTTAACACCGAATGAAGTGATTGCCAAGTTCCGAGCAAAGCTCGACGCCCTGGAAATGATATTCTCAGAGAAACCGGGCAGAGGGTGGTAGCCGCCATTTTTAATGCAAGAGCTCTTGAGTGGGGTATGCCAAACTAACAAGAGGTAGATTGATCCTGAAAATGTCTGCCAAAGTAGGACTCCTCATAATATTCAATAGCTCAACCATAAGTTTTCGCCATCCAGGGTATACGAAGGCGATCTCTAACAACACCTTCGAATCCGAGGCATTGGCGCCACGCATCCAGGAATGGAAAGTTATGGAGAATTATATATCAGTATATCATAGTTGAAGTCGGCATTAGACCAAGTTGGATGTTGAACGGTTCAGTAAAGAACTAAAAAAGTGTGGGCAGCAAACGGCGAGGAGAACCGAAATGGACGGAAGATCTGCGACAGAGGCACTGGCATCTTCTACCATGGACCTCATTATTTGGCCCTGCGAGGCCTCCATGCTAAGAAGACATGCAGCCATAAACATCTGAAATCGCAGATGTACGAAGGAAATGCCTTGCGGTTCTACGGAAAAAATAATCGGATATCCGCGGAGTACAGTCAAGCAAAGAAACAATTCAGCTCAGAAGCCAACACCATGGAAAGGATCGTGAACTTTCCTTCCACAAATTTGCTGCTGACTATTGACCACCGTGCAAGTTTGACGCAGTGGACAAGGTTATGAAGAAGTTAATTAGAGCAAGACAATATGGCTTCAGAGTGGGACTATCAACGATAGACGCAATCTGGGAAGTAACGGAGACAGTTAGGAGAGCCGAAGACCATAACCATTTTTAGCGACATATAGTACTGCTAGTGATGCTCAAGGTGGAGGGATATGCTCGATGCATTAGAGCACCACATACCGACATATTTGTTCCGAATTCTAGACGACTATTTGAAAAATCAACAAGGATGGGGACAATGAAGGATGATGGTCACAGTTGGAGCAGCCCAGGAAACGATCTTAGTTTGGTTGGTTATGCGGATGATGTTGCGGTGCTCTTTGCGGCCCGAAATAATAAACAAGCCCAGCTGATGGCCTCTCGCTGATCGCTAACCTCTCAAAAATGGGGTGGGGTGAAGGTAATTGAAATAGAGCCGGAGGTCGGCAAAAAAATAGCGTTCCTTTAAGAAAGGTCGGCCAGACAGCCTGGGATCACGAAACCAAACGGAGGTTGGCTATTATCTGACACAATTTCTGACCGGTCAGAATGCCTATACTGCAATGGTGTGATTGATGATGTGGAGCACAACTCCTTCGCCTGCGATAACTGGGTCGCCCGAAAGTTAGCGTTAGAGGAAAAAGTCTTTAAGGCAGTAGAGGGTGCTCGGTTTAGGGCAAAATTGTTAAAGTGGTTGTCCCGAAGTAATGTGACAAACGATTCCAGGTCATCCCAGTAGAACGGGAGGTTGCTTTTACTTTTGAATTTAATTTTGATTTTCATGTTAATATTGAAAATTATCACCTTGCTTGTACACTTCAAAAAACTAAGTCCTATTTTAGCCATGTAAAAGTGTTAATGGGACGTCCTAGGGTTTAAGCTCCAAAAAAGTTTAAGCTAATTATTAACGAACTACAAAATATTCTCCGTTTGAAGTTAGTAATGAATTTGTGTACTTACTGCCCTCGGTGTAACTTCAGATCATGGGTTGACATAGCATTCTTATTCAATAGCGTCACTCAGACTTTTAATTTCTTTGCTAACAACAGAAATATGTTTTCCTGTGCAAAAGGAGTGTGTACAAACTTTTCAAGGACCTGCAAACTAATATACACAATAAACTGCTAAAAATTCTTTCAATCGTCGATTCACCAAAAGCTCCTTTATCAACACGCAAGAGGTAATCTCATAAATGAGTTTTCCGAGTATTGTAAAATTGTGCAAAATTTAAAAAAAAGCTTAATTATTTCACTTTAGTTTAGAATACTGGGCAAAAGCTCAACCTTTTTAAAGCTCGTACAATAAATAAATTGACAAGGAAAGTGATACAGCATTTTGTGTATGCGATGATATTCAGGTCTAAGTTCTACATTTCTACCTTTCGTAGTATACACATATACATATATATAATTTAAAGAAACAAAAGAAGACGAAATAAAATCTCAGGAG
The DNA here is from genome assembly GCA_958295665.1 of Tipula vernalis. Classification (NCBI taxonomy): domain Eukaryota; kingdom Metazoa; phylum Arthropoda; class Insecta; order Diptera; family Tipulidae; genus Tipula; species Tipula vernalis. The sequence goes on from OY282560.1 coordinate 358,480,658, forward strand.
AGTTCTTAAATAAAAATATTTACATTTTCTTTTTTGTCTTGAAAGCATTCCTGGTCAAAATTGGTATAAGACAGACGATAGAATATAGAGTGTTTTCATGTAGTATATAGTCAACAATCTAGATGGGAAAAGAGTATGGGAAGGAAGGTGGAATGGATATAAATTTGCCCACCCTATGGGAATATTATATAATTTGATTATATTACATATAAAAATAATAAATAAAAATGATAATGCGATTTATATGTCGCTGTGGTTTTTCTTTTATGTTATCATCGCATAAATACCTCCTCGTATACATATATATGTATATATGATAAGAGACATTAGATGATTGTACAAGTGTGTGCGTATATCGATATAAAATCTTTAAGCTAATGTAAAATAAAAAAGTAAATTGAAAAATATCCTTTGGGCCAAATTAAATATCGTAAGAAGATTTTGAATATCTAAGTAACTGTGTGTCTATGCTATGTACATAACGGTACAATACGTATGATAAACACCGCTGATACACCTTAAACATAAAACGTATGTTGATATACATAAAACCGATTTTAATGTCTTATATATTATACACAATATTTATATGTACTAAAGTAACATATAATTTATTACAATTCACTACTCTACAATTTTCATATATATTGTTTGTATATAGTATAAAACGGAAGTGAAAAATTTTCCACCTTCAATAATGTAATTCCTGTTTTTCATTTATCTTCCCTTACAATATTTATGTAATATACAAACAGTGTACATATATACATACATACAATATGATAATAAAAATGAAATAAAAATTAGATTTTTATATTTTTTTAATATTTTAAAATTCTCCAGTATATACATACATATGTACAAAAAGATATGTGTACATTGTATTTGTATGTATGTAGATCAAAAAGTTGTTGCATGCTAAAAGTAGTACCTCACTTAAATAAGAAAGGATATACATACGTATAGTAAAATGTTATAAAATAATTTAGTCGAGAACATAAAATAAATATTTTATAGTGTTTTTGGAATTTTATTAAATACCTGAAACTAATTATCTGGCTAAATTTATGTGAAATATGCTGAATTGTGTATATTGTAAAATATTCGTTCGTTCTAAGAAATTTAATATACTTTAGAAAATAATTAAAGTTGCAGCGATTAAAACATTATTGTATGAACACGTGGTAACAATAAATTATCGCTTGGATTTCGCATGTAAAGAACCGACAAATCCTTTCTGAAGTTTTAATATATCAAAAGCTTTGTAATGAACTCGTTATTATACAAAAATTTCCATTTATTGTTGGTGGCTGCCCCCAAACAGCTAAATTTAAGAGAAGGTAGGAAAGGACACTTAACAGCAGAAACAAAATTTAAAAACGAAATTTTTTTAAATTGGTCATTTTCCAGAACCAAATCCGAAACTTATATTAAAATTCGATTTCAACCAAATAAACTGAGTTTCGTCCAAATCGGTTGAGAAAAGGGTTGGTTCCATAAAAATTAGCCACTTTCCAGAACAACATCTGAGTTTCATACCAATTGGATGAGCAATGGCTTAGTGATATTGAAATTGGTAATTTTCTAGAACCCATGCAATGTTCCATGGAAATTGGCCGTTTTTTAGAATTACATTCGAAACTGAAATTGGAATCCCATTTTCCTCTTACAAACCAAGTTCCATTGTAATCGGTTGAGAAATGGCTTAGATGCCAGAACCACATCCAGGCCTCATATGGGAATCCCGTTTTTATGGTTTTCGGTTTAAAAATGGTGTAATTCCATTCACATTGGCCTTTTTGTAGAACTCATCGTTAAATTGAGTTTCATCTAAATCGGTTGAGAGATGGCATAGTTTCATTCAAATTGGCTATTAGAAACTCCCATCGCAATCGCTTCCTGCCACTAGAAAACCATCATGAGATATAGTTGACCCATCGCTCAATCTGCTAAACATTACAATAGTAACAGTTCCCAAACAATGGGCACCAAATAATGGAAACCTGGAACTTATTGTTCCTCTTTAAAACTTCCCAAAGCTTTTCATCACAAAATTGTATTTGTTTGTTTATTATTTGCATAAAAAAAATAAAATTTAATATTATTTATAAAATTGAGAATTTGGGTGAGCTTTTACAATATATGCAAGCTTTAAAGTAAGCCTACAAAATTATTCAAATTCTGAAAGATTAAATCACGGATAATAGTTTTATAGAATAGTTAGTGAATATTACATTTTAGTGAGATTATCAACTTTTAGAAAATGTTGAGCTTTTAGAGAAATTAAAAAAAAAACATTTTTATGAAATTAAAGTTGAGCCAATTTTTATTTTTAGAAAATTAAGCAGCTTAATAAACTAGAGATTTAAAATCAAATTCGAAGTTGAACTTTTAGGTAGGTACACGAAGGGTATTTTAAAGTTTGCTCATTTGATGTTCACATAACCTAGTATAGAGCTTTAAAATTCAACATAATCCGCAATACATTTCATATCATTTTGATTATGCCGTAAGAGCCGTGCTTATTTTATGAAAGCTTTTGATAAAATATTAAAGTCTTTCAGTACTTGAGAGCTTTTATTACTAAATGTGACAAAATGGGTAGCTGTAACAAAAATTTTAATTGATTTGAATTCACTAAATAGTCGTTTTAATTTGGATTCGCAAATTATCTCAAAAAATCCTAAAAACAAAAGCTTTAAACTTTTTATCACAAAAATTATCTTATCATTTCGTATAAAAAATATTAAATGATCTATGTATTTGGGAATTTAAATAATCATTTTAATTTTGTGAATTTAACTGAGCCTTTGGTAAAAGGTGCTTTTGGATAAAATTACGCTAATTAACTTAACTCGTTAATCATGAATTTTTCATTGCAAATTAGTCAATGTGATTTGAGATTGGAAATTTATAACATTAACGAATGTGAACTTTAGAAAATGTTAAGCTTAACGAGAGTTTAACATAAATAAGAAAATAAAGTTAAAACCACTTTTAAATTGTAGGTGTTGTTTTCATTATTTTTTTGCATATTGGTCTATTTTATCAAGCAGCTTAGTATAGCTGAGCTTTAAAGCATACGGTGGGCTAAACTGCAGTTTCAAGAAACACACTTATCCAATCAAGTGGGAAGCTTTCTCAGTTGATATTAGTAAATCGTAAAAAAAATTTAGAACAGCAAAAATTGTCGAGTATTTATTTATGAAAGTTTAAAAATTCAAAAATTGTAAAAGTTCAATCGAATAACCCAATAATTTTAAAATATTGCTATGATGCTTATCAAAATACACGAATTTGTAAGCCGTGAAATATTTATGAGCTCAATTAAAAAGCATCAAAATTCAAAATGATTTCCAATAGATTTTAGTGCACATTTAGTGCTTTTAAAGAAAGTAAACAATTTAAAGATTTTCTGAGAGCTTTTATCACTGAATATGAAAATGAGTAGCTGTAATAATAATGAGTTGATTTGGACAAACTAAGCCGCCATTTTAATTTTGATTTCCAAGTTATCTCTAGAAATTCTAAAAATAAAAGCTTTAAGCTTTTCCTCACAAAAATAATTGTTTCATGTCTGCATCATTTCGTATAAAAAATGTTAAATGTTAAATATATATGTATTTGAATTTAATTGAGCTTTTAGTAAAAGGTGCTTTTGGTAGCTTTTGGATAAAATTACGCTAATTAGCTTATCTGGTTAATCATGAATATTTCATAGCAATTGGTCAATGTGATTTTAGATTGGAGATATATTAACGAATGTGTGCTTTAGAAAATGGTAAGCTTTACGAGAGTTTAAAATAAATAAGAAAACAAAGTTAAAACAACTATTAAATTACAGGTGTTGTTTTCATTATTTTTTCCATATAGCTGACGAGCTTTGAAGCATTTGGTGGCTAAACTGCAGTTTCGAGAAAACACTTATCCAATCAAGAGGGAAGCGTTCCCAGTTGATATTAGTAAATCGTTAAAAAAAATTTAGTATAGCAAAAATTGTAGAGTATTTATTTATGAAAGCTTTTAAAATTGAAAAATTGTAAAAGTTCAATCGAATAACCTAATAATTTTAAAATATTGCTATGATGCTTATCAAAATGCACGAATTTGTAAGCCGTGAAATATTTATGAGCTTAATTACCAAGCATCAAAATTCAAAATGATTTCTAATAGATTTCAGTGCACATTCAGTGCTTTTAAAGAATGTAAACCATTTAAAAATTTTCTGAGAGCTTTTATTACTGAATAACAAAATGAGTAGCTGTAATAATAATGAGTTGATTTGGACAAACTAAGTGGCCCTTTTAATTTTGTTAAAGTTAAAGTTGCTTTTGGTAGCTTTTAGATAAAATTACGCAAATTATGTAAATTAAACTCTTTATTCATGAATTTATATGTTATTAACAAATGTGACCTTTAGAAAATGTTAAGCTTTACGAAAATATAAAGTTAATTAGTAAATAAAGTTAAAACAACTTTTAAATTTTAGGTATTGGTTTAAACTGAGCTTATAACTGAGCTTTAAGCATTTGGTGGACTAACTTCAGTTTTGGAAACACACTTGTCCAATCAAGTTGAAAGCTTTTTTTAATAAAATAAAAAATTTTGACAATTTGTTTATAAAAGCTTTTAAAATTGAAAAATTGTGAAAGTTCAATCAAATAATTGAACATTTTTAAAATATCTTATCATGGTCTTGGTCATTCGAATTCACGAATTTGAAAATCATGAAATGTTTATGAAACATCAGATACTTCTACAGAATTTCACCTGAGCTTAATTATAAAAAAAAATGTTTACATAAATTCAGGCACATTTTAGTTTTGCCAAATATGAGATTAATAATTCATTAGGACAAAATAGATAAAATATTTTTGTGGTGATCTACCCCACTGCACCAATTAGATAATGATGTTCCCTCAATAAGGCAGTCAAGCTTCCGAAATCTATATTCAGCAACTACCTTTTGCAGCTTTCCTAAGCTTTTGGGTCATCAGTTTCACCAAGACGCCTCTGTTTTTATAGTTAAACCGTCATATATGCCTTCTATTTATCAGAAGACTCTGTGCGTAGTTAAACCTTTTAATTTTTTGTGTGAAATATTATCCCCTCTCCTTCTCCGCTTAGACGGATTCTATGTCTCTAGTTGAGAAATAAGGGTGTGGCCTTATCTTAACGCTGTTGCCCAATTTTTCACTACAATGTCCTATCTCAGGTCTTCCACGAGCCACAGCGAATTATTTTTCCTTACAATTCTTTCCTCTATTGATGCATTTCTTCCATTTGCCTTCGGTGGGGTAACTTTCTATTTTTAATAAGCTCCACTCGGCCGATTTTTGTTAGTTCTTCTTTCTTGTATTGATACTGGTGAGTTTTAAGACGTACAATGTTTATGAAGCTTCCAAGGTAGCTTTAGTATTCATATTACCCGTGCTTGTATTTAAAATTTTATTTCTTTGAGAACGGAAAAAACTTCCAATTTTCATTTATTTTGAAAGGTTGGTTTTACTATTAAAAAATGTTGAATTTGGCTACATATTAAGGAATCTAATAGCTCAAATGATATCCATAGTAAAAAAAATTCAAACAAAATAAGCGAACATATAAATGGGTATACCTGCAACATTGAAAAATTACATGGAAGTAAAATAAAGTTTCCGATATTTTTAATAGCCAGCATTAAAATGTCACGTTGTGATAAAAAAAAAACTAATTTAGAATGGAAGGATACAATGAATTAAATGTCTACAATATTGTTCATTCAGCAGCAGTATTTTTTTTTCCTTTTGCTGACAAAGTAATCAATGATTACATGGGTTTGAGCTTATAAATAAATAAAGTTACCCCCCCTCAACGGTACGTACAATAAATCTAAACCAAAACACAATTACATCCTTTTATAAAATATTTTAATTAAAAATTATATCAAAATTCGTCTGTCGAACGTATTCATATCGTAAGGACACAACCCAAACATTAAATCCAACGTTGGTCGTCTTCATCTCTTGAATTGGGCGATTACAAGACGAAACCAAAAAAAAAAAAAAAAAACACAAAATCATTATTTATTTGAGTATTAACACCAGATGTATCATAATTAATGAGGATAAATTAGATTAATACCAACTGGTCCTTATGTATATGGTATGGTATTAGTACATCCAAGAATAGACGAAATAAGAAATTCGATACACAAGAACTTCTTAAGATTTTTTTTTTTCCTATTTTTATATTAATTAAAACGATGGAACTAATTATTATATAAATAATTTTTCTGATGCTGCTGTAGGGTCCATTTATGATTCATGTAATTAATTACATGGTGTTTTATTAATGGCACTTAAGGAATTTTCTGTTTTAAAAAAATATTTTCGTTTTTTTATTTTATTACAGATGCACGATGTTTTTTTGTTGGTCACGTACACTTGTGAATTAATTATTGGCTATGGTTAGCTACCTGTGTATTCGATCGTTATGTGTCATAAAATGGTAACAAAAAACTGCATCATACAAAATATTAGGAATTTTATGAGTCCCACTGATATGGACATCAAACCATCACTATCGTCATTTTTTTATTATCCCAAAAAAAAAAAAATGTTTTTATCAGTCTCAGGTACATATACACTACCCGTAAATGTACTCGTATACATACAAAATTTTCAATTTTACTGAAAAATTTACTTGTTCATATGATTCGATTTGTTGTTTTGATTTGATTATGCAAATTTGATTTTTTTTTTTATGCTGCTACCAGAAAAATTGTTGATAAAACACCCCTCTATGATCACAAAATGTTATTTGTATATGTCTATGTATTACAAACATTTCACATGGCTTTGGTATTATATAGGCGTTATACAGTTTAAAGTCGATAATTTAATTATATTTTGACAAAATAATTCATGTGAAGTATCTGATTCCATAATAACGGCTTCGCCAACCTTTCAGATCAAAGGAATTGTATCGCTCATATCGCTTCTAATGATAGTTTTACCACAATTGTTTCAAACTATTTTATGGTTGGCTCAATTCGTTGAGTTAGTATGGTATCGACGAATATATTGGAGGAATTGAGGATTTAATGCTTCGTTAATGCTTCGTAAACCTTAAAGATCAAAGGAATTGTACCGTTCTACTGATAGATGTAAAAGTCTAAAAATGCCTATAAAATTAAATTTTTTTCATTTTTTTCTGGCTCCCGAAAACTGGTTTTTCGATCAAATCGGCCCTTCCTCTCGTTTGGTCATCCGACTCATTCGCCCTTTCAACATTCGGCCCTTCGACCCATTCGACATTTAGACATTTAGGCTTTAAACATTCGGCCTTTCCATACATTCGGCCTTTCGACCCATTCGGTCTTTCAACACATTCTGCCTCAATTCTCATCATTTTTGTAATTTCGGGCGATTTTAGCCGACCACATTTACAGGGAATACAATCGCTCAAGCCTAAAATCTTCCAAAAATTATTGATATAATTTTTGGGGTATTTTTCATAATTGATTTTTTGGCAATTATTCGTGCCACGTTAGCCAAATTCGACTTATATAACCGAACCTTCTCAATATAGGATTAACATATCAAAACTTTGTCATCAACAACACTATGAAATCGAATTACCAGTCTGAGGAAAATAATTTTGGTTGAGGAGTATGTAACGGAGTGACTTAATGTTTATATCAAGGTGCGACTAACATGTTACATCTTAGATGGTGAAGTTTTTTAGTATGCTTGGTTACTGAAAACACTAAGAATAAGGAGGAACCTAAAAACCTACAAAAGTGTTTTTCATTTATTCCATATAGAATTTTACAGGGAGCGGCTCGAAATCTTGTTTTCCAAACTCTTGCTTTTCAATTATACTTATTTATTAAATATTAAATTATTAAATTCCCAAAAAAGCCCCTCGGTGGGCTAAGCGGGCGGGGGGGGGGGGTAAGAAGGAGTATAGCAACCTACCGAGTGCCCGTGAGAGTAACCAACGTCTCTACAATTCTAAATTAAATTAGGGGTTGGCCGTGAAACGTGGCCAACCACTAATACGTGTCATTAATTGATTCTATATAATCCATTCCTACGTGCGGCACGCAGTGCGACATGTTTGCTGATCCCGGCTCCTACGTCCTCAAAGTAAATTCCCCATATTCCAATTTTCCAGAATTTATATTTTTGGGTATTACTTCGGTCTAAAAGGACCAAAGTATTGAAATCCTGTCAAAAATGATCAAAAATTTGGTTGGTCCAAAACCATTTTTCTCGACGCTTTGAAAGTCCCTGAGTCTATAAAAGCACAAAAAAAAAATGTCCGTCCGTCTGTCTGGATGTCTGTTGGTCTGTACCCATGGTATCTCGAGAACGGGTTGTTCGATTTAGAATTTTTTTTTTGCCAATCTGTTTCTATGGTCAATGCCGAGATTTGAAAAGCTTTTGGAACCTGTGCGCCAAAAGAGGGTAGCCATACGAATTGACCCAAAATACCTGGTTATAGACATATTTACCAATTTTTTACTATGCTGGTTTGAATATTGAGTTGGTTATTCAGATTGGAGTTGAGTTGAAGGTTAAGTTAGGGGTCAATTTGCGGGTTGAGTCCAGGTTGAGTTGGAGTTGAGTTGGGGTTGGGTTAAGATATAGTGACCAGTTGACCAATTTTTATATGTGCTGGTTTGAATATTGAGTTGAAAGAGAGTTTGCGGTTGAGTTGAGGATTGTGTTGGGGGCCGTTTGCGGGTTGAATTGGGATTAAGATGGTGGTTCAAATTAAACCTTAAGCAAATTAAATGAATGGCCAATTAGGATGGAACTTATCTATGTATTTCTTAACTGATTTTAGTGAAATTTGACTTTCGCGATGGAAATGGGATTCTAAAATGAGTTTTGGATGAAATTCTGTAATATGGCCAAGTATGATGGAACTTGCCTATTTTTCAACCGAGTATGATGAAATTCGACAAGTGCGTTGGAAATGGAATTATAAAATGACTTTTGGCCGAAGTTCTAGAATATGAGCAAGTTTGATAGAACTTGCCCATTTCTCTACCAATTATTATGAAATTCGGCTTGCTTAAATTGACCCCTAACTTAACCTCCAACTCAACTCCAAACTCAATAACCGTGATGGTGATGGTGATGGTGATGGTGATGGTGATGGTGATGGTGATGGTGATGGTGATGGTGATGGTGATGGTGATGGTGATGGTGATGGTGATGGTGATGGTGATAGTGATAGTGATAGTGATAGTGATAGTGATAGTGATAGTGATGGTGATGGTGATGGTGATGGTGATGGTGATGGTGATGGTGATGGTGATGGTGATGGTGATGGTGATGGTGATGGTGATGGTGATGGTGATGGTGATGGTGATGGTGATGGTGATGGTGATGGTGATGGTGATGGTGATGGTGATGGTGATGGTGATGGTGATGGTGATGGTGATGGTGATGGTGATGGTGATGGTGATGGTGATGGTGATGGTGATGGTGATGGTGATGGTGATGGTGATGGTGATGGTGATGGTGATGGTGATGGTGATGGTGATGGTGATGGTGATGGTGATGGTGATGGTGATGGTGATGGTGATGGTGATGGTGATGGTGATGGTGATGGTGATGGTGATGGTGATGGTGATGGTGATGGTGATGGTGATGGTGATGGTGATGGTGATGGTGATGGTGATGGTGATGGTGATGGTGATGGTGATGGTGATGGTGATGGTGATGGTGATGGTGATGGTGATGGTGATGGTGATGGTGATGGTGATGGTGATGGTGATGGTGATGGTGATGGTGATGGTGATGGTGATGGTGATGGTGATGGTGATGGTGATGGTGATGGTGATGGTGATGGTGATGGTGATGGTGATGGTGATGGTGATGGTGATGGTGATGGTGATGGTGATGGTGATGGTGATGGTGATGGTGATGGTGATGGTGATGGTGATGGTGATGGTGATGGTGATGGTGATGGTGATGGTGATGGTGATGGTGATGGTGATGGTGATGGTGATGGTGATGGTGATGGTGATGGTGATGGTGATGGTGATGGTGATGGTGATGGTGATGGTGATGGTGATGGTGATGGTGATGGTGATGGTGATGGTGATGGTGATGGTGATGGTGATGGTGATGGTGATGGTGATGGTGATGGTGATGGTGATGGTGATGGTGATGGTGATGGTGATGGTGATGGTGATGGTGATGGTGATGGTGATGGTGATGGTGATGGTGATGGTGATGGTGATGGTGATGGTGATGGTGATGGTGATGGTGATTGTGATAGTGATAGTGATGGTGATGGTGATTCTGAAGATAGCGTTTTGTTATGATCATTAGTCTGTACGACGGTGTTATATCAAGATGCTATCACGGTACGATGGTATGATGGTGGTATGATGGTATGATTGTAAGATGTTACGAATATTTTATGGTATGTTGCTACGACCTTATGATGATAAGATTTGCATAGTTACTTAAGTCCTTACTTAAAACTACAGATTTTTACTTTTCAACTTCTTGCGCTACATATTCAAATAATCACACGAAAATTTAGTATGAAAGAATGATTTACTTAATATTTGTTTTTGCAAGTATTAACCTTTACCATCTGAATAGCTCAACAAAAATTCCCAGAACTATAAATAAAGCGAAATTTATTTAAAAAGCAGGGATGGGAACGACAACAACCGTGGGCGTCATTACAAAGTTGGAGCTGAGGGGGAAGTTGGAGGCAGGAGACTGAACGAGGAAAATATAATTAGGGTTAAGTTGAGGAGCATGTTTGCCGTTAAGTTGGAGATTGTGTTGAGTGTTGAGTTGAAAGTTGATTTTGGGTTGAACTGGTGACTAAGCTGAAGGTAGGGTTAGAAGTTGATTTTGTGATTTCGTTGGAGATTACTCTGGGATTGAATTGGAGGTTGAGTTGCATATTAAGGTTAGATTGTAAAGGGATTAAGGGTTCAGTTAGGAATTAATTGATTCGGGAGTTAGTTTGAGTTGATTTGATACAATCTCACGAACGCACGTAATACAGACCGAAATTCTGATCACCTTGTGAGGTTTCACCCCTTTATATTTTTCGTTTTGTAACCGAAATCCCATTTTTTCAATAAAAAACAAGATTTTTGAAAACAAGATTTCATACCCAACCCAATTTTACCTGTAAGGTTCAGAAACCTAACTACTAACCGTTATTAGAATTTTAAGGTATAAGGTCTCGACATTCCCTTCTCATGGAGGAAACCCGTTGCGTGAAGTTTAAAAAAAACTACTGGTCCTTGTTGAATCTAGTATTGTTTTTAAAACTTTTACATTTTTTCACAATACTCGTAGATGTGCTTTTATTGAAGCGCTTCCTAAATTTTTGAATATTTTGTTGAAAATTGGGGTATAAAGTATTTAATTAATTAAATGAAACAAAGGTTTCAGGAAGGCCGAAAAGGCTCTTACTATACACATACATTATTCTGATGGTATCCATCAAAGGTTGCATCTAACATCACTGTTCATTAGATTTAAATCGGGTTGGTGGGAGCCATTCATTCCTGTTCAAAAGTGGTGTAAATAACCCGTCATGTTCTTAAAGCATATTTGAGGTAGTGCGCTATCCTGTTTTAATTCGTATTCCGTCCTACAGATTAGAATTTGGCATTTTTCTCAAAACTCGTTTTGTAGTAGGTACTGGGAAACCAAAAGCAAACTAAACTGTTTTATGCTCGCAGATTTAGGGTTTTAAATAAAAATTGCTCGATTCACATAAAACCCTCTGGATTCGGTTTGAAATTCAATTTATTTGATATATACGATGAGTTTCTAGACTTAAAACTTGTATTCTGTTCCTCAGTATTATACTGTTTAACTATGTATATTTAAATAAAAATTTACTTTGGGCTTAAATAATCGTCATATTGTTTTAACATGACCATCTAAAAAATTTTGCTTAAGAAGTTTGTTTATGCTGTGCTGTAAAAGCAACATGAAATTTGATAATAGCTCATTTTAATGTATCGAATGATAGATTATTACTGAATCAACAGTAAGTTATAATAGTTCAGTTTTGCTCAATATGTGAAGTCTAGTAAACATATTTCGAACCAGCTGCCTTTGGTAGTTAGGCGCGCGTCTTTGATTAGTAAAAATGAGTTTATTTGTAATATTGTTGCTCAATTTCATCGGACCTAACTATCAAAATAAATCGTGTAAAATTAATGAATTTAATTTTATTTTAATTTAATTAGTCCACGACCGTCTAATTTTGATAATTTTATCTTAATTGGTAGAAATCTTCAATTTTGTTTAAATATTCCGTTGCTCAAAACTTATATTTTTAATTTTATTTAGAATAATAAGAATGGTCTTTGCGCTCAACAATCGCTCAAGCCTAAAATCTTTCAAAAATTATTGATATAATTTTCGCGATATTTTTCATAATTGATTTTTTGGCGATTATTTGTGCCACGTTAGCCAAATTCGCCTTATATAACCGAACCTTCTAATTACATATATGAAAATTTAGTCACCAACAACACTATAAAATTGAATTACCAGTCGGAGGAAAATAATTTTGGTTGAGGAGGATGTAACGGAGCGACTTGATGTCTATATCAATGTGCAATTAAGGTGAAGTTTTTTAGTAGGCTTGGTTACTGAAAACACTAAGAATAAGGAGGAACCTAAAAAACCTACAAATTCATTATAAACGCAAAGTGTTTTTCATTTATTTCACATACAATGTTATCTGTAAGGTTCATAAACCTAAATACTAGCTGTGACTGGCATTTTAAAGTTTAAACTCCCGACATTTCCTTCTCGTGGAGGAAAACCGTAGCGATTTTTAAAAATTTAAAATGTTTCGACAATACTCGTAGATATGCTTGTTGAAAATTGGAGTATAAAGTATTTAATTAATTAAATGAAACAATGGTTTCAGGAAGACCAAAAAGGTTCTTACTATATATTGCAACTAACATCACTATTCATTAGATTTAAATCGGGTTAGTGGGAGCCATTCATTCTGGTTCAAAAAGTGGTCCAAATAACCCGTCCAAATAATTCTTCCTATCTAAACGACATCTACAGATTAGTAGCAAATTCCAGTTTTGTAGTAGGTACTGGGTAACCAAAAGTAAACCAAACTGTTTTATACTAACATTTTAATTAAGAATTGCTTGATTCACACGTGTAACGTTTATACAAAAATAAACCCTTCGGATTCCCTTCGGAAACACTTCGAAGTTTAATTTAAAAAGTGTTAGTGGTGGGACGATTTTTTTAACGGCGTACTTTTCAGATTTTGATTTAAGCTGCACAGAAGATCAGAGCTGGTAGTTTTGCGCATTATGGAAGAATTCGATTTGGAAGATTTTAGAGATGATGACGACATATCTGATCCGACATGGTAAATCCATCCCATGGTAAAACCTCGAATTATTGAAACGATCACTGAGATAGCAGAAGATGAAGAACCAGTGCCAGAATACACGAAAGATAATGAATTTGAGGAGCAGGTTCAATCTAAACCTGCCGCTGTGCCAGAAAGACGATTTATTTGGAGAAATTTCAACTTTATTGGGTTTCCTATTCCTGAAGAAACAAATATTGGTGATAAACTACCAAGTTCTCCTGTATCTTATTTTAATAAATATTTTACGTCTCAACACTCTGGAAGCAAGCATGGAAAGGAATTGTCAACAACTAGAAGTGTTGAGATCAAACAATTGGCGCATTTGCTGATGGGGTGTATCCCATACCCCAGATTGCGATGGTATTGGAGAAATGGATTTCGCATTGAACTTTTAACGTCAATTTTCAATAGAGACTGTTTCATTTTGCTCAGAAACTGCCTCCATTATGTTGATGCTGCAAATTGTGGAAAGTACAACCAATTATAATTTCCATAAGAAACCAATGCAGAGAAATAAAAAGAATTGTGGGTCCATATTTAATTGACGAGTAAATGATTCCTTTTACTGACCGATGTTCCTTACGACAATACGTTAAAGGAAAACCACGTCCAGTTGTATTAAAAAATGTCGTCATTGCTACTTCTTCCGTTTAGCGATAGATCGTTGGGTTTGGCGCAGAAGTTATCCTTAGATTAACAGAAACGTTGCCTTCGGGATCGTTTTTGTTTTTAGATAGATATTTTACTACAGTTCCTTTTTTGGCAAAATTAAAAGAATTGGGATTCTATGCTTCCGGGACCATAATGACAAATCGTCTCAAAAATATTAATTTTAAAAATGATAGGCACATGAAATGAGATGAAATGCAAGAATTTTCTAATAACGATGATAATGTAGCAGTAAAATGGCCGGACACAAAATCAGCAGTAGGTCAAGGTCAAGAACCGGTTGAAATTTTTTCAAGGTGGTATAAAAATTTGAAAAATTTCATAGATGTTCCTTGTCCAGCTGTGGTCAGGCTCTACAACAAATTCATGGTTGGCGTAGACGTATGTGACCAGATGATGGAGTACTACCGTACGTTCATCAAAACGAAAAAGTGGACACTTAAAGTATCACTACACTTTCTGGACCTAGCAATAGTTAATTCTTGGCAGAAGTATCGACCAGAAGGTACATTTTCCAGAGTGCCAAAGAATCGGTTGAATTTAGTTTGGAAGTAGCCGAGGCGTTATTAGCTACTGACCAAAAAATTATTGCTCACCTTTACCGGTGGATGCTAAACAATATGATGGAACTAACCACTGGCCTGTTTGTGATGATTTACACACTGCCAGAAAATGTAGACTTCAAGGCTGTAAAAGTCGTACCAGATCTCAATGTAAAAAGTGTGATATTTATTTATGCATTAGCAAATACAATAATTGCTTCGAAAATAAAAATACTCGTGTTTGAATCGATTTTTGGCAAAATAATTCCTCGGCCGGAAAGGAGAAAACATTTGCCTTTACAAATGTGTATGTTCGGTCTCAAAGAGGGGTCCTAGAAAAATAATTGGCTCGGTCGGAAAGGGCTAACAAATTTTGCACAATAAGTTTGTTTATGCTGTGCTGTAAAAGCAACAAGAAATTTGATAATAGCTCATTTTAATGTATAAAATCGAATGACAGATTATTACAGAATCAACAGTAAATTATAATAGTTCAGTTTGCTCAATATGTGAAGTCTAGTAAACATATTTCGAACCAGCTGCCGTTTGCAGTTAAGCCCGCACCTTTGACTAGTACAACTGAATTTATTTGTAATATTGTTGCTCAATTTAATCGGATGTAACTATCAAAATAAATCGTGTCAAATTAATGAATTTAATTTTAGTTTAATTTAATTAGTCCACGGCTGCCTAATTTTGATGATTTTATCTTAATTGGTAGAAATCTTCAATTTTGTTTAAATATTCCGTTGCTCAAAACTTATATGTTTAATTTTATTTAGAATAATAAGAATGAGTTATATGGTGTATATCTATTTTGCTTGTGTATATTTTGTCACTTATAAATTTATAATAAAACAACTTACGTTATTTTTAAATAATTTTAATTGAAAAAAATTTTCCTTATAGTAACAATATTTAAAAAAAAAAATTTTAGAAGATCGATTTCGGGTTGACTCCTTCTTCAGTTCTTTTTTAACAACTATTCGAATAGTTGTTAAAAAAGAACCGAAGAAGGAGTCAATCCAAAATCGATCTTCTAAAAAAAAATTTTAAAAATATTGTTACTATAAGGAAAATTTTTTTCAATTAAAATTATTTAAAAATAACGTAAGTTGTTTTATTATAAATAATAAGAATGGTCTTTGCGCTATGTTCTCAGAACACAGAATTTAGCAAGGCGCTTCGTATGAGTGTAAAAGAAATTTGAACAACGAATACATTTAATTTAATAGTTTGCGGAATGGGGAAAATCAATAGAACTACCCATGTGCTTAACCATAACCTCACATAAAAATCAGAGTATCGCATGAGCATTTGTGGTTTAGACATTTCCACGAGTACGTTAATACAAACCGGACAGTGTTTCAAGTCCATTACAAGTGCACAGCACAAATACAATTCAGTGATCATAATCATATAAGAGGGAACCATTCAAATCAGTATTCCAAGACATTGCTGTCAATATCAAAGTCTTCTGGGTGCATATAAAAATTAGTACTTGGGCAGTTATTCAAGCCTACCACAAGGTGCACATAAAATTCCGTGTTTAAAATCAGAGTTCTTTTCAAATCAATCAATCGCTTTCAAATAAAGCATAATATAAACATTAACAAGTGCACACAAACTCAGTGTATCCACGCATTCGATTACCATAAGCGTCAAATTCATAGTTGTCGGTAGCATCAACAGAAAACCAATATGCCTGAGACAAACCTGAGACATTTGGTGAAATACGCAAGGGAAGATCATTCCGACACTAGCTTGAGTGATTTAACGACGCGATTACATCGTGTAGAATAACTGATGTCAGAATTGCGAATATTCACCGAAAATCCCGACGAAGAGAGCGACCTCACCTACGAAGAAAACTATTGCACAGCTATTTCGACTTTGAATAAATGGATTCGTGTCAAAAATCTTAACTCAGGTGTCATTGATCTCGACTTGTCACATAACCGCCGAAAATACACATTCCTTCGTTTTCTGGAGATTACTTTGAATGGCAATCGTTTCACGATATGTATACCACAACCATTCACGAATCACCAAATCTCAGCCCAGTCCAAAAATTTCAATATTTAAAAGGACTTCTTTGAGGAGGAGCAACTGAATTGCTACGACATATTACCGTAACAGAAGGAAATTAAAGAAAAGGTATGACCGCAAAAAGCACATAGTTAATACCTTCATTCGCACATTTATCGAGCAGCAAGCCATTCAGCATTCAATTGCCTCGAATATAAAGCGAATCATGGATACTTCCGATGACGTAATTGGCGAACTAAAGGCTCCAGGTGAAATCGGTGAGAAAAGAGATTCTTGGTTGATTTACATAACATTACAAAAATTAAATGACAAAACGAATTCGCAGAATTTTTTAAATTCTTAGGTCGACGGACAGACACTCAGGAGTCATTAGTCACCATAACCAAACGTACAACTCAGAGGTCAGTGAATGTGAAAAGCAATATCGCATTCAAACCACTCAATAATTATCCGTGCGCCATGTGCCAAAAAGAAGGGCACACAATCTTTCATTGCAACGAGTTTCATTTATTGGACTCAAATGGACGCAACGAATTCATCAAGAGGACAAACAGATGTTCCAATTGTGTCGACACCCATTCAATTATTAGATGTCCATCCAGACGACGCTGCCAAAAATGCCGTAAAACGCACAATACACTATTACATCACGAAGAAACCAAGGATGATTCTCAACACGAACAGCCCACTAT
The DNA here is from genome assembly GCA_958295665.1 of Tipula vernalis. Classification (NCBI taxonomy): domain Eukaryota; kingdom Metazoa; phylum Arthropoda; class Insecta; order Diptera; family Tipulidae; genus Tipula; species Tipula vernalis. Next base: position 358,498,011 of record OY282560.1, read on the forward strand.
TACCACTGATAAACAGGTGTTTCATTCGCGAGGCGCAAACACATCCGCAATGCTTCGTACGGCAAAAGTGAAAATCGTGGATGATTACGGAAGAATAATACCATGGAAAGAATTACTAGATTCGGGTTCACTAGCCAGCTTCATCACAGAAGGTTGTGCGCAACGTCTTCGATTGAAAAAACAAAATGCACGCATCCCCATCACTAGATTAGGCCAATCAGGATCAGTAATATCTAAGGGTTTGGTTACTATAAACATCAGACCAAACACATTTCCAGAATTCTCCATCGAAACACTAGTAATATTAAAAATTACGGGGCAATTACCTACTCAAAATCTGCACATAAAGCTGAAAACTTCGCCGAGTCTTAAATTAGCTGATCCACAGTTTAACAAACGAAGCAATATCGATGTTCTATTCGGGGCCGATCACTTCTTTGATCTTCTACAAGATGGTCAAATCAAAACCAATGCAAATTAACCAGTCTTCCAGAATACCATATTCGGCTGGGTAGACAGATGATGAAGCAATTTCAATGCTAGTCCTATCCCCAAATGAAAGGGAAATGTTCAACTTAGACCTAAGCTTAAGAAGGTTTCGGGAGTTAGAGTCGGTCAACAAATCAGAAAACATTTTGTCACCAGAAGAAACGTTTTACGAAAATCACTTCGTCGAGAATATGAAGCGGGATCCACAAGGTCGATTTATAGTTCACTTGCCATTTAAAAAATCGCCCAACAATTTAGGAGATTCACTAACGTCAGCAATTCAAAGACTCAGATCAGTCGAGCGCGGTTTCATACGTGATCCGTCCTTTCCAAAGTTACATATATTATGATTTCATGGCCAAGTATCAGCAGCTCAATCACATGATCGAATTCTCGTCATCAGAATCATCACAAAACGGGTTCTATTTACCACATCACGGCGTTCTTAAAAGCACAAGCATCACTAGCAAAATGAGGTTCTTATTTGACGTATCCGTAAAATCCACCACTGGGATTTCACTCAATAATTGCTTAGCAACCGGTCCTAACGTCAAGTCGAGTTTATACGCATTTATTCTTAGATTCAGGTAGCACAAAGTTGCGTTTTCTGCCGACGTGGAGAAGATGTACCACCACCCTATCAAAAAATTGTGTGGCGATCTAATCCTTTCGAATAGATTATCGTCTATCTTCTGCTTCATTTTTGACCACCACATCAATCAATCAAGTATCCAAGGAAAGCATGGCTTCTTCACCGCAAGCCGCTAGAGTGATAGCCAACGATGTTTACGTGGATAATCTAATATCTGGTGCTGACGACAAACAATTAGCGGAACTACTGAAGAACAAGATCACTGAGATATTAACACAATATGGTTTTCATCTTAGAAAGTGGAAATCCAATTCTCCGAAAATATTAATTAACGCGCCCCATGATCCCCAGGAACTTAAGCATACGAAAATACAAGATCGCTTACATAAGGACACCGAAACGGTGAAGGTCGTGGGACTCAATTGGAATCATGAGACCGACTGCTTCACATTCATAGCCGAAGTACCAGATGCCACTAAATTTACAAAAATAACCGTTTTATCCGAGCTAGATAGCATGAATTGGGATGATCCACTTCCTCACAAAAAACATATTCTATGATCAAAATTAAGAAGTAATCTGAAAATAATAAATGCCATTTCTATTCCCAGATTCATACTAACATTCAATGGTTCCAAGATTGATTTACATGGGTTCTGCGATGCGAGCAAATACGCTTATGCAGAAGCCGTATATTTTCGGATAGAGGACACAATTGGAAATACATCCGTGAATCTAATTTCTGCTAAAACTAAGGTAGCACCCATAAAGCAGCAGACAATACCTCGTCTCGAACTGTGTGCAGCCGTCTTGCTAGCTAATCCAAATTGTGAAGTCGGAAACAAATATTAACTTGATAGAAATTCGCCTGGATTTCGCCCGGACCAATACTCAAATTATGCTAGACTTATCCTAGACGTTGGAGTACATTTATCGGCAATCGGACCGCTAGACTGGTTGAAGATAACATCAAATTTGTGGCCCCCGTAGCAAAACGACTACGGACACTGCGAAGAAGAATCAAGCAAGGAAAATATTTTCTCTCTTGCTTGTACAGTCTCAACAGAATTGTACGATCAACCATTAAGCCGATACTCTACATTTCGCAAGCTATACAAAGAGTCATGGGTTATATCATTCGATTCATTAGCAACTAAGTTCAACCAAAAGGAGTTAGGAGGCATGGGATTTGTTAGAATTGTAATTTCCATATTACTACATATCATTCTATCTGTAACCTTACTTTCTACATGTACAACACATGTAAAAACTTTTGTATAAAATAAAATAATAATCCTGAATCATCCGAATTATAATTACCTAAAATACTTGTTTGTATTCAGATTCCATCAGGTTATGGGCCCAGGGATCGCTTGTGATTAAAAGTTGAATTGTAGTTTTGGTGAAATTTTTTTTTTTTTTTCTTGTGAGACAAAATAAAAATAAAAATCCGCAAATTAAAATCATGGCTGCCTCTACGGACAAGAACATCATTCCAAAATTGAATGGTGACAATTATTTTAATTGGAAGTTCCGGGTTGAAATGCTATTAAAGGAAAAAGACGTATGGACAGCAATCATTGAGGAAGAACCATCTCCTGTTACCCAATTATGGAAGAAAGCAGATGAAAATACATTTTCTACAATTGTTCTCACAATTGATGACAGCCAGTTGCAACACGTGCGTGCATGCAAAAATGCCAAATCGGCATGGAATGCGCTGAAAGATTTTCACGGAAAGGATTCTGCTGGTAGCCGTATACGCATTCTCCGAACAATAATGAAGCAACGAGCCGATGAGAGCGCCAATATCTAGGAGCATGTTCAGAAAGTAATTGAACTATTCCAAGAACTCTTGTCTCTAGACAATGACATAAAAATCGAGTTTTTGATGTCCGCAACATTATTGGGATCGCTACCAACTAGCTATGATCAGTGCTGTCGAAGTGAGTACAATCGGAGTATTTGTACTACTTTCGCTTAGTGCTTACTCCTGTACTCCGCTATTTCATTTTGTACTCCCCTATTCTAATAACTGCTATTCTAATAATACTTTTACATAATATTTTAAGTTATCGGCTTTTGCTTGCAATAATTATAATATTCTGGAAGATATCTAGCTTTTTCATAAAGCATTTTTCAAAGCCAATTTATAATGGTTCCTGTCATTTTCAGGCATAAATCCATAAAACCTTTCTCTTGCAGTAATGAATTAGTCATTTTAGCAAACAATATCAATTCAAACATGTAAAATTTGCGAACTAAATTACTTCTACTTCACACGGCTATTTTTTCAGAATCTGAATGTTAGCTGGTAAAACTTATAAACAGATAATTTCGAGTTTTTACAACTGACAACTTTAAAACTTCAGATACACTCAAACATGACAGACGTCACCTGATTTTACCAAAAAAAAAAATTTATCTGCTTTGACTAAACATTTAGATTAGAACCTCCTGAATACAAAAATTACCACACAAAAACGATGTACGGAAAATAAAATTCTTTAAGCTTAGATTAGCACTTCTATATAAAAATAATACTGTAAAATAATTTCTGCAGTCATTTAAACTTTCCAGACTGGAAAGTTGTATGGAAGTCTGGATTTATGCAGTGTGCTGTGGGAAATTTCATTCGTCTTGTGTGATATAATATGTTTAAGGTTAGGAACTATTTATGGCTACGGTCTTTGTGGACCGCCACTCAAACCTAACCTAGGAACTATTTATATAGAATCGGCTTAACCTCTCCGATATAAAATTTCACTAAAACACAACGACAAATGTGTGTATTCCATTCGGTGCCGGAGGGGCTGGCTGTGTATGGAAAACCAAAATTGGTAATTCTAATTTGTGATTTATGGTATCGGTCATAATACCATTAGTATGAGTACTTATAGTTATTATCAGAAATCTATATATTATGTCTGTATTCGGAGAATCGCGTTAGGCTTAAATAAACCATCTTAGAATTCGCCATTTACTATCAGAATTCGATCTATCATCTCAGAGTTCGACATATCATTTCCAAATTCGTCATATGTATCTATCTATTCATGTCAGAATTCGATATATCATCACAGAATTCAACATAACATAACCGAATTCTATTCGAGTATATCATGTAAAAATTCGAAATATAATGTCATAATTCGATATATCATCTCAGAATTCGCGTTATACATATTTACTATCAGAATTCAATATTTTTGTCAGAATTATATCAAAATACGACACATAATGTCAAAATCCGTTGTGTCGTCTCAGAATTCGACCCAATATCCATTTTCTATACATCATGTAAGAATTCGAAACATACGTATATCAGAGTTCGATATATCATCTCAGAACTCGATACAAACTGTAAGATTCATTATATTTCATATGTAATGTAAGGATTCTACAAATTATGTCAGAATTCGCTATTCCATCTCAAAGTTCGTTATATATTGTCAGAATTCGATAAATATTTTAGAAGTTAGTATACCTATCATGTCAGTATTCCATATAATACGTCTGAATTCGATATACATCGCACGTGACCAAGAATATTGACAACTCAAAATTTCAAATTTTTCAGGAGAGCAAAATAAAACATGCTAATTTCGATTATACCGTACTATTCTCTATGAGCATCAAAAAAAAAAAAAAGATCGGAAAATTAAGCCGTCTCCCGCTTTGTAAAATAACTATGAACACTTTTGACGAAATATCTTAAAAAGTCAATTTTTGAGTTGTGTCACTTTTTTATGTCATGTTCGATATGTCAGAATTCGACATACTATCTCAAAATTCGTTGTATACTGTAAGAATTCGATAAATCTTTTAGAATTTGATATACCTATCATGTCAATTCTATATAATATGACATATATGTCAGAATTCGATATTTCATCTCAGAATTTACTATATTCTATCAGAATTCAATGTTTTTGTCAGAATTATGTTGAAATTTGACATATGATGTCAAAATTCATTATGTTGTCTTAGAATTCGATTTAATATCCGGTTTCTTTACATCAAGTAAGAATTCGAAACATCATATGTCAGAATTCGATATACTATCTCAAAATTCGTTATGTATTATAAATCTTTTAGAATTTGGTATACCTATCATATCAGTATTCTATATAATATTTCAGAATTCGGATATATTATCTCAGAATTCGGCGTAACATATCAGATTTCGATATATCATCTCACAATTCGCTATATACTATCAGAATTCAATATATCTGTCAGAATTAAGTAGAAATTCGACACATGATGTCAAAATTAAATATGTCGTCTCAGAATTTGACTTAATATCCGGATTCTATACATCATGTAGGAATTCGAAATATCATATGTTAGAATTATACCTATCATGTCAGAATTCCACGTATTATGTCGGAATTCACAATATTTCATCAGAATTCTTTAAACCATCTCAGAATTCGTCAGATACTGTCAGAATTTTATATTACTGTCAGAGTTTGATATATCTTGTCAAAATCCCATTATCTCATCTCAACAAATGTGTTTCTTCCATCCATTTGATGCTGGAAACTAGTCTGAATTAGCTAAGTATATACAAATAAATTTGGTGAATATCTTTTTTTAATTTAAATTTCAACTCAAAAATATTCTGTATTTGAACCATGGTTTAATTAAGAAGTCCGACTTCGGATGATACGGCCAAAGGAATTTTCCAGAGCCGGAATTAATAAATGTTATATTAGGAACTACTTAAAGAATCGATTTAATATCTCAAATCACAGATATATATTATATTAAAATCCATCCACAAACGTGCCACCTAAAAAAAAGAAAATTAGGGAAACAATGTTTCTGATAAATGGCATCAATCAAAGTATCATTAGCGGTGTTCCGCAGTATTTATTGAATTTGGCTCTTATTTTATTAAAACAAATGCGACCCCAAATAAGGTGACCCAAGAAATTTTCAGAGCGTCAATAATTCTATTTTATATTAGATTTTATTAAAATTTCACTAAAAACGTAAAATTTAGGTAAAAATAGTTAAAAATTAAAAATTTCACTTACGGTTTCGCTGGTCGGTATTCTTCTCTACGATAAAAACTTAAAACTCCCAAAACGATATTCTAAAAATATCTGTGATCTCGTGAAGAGTTGTAACCGGGTTAAAAACTATTTATCTCGAGCAGTATACAGAGCTAAACGCTTTAATAGTAAAATAGATAAAGAGCTAACAAAATTTATGGCTAAGGTCTAATTATCTTATTTCGTGTACACTCCCTTCTGTCTAGAAATACTCCCATGAAAATTTGAAAGTACTTCGTTTAAAATTTTCAAAACGACAGCACTGGCTATGATAGCCTTATTACCGCACTCGAAGCCCGAAAAGAGGACGAACTAACCTCTTCTTTCGTTCGATCGAAAATTGTTGAAGAATACCGACGACGTATTGAGAGAGATGGCGGGACCGCGACAGCCACCGCGCACGTGTCTTCCGATAAATCAAACCACAATCAGCAATTCGCAAAGGTCTCAAAAGTGCGCGTTTTGCAAGAAATTTGGTCATGAGAAGAAAAATTGCTGCAAGTTCGCGAAGTAGTTAAAGTACAAATAATGCTAATATGATCGGTCAAATTAATAATAACATGTTGCTTGTTACCGGAAAAATTACTGGTTGGACTCAGGTGCTGATTTTAGACTCAGGTGCTACGTGCCATATTTGTTGTGACGCGAAGTTATTTTCCGAATTAGACTTAAATCATCGTGAAAAAGACTCTGTGGCGAACGGAAATGAGATCATGTGAGTCAATATTCAGTTTGTTAATGAGGCTGGTGTTGCCACAAATGTAACCCTTTGTGATGTTTTATACGTTTCATCGATTGGTGGTAATCTCATTTCGGTCAAGCGTTTGTCACAAAAAGATCAACTCGCATTCGGTAACGTCATCGACGGCTTATATAAGTTAAATGAAAAACAATCAATTAATTTTTATTCAGAATAAAACCAATATGTGTATTTATGATTGGCATCGGGTTCTCGGCCATCGTGACATGAATTTGATCAAAAATTTGCCAAATAATCAGCTCGTCGACGGTATAAAAATACAAAAATGTAGTTCCACGTGTATCACTGATTGCGATGTGTGTGAAGGGCAAAATGTCCCGCCTACCATTTCCAAAGAAGGCGACCAATAGAGCTACAGAAATTCTCGATCTCGTGCATAGTGATTTAATTGTAGTATGTTCTGTACATTCGATGCTTTCAAACAATACTTCGAAATGACGCGAAACCGGTTTAATAAAAAATGGAAAGTGCTCAGAACCGATGGTGGTGGCGAATATTTGTTGAATGAATTTCAGCAATTTCTCAAACCACATGGCGTTCAAGTCAAACGCACAGCGCCATACTCGCCACAGCAAAACGGTGTCGCCGAGAGGAAAAACAGATCGCTGGTGGAGATGGCAAGATGTATTCTGTTTGATGCTGACCTTCCCAACAAATTTTAGGGCGAAGCAATTACTACTGCAAATCCTTTGCAAAACCTTATTTACCCTGTAAAGGTATTGATCGTACCCCATTTCAATATTGGCACGGTAGAAAGCCGAAATAAACAAACCTGCAACGATTTGGAGCAAAATGTTTCGTTCGCATCCAGGATGTCAATCGAAGAAAATTGGATCCGAAGGCAGAAGAGGCCATTTTTTTCGGTTTTTCCATGGAGGCGAAAGCTTATCGTAAATGTTACATCATGAGTAAAAATAAAATAGTCAATGAAAGTGCGTGTGAAATTATGCCACATCAATCTGATAAACAAGCAAATTTAAACAGTGGAGTGTAGGAGCGACGACCCGATCGATCGACAAAAGCCATTCCGCCGAAAAGATTGGTGACAGAAATTGAAATGGTAAAAAAGTTTGGTTTCCTTGTTTTTAATGGTGAACCAAGATCATTTAAAGAAGCAATGTCAAGTTTCAACAAAGTAAATGGATCGGAGCAATGACGAATAAAATAACCTCGCTTCATGAAAATGACACTTGGGAACTCATGAAACTGCCAAGCAACTGCACAGCCATTGGCTATAAATGATGTTTACAAAGCAGGCCTTGTTGCTCAAGGCTTCAGTCAAAAATTCGGAACTGACTACGACGTAGTTCTCGCTCCGGTGGCTCGGCAAGCCACACTACAAATCTTGTTATCAATCGCAGGACGCAGAAATTTACCAATTTATAATCTTGAAGCAAAAACAGCTTTTCTAAATGGTAAATTGGATGAAACTATTTATATGAAGCAACCTCCAGGATATCTCCTCTACGGTTTGAAACAATCTGCTCGAGTGTGGAATCAGAAACTCCATCAGATTTTGACAAGCATGGGAATAAGACAAAGCAGCTTCGACGCTTGTCTATACACATACAAAAATCAGGATCGTTTGTTATATATGGTCATTTATGTTGACGACATCTTGATGACATCAAATTCTCAAACATTCCCCGAACATATAGAAGCATAACTCAAAAAGCATTTTGTGATCAACAATTTGGGCATTGTCATAAATTACCTAGGTATTCGTATCCAGAAAAATGGTTTTTATTATTTAATCGACCAAGAAAAATATATTAATCATATCATTTCAGAATTTGGTTTAAATGATGCAAAAACAAGTCAGACTCCATTGGACGTCGCATATATAATGGATGACAGCAACGACTTGCTTCCGGATAATATACGATATCGGAAAGCAATCGGATGTCTTCTCTATGTCGCCATTAACACACGTCCAGATATATCAGCATCCGTAACAATATTGGCTCAACGTGTTGCCCAGCCAAGGCAGCGAGACTGGCTCGAAGTGAAGAGAATCATCCGATATCTCAAGGGTACCGTCGAATAAATTGAAACTTGATTATCCCCAAGAAACACAGCTTATTGGGTTTTCTGATGCTGACTGGGGCGAAGGGTAGCACTATAGGCAAACACTCAGATCGAACTTTGGTTTTGTTTTCTTTTTTGGTGGTCCAATTAGCTGGGCATGTAAAAAGCAAACTTGCGTTGCTCAATCATCAACAGAAGCCGAATTCATCGCTCTTGCTGAGGCTCCAAAGTCCAGTTCGAAGGTCTTTGGGAAGCGGCGATAAAATCAACCAAGTTCCATATAAAGAGGGTCATCAGGAAACACGCCTTGACATTTGAAGGAATGAGTACAAATAGAGGGTATTCTAAACTCCCGGCCACTTTGTGTTATTAATAACTTCTTGATTGGACCTCCCATGACAAAAATTCCAGAATCAGACATATCTGACCAAAAATTGTCCTATCTAATCTGTTGGCAAATGGTTCAACAACAGATGGCACATCGAGTATCTTACTTCGCTGCAGCAGCGAAAAAAATGGAAAACCAGAAGGTCATCGCTTCAGGTGGACGACATCCAATGCATGTTAACCAATGGATTCTAGGTAGAGCAACGCAGCTACATCCCGGATCAGACGGTCTAGCCAATGAGCTAAACGCATCAGTCTTTTTTTATAAAAATTGTCAATAAGCCAACCAGCAAATTCATCAAAATAAAACCCGAGCGTGAAAAATTGTGCAGCTCTAAGAAAACGAGTTTGAAGTAAATACAAAAATTTCGGATGCATCCCAACACATTCTTTCTCAATGGTTATTTTATCATTATTCACTGATTACTCACTGAACATTCACTCATTACTCACTGGTTGTTCACATGGTATTCACTCATTATTCACTGATTACCTACTCATTTTTCACTGAATATTAACGAGTGAATAATGACTACCTAATGCGTGAATTCAAATTCCATCATTCATCAGTGAGTAATCAGTGACAAATGGATGAAAATTAACCGTAAAATAGAAACGTATTTAACGAGTTTTTCAAATATTTAATAAATGCAAAATTTTAACTGGTTTAGTATTTTAAAAGAATGGCAATTTACGAGAGCTGGGCTTTTCTAGTTATCGAGCCACTCCTATAAAATTTCAAGTGTATAAATATTTTGAAACACATTTATTGTGATGTTACATGATAATTGAATAAAACATTTTTTTTAGAGGGAAATACAGAATCGCAAATTTATCGATATTTTATAAACATGTGTATTTACATATACACACAAACAATGTAGATATGCATACTCGTATATGTAGATATAAAATATCCCGATATAAACGGAAAATATTGTTGATGATATCTATACGTTATCTACATAACACAATCAACCTAAATAAATTTGATTGACTCACTATAAATTTAGTGGGGTAGATAGATGTTGTGGTCTTATGATGGTAGTATAAAAGCAGCATAAAACATATAAAATATACATAATTGATGGATGGTGGGATAATCAAACAAATTATCCATACAAGAGTTAAGATTTCATAACTACAGGATATTTTATGAAAAATGTTTATGAAATGTGATTGATATTTCGAAGCCCAAAACTTCGATTCGCTTGAACTATTTAGACAATCATTTACACAAATAAAAGGAAAACGATAAATTATGAATTGTTTTGTATGACAATTTAAATAATTTTATTTTTTTTTTGTTGCTACCTACGAGGTATAAATGAATTATTGGTTTTTAGGAAAACGACAATTTACTATATACACCAATGAATGGTGGTATTTTTAGTTTTGTTTATTTACGTATTGATTTCTCATCGGTGTGAAAAGGATTAGTCTTTTGTTTAGACTAAATGAACGGTTTGGCTTATAATCGAATATCTAATTAAAAAGTGCGAAGCCCTTCCAATTCACTATCAGGCAGTGACAGCTTCAGATACATTCCGAAGCTATTTGTCTAAATTTGAGCTTTGATCTAGTTTTGTGTTGGTTAGATATAATTTAGATTTAGACGTTTAGATATTTAGTTTTGTTCCTTTTAAATTTAAAACCAAATTTAGTTAACATCCAGCCTTTTATATTGGACAAACTAGAAGGTTTAAAAGACTCATGAAAGATACGAACATAATATAAAATAATATAAAGTAATGATATGAACCGTATGAACTCACGGCTGCAAATTTACCCATAAAATTGAATATAACCTAATTGAGTTCAACCTATACTGGGGCACACTAATACAACCCGAGGCAACCTCCTCGATGAACAATTCAATATTAAAATAAATTGGTAAACAATTTACTATACAAATTTCACACCCTGAACCACCCTAAAACCTATCCAGAAATTTAAAATCGACAAAATAAAAAATAATAAAAATTTCCAAACCCCAAATAAATAAACAACAAACATTTATATACAGGCAAAGAACAGAAACCATTATTTTGCCATGATTTTTTCACTCCTCTAAATAATTTTGTAATATGTACTCAACTCATGTTAACAAATATCCTTAAGTTATAAAAATGAAAATAAATTTTTAAATTTGTTATTCAATCGTTAAATCAAACATAACTGTGTATATTATTATAAATATTATTATTGTTATGTTTTGAAGGGTAAACACTGAAATGGTTCTGTACATAGCGATATAAACACAAGTTTTGGATGATTTACATTATTAATTTTAATTTATAGGCTACAAAAATTTTTATAATTTTCGATACATTTTCCATATTATGCATTTGTAATTATATATTATATTGATGACATATGTAAATTATAACTGCGGGCAAAACACAATATTTATATAAATCCAGAGATGGACTCAACAACTGAGAAATGTAACACAGTTTTATGATATTAATATCGTTTTAATATAATTCACTACTGGGTGTTTTAAACATGGCATTTACCCATCCCTTTGCAGTAATCAACCAACTAAAAATTTCCATATAACTGTTCAATTCTAAAAATAAAGTTACTAAATTAAAAAAAATAATTTACAGTTGAATAAATTAGCAAATCAAAATTATTTCCAATTTTAGAAAAAACATTGCTATATACTAATGTACATACGTTGATTAAAATTAATTAAACCGTGGACGAAGTTAATTGTTCTTTGAATTAGAAAATAAATCTGATCAAAAAATAAAATTAAAAATTCCCAAATTTGGATAGAAAGTGTCTAGAGGATAAAGTGCCAAGGATAGAAATATACTGGGAAATCATATATACCTGAGCAGCGTCCCAAATACGTCAAATTACGTAATGACACAGTTGAAAAATGCTTGTACAATGAAACAATTTTTTTTGTAAGCTTTTGCTGATTATCAATTCTTAAGTTATCGTAGGTTTGGAGGGGGGGGGGGATGAACAAGCTTCCTTGTTAAAATTATCCTAATTTTAACACAATTTTGCATCATAAAAAAGCTCTCCATTAAATTCAAATCCACTAATTTTTTTGGTGAAAGTAAATCACTGATAAAACAAATTAAATGAAAAATATTCGCAAATTGTGAAAAGAAAAAATTTAAAAGCTTCCAGTTATAAATTTGTTTTTAAATCACGCTTTGTTTAAAAAATGTTTTAGTAAAGCTTTAATTTTAATGCAATAACAACTTAGTTGGAAAAATTTACTTACTAAAGCTTGTTTTAAGAAATTTTGAGAAGCTTTTTAGGTAATTTTCTAGTTTTCTTATTTTAAAGCTCGTTTTAGTATTAATACAATTTAAACAAATTTTGAAAAAATACCAGGCCCCTGGTAAACCACCCGTCACCCAAAGACCCAAGAGTTTTATTCTCCCTAAAAGCTTTCTGAGTAAACTTTTATTCTTGATAATATAAAACTTATTTTATTAATATTTCAATGTTATTGCTTATAGAGCTAGGTAACAATAAAGCTCAAACGAGAGCTCCGACGATTGGGCGAAAATGCTTTAAGAGCAATAAAATACTGAATGAAAGTTATGATTATTGCTTAGTGGATTTAGAATTTAGAGGAGCTTTTTAAATAAACTTTAATTCTTCAAATTTTGAATATTTCAATTGTTTAAAAATCGATGACAGATTCCCCTAAGAAAAGTATCGCTCCATTATCTTGACACATTTCAAGTCCCTCTCTTTTATTACACATTCTCTTTGATTCATAAAGTTCGAATCAGCAAAGCTTCTTCTCTAACAGAAGTAAACAAAGTAAGCTTTCAGACGGCCTATATTACTTGAAATCGATAAAACAGGATTTTAACAGGTATTTCAGGGTAAAACTTTTATTATCCGACGTGCTAGCTATTATTACTAAAAATATATGTCAATCAGCTTATTTGAGTACCGTTTAACGCACAACAGTTTAATTCAGTTACAAATTTAATTCCTTTAAAAATTAAAGAATTCTTACTCAAACCATTGCGTTCTTGATATCTATTTTTATATTTAAAAAGCTCATTTGCCAAATTTTTCTATTCTATTGATTACATATAATCTCATTACAATTCTGAAAATGTTATAAAAGCTTGACATAATTTTATTTGATATTCAATCCTCAAAATTGGTATTAAATTTAAAGAAGCTTTTCTAAGATATAAATCTAATGGATAGATAATTCGTTTAATGTATCGTATTAATCAAATGAATTTTTAAAACCTTTTCGAGGATTTTGAGTAACCTAACCTGAAATTGTTTCTAAATTTAAATTATGTTTAAACAATTTTAGGTGCTTTATTGATAACTTTCAGAGTAATACTTTGTTGTCACCTGTTTTAGAAGCTCAGGTCAGTAGCTTATACAATAGTCGAAGATTCTTCTACCCATGATCCAGATTTTATCTCCTTATCCTCTTCTACCATTTCTTGGAAAGAAAAGAAGTACTGCAACATAAGGAGCTTTTTGCTAAGTAACTGAATGTGTTAAAAAATAATTTGATAAAGCTCTTGGTTTTAAATAATGCAAAATATAATTTAAAGATTACACTTTTATTTTTATATAAAAACAAATAATTTCGAAAAGCTTCCAGCTATGAAAAGCTCAAAAAATTTATACATAATAACGAGCATTGCTCCATATGATTTTGGTGTACTGAGACTGGTCAAAAAACGAATTGCCTTAGTTTAAATTGAATTAAATTTGAAAGCTCTTATTTTATCGCACATATCTAAAAAAAAAAATCCAACACATATTGATATAATAGTTTGCTTTTAATTTTCGAAGTTTTCAGTTTTTGTTACTCAAAATCATTTTAGGAAGCATTTGTAGTAACCCTTAACTCTTGGTATTTTCAAAGATTAACGTTTTAATTAAGCTTTATGTTCGTTAAAAAACTAAACAAGCCTTGTGCCAGTGCGGTCCTGATATCCATTTTATCTTTAAAAAGCTCATTCAAATATTTTACATTGCTTTACCCAATGCGAACTTGAAGAAAGTAAGAAGTGGTTAAAATTAAATTATAAAAGCTTAGCATAAATGACTATGGCCTTTAATCCTCCAAGTTAGTTAATAAATTTTGGAAGCTTTCCAAATAAGAGCTTCTCAAGGTTTTTATCAATCTCTTGAGTAACCTAACTCGGAACTGTTTCTAAATTTAAATTTATTAAATCACTTTTACTGCTGCTTTGATAATTTTTAAAGTAATACTTTGTGCAAAACGCTCGTTTTAAAAGCTCAGGTCAGTATCATAAACGCAAGATATTGAAACTTCACCAAATTCACAGCGGTCCTAATAAAGCATTTGGTTCTAAATAATGCCAAACATAATAAAAATCTCACACTTATTTTCATAGAAAAACCAAAAATTTCGAAAAGCTTCCGGCTTTGAAAAGTTCAAAAAATATATTCAAAATAATGTGCATTTTTACATTGTGATTTTGGTTAAATGAGACACGTGAAGAAACGAAATACATTAGAAAAAAAATCCCCAAAAAATCCCCAATCCAAATTCCCAAATTTGGATATAAAGTGTCTAAAGAATAAATATTAAAAGTGCCAAGGATAGAAATATACTGGAAAATCATTAATATCTGGGCAGTGTCCCAAATACAACAATTTTTAATGAAAAAAAAAAAAAATCTGTAAGCTTTTGCTGATTATCAATATAAGTTTAATTTTTTTAATTAACAAACCAAAAACTAAATTCTTAAGTTATCGAAAGTTTGGTGGGGGGAGGTGTGGGGGAGGAGATCGGGCTTCCTAGTTAAAAAAATCCTAATTTTATTACAATTCTGCATCATATATTTCAGCTAAGTTTCCCTCTGAATTATGGTAAGCTTTTTCCAGTTGGTTTACAAAAGCACTCTACAACGTAAAAGTTTCCTATAAAAACGCTTATACCAAAGAGAATTTAGTAGTGAGAATAATCAATGTCCTCCCATTAACAGAATACTCAATCGATTCAAAAATAACTGCAGGCTAAAAGCTCTCCATTAAATTCAAATCCACTATTTTTTTGGTGAAAGTAAATAACTGATAAAACAAATTACATGAAAAATATTCGCAAATTATGAAAAGAGAAAAATTTAAAAGCTTCCAGTTATCAATTTGTTTTTAAATCACGCTTTATTTAAAAAATGTTAAAGTAAAGCTTTAATTTTAATGCAATAACAACTTAGTTGAAAAAATTTCTTACTAAAGCTTGTTTTAACAAATTTTAAGAAGCATTTTAGGTAATTTTCTATTTTTGTTATTTTAAAGCTCGTTTTAGTACAAATACAATTCAAACAAATTTCGGAAAAATACCAGGCCTCTGGTAAACCACCCGTCACCCAATATACTTAATACAAGAGTTTTACTCTCCTTAAAAGCTTTCTGAGTAAACTTATATTTTTGATAATATAAAACTGATTTTTTATTGCTTACAGAGCTAGGTAACACTAAAGCGTAAAAGAGAACTGAAAAATACCGAGCGAAAGTTATGATTATTGCTTAGTTGATTTAAAGGAGCTTTTTAAACAAACTTTTTCATATTTTGAAACTTCATTTTTAATATTTCAATTGTTTAATAGGTAAAATGTAATACGATTGTGCTAAGATTTTCGATGACAGACTCCTCTAAGAAAAGTATCGCTCGATTATCTTAACACATTTAATCGACAAGTCAATTTGTCCCTCTCCTTTATTACAGATTCTCTTTGATTCGTAAAGTGCGAATCAGCGAAGCTTCTTTTCTAACACAAAGTAACAAACACTTCTCTAACTCAAGAAAACAAAATAAGCTTTCAGACGGCCTATATTACTTGAAATTGATAGAACAGGATTTTAACAGGTATTTCAGGGTAAAGCTTTTATGATCCGACGTGTTATTAATAAAAACACGTCGGATCATAAAAGCTTATTAATAAAAATATATGTCAAGAAGCTTATTTTACTTTAAGTCAGTTACAAGTTTAGTTCCTTTAAAAATTAAAGAATTTTTACTCAAACCTTTGCGTTCTTCATATCTAGTTTTTATTTAAAAAGCTCATTTGCTAAATTTTTCTATTTTGTTGGTTACACAAAATCTCATTATTATTCTGAAAATATTTAACATTATTTTACATAATGCGAACTCATTTAATTCTAAAAAGTTTAACAGTAACCAAATCACCAAAGTCTGATTAAAAATAAATTATAAAAGCTTAGCATTTTAATTTGATTTTCAATCCTCAAAATTGGTATTGAATTTTAGGAAGCTTTCTACAATATAAATCTAATGAATAAATAATTCGTTATCGTATAAGCTGTTCGAGGATTTTGAGTAACCTAACCTGAAATTGTTTCTAAATTTAAATTATGTTAAAACAATTTTAGGTGCTTTATTGATAACTTTCAGAGTAATACTTTGTTGTAACCGCCCATTTTAAAAGCTCAGGTCAGTAGCTTATACTCATGATTTTAGAATTTAGCAAATCCACAGTAGTCCAAGGTTCTTCTAACCATGATCCAGATTTTATCTCCTTATCCTTTTCTACCATTTCTTGGGAAGAAAAGAAGTACTGGGCGGCTCCTGTTAGGAGCTTTTTGCTAAGTAACTGAATATGTTAAAAACTAATTTGCTAAAGCTCTTGGTTCTAAGTAATGTCAAACATAATTAAAAGCTCACACTTTTATTTTTATATAAAAACAAATAATTTCGAAAAGCTTCCAGCTATGAAAAGCTCAAAAAATGTACACATAATAACGAGCATTGCTGCATGATTGCGTGTGATTTTGGTGTACTGAGACTCGTTAAGAAACGAATTCCCTTAGTTTAAATTGAATTAAATTTGAAAGCTCTTATTTTCTCGCACATAACAAAAAAAACAAATTTTATGCTTTTAATTTTCAAAGTTTTCAGTGGTTATTACTCAAAATCTATTTTAGGATGCATTTTTAGTAACCATTTAACTCTTGGTATTTTCAAAACTTAACGTTTTAATAAGGCTGTAAGTTCGTTAAAAAACTAAACAAGCCTTGTACCAGTGCATTCCTGATATCCATTTTATCATTTAAAAGCTCATTCAATATATTTTACATTGCTTTACCCAATGCGAACTTGCAGAAAGTAAGAAGTGGTTAAAATTAAATTATAAAAAGCTTAGCATAAATTACTGTGACATTTAATCATCCAAGTTAGTTATTAAATTTAGGAAGCTCTCCAAATAAGAGCTTTTTAAAGCTTTTCTCAATGCTCTTGATTAACCTAGCTTGGAATTGTTTCTAAATTTAAATTTGTTACATTAATTTTTACTGCCGCATTGATAACTTTTAAAGTAATACTTTGTGCAAAAAACTCGTTTTAAAAGCTTATGTCAGTATCAAGCTTTTTTCTAGAACCTGAATGTGCTCAGAACTGATCTGATAAAGCATTTGGTTCTAAATAATGCCAAACATAATTAAAAGCTTACACTTATTTTCATAGAAAAACAAAAATTTTCGAAAAGCTTCCAGTTATGAAAAGCTCAAAAAATATATACCTAATAACGAGCATTGCTACATAGTGATTTTGGTGTACTGAGACTCGTGAAGAAACGAATTGACTTAGTTTAAATTGAATTAAATTTGAAAGCCCTTATTTTATCGCACGTATCAAAAAAAAAATTTACAACAAATATTGATAAAATTGTTTGCTTTTAATTTTCGAAGTTTTCAGTTTTTGTTACTCAAAATCTATTTTAGGAAGCATTTTAAGTAACCCTTAACTCTTGGTATTTTCAAAGCTTAACGTTTTAAATAAGCTGTAAGTTCGTTAAAAAACTAAACAAGCCTTGTGCTAGTGCGTTCCCGATATCCATTTTATTTTTAAAAAGCTCATTCAATATATTTTACATTGCTTTACCCAATGCGAACTTGCAGAAAGTTGGAATATTAAACTATCTAGTAAGAAATGGTTACAATTATATTATAAAAGCTTAGCATAAATTAATGTGACCTTTAATCCTCCAAGGTAGTTAAGAAATTTAGAAAACTTGTTTGTTAAATCAATTTTTACTGCTGCATTGATAACTTTTAAAGTAATACTTTGTGGAAAAAACTCGCTTTAAAAGCTCAGGTCAGTATCAAGTTTTTTTCTAGAACATTAATGTGCTCACAACTTTAATAAAGCATTTGGCTCTATATAATGCCAAACATAATTAAAATCGTACACTTATTTTCATAGAAAAACAAAAAAATTCGAAAAGCTTCCGGCTATGAAAAGCTCAAAAATTATATACGTGCATTTTTACATTGTGCTTTTGGTGAAATGAGACACGTGAAGAAACGAAATACATTAGTTTAAATTAAATGAAATTTGAAAGCTCTTATTTTCTCTAAAGCGCACACCAAACAAAAAAAAACAAAAATAAAAAAAACAAAAATTAAGATTAGAATCTTTCCAATTTTCTATTGTATAAGCAAAGCACAAATATGGGTCTACACAGCACATAGTATACAATGTTAAAAAAAATATGTTGCAATACTTAGTCTTAAACAGCAGCATATTTACTATATACAGATATTATATGTATCAAAAAGCTTTTTTTGTATTTTATTTTTTAATGACACACTTTGTGCCATATCTCTATATAGATATTTACTTCACGTACCATTAAATTACCATAGGGAAATAGAAAATCAGTTCAAATCTAAAAATGAAACGACACGATTCAAATTTAAATCACAATTGTGTGAATGAAAAACGATTATCGTAAATATCGTAAAATGAATAAAAAATAAAAAATTGGGAAAACGATATCGAAGAAAAATGTAAATGAAAATGTTGGTGTTATCTAATTTTCTAATCTTCAGTTTCGATAAAATGGTACAGTACATACTCGCGTACCGTTAACACCCATATAACATGTTATATAATGACCGTATACATCTCTCAAATATGCTTATAACAAAAACTACTTACAGTTTTTTTTTAATTTATAAGATAATTGTTACTTATAAAGAACAAGTGTTAATGGCTAGTATTTAACTCACTCGTATTTTTATATTTTGTAAATGCTTTTGTGTTGTTGTTGTTGTTCGTTTTAGAGATAAAGTTTTACAATTTTTATCTAAAGTACATCATACATTTTTTATACCCCTTTAAGCACTTTTCGAATAAATTTACTTTGTTTTTAAATAATTATTTTAGTTTTGTAGTTTAGTTTTGTTGCATCTTTCTTAAAAATGGGTTAAACTGGATTTTAAGTATGCTGTTCTTAAGTGTAGAGTGTAAAATTATTAACAAAAAAAAATGTTTTTTTTGTTGGTTAAATGAAGAGGGAAGAACATTAAAATATCGCCCTATTCTTCTAAGTACAATATTAAATCATTATTATTTCTCAGGCAGACACAATAATTAGTAAACAAGTAGCAATGCATTTAATTACACAAACTGTTTTATAAACAACATAAATCGTATAGTATATAAAGTATACAAGATTTAGGAGAAGTTCGCGCGCCAAAATATGCGTGAACCAATTTACTAAATTGGTCTCATCAATTATTTTATTAACATTTTCCAACTGTAAAAAGTACATACACACGCAGAATACACAACATAATCAAATTTCAGAGCACGTTTAATAATGTAAGATCATCATTGTGTAACATATTTTCTTCATGTGAACAACAACAATGGGGGGAAAAATAAAAGAAAATCGTATAATAAAATTATAACATCAAATTTTTTTTTTTTTGCCAAACAGACCGAATGAAAAGCTTTAATCGGAATAACTTTAATATTATGTACAAAATGTTTGTTGTTTTTGTTTGTTTTTTTAAAGATCAATCAAAATTCGAATGAAATGAAAAAAACGGATTTTCAATATTAATTTTGAAAGATTAGTATTTATATGTATGAAAAGGTCTGCAGTTGATGGAAATCATAATGTACAAGACTATATATCAGATTTGTTCGAAAATATCATGATATACAGTGGATAAATAAATTACAAAAATATTAAACTACAAAATTGATTTTAGAGTATAAATTCGATATTGCCTGCAGCCTCAATAAAGTAGAAATAAAATTAAATATTTCCAAATAAATTGAGAAACGTAAAAGCTTTATTTATCGTTTAACTTGGCATTATTTAAACATGTTCGAATTCCTAAAACTTAATATGTCTACATTTAACATATAGGCAATTAGGCAGATACGGATAAAACGAAAAACTTTTAGCGCCCAAAAAAATTTTTTCGTGTACACCTAAAAATTATTCAAATGACGATAAATACAAAATCTCTCCTCAAAATTCCCCTGAATGTTTGAATCATACTCGAAGCATAAAACGTTTAAGGAACAACAATTTTATCACAAATAGTGCATGTACTCGTTCAGTACTCGTTAAATGTAAAAAATGTGCAACGGAGGCGGGAAGCTCTCCTCATTTAATTGTATGTCTGATTATTAGTTGTAAATTATCAAAAATTGACGTACAAATAGTAAGCCTGCCAAATTAAAACTTAAAGCTCGTTGTGCTTATTTTAAAACCTCAAAGCTCCCAACTGATTAAAAGGTAGAAATTTTCACCACGAAAGCTTTCATAAAAATATTAAAGAAATAAAGTTTAATTTTGTTGAAAACTCACGAATTAAAATTTTTATTTACCCTTAAGAACTCTGAAACATCTGACTGATTCTTCTGATTCATTTGGTCAATTCTTTACGCAACAATTTAAAGAACAAATAAACTCGCTTTCTTATGAAAAATATAAATAAATCATTAAAAGTTGTGAAGATATAATATATAAAATTTAACAAATTCTGCTAAAAAGCTTTCACATTAAAATTAATAATCCTTTAAGTTGTATTGTCTTAAAATGTAAATTTGATTTGATAAATAAAAAGTGTTGAGTTTTTTCCAAAACATTTTGATTTGTAAATAATAACATTTATAAAAAGCTCTACATGATTAACGAAACAAAACATGACAGTCCGGTTTTATATATTTTGTGATATAAATCAAAACTACTCAGTATCATTAGGTATCTAAGGCAATTTTATAAAAACTGACATATATATTGGGAGCTTATAAAAGCTTTTTAGCCAAATTTAAGGAATAAATAACAAAAATTGCTTGCGAAACGTTGTTTGTTAAATTATGTGGCTATTTGCTGAGATTACGGTTATTAAATTACTTAAAATTGAACAGTTGTCTTAAATTAAAAGCTTACAGATTTTTAATTTGGGTAAGGTCGCCTCCATCTCAAATTTGGTATTTAATATACTCTGCCAAATTTCTTTCTTTAAATACTCATTAAAAAAGCTTCAAAATTCAGGGTAGTTATAAGTAAACAAAATCATTACCAAAGCTTCAAATAAAGCTTTAACTTTAAAAATCTGTAAATTTATAATAAGAACTAAACTGACTGAACTTATAAGTACAATTTTTTAAACATTTGAAAACATAGCGTCAATACCAAAAGCTTTAGAATTAATATATATTAATAACGAAAAGCTTTCCAGATTTAAAATTAAAACCTTGGTCATTAAAATGGGAGTAGCATTAAAGATATTTCCACCTCGTCCAACAAAGCTTTCTATAAGTATATAAACGGATTACATGACGAGTTTGGGCAAATTAATATTAAATTTAGCAAGTATGCCGAAAAGCTTTTAGAATAAAATTAGCAGATCGATAATTTTTGTTATCTAAAAATGTCAATTTTATACATCTTAAAACAATTTTATTACAAAGAAACTTAAGGCCAATAATTATATGGTGTAAACTAGGGTTTGAAAACCGGTTAGAACCGGTCTTAAAAACCGATTTTTTTAATAAAAATCAAAAACCGAAAACCCGGTTTTTCTGGACAAATAACCGGGAAATTTTTGCTTGTTGTTATGAGTGCCCCAAATCCGAAAATTCTGTGATGAAGTGATTTTAAATTTTGCTACAAAAATTGAAAATGAACTAAGGAAAAAATAAAATCAAAACAATTCTATATATTATCATCAACTTTTGATGAGTGGACAAGCTGCCAGAAGGGTCAGAAGATACCTGAATTTTTATAAATTTTATTTGAAATTTATAAATTTAGGCTTAATCCGCATAAACGGAAGTTGTGATTCTATCCACAACATGTGACGAAGCTTCAGTAAATGTTAAAATTGGCAATGAATCGGAAGCTGAAATTGTTATATGAATGAACCACGGATTACTCGTGGCGCTAGAGACATTTTATATACAAAAAAACATCCCGATTGGTGGAAGCAACAATAAAAACTAATGAAGTCGATAAATCTATTCTAGTCTAGTCTATTTCTAGTCTATTCTTAAGAATAATATGAAGTTGAATATTCTGACTTTTCATTTCATTCCATGCATTAATTCAGTTCGCAATATTGTACAATTTTTCAAGCCCTGTACGAAATACAATTTTAAATTGGACTAATTTTAGAATACAAAACTCCTTGGAATACGTTACTACTTATGATCTAATAATTTTTAAAGCTCTTCTTAAATATTGCTTAAATATATTTGTGTTTCATTGTCACCCTACAAGAAGCAGTGAAAGCTTCGGGATGAAAAGACGCTACAATAATAACGGCCGAAACCATAGTCACGTTTATGTTGAATAATATATAAATATCCAGAAACCAAATCACTCACTCAATCGGGAGTTTCTCTGCCATATTCATCAAAAAGAGAAATGCTTAATTTTGGCAAGCGATTATTGGAAATATTGTTTCAAATAGAATTAGAAAGTTTGCTCGATAGTAAGGGTAGTGAGATTAACATAACAAATGAGAGTAATGATAATGATGTTGAAATGTTACTTAATGATAAACTTAACTTGGCTTTTGAAAACGAGTCTGTACAAAAACACAAGAAGTCGTTAATGTTAACGCTTTTAGAAAAGATTTCATTTTTTCCAAGCAACTGGGAAAAGAACAAACAACTAATAATTGCTTTTCAATACCTTACTTACAGTTAAACTAACTACAACCGACTCAGGAGGAATCTTTCCTGTATCAGGAAATTTTTGCAATTATATTAGAAGCCGTCTTATTAATTTTTGTAATAACAAAATGAATTTGTATATCTGAAGTGGAATTGAAAACCAAAACTATGAAAAAAAAACTTTATTTAATGGCGTTTTTAGCGAACTAACACTACAAGTGCGATTTTATTATAGAATAAATTTTTTTCTTTAAAAACCCGGTTTTAACCGGTTAACCGAATTTAAGATTGAAAGAAACCGGTGAAACCGGTTTTAAAAGAAACACGATTTTTTGCAAACCCTAGTGTAAACCCTAAAGATTTGATATAAAAAATTCAAACAGAGCTTTTTGATTTAAAATAAAATTTCTCAGAATCACAGGCATAAAATAGGAGACCCTAACATCTCTTTTGCCACATACAAAAAATAACTAAATAGAGGTTTCAATTTATTCGTCTGCAAATTTAAATTAAGAACTAAAAACTTGGCCTTAATTTTAAAAGAACAATTTCAAAAGCTTCAACATTGTTACAAAACGAACAAATACAGTCATATATTTTAACCAAAAAGCTTTCCAAATTTTACTTAAAAACTTTAGTCTAAATTCCAAAATCTCAGCTGGCAAATTAAAACTGAAAGCTTGCTAGGATATTTTAAAAAGTCAAAAGTCCAAGTAGCTAAATACATGAGGTTGGTTTCAACATACACCCTCAAGAAATACTCGATTTATTTACATCACCACATACACATACACACCAAATATCAGTATAGAAAACATGAAAGCTCGGTTTTATATGTATAACTTTTATAATAAAAATTCAGTTTTTCAGAATTCAAAAAAGGGATGTTTGAAAAATAATTCAATTTATTTCAGGATTACCTACAATTAAACGATTTATTTTTTGTTTTTGTAAACTTTCCGATATCTAATGATTAAAAATGTCACATACAGGTTTTTCCTGTTATTGCTAATTATTTAGATACCTATAGGTTAGAGCAAAACATTTTGTTTCAAACTTAAAGAGGAAGATATGTGCAGATTATTATCACCAAAACACAAAATTAAATTACAAATATTTCCTGTAAATTTTAAGTAACACCTAAATATCTTAAGAACGTAATAACTTAAAATTTTAAAAAGCTTTAACAGCTGCCAAATTAAAAATAGAACTCGCAAAAGAAATTAGAATACGTAGAGTTTTATTACAATTAAAACTCAAATTTTAGTAACCAACTGCTGCCAAATAAAAAATAAAAGCTTTTATTTTGAAATTAAATTTCGGCTGATTTTAATCAAATTCTTTTACTACGACAAAATTTGCTGCGATTCAATTTCTGCTTTCTATTTTTAAAAACCTTGAATGAATTTAAAATTGTTAAGAATCTAGTATAATTTAACTTAAAAGAATTAGCACTCAGGCATTTTAAATTTAAAGATTGTTCGGTTTAACTTGAAGTGTTTAGGAAATTGGGCTTTTAAATAAAATTTCGTACAATAAATAATTCACTTTTAACTTTGGTAATTTTATAACAAGAACTAAAACTGTTAATGCTAATTTTTAATAACCAAATTAAAAACTCCAAAAGTCCATAATATTATTTTGTAACAAAAACAAAACACAATCACAAAGCTTCCACTAAATACATTAAATAGTTAAAGTTTACTTTACTCTTAAAACTAACCGGATTTCAGAGAGATTGGCTAAATTTTTTGAAAGTATTTACACTGAGAATATTACCTAAAAGCTTTCACATTAAAATTGGGAAAGATATTTAGTTTTTAAAGCTTAGACATATAAAAAATTTAAAGCAGGAGCTTTTTTCAAAATTATTTAATAAACGATTAGCTGATAATTATTCTATGGCTTATATTAAAAAAGCTCTAATACTTGGTTTTGGATGTTTTGAACTGTAACAGAAGTAGAATTGTTTTATCTCAAAGCTTCCAACTCTAAGCGACCTCTCCGTAACTAAGTACGCAAGCTGTTTTTACTTTACCACACTTCCCTTTTCAAAGTCAATCCTTTTGTTACTTGTTAAAATTATATGTGAACGTAGAGAGTTTAAAAATTAATTTATAAGCTTTCCATGTCTCATATTCTTGGCTAATTATGCTTCATAAACATGGTTATGAAGCTAATGGGTTAATTCCTTGTTATTTATTCGTATGAAACGTTTAAGTTTTAAAAGTAGCTGAACTTTCGGAATCAAATTGGAAACATTAAACGTTCACTTTAAACTTTCGTAATTTAACTTTAAGAAACAAGGATTTTACAATAAATGGATAGAATAACTGGGTACTTCAGACGAGAAACTCTCCTTTTAGTTTTATGTCTAATATTGATTGGCTCAACATTTTTAAAAATTGACGTGTATACAGTAAGTCTGCTAAATCAAAACTGAAAGCCCGTCGTGTTTATTTTTAAACTTCAAAAGCTTCTAAGCTTCTAAATTAGGTTAACTTGAAAGTTGTCGAATAAAAATGTTGATTCTTTTTAATTTAACAAATGTTTTGAAAATCCCTAAAGGAGTCGGAAACTAAATCTAATTCTGACAGATGTTTTGATTTTTTTGTCGTTTCTAATAAAATATGAAAAAATTTCGAAAATTTAAAATAAAATTTGGCGAAATTCAGCCGAAAAGCTTTCAATTGAAATTAGCAGTGCTTTAACCATTGCCTTAAAAAGCCAGCTTTATTATTAAAAAATCTAAAGTCCAATAATGTTACGACAGAAATGGTAAAGATTTAATAAATAAAAAATGTGAAGAAGTTCTTCTAAAACATTGTGATTTGTGAATAATTATCTAACATGTTGATTGAAGCAAACAAGGTTCCTTTAAAAGCGGAAACACCAGATGTAAATATTCAAACTATATTCAATATTAAAAAAATTAAGAAGCTGCCCACTGCCCGATTTTACATATTTTTGATACAAATCAGAACATCTCAAAATCATTAGTTTTCTAAACAAAATGTCTAAAAGTTCACATTTATATTGGGAGCACATAAAAGCATTTTTAACAAATTTAAGAAATAACTAGAATAAATAATTTTGAAGAATTGTTTGTTGAATTATGTGAGTTTTCCATTGAAATTGCTATGTTACAGATTTTGAATTTGTGTATAAATGCCTGCTCACATTTTCAAATAAATAATTTTCGAATTATATTCTAGATATATACTTTGAAAAATTTCTTCTTTTAAATACTCATTTAGAAGTATAAAACAATAATGTGAAAGCTTAAAAAGTTTCAAATGGAGCTTTCATATCTGTAGATCTAACTAGAAGCTTTCAACCATGGTCCTTTAATGTGGCAGTTTGATTAAATAATTAAATTTCTTCCAGCAAAGCTTTGAATAAATATATAAAAATATCCAAGTATTAAAGCTCGCTTACATTTTTTAAAACTGTCAAACTTGTTTGTTTGCACCGGATTAAAATAAAACATGAGCAGATTGAGAAGATTTATTATCAAACCTAGCAGGTATGCCGAAAAGCTTCCACAGTAAAATTGACAAATCATTAATCTTTGTTATCGTAGAAAGTCAATTTTGTGAAACTTAAAACAATTTCATTAAGAAAACTAAAGCCCAATAGTAATATGGAATAAATTTTAAAGAATTGTTTTACAAAAAAAAAATGAAGTAGAGCTTTTTTTGATAAAAAATAAAATTTCTCAAAATCGCCGTGATGAGGAGCCCCTAATGGCCCCCAAAAAATTTGTTTTGTTAAATTATGTGAGCTTGTAAAAAGCTCTCTCCGGCTCTCTCACATTAAATATGTGTCATGATATGAAACAAAAGAGCTTCTTCTTTAATCGTCTGCATATTTAACAACTAAAAATTTGACTTTAATCTTACAAGCACAAGTCAGTAATATATTTTTAACAAAAAGCTTTTCTCATGTAACTTTAAAATATTAAAAGCTCGCCGGGTTAGTTTAAAAGTTCAAAATCACTTTTGTTCAATTCCAAAAATTTCATGAAAGTGTTTAATTCAGCCGGTAACTAAATACTTTATGTCGCCGGAACGGATAGAAGGGCAGTCAAATTATTTGGTCCTTTCAAATCACTGGGAGGGGACTGCGTATATCCTGCCTTTCTACAGCAAGGACTGCAGACTTTGCTGCCTTATCTTACTATACTCTTTAGAGCCAGCTACTGTTTGGAATATGTTCCAAAATGCTGGAGGGAGGTTCGGGTGATCCCCAGAGGAGATTAGGTCTTATAGACCTATTAGCCTCACATCATTTTTACTGAAAACCATGGAGAAAATTCTGAGACTTTGTATCAGATCCAACACTCTCCAAAGATACCCTATGGACTCTAGGCAGCACCCCTACCAAGCAGGGAAATCAACAGAAACGGCCCTACACGAGCTGACATCGGAAATCGAAGATACGCTACGGAATATAGAATTATTACTATGCTTCTTCATTGATATCCAGGGAGCTTTTGATAATACTAGTTTCGAGGTAATTCAAGAACAATCACTAGCAAACATGCTAAAAAACAGGAGGATTACGGCCTCTTTTGGAGACAAAACCATCACCATAGCGACCACCAGGGGTTGCCCCCAGAGGAGTGTTCTATCTCCCTTATTATGGCTGATCGCAATTACTTACCAGACTGAGAAATTTAGACTTCTGGAACAATACCTATGCGGACGACCTAGTATTGATGGTTAAGGGCCGATTCGCAAATAAATTAGGGGAAAGGATGCAACAAGCCCTAGAGGTAGTAAATGATTGGTGCACGGAGGTGGGCCTTACGGTAAATCCCAACAAGGTCAACTGCACTCTCTTTACTAACCAGTGGAAAATTGGCCTCCCGCCGATAGCCCTGGAGGGGGGGGGGGAGGTAACTCTCAAACTGTCAACGGAGGTTAAATATCTGGGTGTCGTACTTGATCAGAAATTGATATGGAATCCCTACTTTAATCATATCACAAACAAGGCGAATAAGGCCTACTTCACCTGCCATAGAATGATTGGCAAAACGTGGGGACTGAGCCCACAAATGTTGGTTTGGCTCTATCGGGCCGTCCTTAGACCTATGGTCTCTTATGCAGCGTTTGTGTGGTGGCCAAAGACGGAGCAGACTGGTGCACTGAGAATACTGGACAAGATCTAGAGGTTAATCTGTGTGAGTGCAACTGGAGCAATGAGGACTTGTTCAACAGCTAACCTTAAGAGAATACTGGGGCTCTCACCACTGCACCTACACGTTAAAACAGTAGCCGGTTCAAGAGGTCCACATAACAGTATCCTACATAAATTAAACTTTAAGGAGGAATTGATCCAACTATCAGAGTTGATGGTAAGAACAATAGACTGTCGGAGGAATTTTACTATTAGTTTGCCGGATAGGGCACTGGTAGAGAATATTATCTCCTCCCTCCCCCGCCATGCTTCTGCATGGTATACGGATGGGTCAAAAACAGACGGCGGTACCGGTGCTGGGATAGTCGGGCCCGATCTACAGCTATGCATACTACTGGGTAGCACCACCACAGTTTTTCAGGCAGAGACCTTTGCCATTGAGGTATGCGTGCTTCTATGTCTCAAAAAGAAATATAAGAAGACCGCGAGATCTATATAATATCGGACAGCCAGGCAGCTCTGCTAACCTTAGGAGCTTCAGTGTTCAATTCGAAATTGATCTGGAGCTGCTACTGTAATTTATTAGAATTGGGTAAAGTAAATAAAGTCACCCTTTTGTGGTCTCCTGGCCACTCCACCATTAGAGGAAATGATGCAGCAGACCGATGTGCAAAAATGGGAGCAAGCCGAGATTTCCTGGGTCCCAGTCCTAGTATAATTTTTTCCAAAACCCATTTGGCAGATGGTATAAGGGACTGGGAGCAGAACTATAGGAAATTAGTCTGGGATTCCTCCATTGGGATGATACAGGCCAAGAAATTATTCAGTTTTGATATTATACGTGAGGATGGACCGCCAATCTCTAAGATCCCTTACCTGGTTTTTAACAGGGCACGGTCCTTTCAACGGCCATCTACATAAAATAAAAATTAAATTCTCAGAAGTCGATAGTAGATATAATGAATAATGTTTTTGTACTCGTAAATCTGGTGCTGCATCCATGTGACATTAAATTCTCAAAGGCCAGTTAAAATCAATTACGTATTTTACATATTCAAGCCAACCAAAAAAAAAAAAAGGATTTTTTTCCAAAAATAATTCAATTTATTTCAGGATTATCCCTAATTAAACGATTTAATTTTTTGTTATTGTAAATTTTCCGATATCAAATAATTAAAAATGCCAACGTGACTAAATACAGTTTGGTTGTATATATTGATCCACGTGACTTTTCACTTATTGATATTGCGACAGGGTCATAAAACAAATTCGGATGCGTAAATAATACTCTTAAAAATCAGAATAACATGAATATAAAATTTTCCAATTTTCATAATATACTTTAAGAAATGTTGGAGTGCTTCCTGTTTCCTTTTTTTTTGTGGTGGTATTTATCGATATGCAGGAGGACATAATCAGATAAATTTCATCAATATAAATTTTCCATAAAATTTATCGCATTCCTATAGGCTATATACACTCGTTTCGTATATTTCTTATGAATATCATGTACGATTGTGTACAAGGCAACATAAATAAGCTCCATGTTATGAAAACATCGTTTTTAATATGTTAAATGTGAATACGATAAAGATTACATTTAACAGCAATAACAACAAAAAATAAGTACAAAGAACAGGAAGGAATATTGAGTAAAGGTTTTATGTTATATGCAAAAATGTTTTTATGTATTATATATACTGAAATGAATAATATAATTAGTAGAATACTAATTATGAGAGGGACTTTCATTGTTTTAATCAATTTATAGACTTTAAGAAGTACTTCAACAATTGTGAAAGTAAACCAAAAGTTTTTACAAAAATGAAAAATTGTGGTCTACCCCTTTGAACCATATTCCTACATTCAGCATATCTATTCAACATACAAAAAATAACAAAAAACATTACGTAACCGGATTAAAAAAAATCTCTTCTACGAGCACCCCCCCAATTTACCTATTTACATTATAACAACATTAAAAAATAAATCCATAAATATAATTTTGCAGCTATTAAATTTAATTAAAAATTGTTAAACCACAACTCAATTACGATTAAATTGATACACATAAAAAAAACATGGATGTGATTAATTAAATTACAGTCACATCAAAAATAAAATGTTTTATTGAGTTAAACGAAATATTTCGTAGAATACTACACTATATATGAGCAAACAGCCAATCATGTTCAATCACAATATCATCATAATTATATATAATTAATTAACCTAATAAATTTTATGAAAAACCAATGTACGCGACATGATACACAACTTGGCATAATTTCCCAACTCTTCATTTCGCAACATATTCGGTTATATAGAGGGTATACCTTTTTAATCTGATTTCCTTTCGATCTCTCAAAGTTCAATTGAAAATTTACGGTGTGCTATATATACCGTCGATGAGGAAACATAAAAAAGGTTTATTGGTTTTTCCGTTTTCACATCATACTATCAATGAAGAAAATCTTAGCGTTTTTCTTTATTATTTGGTATCTAATTAAGCGGAAATAATTAATAATACTCCATTACGATGAGATGGAATATTGTATATGTATGTATGTATATAGACAACTCGATAGAACAATTATAATGTGATTAGAAGCTAAAGGATAATTCGATTACATTTATGTCGTCAATTCGATGGGATTTAATGTGTTTGGGTCAAATAAGTTTATATTTTAATTTAATTTGACAGTTCCAAAATTTCACCCTTTTCTGAACTGGGTTGTACCCGATTGAGGTTTTACTCTTATTTATTCAAATAGGTTAATAAAATTTGACCCCAATTTAATGAAAAAATTAGTTTTCATTTTGAATTAAACATAGGTTCCACACAAAGATATTTTTTTATAAAACTGTACATTTTCATTGTTTCACGATTAATACTCATTTATAACTACTGCTTAACTATTAATATTTAGAAACCTGAAATATTACTCCAAATATTACATTCCGCAGCTAGAATAAGATTTATAAAGTTTTTGTTTAGCACATATTTAAATTCAGCCAGCGGATCCTAAACTTCAAGTATTTTGTCAGGTTTGTCCGGATTAATTACTGTGCAGAGCCATTGGAATAATTTCGTAAGCTCTAGGCAATTCAAAAATATGAAATGGAAATATTTCCACGGAAATATTGCATATGTAGAACCTATTTTAAATATTTATTTAAAATTTTAAATAATTTAGTTATCGGTTGGGATTCTTAATGAAACACAACGCCAAACATATTAAAAGGTTACACACTTATCTCTAAAATTAATTTGTGAAATTCTTTCATTGACATTAATTGTTGTGCCAGTCATGATGTACTGCGGTAGTTCGTAAGACATCCGCGGTTTTGTAACAAGGTGAGATAAAGGGTCAAGTAGGGTTATTAACAAAGTAGTTTTTAAAGAAACTATAAGTGAAGTACATACGTTGCTATTCTTTCGAGCAAGGATTTAGAAATCCTTAGAAAACTTTATTATTAGGCAATAGATTCCACAACGAGACGGATCGTTTAACTTTAGTATTCAACCAATATGTTCACATAGATTAATAAAATTTGAGCCCGACTCAATACAAAGCTTTTCAATTTATATTAAAATTAGATTCCACAGTAAAATATTATAACCACTCTGCAATGTTTACCATATTTCACGATTGTATACCATTTTTCTAATCCGTAATTATTCCTTACCTAGCAAGAGTTAGCAATATTGTTTCAATCTAATAAATTACGTTCCACACATAGATTAACCTAATATAAACTCGTGAGTTCAACGCCTACTTGGGTGTATTCTACTGTTTTGGCATTATCACAGAATGATTCTTGTGGCATCTCACTAAGATTCCTGTGACTTTTTGTCCTTACACCTTCCATTCATTAAAATTAAATGTAAAACTCAGGAACCGTAATCCATGCTAATCTTAATTTTTTGTAAATGAAATTTCGACAAAAATTTGACATTAGTTAAAATGACGAATGAAAATATTTCATAAACTTTTTTGAAATAAACAAAATTTTCTTTAATCGATTAATTGATTTTGATTAATTGAAATTTGACCAAATTAACCATACGCTACTCTCGACAAACTTCGTAGTTCAGACTTTTTTCAACGTTTTCAGACAACGTTTCGCTAGTTGATAAATTGCGAGTGACATTACAAGAAAGCAAAATCCTAATGTGGAACCTAATTTTTTGTTGTAAAATTTAACTATATGTAAAGCTTAGTAACAGTTTTCGTTTTATATTAAAATTAGTTTCCATATTAAGAACTCTTTTATTTCACAAAGTAATCTTCGAATTCCAGATTTTAGAGGAATTCATTCTTCTTCTATTCATGCAATGCTATAATATTCAATTAGGTGAAGGTTCATGTAGAGGTGGATTACATTTAATTTCAAAAGTTTAAAGCAGTGTCAGGCGAGATCTAATAAGCATAATTTCTGTGCAGTTATTACAGGAATTGAAGGTCTGGCAGGACAATAGCCACTGGATGAGTGTCACCTGGTAAGAGATTTGGTTTCAGAATAATAAGCGTCAGTCCATGTCTTTAGTTCAAGAAACTTTATGGATCCAACTATCTGGCGCACAGAAAAAATGTAAGAATTGTTTACAGTTATTTGGTTTGTTCAGATTTTTCGTCAACAGTTTCGTATTTCAGGGAATTTTCCTTGCAGATTCTTTTACCTTCCGTTACCTCGCAATGGTCCATAACATCGCAATGGTCTAAGAGGCAAGTAGTGCCGCTTGGCGCGTACATTCATCCAAGCGATACATAACCTCTGGTGTTGCTTTCAGGAAACATTTTCAAACAAGCAAAATGCAGGGGACAGCTTTGTTAAATTTTACCACTATACCTTACAATGAATTTGCTTCAACTTGGTACATTTGACCCATCACACAAAGGGTTTTTGTACTGTAAATAATTTAACTGTAAATTTAAAAAAAATCAAAATTCATGGAGGCGTTTAGAATTTCCTGAATATGTTAAGGATGATTGAACTTTAACTTTGGAACCTATTATATTTTGGAAACTAAGTTGAACGTTTTACAATGTATTTCCTACTTCCTGATAATTGTTTACTTTTAGCTGCCATTAATGAAATCGAATTATTTCAGATTCAGTTGCCTCACTGGTGAAAAAAGACTTCCGATTTTTCAAATTTAAAATTATAAAATTTGCTTACAAACATCAAATTGAGAAATTGAAAATTCACAAAATTTATCAAAATATTTCGAAACCAATTTCTTATTTCCGGAAATTCAAAATTTTGGTAAATTGGGGAAATTGTTTTGCTGCTAAGTAACCATATCTTAGTAGGTTTGAAGAAAATTTAAATTGCTCACTAAAATGTCAAGACTACAGGAGTTCTAGAGATTCAGACGTTGAAAATTAAAATGTTGAGAATTTAGATTTTAGGTTGGATCCTTGTTGCTGAGTGAAATTCATTCTTATATTTCGGAATTATTTGCAAAATTTTTAAAAAATTTACAGCATTTAAAAATTTTGCAATTTTATGGGTTTGTAGAAATTTTTTAATTTAGAAATTTTTTAATAAGGTAAAAATTAGTAGAAATTAAGAAATTTGGACATTTTAGGATTCGGAATTTAGATTAGAAAAAAATTAGAAATTTTCAATAGCGATAAGAAATTATTTATCTGTTATTTTTCTAAAAATTCAGAAATTCGGAATAGAAAAAATTATAAAATTAAAATTTCTAATTAGAATTTCTCAAAATTAAGTTTTAGTTGTAATGTTAAAAAAATTTGGAAAACTAAAAATTATTATTTGAATAATTTTAAAATTTTAAAACTATACAGCAACAATGCTGTAGGGTTTTAAAATTTCAAGAATTTGATTAGAATCTCGAAAATATTATCTATATCGTATGGATATCAGTGGAAGAAATATTCGGATTTTCATCACAAATAATTCCCCAGGCACCGTCTTGATCTCAAGTGCTGCCAAATTTAGCCAGTATTTCTCTATTTTAGGCCGAGTTTACTTAGTCAAATTCAGGCAGCAATTTTTAACCATTTAGCTGTCTCAACAAATCGAAGGCGTTGAAAAACACATGTTTCATAATAAAGTAGTTGTTCCCTTGCATAAAAAAAAATTTGGGTTCCTATTTAGAAAAACAAGTTGACCTTGAAGAACTTCAAAAATACTAAATACATTTTTTGACGTGGAACGTTTTCTGCTTTAATGCTTTATTCTCGACTTAAAATTAAAATACGCCAACCGGTTCAAAGTGTTTAATTTTCATTGCTGGCAGAAAATTTGCAAATAAGATTATAAAACGATATAGAAAATCAAATTTAATCGAATCGAATGAATAAGAATTACTACCTAAAATAAACAATTTAATTGCCAGTCTCGGCTTAGGAATTTTTCCACACAAACGAAAAATCCATAACATATGATAAATCACTTATGGATAAAAAATTATGAAACCCCTCGTTAAGCGCATCAGGCATTACTTCAAAATTAACCAAAAAGCCATGTTTCATGTATTCCATCTGATATGTGAATACCTCAAACTGACAAAAGTTATCCGAGTAACACACAAATAATATGCTACCTACTTTAGAAGGTAATGGCTAGATGGTCTACCAACCACAAGCAAAATCATTGATATTTTGTATTAAGCCAAATACGCCATATTCTAAAAATATCCTAGTTTCGCTAAAAATGAATCACATTTATTGGAATCCCATCTGTCGGATCGCTTATGTTAAATTTGAGCCATATTTCTGAACTCTATAAAAAAAAATCATTTCAGAAATCCATTTTCACTACCTACGCGGAATTACACTATTTTATGGAGTCCCATTTTCTTCCCAAGTTTCATTCAAATTGGGCCATATTGTAAGAAACAGCCTAGTTAAGTCTTAATTGCTCAAATATTCTAAGAAATAGCCTAGTTCCATTCCAACTAGCCATGTTATGCTATTTAAAACCTTTTTAAATAGTCAAGTTCGATATGGCCTTCCTAATTCGCCAGATATTTTAAGAAATAGCCGAGTTCCACTACAAATGAGCCATATTCCAGAATATTATCAAAACCGTTTTTAAAATACAATTTTCAACCGATCACATTTGTCATATTGATCATAATTTGTTTAGGAATAACTAAGTTCCAAAGTATTAGGTCTATTTATATTCTAAGAAATATCCTAGTTCCAATCCAGTTGGCCTTTTTAAAAAATCGTTTTAAAATCCTATTTTCTTTGCGAATCCGACTTTCCTTATTATTGGTTAAAAAATAACCAAGTTTCATGAAAAGGGGCCACATTCTAAGAAATGGCCTACTCCCACTCGATATGAGCCATTTTTGCCTGCTACAAAGATGGTATAATTCCATATCTCTATTAGAGCCATTTTCTAAAATTTTATAAAAACGTTTTCAGAAACCCATTTCATCCGCACGTGTCAAATTTTATCAAAATCGGTTAAGAAATGGCCTAATTTCGTTGTAAGTCTATTTGGCCATATTTCAGAACTTTGTTAAAAAATTATTTTTGGATCTCCATATTCACCACTAAAGTCAGATTTCATCATAATCCTTAAGAAATAGTCAAGTTCCATCCTAATTGGGCATGTTCCAAGAAATAGTCCAGTTCCATCACAGTAGGCCGTATTTCAGAATTTTTTCAAAAACCTTGTTACAAAATCCTTTACAAATCCCGAATTTTATCTTTATGGATTAAGAAATAACCAAGTCCGATTCAAATTGTGCAGAACTCTAAGAAACAGCCAAGTTCCATTTCAAATGAGGCATATTCCACAACTTTATCAAAAAACTATTTCAGACTCCCATTTTCACAGCTAACTGGTCATGTTCTAAGAAATAGTTCAGTAGTAGTTCAGTATGGAACTAGTAGGCCGTACTCTAAAGCTTTTTCAAAAAAGTTTTAACAATCCCACCTCTTTTGCACATCTCGACTATCACCATTATCGGTTAAAAAATAACAGGGTTTCATGAATAAAAGCCTAGTTCCACACGAAATGGACCATGTTCCACATGAAATGGGCCATATTCCAGAATTTTATAAAAATATTTTCGGAAACCAATTTCCTCCGCACAAGTCGAGTTTTATTAAAATCGGTTAAGAAATAGCCAAGTTCCGTTGTACTGGGCCATATTCAAAAAAAAAAAAAATACCCTGGTCCAGTCCAATTGATCATATTTCAGAACTTTGTGAAAAAAATATTTTTGGGACCCCTTTTCTACCGCTTAAGTCAAATTTCGTTATAATCGTTAAGAAATAGTCAAGTTTCATCCTCATTGGCCATGTTCTAGCAAATAGTCCAGTTTCGTCCTAGTAGGTCGTATTCCAGAACTTTTTCAAAAACCTTGTTACAAAATCCCATTTCCTTTGCACATCTCGAATTTGATCATTATCATACGAACTCTACGAAACAGCCAAGTTCCACTTCAAATGAAGCATATTGCACTACTTTATCAAAAAACCATTTCAGACTCCCATATTCATCGCTTAAGTCGAATTTCATTATAATCGCTAAGAAATAGTCAAGTTTCTTCCTAATTGGCCATATTTTATGGAATAGCTTAGTTCATTCCAGTAGGCCGTATTTCGGAACACAGTTGAAGAGTTTAGACTTATGACAAGAATTTATGGGCAACAGCACAGGTGGATAAAAACACAGAGGTTTTCATTTTGTGTACCAAACAAATAAGGTTGTTTAACCCAAACATACCACGAGTACAAAGCTTAGCAATTTCCGGCCGATACCCCCCCTATATCTACGACTACTTATTAATGACCGTCAAAGTCCATCTACACTTCCATCACAAATTAGCCGTCAATCTTCAGCTTACATAAACCTATCCCAGCTCATTATGGAAGCTAAAAATCCAAGACAGTGGTAAATATAGAACCGAAAATAATAGTTCTTCCAGCAAATTTGAATACTAATTTTATTTACAAACAGCTCTCGCCAATAATGATATACAAGACCTCGGCACAATAAAAACTAATTTTTCAGCAAAAAAAAAAAAAAAAATTAATCAAAATTACATAACTCATATAATTTTACAATGCTCATTACTCAAATAAGCAAAATTTCAATTTCTTTTCAATTCTTTTTTTTTTTTTTTCTTTTTTTAAGTTATTTTGAAATATCATCTTTCCTCTGTGTGCGCTTCAAATCTATATAAAAACGAGTACACACAAGAAAAAAGAACGAATGTGGTGTACATAAAACAAAACCTAGCAATTTTCAATAAATTTTCTGAATAAACATTTATCATTTTTTTTTTGTTGGTATGTTGATGGTTTTGGTTTGGTATTTTATGATGATTCCTCCAAGAATTTTGAAATACAAAAAATTCTCATCATATATATATGCACACAAAATATAAAAATATGAAGCCTTTTTAAATAAAAGCTCATATTTTTAACTTTCATTTATATGAAACTTTTTTTTTTGTTGTTGTTGTTAATATTGAATATATTGTATTGGCTGTATGTGTGGGTGTGCTGATTAAACTTTTAACTTGAATTTCATGTTCATCTAGCTTAATACATAACAACATAATAAATTTGCATAACGAAATATTTATTCTAAATCACTCAAAATTTAATTTTAATCCAAATCCAATTATGATGCCTAATTTATAACTCTAATTAGTCTATAAATATATGTGCCTAATTATCATAAAT
The DNA here is from genome assembly GCA_958295665.1 of Tipula vernalis. Lineage (NCBI taxonomy): Eukaryota > Metazoa > Arthropoda > Insecta > Diptera > Tipulidae > Tipula > Tipula vernalis. The sequence continues at coordinate 358,536,088 of OY282560.1, forward strand.
ATGAATAAATTATTTTATTTTTATTTAATAATCACTTTATTATTCATCACCCATTATCACCACCCAACAGCAAAAAAAAAAACCGAACAAAACGACAAGAAACTCAACAGCTAGAAAGGCAGCAAACACACACACACACACAAAAAAAATCTTTTATTTATATTTTCTCTTCTGTTTCTTGTATTTATTTTAATTGGCAATAAAAGATATCATCATCCATCTAATCATATTATATTGTATGTACCCTTGGTACACAAAAATTACGTAAATTTTCCCAAACCATACTAACAAAATTCGCGCCATACCACATCCTGTCTGTGTCACATTCAAATTTCAACTGATTGACAAAAATTAGCAAACAAAATAAAAATTGTATTATATTGTTTGCGCGCCTAGATGACAACCCAATCGTATTCATTCGTTGTCGTGTGTACGTACATATAGGAGAGAATTGGGTGGAGAATTCATCTAATTTTGAATTTTTTGCTTCTCCTGAATTTAATTCATTTCAAGAAGTAAAAAGTTCGCGCAGCCAATTCCATAGAGTTTTGTTGTAACAATGAATTTTGGTTGTGTAACAAAAAATTCATGAAAACGAAGCAGCAAAAAAAAATTGAAATGTTTATTGCTTGACACGCGATCTTATCAATTAAATAATAGGGGGCTTGTATTTTACGGATTTACTGTGTCAACATTTAGGGGTTATCTGATTATGTGCTTTTTTTGCGGTGTCATGAGATTTTATGCTTCTTAGTATATGGTTGAGTTAATATTGAATGAGTGGATTTTATGTAATTTTCATGAAATAAATATACTCAAAATTTTGGTCATAAAGAAATACGAATTTATGAACCGATGTGAAGTTTCTCATAGAATGTGTAGCTAGACAAATTCAGGAGGTTATCCAACATAATTCAAGGGTTCTACTCACCCTACAAGCTTTCTGAGTAAACTTTTAATCTAGATATTATGAAACGACATAAATTCTTTACTAGATAAAATTCAATTTTGTTGAAACCAACCGAGCTTAGGCGACAAATTCTGGTAAAACAAGGGCTCCGATTGCGATGATATAAAGCTCTAAGAAAAAGTTTCACTCGATTATCTCTACACATTCCATAGAAAATTCAATTTTATTGTAAAATAATTGGGCAGTCACAAATTCTGTTTGTTTCATAAAGTTCGAATTAGTTAAGCTTGTATTTTAAGACATTTAAGATTATTTATATCGTAAGTCCAATAAAAATATTGTAAATAGCTTTGATTGACAAGATAATGGAAGCAGCCATGAATACTTTTAGGAGAGCTTTTTAATATAGAATATAGGAAAACAAATTAAGCTTTCAGACTATTTGACGGCCTGGTATTCTAGATTCTAGTTGTTATTACTAAAAGTTAATGTCAAGAAGCTTTTTTAAGTAACCTTTAATTCACAATACTTTCATTCAGTTACCCGTGGACTGACATTTACTTTTTATTTAAAAAGCTCATTTTCCGAATACTTCTATTCTAATACTTATACATAATCTCACCTCAAGAATGCTGCTATAAATATTTTACAAAAGTTTTAACAATAAACTAATCAATAAGGTCTTTTTAAAAATAGATTATAAAAGCTTAGCATAATTTTAAGTAATTTCCAATCGTATAAATTAGTAAGTTTGGAAGCTTTTGCGATAAACATATATTCTATATATTTTAAAAACTCGATTTTTGCAAGATACAGTTCTAATGGATAGATAATTAGTCTAATGTATCGTATTACTCAAATAAATGTTTACAAGCTTTTCAAGGATTTTTAGTAACCTAACCTGAAATAGTTTCGAAATTTAAATTATTTTAAATCAATTTTTAGTTATCGGAACATGTAAACTTTGAGAGAAATACTTTATTGTAACAGCCCGTTTTAAAAGCTCAATTCGTTCACCATTTGTAGTATTTTAAAAATGTCCTTCAACATAAGAAGCTTTTTGCTGATACTTTAATGAGGTAAAAGTTAATTTGATAATTTTTTTGGTTTTAGATAATGTCAAAAAATAAGAGCTAAAACGTTTAATTTTCATATAAAAACCAAAAAAAATCGAAAAGCTTCTAGTCATGAAAAAGCTCAAAAATGTATATAAAAGAACAAGCATTGTTACATAGTGAGTTTGGTATAATAAGACACGTAAAGAAAGGAAATGTCTTGTCGCACACACCAAAAAAATTAAAAACTTTAAGCAAATATAGATTTTCAGTTATTATTACTCAAAATATATGTTAAGAAGGATTTTCAGTAACCTTTTACTCTTGGTATTTTCAAAGCTTAACGTAGGCTTAATTCAGCTTGAAGTATAGTTCGCCAAAAAACTAAAAAGGGCTTAATTGTGCCATTGCGCTCCTAATATCCATTTGATCTTTAAAAATCTCAATTTCAATTGTAAAGGTAATACATATGTATATAACATGAGAGCTTCTGAAAGAATTTTCAAGCAGATGTATTTATAGAAGGATGTGATGGTAAACTATCCAGTAAGACGTGAATAAAATTGAATTATAAAAGCTTAGCATAAATTCTCAAATTAAGGTAATAAATTTATAAAGCTTTCGAATAAAGTTTCGCTACATATTTTAAAAGTTAGATTTTTCCAAAATTCAGTTCTAATGGATAGATAATTCGTATGATATGCTGTGTACTAAAGTGAGCTTTTAAAAGCTTTTATCAATTGTTTTGAGTAACTTCGTTTGAAATTGTTTTTAAATTTAAATTTGTTAAATCAATTTTTTGCGTACCAAAAGCTCGTTTTGAAAGCTCACCTTAAGTGTCACGCTTTAAAAATTCAGCAAATCCATAACAGTACAGAGTTCCTCTAACCACGATACTAATTTTAACCCATCATCCTCTTTCACCATTTCTAGTGTTTTAAAGAAGCTGCGTCCGGCTATGAAAAGCTCAAAAATATTTACTGAATTGACGTGCATTGTTACATTATGATTATAGTTTGTTGTCGATTAATTAAATGAAATTTGAAAGCTCCTATTTTCTCTAAAGCACAAATCAAACAAAAACAAAATATCTCTGTAATGAAAACACATAAATTGTAACCATGAAGAAAGTGTGTATACTAAAAATTGATGCAGTCACATAGTTAATTAATCTCAAGAACGTTCTTTGACACAAACTAATTCTATGAAATCACTGTACCAAGACGTACGTTAGCTCTGGTAAATGTGTCCGCAAGTTGCGAATAAATACGGCCGATTCTAGGTAACACAGATTTTAATTAACATTTCTCACGAACTGGGTCTATTTGACCTAAATTTCGGTATAATTAAATTGGCACTATATTCAATATCTAAGATTGGCTCTAAAGGCGCTTAAGTTAATGGCCTAATTTATTTGAGACCGGGCAATAAAATCCTATGAGATACTAAGAGACTTATGAGTCACTCTCTGTGGTTTCAAGTTGAAGACCATTCGAATATGTCGGGCTACTTTTATTCAGTCTCGGAAATAAAATTATATAAAACCAACTTGCAATGATATCCACTATCAATAATAATTTTTTAAGATCATCTGTGTGCGTGGTCTAAACTCCCTATCTCTAGTAAAATTACTACCCGAATTCGCTTAAGTTTATGCCTAATTTATGAGAGACAGTTTTTAACTACGGTGAGGAATGTTTAAGACAATCCGTAACTTATAATTGCATATTACCTATACTTAACGTACGACAGTCTTAAATTTTTTGTCACCGATAGTGCTCACTATAATGAATTGATTCTATTAGAATTTATTTCCGGCACTTAAAGTTCCTCACGACGATTAAGGTAAGTCTCAAATAAATTACGAACTTAGGCCCCTAGAGCGCCAATTCCAATATAAGTTTAACCCAAAAATGTTTTCACATTGGAATTTAGACCAAGCACACTCTAAAACCTTGACGTTTATTGTGTTATTTACAACAAAAAAATCAATAATTGGTTGCTTAAGCTTGTTCTAGCATATTTTGAACATAAAAGCTCATAAAGCTCTGTACAATTTCGTCTACAACTCTCAATCTGACTAAAGAAAGCTCAGATGACTATTAAAAGTTTTCGAGATCTAAACATTTACATGGGACAAGAACAAAGCTCAACCTAGAAAATCAAAACTAAGTAAAATCTTAATATGTGTGACAACAACAAATATTGAACTACTGCGGGTTCAGTGTGTTTTAAACAAAAAACCTCATATAGCTATAACTAAAATATTATTACTGTTAACTTTTCCTAACATTTTACGTTCGCTAAATAATTTACCATTATAAAGGCTCGAATTAATGAAAGCTGTTACAATAACTAAACACTTTCTAGCACAAGAACAAAGCACTACAAGAACAACAGTCAATCTCGAAAATTAAAATAAATATAAATTTAGCTGTATTTGACAGCAATAACATCTCATTTAGAATTTTGACAATAACAACTTATCAGATTGTGTTATTTAAAAATTTGGTGTAAAATAAGGATTTAGAAAAATAATAAAATTCTGAATTTAACCAATCATAAAAGCTCACAAAGCTAATTACAATTTTCTGTAACTAAAATAATATTATTGTTGCCAAAAAATTTACTAGTATAAAATTTCGAACTAATGTAAGCTCTACTAAGTATTTAATAATGTAAAGTTCTCCACACTTACCAAACACGGCACAAGAACGAAGCCCAATCTAAAAATTAAAAGCAAATTTATTATATTTGATAACAACAATGTCTCATTTAGTAATTTGAAAACAACAACTTATCAAACTAGAGTCTGAAACCGAAAAATTGAAAGTTTAATATTCTCAACCTAGTAGCTCATAAAGTTTATTATAATTGTCTATAACTAAAATAATATTACAGTTAACGCTGCCTTACTTTTTGTGTTCTCTAAATAATTTACTTGTATAAAAGCTTCATTGGCTTCAATAGTTATGAACGCTCAGATGATTATCAAAAGTTGTTTGTGTCTAAATACTTAACTTAGTTGGCGGAAAATACAAATTATAGAAATTTGAATACATTTAACAACAGCAAAGCCTAAAATTTTATAATCGCTAAATAATTTACCATTATTAAAGGCCGAAATATAATAAAAGCTCTAAATAATTACTAATGGGTACAAGAATATAGTTCTGCCACTAAAAGCACAAGTAATTCAAATTTGAATATGTTTGACAACAACAACATAACAGTCTGCTTTATTTAACAATTTGATGTTAAATGAGAATTTAGAAAAATTCTTAATTCTGAAATCAAACTACTAAAAGTGTAGACTCCAAAGCTCATAAAGCTCGGTACAATTTTATATAACTAAAATGTTATTACTGTTAAATTTGGCTAACATTAAATCCATGCCGCATGAAAGTTCGAATGAAAGCTCTAACAATTATTAAAAGTTGTCTATGTAGAAGAAAAAAGATCAATCAAAAAATTGGAAATAATTGAAATTTTAATAGATTTGACAACCACAAGGTCTCATTTAGAATTTTGACAACAACAACATATCAGATCAATTTAATAATAAATTTGATGTAAAATGCCTATTTAAGAAAATACTAGAAACTGAAAATTTTGTGTTATAAACCTAGAAGCTCATTACAAATTTCTGTTACTAAAATGATCACTTTAACGCAGCATTACATTAAAAATATATAACGAGCATAGCGTTAAATGATTAACTAGTATAAATGCTTCATTAGTTTCAATAGTTACGATCGCTCAGATAATTATCAAAAGATCTCTATGTCTAAACACTTAACATATGTGTACATGGCAAATAACAAACTAAGAAATTTGAATATATCTGACAACAACAAAGCTTAACGTTTCATAATTCATGGAGAATTTGCCATTATAAAAGCTCCAAAAATATAAATACTAATAAATAACAGCAACATTACTGACTACATTATTTAACAATTTGATGCAAAATGGGAATTTAAAAAAATTCTTAATTCTGAAATCAAATTACTCAAAAGCTCATTACAGTTTTCTGTAACTAAAATAATATTACTGTTATAATATAATTGGCTTACATTTTATTCATGCTGAATAATTAACCTGCATAAAAGTTCGAATGCAAGCTGTGATGATTATTAAAATTTGTCTAGGTCTAAACAATTGACATTCATGGCAAAAGAGCAAAACTCAATCAAGAAAATGAAAAAAAATTTTATTAGGCCTTGGCTCCTACTCGCGCATCTCCTTTGAGCTCCTTAAAGAACAAAATTCTCAAAGGAGTACCATGGAGCACTGTACTTCATTCCTTTCGTTAGACTTTTCTCATTAAATTCACTCTCCCATTTTCTCCACAGATTCATCTGAAGCATTCGAAGTACATCTGATCATGAACCATGTCATTCAACGTACCCTTTTTAGCTAACATATCGGCTCTTTCATTCCCTTCGATCTGCCTATATGATAGGATCCATTGTATGGTTACATCACGTTGACAGTTTCGAACGCATTCAAAAATCCAATCTACATACACATAGCCTTCCCTTCCACCTCCACATTTCAGCAAACATAAACCACTCTGGGAATCGGAAAATATTACTATTTTCCTTTCCCCTTCATTCACAGCCAGTTTAATTCCTTCAAGCATTCCAATCAGTTCAGCGTTCATTATACAGATGTTTTTGTCCACTTTAAAATACTTTTCAACATTCTTACTAGGCATAAAAATACCAACACCCACTCCATTCTCACACTAGCACATGGAATAGGTCCCTTAATTACCTAGTTAACAAACCCTAATCCATACAGATCGTTCGTTTAATAAAAGTTCTGCAAAATTATATTTTGGAAATCGCATTCAACTCCCAAGAACCAATATCGCCCATTGCTAACAATGATGACAAATGTTTGGCTAGCACATGGAATAGGCCCCTTTATTACCTAGTTAAGAAACCCTAATCCATACAGATCGTTCGTTTAATAAAAGTTCTGCAAAATTATATTTTGGAAATCGCATTCAATCCCCAAGGGCCAATATCGGCCATTGCCAACAATGATGAGAAAGGTTTCGCTAGCACATGGAATAGGTCCCTTTATTACCTAGTTAAAAAACCCTAATCCATACAGATCGTTCGTTTAATAAAACTTCTGCAAAATTATATTTTGGAAATCGCATTGAACACCCAAGGGCCAATATCGGCCATTGCCAACAATGATGACAAAGGTTTGGCTAGCACAAGGAATAGGCCCCTTAATTACCTAGTTAAAAAACCCTAATCCATACAGATCGTTCGTTTAATAAAAGTTCTGCAAAATTATATTTTGGAAATCGCATTCAACACCCAAGGGCCAATATCGGACATTGCCAACAATGATGACAAAGGTTTGGCTAGCACATGGAATAGGTCCCTTAATTACCTAGTTAAAAAACCCTAATCCATACAGATCGATCGTTTAATAAAAGTTCTGTAAAATTATATTTTGGAAATCGCATTGAACTCCCAAGGGCCAATATCGGTCATTGCCAACAATGATGACAAAGGTTTCACTAGCACATGGAATAGGTCCCTTTATTACCTAGTTAAAAAACCCTAATCCATACAGATCGTTCGTTTAATAAAAGTTCTGCAAAATTATATTTTGGAAATCGCATTCAACCCCCAAGGGCCAACATCGGCCATTGCCAACAATGATGACAAAGGTTTGGCTAGCATATGGAATAGGCCCCTTAATTACCTAGTTAGAAAACCCTAATCCATACAGATCGTTCGTTTAATAAAACTTCTGCAAAATTATATTTTGGAAATCGCATTGAACTTCCAAAGGCCAATATCGGCCATTGCTAACAATGATTACAAAGGTTTGGCTAGCACGTAGAATAGGCCCCTTAATTACCTAGTTAGAAAACCCTGATCCAGACAGATCGTTCGTTTAATAAAAGTTCTGCAAAATTATATTTTGGAAATCGCATTCAACACCCAAGGGCCAATATCGGCCAATCTAATATTTGATGTAAAGAGGGTATTTTGTTTCCTTCTTATAAAGCTTACTTGCTTACTAAACTAGCTGTTCATACCCAAAACAAATCTCGAATCCGTTTAAAAACCTCGAAATTTCGAAAATCCTGATTTACCTGTGAGTAGGTAACTTAACTTCACCATTCGAGAAACTCGAATAATCTTAAATAATCTCTAAATTGTCTATTAAACTTGACTAAAAAAATATAAAACTACTGAGTTCCAAAATTAGGATGCCTTGTGATCGATTATACAAGCATTAATGGCCCAAGAATACGATTATGTAATCCATTATCCATCCCTAAACATGTGCAACTTCTCAAAACTCGTAACATTTTAAATTGAGATACGAACGATACATAATCGACACTCAGAGCTAACCCTTAAAGTTGAAATTAAAATTTAGATGTGTTGCTGTGAAATTTAAGTGCAGTAAGCTGAGAATTTGTTTGTCGATCCCAATTCTTTCAAAGTTCAGTATAATAGTTATAAAATGATTGGAAAAAATCGATTAAAATCGGATCAATTAACCAAAATGTGATTAATCGGTAAGCCTTATTCGGTTTTCAGGTCCGAACCATTTACTGCTTGCACCATCTGTGCGATGCGATGTGAGCAAGGTATTCCATATTTATTTGTAGGTACACGGTTTATAAATAAAACAAAACACGAATATCTTCCAAGTTACCCACATCGATTTGTATGTAATTTAAAATATCTAAAAAAATTATATCGATTAGAGCCGCCACTGCTATTAGTGGCTGGCCACGCTAATTTAGGAGCAGAACGAAAGATTAAAGGAATAAGATTAGTCATGTTCAGCTTTTCTGAATGTGTATGTAAAGCTTTCTTTTTCTTGTTTTAACAGTTGAGGTTGTTAAGTTAGTGTGTAGAGCTTTTATTAACCAATCACACTTTATTTGAACAAATTTTAAAAAATGTTTCTATAATTTGTTCAAATATAGTATTTAAACCCAATTTTTAGTTTTACGATTTATTTTACAAATATTACTTCACTTGAGCTTTATGCTTAGGCCAAATCTTTTTAAACTGAATAAAAATTTAATAAAAATAATTAAATTTTATAAGATGTCACTAAGCTTTTCAATTCGATAATACCTAAACAAGTGTTCAAAATGTACAGGAGGAAAGAATTTTTCAAAGCTTTCGGAGAAAGTGCAATAATTTATTTAAAAAAGTCTGAAATTTAAATTAAGCTTTCCCAAGGTTTTTTTTCTTTAGAGATCATTCGGAGCTTTTCTATAAGTTTTTGGGGCACATTTATTTATTTGTCACAATGCATAGAGCTTTTAACTTGAAAAGCTAATAAAATTGTAAATTACGAAAACATATTCAAATTACTTTGATTTTAATTCGTTTTCAACCACAAATCGATAAAAAGGATCTGAATAAAATAATAGTAAGCCCTATACGCACGCAAACCACCATCAACATAAAAAAAGCCAACCAACCACCCTTTATTCAGTTGATGAAATAAATTTTTAATTACATCGTGTAGCCAACAAATATTTTGTTGGGTTCCACAATACACTTCCTCGCCGAAACCATAATAAATTATATAAATAAAAAAATAAAAATATTTTTGGTTGTTCAAGAGGGTCGGACGAAACTTAACAATTTCACGTAATGTTTCACTTAACAAAATTTGTAACACAACCAAAAAAAACTTTTTGTTTTTGTTGTTTTTGGTCTATGGATTATATTTTTTGCTGCATATTTGTTGTTGTATTCTGGGTTGAACGATGAAATTTTTATCAATCAAATGCCTGTGGGTTATATATTATATAATTTGTTGGGAATATGTTATATATGTGTGCACGATGATGATGATGATGATGATGGCAGAGAGTTTAATCGAAATGAAAAATTTAATTTGGTATTTTGCCCATGAGTGAGTGTCACTCATGTGCGGTATTTTTTCATTATTTAAAATTAAATTATACAAGATGGAATTAGGATGTGGATCCATCATATACATACGTATAACATATTCTTGTAATATTTTAAGTTCATTCACATTGCATACATAACCGTATGAATATGAAGATTTTGCATTCGGTGGAAAATCGATTGCATGTTACTACATATGAATGTGGTTTACGTGATCAGATAACCCACAAAAAAAAAAAAAAAATCTTAATACGAAGACGAGCATTAAACTATACAAAAAAATGAATGGGAACGTGACATTTAGGTCCATTTGAATTGTATTTTTGTTTTCATATCAAAATCGATTTCAAAATCGAGGCCTTTAATCACCATCTCTGAATGATTGCACACCATATTTATACACGAATGAAATAAGATTCAATTTCACGAAATACTCTAATCTTTGTACATCAATTTTCGACGAGCTGAATAAATAAAATGATTTTCGTTTTGAAAAAGCTTTTGTTATAAATTTAAAAGCGATTCCAGCCTCCCACCTCTTTTGAATATTAATGTCTAACAATTCATTCACCTAAAAATTGTGTTGTCAAATGTTTTATTGAGATATCATTCCCATATACCATCTTCTATATTGCCTCGTTCGTGAATTGGAGTACACATTCGTACATATACACACAAAATGCCTCTCGTATATATTCGTTTTCGAATTAAACAAAAAAAAAGCAATATGCAAATTGATTACACAAACAAACAGCCAAAAAAAAAATGCAAATAAATAAATAAACATTTTTGAATGTTGGTCCATATGTTTGTTTACGTATGGCAACTCAACTCAAACAACATTTAATCCTTTTGGCAAGCAAAACAAAACAAAACAAAAAAATTAAAATTTATTCAAATCGGGATATCAATTCTAACTGTTCCAAACCATATTTACATACATATCCATATATGGTTCATTGTGTATACAAATGATTAGAGAATTTTTATGTAATTAATTACACGCAAATCAATCGATGGATCAATTTTTGTTAAATCAACAAACAATCCCGCAAGGGGATTTGGACAAAATATAATCCACATTAAAATAATATCGTTGATAGGTTTTCCACCTATATACAATAAATCGAGTTCATTGATTTGGATTAACTTATACCCATTACCAAATGTATGTACAAACATTGGAATTTTTAATCGAATATTTAATTTTATTAACTAAATAAAGTTTTTTGTTTTTCGGAAAAGTTTACTTTGCAAACTTTTTTGCTCTCCAATCTACCCATCGTACCGTCGTCATACATATTACATTTTTTTAATAATAAATTGTAAACTGTAATTTTATCAAATATAAGATAAGATAAAGTTTTATTTGTATATATCCACTTGTTTTCTCGAAATTTTCGGTAATGGGTAGATAAAGTATTAACAATTATTTTGTAAATCTTTTAAATTATGTATATGATTTTATGTTAAAATATTTGGATTTTATTATGAAAATTTGTAAAGCTTTTTTTTTTTTGTGAGGTGAATTAACGCCAGTTGCACAAAGTCTATATTGGTATCTATGTATAAAACAACTTCCCATTAAAGTGTACGCTTTTCGAGTACGAGTTTTTCATCAAAATTTTAAATAGACCAGTGTGACATATTGTCGAGCTTTATTCTTGTGCCATAGGTGGTAAACATTTGGATCTGGGAAACTTTTAATAATCACCCCCGCAACATTTTTTTGGGGCCCTAAATATGATTCTTCTACCTATAAAAAAGCAATGTTTTTAGTGAAAAATGTATTTCTTCCTATTGTCTAGTCCCGCATTAATTAAAAGTATCAGATTTTGAGAGTAGATGACACGAAACATTTTGCAACTCAATGCTCTGACGGTTTCTAAATATATCGATCAAGCATCACAAAGTATTTTTAATTTTTTTGAAAGTTCCCAAATAACGATAAGCAAAAAATTTTCAATTAGTTTTAAGTTTGGTCATTAATTTAAACAAGTTTGGGTTTTAACTTAACTTTAACGTTGAGCCTTTTTCATACCTTAAGATTTTGTTAAAATATTTTATGTATACAAGCCATTTTACTCAGAAATATGATTTCACAAAGGGCGACGAAATTTTGGCTAAAATTTACAATATTTGTTGATTAAAAACTTTTAGTTCTAAGAGGTTCTCAAACCAAACCATTTAACTCTAAAATTGAATATTATAAAGAAAGGTGGTATTTTAAGGTAAATTTAGAATGTTTGTGTTCAATGAGCTTTAAGCTTGACAATTAAACTAACTCTTTTGGGTGTGAACTTAACATTTGTGAGCAGTTTCATAGATTCAGGTTTTTGTTAAAATATTTTATGAGAAAAAATTATGTTTTGCAAAAAATCAAAAACTTTTACTGTTAAGAGCTTTCAATTAGAAAATCTTTCTAAACCAAACCATTTTATTCAGAAATTCGATTTTATAATGGGTAACGGAATTTAAGTACAATTTAGTATATTTGTTCTCAATGTAAATTATCAAAAGCTTTTAGCCAAACCATTTACTAGGAAACTTGGTATTATAATATAAGCTTTTTTGAATCAAATCATTTTACTCCGAAATTCGAATATTTGTTTCCAATGAGCTTTAAGCTTGATAATTACTTCATACTTTTTGGGGTTTGAAATTAAGATTTTAGAGCTTTTTAATAATTTCCGGTTTTAAATCAAATGTTTGATGAGCTAAAATTATGTATTTGAAAAAATTGTCAAGAGCTTTAGTTTTAAAAGCTTTCACATATCAGAGTTTTTAAACAAACCATTTTACATCGAATTTTGATACTGGAAGTGATGACGGAATTTTGGTTAGGATTTGGAATATTTGTGCTCAATGTAAACCATTAGGAGCTTTTAGTTGTAAGTGCTTTTCAAACCAAACCATTTGACTTTCAAATTTGAAATTATAGAGGTAGGTGGCTTTAAGCTTGATAATTTATTTATACTTTCACGGTGATTTTGGTGCCTTTCCAGAAATTCTGTCTTTCGTGAACTTGCAAGAAATGTCAACAACTTTTAGTTTTAAGAGCTATCACTTATCGAAGCTTTCCAACTCAAATCATTTTATTCAGAAATTTGATATTACAAAGAGTACTTTTTGGAAAAAAATCGGAATATTTGTTCTCAATGTAAATATCTTTCATCTAAAATGGGTTTCCATTTTCGAGCGTTACATGTCTAAGAAAGCCAATTGGTTTACTCAGATCTAATTTTGTGGGCATATTGAACGATCAAAACGCTAGATGAAACATAACGTGAGTCATCTTGCAACTATGTGCTTTGACGAGTTCTAAATATATTGCTAAAGCATCACAAATTTCGAATATAATTTGAAAAATATAAAGAATTTCGAATTAATCTCAAAAATATCGAATTTTCAAAGTATTTTTAATTTTTTTGAAAGTTATCAAATAACGAATTAAGCATAAGCATAAAATATGTATTTGCAAAAAATTGTCAATTAGTTTTAAGTTTGGTCATTAATTTAAACAAGTTTGGGTTTTAACTTAACTTTAACGTTGAGCCTTTTTCATACCTTAAGATTTTTTTAAATGTTTTATGTATACAAACCATTTTAATCATCAAACATCAAAAGCTTTTAGTTTTAAAAGGTTTTCAAACCAAACCATTTAACTCTAAAATTTAATATTATAAAGGAAGGTGGAATTTTAGGATAAATTTAGAATGTTTGTGTTCAATGAGCTTTAAGCTTGATAAATAAATTATCTCTTTTGGGTGTGAACTTAAAATTTGTGAGCCTTTTCATAGTTTCAGGTTTTTGTTAAAATGTTTTATGAGAAAAAATTTTGTTTTGCAAAAAAATCAAAAACTATTAGTTTTAAGAGCTTTCAATTGGAAAAGCTTTCCAAACCAAACTATTTTATTCAGAAATTCGATTTTATAAAGGGTAACGGAATTTAGGTATAATTTAGTATTGTTGTTCTCAATGTAAATTATCAAAAGCTTTTAGTCTAACCAAACCATTTACTAGGAAACTTGGTATTATAATATAAGCTTTTTGGAATCAAATCATTTTACTACTTCGGTATTGAAAAACGGCGACGGAATTTTGCGATAATTTTAGAATATCTGTTTCCAATGAGCTTTAAGCTTGATAATTACTTTATACTTTTTGGGGTTTGAACTTAACATTTTTGAGCTTTTTAATAATTTCCAGTTTTTAATCAAATGTTTGATGAGCTTAAATTATGTATTTGAAAAAAATTGTCAAGAACTTTCGGTTTAAAAGCTTTCACATATCAGAGCTTTTTAAACAAACCATTTTACTTCGAATTTTGTTATTGCAACGAATCACGAAATTTTGGTTAGGATTTGGATTATTTGTACTCAATGTAAACCTTTTCAAACCAAACCAATTGACTTTCAATTTTGAAATTATAGAGGTAGGTGGCTTTAAGCTTGATAATTTATTTATACTTTCACGGTGATTTTTGTGCCTTTCCAGAAATTCTGTCTTTCGTGAACTTGCAAGAAATGTCAACAACTTTTAGTTTTAAGAGCTATCACTTATCGAAGCTTTTCAACTCAAACCATTTTATTCAGAAATTTGATATTACAAAGAGTACTTTTTGGAAAAAATTCGGAATATTTGTTCTCAATGTAAATATCTTTCATCTAAAATGGGTTTCCATTTACGAGCGTTACATGTCTAAGAAAGCCAATTGGTTTACTCAGATCTAATTTTGTGGACATATTGAACGATCGAAACGCTAGATGAAACATAACGTGATTCATCTTGCAACTATGTGCTACGACGAGTTCTGAATATATTGATAAAGCATCACAAATTTCAAATATAATTTGAAAAATATAAAGAATTTTGAAATAATCTCAAAAATGTCGAATTTTCAAAGTATTTTTAATTTTTTTGAAAGTTCTCAAATAACGAATTATCCGTAAATTTTCTAACAAAATTGTAAAAGCATAAAATATGTATTTGCAAAAAATTGTCAATTAGTTTTAAGTTTGGTAATTAATTTAAACAAGTTAGGGTTTAAACTTATCTTTACCGTTGAGCTTTTTACATACCTTAAGTTTTTGTTAAAATGTTTTATGTATACGAACCATTTTACTCAGAAATATGATTTCCTAAGGGTGACGAAATGTTGGCTAAAATTTAGAATATATGCTGTCAAAGTTAATAATCAATCATCAAAAGCTTTTAGTATTAAGAGGTTTTCAAACCAAACCATTTAACTCTAAGATTTAATATTATAAAAGAAGGTGGTATTTTAGGATATTTAAAATGTTTGTGTTCAATGAGCTTTAAGCTTGATAATTAAATTATCTCTTTTGGGTGTGAACTTAACATTTTCATAGTTTCAGGTTTTTGTAAAAATGTTTTATGAGAAAAAATGATGTGTTGCAAAAAAATCAAAAACTATTAGTTTTAAGAGCTTTCAATTAGAAAAGCTTTCTAAACCAAACCATTTTATTCAGAAATACGATTTTATAATGGGTAACAAAATTTAGGTACAATTTAGTATATTTGTTTTCGATGTAAATTATCAAAAGCTTTTAGTCAAACCAAACCATTTACTAGGAAACTTGGTATTATAATATAAGCTTTTTTGAATCAAATCATTTTACTACGAAATTCGGTATTGAAAAACGACGACGGAATTTTGCGATAATTTTAGAATATTTGTTTCCAATGAGCTTTAAGCTTGATAATTACTTCATACTTGTTGGGGTTTGAACTTAACATTTGTGAGCTTTTTAATAATTTCCGGTTTTTAATCAAATGTTTGATGAGCTTAAATTAATGATTTGAAAAAAATTGTCAAGAGGTTTAGGTTTAAAAGCTTTCACTTATCGGAGCTTTTTAAACAAACCATTTCACTTCGAATTTTGATATTGCACGCGATGACGGAGTTTTGGTTAGGATTTGGAATATTGGTACTCAATAAAAACCATTAAGAGCTTTTAGTTGTAATTGCTTTTCAAACCAAACCATTTGACTTTCAAATTTGATATTATAAAGGAAGGTGGTATTTTGGGATTAATTCAGAGTATTTCTTTCAATGAGCTTTAAGTTTGATAATTTATTTATACTTTCTCGGTGATTTTTGTGCCTTTCCAGAAATTCTATCTTTCGTTAGAATGTTTTATGACCATAAATCATGAATTTGCAAGAAATGTCAAAAACTTTTAGTTTTATGAGCTTTCACTTATCGAAGCTTTTCAACTCAAATCATTTTATTCAGAAATTTGATATTACAAAGGGTATTTTTGGGGAAAAAATTCGAAATAGTTGTTCTCAATGTAAATATCCTTTATCCAAAATGGGTTAGTAAAGAAAGCCAATTGGTTTACGGATATATAATTTTGTGAACATATTGAACGATGAAAACACTAGATGAAACAGAACGTGATTCATCTTGCAACTCTGTGCTATGACGAGTTCAAAATATATCGATAAAGCATCACAATTTTCGAACATAATTTGGAAAATATCAAGAATTTCGAAATAATCTCAAAAATGTCAAATTTTCAAAGTATCTTGAATATTCTTGAAAGTTCTCAAATATCAAATTATTCGTAAGTATGTAAGATCAAAGGAAATCCTATAAGTGCTAATAACTGCCATGTACAACCTAAATAACCAGGATATTCTTGAATAATTTCGAATAACCTACAGGAAATCGGAGAAATATTAAAATGTTGACATAATCTCACCAAGATCTTTTAAATATTACCATCTAGATTTATATGTTTAACTCTGCAAGTTCTTACAACTCAAAGCTGAGCGCAGAACATTGCCTTATAAAATTCGAATAAATTCGAAAATCTTTAAGAACCTTGAATAATCATAGAAATGTCGAAAAGCTTTAGAAATCTAGAATAAACCGCGCGGAACAATCTCGATTACCACAGAACAATTCCGAAAATCCCTATGTTATGTGAATGTCGATTTATCTCGAACAGTTCAACCTTCCCGCCTTCTCCAAAGCTCTCAAAATATGGTTAAACTAAACAAATCAATTTGTAAAATGTTTAAAAAATAAAAAAAATTTAAATTTCATTTTTCAGATCAAAAGATCTGCTAAATCAGAAACTATCTGTCGAACGAACGCTAATTGATTAAAGAGACTGAGTATGGTTTGGCTCAAGGGAGGGAAACCAGAATTTATTTTCAGTCGCGGTTATGTATTTTTCTAGTTTATTCTTGATTTTTATGAACATCAGAAGCTCCCTTCTTCAAATCAAATTCAACCTTATCTAATCAAAACTTGATTTGTGTGAAGATGAATTTGTTTGGCTAAAGGCTCAATTTGATTTGTAAAAGGTTGAATTTTGATAAATGAAAAAGGCGTAAACTTGAAGTTCTGCAAAAGGTGTAATACAAATAAGTCAACCCAGCAAACACAAAAATCGTTGTCGTTTCATGTTGAAAGCTTTTATTTGTTGAAAGCTTTTTTTTATGAGTTTAGCTAATTTTCTTCTAAATCTAAATATCGGTCAGAACCTATAGGCATTTTTATTTATATCTAGTCGAGAAGATATGGTTGAGCCTGTCTTAAGAAAATATTTACTAGCAACAGGAACGATTTCTTCTTTTTTTAATAATTAGACAACCGCCTTTTCTTAAAAATTTCCAAGAAATGTACCGTTCTGCAAATTTACACTTTAAGCTTAATCTGAGCTTTCTAATTTTAAATTTAAACTAATAAAGGAAATATCGTGGGTCCCAACAACCATGAGCCCCCGCGGCTGCGGGTGGTTCGGGTACCAATTTACGCCACTGAGCTGAGCTTTTAATATAAGTCGAGCTTCTGTAGTGGTAAATTATTTAGCGCTAACAGTAATAATTTTACTTTTAAAAAAATATTTTGAGCTTTATAAGTTTTTAAGTTTAAACTCAACTTTATTGAGTTTTATTGAGATCATCACTCGATCGATATCTGCAGTCAACTGTTTTTAAATTAAAATTTATTTAATCAATTTTTACATCAAGGGGAAATTCGTCAATTATAGATGATATACACAATATAACATATATGCATAAATTTAGAAGAATGCCAGTGGCGCAACAAATAATTAATTAAGAATTTTTTGATAATACAATGGAAACGAAAGCCTATGTCAAAAATCACAAGAATTTGAAAAACATGTTTAACAGAGAGCTGTGGCACAAATATTCTGACGCATTTACAAATTCGGAGGTTTAAAATTAGTTTGTGAATTCAATAAATCATTGACCTGCTACCCTATCTTTACCCCTGCCACTCACACTTCATTTTATATTATAATATTCATAACAATAATTTCATTCCACAAAATATACAAGTTGTACATACTCGTACACCGAGCATCATAAAAATAAAATATTTTGATAGTTTTTATTTAGTACAAATATAATAGTAGGTAGACGTCCCAAATGATTGATTTATAGAAATTTTTAATTTATTGTATTTGTCATTTACACGACAAAAAAAAACAAAAAGAATATTTTGGTTTTGAATTTCACAAACATTTTATTTTTAATCCCCACATAATATACCCTCCTGAAAATATATAAACTATAAACCCCCCCCCCCCCCCAAAAAAAATTGATTTGTTAATCTACTGTTTATACATAAAACAGATACTAAATTCATGTAACATCCTAGCTAAGTGTACATAATAAACGAGTAGCTAGTACATAAATTAATTTTTCCAACCACTACTGTGTGTAAACAATATCTCAATCGTAGGGTACGAACGAACGCAAAAAAGGTATCATTCATCGGGATCTATACAGCAAACATGAATACTGACAACAACATATTTGGTTTAGTCCTTAAACAACAACATCTATTTAGTTGTTTTTTTTTTTTTTTTTGTGTCTGAAAATTCGTAGAAAAAGGAGAAACACCCAACGTATCAATATATAGTATGTGTGTACAAGAAACATCATCATTAAATGCGGTTTTTCCTCTCGTTTGCTTTGTATTGTACAAACATGTAGATACGGTAAGACGGGAAAAATACTAAACAATAATATCTCTAAAATATAACGAAGGAGGATGGAAATTCGAATATGTTATACATCATCTGGTTGTAAATAACATTTATTGGTGGTGTTGGTGGGTACTTTACTTGTATAAGAAAAAAAAAAAAAGATATTCTTCGTAAAAGCTTTTCAACCCTCATCCAGTTTGTATTTTTTTTTACCCTTTAACACTTTTGGATTTTTTTTTTTTAAATTTATTTATTTTATTGTTGTTGGAATTTTGTTATATGTAATTTATATTTTTCTATTAATAACCCTACTACTGTATACATATTGTGTGGTTCTGTACATAATAAGCAAGTTTTTCATCCCGATCAAATATACACTTGTAACAGTGTATATATCTATGAAAAGAGGAGATATTTTCAATTTTTATTTTTATTTTTCATTCCATTGGAAAATTTATGACCTAACCTATTATTTTGTTCATAACATAATATCATTATAAATCAATCAATTTTTGTTTTGTTGTGTTCCTGCCTCGTAGAGTATCCATTCCACATATGTATGTATGTATGTTCGAGTAAGTTTCAATTTGGAAAATATTTTTCCAATATGAATCTAATAAGTGGACATACCTATGTATGGAAATTAATTTATTATTAATATTTTATATTTGGAATGTTAAATTGGATGTTTGTTTACCTATGTGTATGTGGACGTGTTAATAATCGGTATTGTTTTGAATGAGGTGTCGAAAATTCATATCGGTGGTCAATAATACTTGGTGATTAGTTGGATTTCATCAGTTTAATTCCGTTTGTCTGATAGAAACCAACATGAAGAGATTTATAAAAATTCGACTCGTAATTCCTTAGAATCTTTCAATTTTAGTTAATTACGTCAATGGGTCAAACATAAAAGCAATACCTAATTTGTGAGAATTTTCTATTTGCCACAATAATTTTACTTAAAAGTAAGATTAAACACAAAAAACTACGAGACTCGGGTCTTTAGGCCTGCCCTTAAGTTCCCAAATAAACGATGGTTCCTCAAAACCAACCTATAATACTAGGAGGAAGGCCTGGAGGGTTCTGGATAAGATCAATAATATCTCGCCAGAGGACAGGACGGATAAAGACAAAGCCACGCTTGCATGGGCAAAAAAAGTCACCGAGAAAAAGTCGGAAGGCCCTTCAGCTGGCTCACGGCTTAAAAGAATCAGATCTCAGGAAGAAAGTCCTTAGATCGCAAAGAGAACGAAGCTCCACGCTACCGCTATGAGGCCTTTTAACGAGGTCCTCAAAAACCAGCTGGTTGTGGCAGTTATTGACCAATCCCAAGAGGATGGCAGTATTACGCCCGCCAATTGGAGGAAGGTTGAACGGGCCTTAGCCCCCACCTACCTGAAAGTTCATCCAGGACCTGCTCCGACTTTTCGGGATTGTGACTGGCACAGGAATCAGGTGAAACTGACTGCCTGGAGGGAGTTATTGATATGGAGGAGATCCTCTGCAGACCAAGAGCTAGGGTGTACATCCAGGACAGCTGTTATCATCTTAAACAAGGAGTCACTGACTGGACTGGGAAAAACCAACGGTTTAACCAACTATGGTTTCAGTGAAGTCACACTCAAGATGTACAAATAGGACGCGGACAAGCCGGAGGCTCCGAAGTAAGCTTCACACACTACTGTGGCGCTTGAAGCGGAAACTCTTTCCACGGATACAGAGATGTCAACGTCTACGGAGTTTTTAAAGAGGCTCCCAGAGGACTTCTCATCAGGGGATAACTCTGATGTTACTGTGGTGGAGAAGATGCTGTAGAGGTGACAATTCCATTTCTGCAAGTCAACCTTCACCACTCTAAGGCAGCATCATCTTGATCCAGGAACCTTGGGTCGCTGAAGACCGGATACTTGGGCTCAAGAATCCCTATTATAGATTAATGCATGGGAAAAAAGAAGGTAAGAAGGTAAAATAACATAAGTTGTTTCCTGCTATCAAATTTCAGTAATGGAGATGTAGCAGCGGTCAGCATTGAGCCAGCATTAAGCCAGGGGCCTTCGGAGATTTCTAAAAATAAATTTGTGTTATAATCTAAAAACATCAACGTGTGTTTTATTAAAAATAACAAAAAATATAATACAGTCCACTACGAAAGGAACATTTTGTCCATTGATGCCGGATATTTTACCGGATATTTAATTATAAATTATTATTGTTGATGAAATAAAAATTGGTGTTGTAAAAACAAAAAATGTATGCCGAACAATTAAAAGTGTATACCAGTGAATTCAAAAAGTTAATGAACAAAACCATCAGGTGAGAATGATAATATTCAATTTAATAATGTGACAGTGGAAATTCAAAAGAATAATGAAAAAAGCGAAATAAAATCATTGCCTAATCCGTGTTCAGATAGTGATAGTAATTTTGAAAGGTCGGTAAAATTACCGCAGATAAAATTACCTTTTTTTGATGGTGACGTAGATGATTGGTTAGAATATAGAGACTCATTTATCGATATGGTGATTAACAACACCGCAATATCAGATGTTAAACGTTATCATTACTTAATTGGATCACTCGGTGATAGGGCAAAAAAAACTATTAAAAATATTGAATTTACGTCAAAGGGATTTCATTTAGCATGGGAATCGCTTATGTTCAAATATAATGATGAGGAAATCCTAGAAAATCATTTGCATAAATTTTTTAATTTAAAATCAATTAGTGGTGAGAGCCGTTCGGGAATCTCGCGGTTGGCAAGAAATGGTTATATTTATGCATAAAAGATGTCGTGCACTTAAACCATTCAAGAAAACGAATAATATTTCACGAAAGACACCTCAAAATTCGTTTGTCACATCATTCGATCATAGTGCACCAAACAATTATTTATGCTTATTATGTAAACAGTCACATTTCATAACAAATTGTGCTGAATTTTTGGCTATGACACCAAAGCAAAGAATGGAAAAACCGAGAAAATTAGGATTGTGTCAAAATTGTTTAAAAAGTCATCACAAAAGTTTCACTTGTAAGATCAAAGACATAATGAATTAGTTCATGTCGATGAATTAAAAAAACAAGTCCAAATGAAAACAGAAATTTGAAACAAGAAGATGAGGAGAATAATAAAGATAAATCAGTCTATCTATGCAATGGAAACGGAAACCAAAGTCAAGTTTTATTGTCAACTGCAGTAGTTTTAATATCCGATAGTAAAGGTAATTTTCACTCATGTAGAGTACTATTGGAGTCTGCGTCACAGAGCAATTTCATCTCCGCAGAAGTAGCAACTAAGCTGTTTTATCAATTTAAAAGCGAAGATGCATCTATTGCTGGCATAAATAATATTAAAACAAATATAAAGCATAAAATCAACGCATCGATTAAATCATTATCGTCACAGTTTTTTGATTTGGAATTTTTAGTTGTGTCTCAAGTAGCTAATCGCATACCACATACATTTATAAATACTGAAAATTGGCGCATACCAAAATCATTTAAACTAGCTGATCCAACTTTTAATGTCCCGGGAAAGATCGACTTGTTGTTAGGAGCGGAAGTGTTTTACAAGATTATTCTTCAAGATCAATAGCAGATATCAAATGATACCCCTATATTGGTTAATACCAGATTTGGTTGATTTGTAGGAGGTAAAGTCGAAGAATCATACAATTTCTTTATGTCAACGGAATTGACATTAATTGAAGAAACCGAGATTGATGATTTAATTCAAAAATTTTGGGAAATTGAATCTTGCGATAGTGAAAAACCAATGTCTTTAGAAGAGAAAAAATGTGAAGAGTTATATGAAGCCAGTTATCGAAGAGACAATGACGGACGCTACGTCGTAAAGTTACCATATCGTGAACCAATTCAAATTTTGGGAGATTCTAAAACGGCAGCATGTAAACGATTACAATATTTAGAAAAAAAAATTGAGCAACAATCCAGAATTAAAGGTATCTTACATAAACTTCATGCTCGAATATATTGACTTAGGTCATATGAAAGTGTGCCATTCCAATTCTCAAAGCGGTCCCGACGAGTATTTTCTTCCACATCATGCAGTTTGCAGCCGGCAAGTACATCAACGAAGTTGCTTCCACAAATTTAAGTTTGAACGACATACTCTTGGTGGGTGGGTCCAGTTGTCCAGCAAGAACTGTTCTCAATTATACTTAGATTCAGAAAATTGGTGTATGCTTTTACCACACACGTGGAAAAGATGTACAGGCAAATCAAAATTTGTGATGATCATACGCGATATCAGAAAATATTGTGGCAAAAAAATGAAACTGAACCGATTCAAGAATATAGATTGCAAACAGTGACATATGGTACGTCAGCTGCACCATATTTAGCGACGAAAACTTTGTTACAATTGGCACATGATGAAGAGTGTAATTACCCACTACACTGTTTTTACATGGACGATTTATTGGCGGGTAGTGATACTATTAACGAAGCATTGGAGATACAAGATTAGTTGATCAAGATGTTTGAAAGTGCGGGAATGACTCTGCGTAAGTGGTCATCGAATACGAATTTGTTCTTGCAGCGCATTCCAATAAAGGATCAGGAACTTACAAACTAAACAAAACTTTGGGTTTGATTTGGAACGCCAAGAATGATTTTTTTATTTTTAATATTGCACAAACCAAATCCAAATCGCAAACAACTAAACGAGAAACTTTGTCGTCAATCGTAAAATTATTTAATCCGTTGGGACTCATTGCTCCGGTAATTATCACAGCGAAACTACTAATGCAGCAAACATATGGCTTAGCAGAATAAAATGGGATGACCAACTTCCTGATAATATACAAATCACATGGAATAAATTTTACAATACTTGCCACTAATTAATAATATTCAGATCAAAAGAAGAGTTATTGGTGATGAAGCAAAGCAACTGGAAATCCATGGATTGGTAACTTGGATATTGAGAGGGCCTTTAACAACGTGCTTCCAGCGGGTATAAATAACTCGGGCACTTTCGGATCTGGTAGTAAGAGGCAGGATCATAAATACCAGTTTGGGGGAATCCTCCGTCAGAAGATTTACAAGCAGAGGTCTTAACGAGATGACAGATCAGTTCAACATCCATATTTTATGGGTGCCACGACATTTCATAAGTACAGGGAATATAAACGCCGATGAACTGGCTCGACGTGGTACAACGGACCACTTTTCAGAAAGCAGAAAGGATATTGAAATGCCTGTTGCGGTATGCAAACTGCTGCAATATTGAAGATATTGCCAAAAGTATTATAGAGAAGTTCTGTAGAAATTTTAACTGTTTTTCCAGAAAACAATTCGTGATATAACTCAGCTCTCAACATTTGAACAACATTTACTACAAGGCGGATGCTTCCAATCTCGTACATCATTAAACTATAAATGGTTAACGTACCGTAAAATCTTTCTATAGCTAACAACGACATTTTATAAGAAAGTAACGAGGCTTCATAGCATTTTGTGTATATTTTCAACTGGAAAATTCTTTACATGAAACCGTACTATAGCTAGTCAAATGAGTAACAACTTATAAGAAAATCTTTGGCTTTTACTTTGTCACCGTTTTTCACCAACTACATAAACACAGATAAAAATTTATTTGTTGGGGAGATAAAGAGCAAAAAATTGGAAAAAATACATAAGAACCATCGCGCTCTTTACGTTACTTATTCGAAATCGAACAATTTTCATGAAATTCGATCACCTCTGTATGTGTTTGTTCAGGTATATCAACCAAACCGTTAGAAATCCTCTCTAAAGATAACAGTGGTCAAGCAACACACACATATCCAAAATACGAAATGAGATTCTTCAACAAAATCATAATAAATGAGAATATATCTATTCGTATGTTTGAGAATATGTACAACTATCGTCGATAAAATTTGCACTAATACATATCCAGGGTAAAATTTCACAGATATATGGTATTAACTATTTTTAAGATTACCTGTTAACCACATTTTGAACCGGATTTTAATTCTGTGTCCGTTCAACTAACACCTTTTTTACGTTGACTAACAGGATTCAATTTGTACAACACAATCACTTAAAAATCTACATATGATTAACAACTAATTAAACACGCATATAGTATTTACGACTCATGTCACTCACATCGCAAAAAACCGATGCACCTTCATTAAACTGGTTCGGATCTCTGTAATATTAAACACAATCACAAATGCAATACCGTAATATCACTGACAAAAACACAAAATGTACACAATCGAAAATTCACTACGTATTTGCATATAAACAGTAAAATTAATCATTTTAGGTTGTATTAATGCAACACATAAAACTTTATATTAATGTTGAACTGTTCATTATTATTTTAAGACACACGAAAACATTTTAATTTAATTTTAAGGTTCCGCAAGAAATAATACGACACACATTGTATAGTCACAGGGATACACACCCGTGTAAAAAAATTTAATTCTTGTCAAAAATTATTAGTACGATGTAACGTATATTTTAACTAACCCCACAATGCAATTCCTACAATTATCGATGCATATTATAACCCAATATATGAAAAAAATTAAACTTACAAATTCAGATTTACATTCATTCCCAAGTTTAAACTAGCCTATATGCAAACGTTAATACAACTTCCAAAAATAGTAATAGACTAGCCCATCGGGACTCACCGCAAACATTATTCAAAATTTATTTTCTGGAATGCGAAAAATTTCACGACATAATAAAGAGCTTTAAAATCCCCTGATCTTAGAAATCTATGGCAAAATATCGAAAAACTATAATATCCCAGCATAAAACAGAATGCAATCAGTGAATGAAATTTTATTTATTCTGGCAGAAAACCAAAGTTCAGAGACCGAGGAATAGGTTTAATTGATATCCTTATATTTTAAGATTTAGCATTTCCTAAAAAAGAAAACTTACATCTCTCTGAAGAGAACTTTTGATACCCTCTTTATGTGGTTCACACGCTGGATCATAGTTCCAGTCTACATCAATTGATCATCATAAGTAATCACTGGCTACGGAAAAATGATTGTCTTAAATTTGTTTTTACCAGTTGCCTCATTTAGGGGTCCTCCTATGTGAGGAGTTTCAATGGGAATATTGGGCTTTAAATGTTAAAAAATAAAAATCCGAAAAAGTTGGGGCTTTTAAAATTTTGTTCTTTTATGGAGATTAAATTTAGATTCTCTTAGTTTTGAATGTAAATGAATAAGCCAAAAAAACCTTAAAAGCTTCAAAGCTCTTTGAACACCAAAAAATTGTTAGGCAAAAGCTGTCAATAGCTTGGTATTTCATTAAAAAATGTGCAACCTATAGGAAGCTTAATTTAACATGGATATTAGAAAAGTGGCAGATTGATTTGTTGAAAGCTTCAAGATTTAGGTAAACGAGCTTTTACAAAAATTAGTTTAAAATCTAATGATTTCGGCATATTTCATTCAGTCTGCTGTTAACTTAAACCAAATAAATATTAATTAAAGCTCGAACTGTAAAACTATTATTACAGTAAAAGCTTTAAAAAGGTTTTTACTTCAAATCTTACCATAACTTTACATATCATTCATTTAGTTCGTTCCTCTTTCGTAATATTTTTCAACAGATCAACAAATTAAATCCAAAAGTTTTCAGAAATTTAAAAAGCTTTTCGTTTTTACATTTTTGAAAGCTTTATTTAGCACCATAAACCTGGAAAATCTATCAGCCAATGCAAATTAGAAGTTTAGTGGGAAAAGCTTTGCGGAAAGCTTTGTTTTTTACTCCGTCTAAAAATGTTTAGGACAAACCTAAATCTCAAGACAACTCTCATAAAATACAATATTTGAAATATGAGCTTGCAATGACTAAAAGATGAAAAAGCGTTTACTCTGGTTAGTTTAGCTTTTTACATTCATTTTCCTTAAGTTCGTCAAAGACTTTTCAGATCTGTAGTATCTGTTCAAAATGTAATGGTGAAGAGCATTGAATTTTCAAACACTTTCTGAAATAGTGCGAGTATTAAATTTCTTAGCCTACTTTAAGTATTGTCGATTAAAAAATTCATTTAAAAAAGCCCAAAGCTTCAATTATGCTTTCTCCAAAAGTTTGAATAGTTTGAAGTCATTTAGAATTAATCGGGTAAGGTATTACTGCTTTTAAGTTTGAGGTTTTAAATTAAGTTGTCAGTTATTGTTTCAGTACGAGAAGCTTTGGACATGAATAGTTCGTAAAATTGTCATCTAAGTGTAAATTTTGATCAGAAAGACCGTTCAACAAATTAAATCCGAAAGTTTTCAGAAATTTAAAAAGCTTTTCGTTTTTACATTTTTGAAAGCTTGATTTAGCACTATAAACCTGGAAAATCTATCAGCCAGTGCAAATTAGAAGTTTAGTGGAAAAATCTTTGCGAAAAATTGTTTTTAAAGCTTTTCACTAATTTTTGAAAGCTTGTTTTTTACTCCGTCTAAAAATTTATAGCACAAACTTAAAGCTCAAAACAACTGTCATGAAATACAATATTTGAAATAGGAGCTTATAGTGACTAAAAGATGAAAAAGCGTTTACTCTGGTAAGTTTAGCTTTTTACATTAATTTTCCTTAAGTTCGTCAAATACTTTTCAGATCGATCGTAAAGAGCATTGAATTTTTGAAAGATTTCTGAAAAAGTGCAGATATTAAATTTCTTAACCTTCTTTAAGTGTCGTCGATTAAAAACTTCATTTAAAAAAAACCAAAGCTTTAACTAAGCTTTTTCCAAAATTTTTAATAGTTTTTAGTCATTTTGAACTAAGCGGGTAAGGTATTACTGCTTTTTAGTTTGAGGTTTTAAATAGATCAATCGTTGAACAGGCAACACGTGTTTTGTCTTTAAGATTATAAAAAGATTATACAAGAATTTGGAAGACATCAAGATCAATAATTGATTATGTGATTGTAAATGGTAATCGTAATATGAGGTGTGAGATTAAAAAAGCCTTTAAAATTAGTGATCATGAAACTATAGAAATAATAATAAGTAATGGTAGTGATTTATGTAGTAATAATAGCAATAACAGTAACAATTTTAAGATTTTAAAATATGATATAAATAAATTTTGTAGTGCATTATGTAAGAACGATATCATGACAATATATTATAAGGATTGTAATTTTAAGGCGGAAAAGTTTAGTAATAATTTACATGATGTTGTTAAACAATTCATAGTGAATACAACTTTTACAAATCAAATGTGTCCATGGTATACAGAGGAACTAAGAACACAGAAACAAAATAAAATTAGGTTGTATGAAATAGCGTGCAATGTGGGTTCTTCAGATAGGTGGTCAATGATAGAACCACATACCAGAATACCCAAAATAAAATGTCTAGATATTCTAGAATTTTGTTTAAAATCAGGATATTTCAGCCTGTTTAACAACTACTTTAAACAAATAAATGGCGTTGCAATGGGTTCGCCTCTATCTCCAGTAGTGGCTGATGTCGTAATGGAAGTGCTACTTGACACCGTCTTGAGCTCAATTGATTTTAATATTTTATTTATTAAAAAATACGTTGATGATTTATTGTTGTGTGTACCTGATGATAAAATTGGTTGCATACTTTCAAAATTTAATAGTAATCGTTTTGGTTTAGAATTTACTTTAGAAATGGAAGCGGATAATAAATTACGTCTTTTGGACACAATATTAATTCGGAAGAATAACGGTCAAATTGATACTATTTGGTACGTGAAAAATTTATCGTCCGGTCGAATTCTTAATTTTAATAGTTTTCACCCTTTAAGTCAACGGATTAATACGGCGTTTGGTTTCGTCTACAGAGTTAAAAAATTAACCACAGATGTCACAGTTGATACCAATCAAATTATAAGGGATTATCTGATCAATAATAAATACCCGAAATATTTGATCAACAAATTAATCAATCAGTTTGATCAAACTAACAGTGGAGAAATGGTTAGTACGGTCGGTACCAATAACAATGTTCATCAAAATTTAATATATAAATCAATTTATTACATTAAAAATCTCAGTGACCAAATTTCCAGTACATTGCGCAAATTCAATATAAATTGTAAAATTACATTTTCAGCGGCTAACTCTATTCGTAACGTCTTTAGCCAAATCAAAGATATCACACCTAAATTAAATCGTTCGAATATTTTATATTTAATTCCATGTAACCATTGCCATTTGAAATACATCGGTACCACGAAACCACCTATCAGAAATTCTCAAGCTACTACATTATGCCAGCATTCCTCTGATACTGGACACGCATTTAAATTTGATGAGGTAAAAATTTTGGACAGTGACAATTTTGTATAAAAATCGTTTATTTTTGGAAATGGCTCACATTATTGGTAATCATGAAATTGTTTTCAACAAAAAGAGTGATACTGACGATCTTAATCAAATTTATTCTGACATCATTGATTTTATATCTAAATTCCCAAAATATAAATCGTTTGGAGATTCTTGAAATTCCAAATTCAAAAAGTTTATTTACTAAAAATATTTTGATTGTAGTCGTCAAATTTGAATCAATGTGTCGTTTGTGGAAAACAATTTTATTTTCTGTTTACAAGTTCGTATGACAGGAAATTTTCTTCAAATTTATATTTATATTTAACGGTAAGTCGGAGTATGGCATAGTAATTTCTATATATTTTAATAAACTTTGTATGTATGTATTGTTAAAACCGTTGTAGACCTGAAGAAGATAATAAAATTATCGAAACGTCGATATAAATATTAAAAATTAGTTTTATTGGCTGCCAAACCCGAAGACTAGAGGAAATATTAAGATCCAGCCGTTAGGAAAATATGTATTTTATTAATATAAACATTATTAAAAATATTTATAAATTCAATTCTTTATCCAATCGTCTAAATGTATCCATTTTATTAATACAATCATTTTTATTAGTTGGTATTGTTGGTTTAGGAAAAGTTTAGGATAAAATTCACAGCGGTAAAAAATAAACATCTGAAAAAGTTTTGGCTTTTAAAATATTGTTCTTTTATGGAGATTAAATTGAGATTCTCTTAGTAATGAACGTAAATTAATAAGCCGAAAAAATCTTAAAAGCTTTCAAGCTCTTTGCACACCAAAAAATTGTTTACAAAAAGCTGTAAATATCTTTATATTTCATTAAAAAATGTCTAACCTATAGGAAGCTTAATTTAACATTAATATTATTGTAGAAAAGTGGTAGGTTGATTTATTTAAAGCTTCAAGATTTAGGTAAACGAGCTTTTACAAAAATTAGTTTAAAATCTAATGATTTCAGGATATTTCATTCAGTCTGCTGTTAACTTAAACCAAATAAATATTAATTAATTTGAAAGCTCAAACTGTAAAACTATTATTACAGTGAAAGCTTTAAAGAGTTGGTATTCATTTAATTCTTTCTTCTTTCGTAATATTTTTCAACAGATCAACAAATTAAATCCGAAAGTTTTCAGACATTTTAAAAGCTTTTCGTTTTTACATTTTTGAAAGTTTTATTTAGCACCATAAACCTGGAAAATCTATCAGCCAATGCAAATTAGAAGTTTAGTGGAAAAAGCTTTGTGAAAAGTATTTTTTAAAGCTTTTCACTAATTTTTGAAAGCTTATTTTTTACTCCGTCTAAAAATTTATAGAACAAACTTAAAGCTCAAACAACTCTCACTAAATACAATATTTGAAATATGAGCTTATAGTGACCAAATATGAAAAAGCGTTTACTCTAGTAAGTTTAGCTTTTTACAAAAATTTTCCTTAAGTTCGTCAAAGACTTTTCAGATCGATCGTAAAGAGCATTGAATTTTTGAAAGCTTTTTGAAAAAGTGCAAATATTAAATTTTTTTACCTTCTTTAAGTGTCGTCGATTAAAAAATTCATTTTAAAAAAACCAAAGCTTTAACTAAGCTTTCTCCAAAATTTTGAATAGTTTGTAGTCATTTTGAACTAAGCGGGTAAGGTATTACTGCTTTTTAGTTTGACGTTTTAAATTAAGTAATTAGTTATTGTTTCAATACGAAAAGCTTTGGACATGAATAGTTCCTAAAATTGTCATCTAAATGTAAATTTTGATCAGAAAGACCGTTCTTGTTTATTATTAAATAGCATACACGTATACTTTCTGCAACTTACCTTCTGATCGACTGCCCTTCTGGTTTTGTGATGTATCTTGTTTATATATTTCGTACCTACTACAGTAATTATATAACTGCAAAATCTTCATGAACTTTAAATTACATTTCAATGATTAAAACATCTACTACAGACACAAAATAAGATGCTGTTAATATCTACATATAGCATGTAATTCTAATATAACTTAAGAATTAATTTTACACACACATTTACGGCTCTTGTCACTTCACATCGCAACAAACCGATGCACCTTCATTAAACTGGTTCGGATCTCTGTAATATTAATCACAATCACAAATGCAATACCGTAATATCACTGACAAAAACATAAAATGTACAAAATAGACAATTCACTACGTATTTGCATATATACGGTAAAATTCATCATTTTAGGTATATTAATGCAACAGATAAAACTTTATATTACTGTTGAACTGTTCATTATTATTAAAATACACACGAAAACATTTTAATTTAATTTTAAGGTTCCGCAAAAAATAATACGACACACATTGTATAGTCACAGGGATACACACTCGTGTAAAAAAATTTGATTATTGTCAAAAATTATTAGTGTGTTGTAACGTATATTTTAACTAACCCCACAATGCTTATAGTGACTAAAAGATGAAAAAGCGTTTACTCTGGTAAGCTTAGCTTTTTACATTAATTTTCCTTAAGTTCGTCAAAAACTTTTCAGATCGATGGTATCTGTTCAAAATGTAATGGCGAAGAGCATTGAATTTTTGAAAGCTTTCCGAAAAAGTGCAAATATTAAATTTCTTAACCTACTTTAAGTATCGTCGTCCAAAGCTTTAACTAAGTTTTATCCAAAAGCTTGAATATTTTGAAGTCATTTAGAACTAAGCGGGTAAGGTATTGCTGCTTTTTAGTTTGAGGTTTTAAATTAAGTTGTTAGTTATTGTTCCAATACGAAAAGCTCTGAGCATGAATAGTTCGTAAAATTGTCATCTAAGTATAAATTTTGATCAGAAAGACCGTTCTTATTTATTACTAAATAGCATATATGTATACTTTTTGCTTCTTTTGATTTTGTGATGCATCCTGTTTATATATTTCGTAACAACTATAATAATTTTATATTTAACTTTTACTCTCAATAAGTGTAAAATCTTCATGAATATTAAATAACATTTCAGTGATTAAAGTACTACACACACAAAATGTTGGCAATCATTAAATGCAAAATAGAAATTGGTTTCTACAATACAGGTGGTGAACAATTTTGAGTACAATTTTTACTTTAATTTACAATCTGAATTTCATTTATAATATTTATAGGCTTCCTCTATTAAGTTTAACTATTTGGTAGATATAACTAATTATATTTGGTATAACTTATCAACACAAACATATATCTGTATTTATCTAATAAAATTAAGAGATTATATCTGTAAAGCAAGGTTCTAACAAATGCGGAACCGAATTGAAAATATGCTCTATATTTACCTGCTAAACTTAAAAATAAAAACTTGTGTCAACCGTAGTGGCCTAGAACATTTTTTCAGTATTCTGTCAATCAAAAAAACAAAAAAAGTTTCTTAAACGTAAACATTAGAATCATTTTTCTAAACCTCATCTGTTCAAACAAATAATTGTGTATCGTGTTGATCCGACGCTTGTTAATTGCCACAGTGATTATTTGAAATCATGTTCCGTTGCAGTCTATTCATATTTTGCATAATCGTGCTATTCGCTAAAAATGGATCAGCATTTCATTTTAAAAATATAATTCTACAAGCGGTTGAGGTTGTTAAATATTATCTAAAGCCCTATAATTCGAATTTACCAAACAATGAAGTTGTGCAGTTCTATTGTGCTAATCAGTAAGTTAAGTATATTTATATTTAAGTAAATGAAGTGATTTAAATCAATTTTTTTTTATTGCAGCGCTGTTAAAATATTTGACCGGGTATACTTCGATGATCCGGACATTGAAACCAAAGTTAATATTTCAAATCCTTTTGCGTTTATAATCCATGGTTGGATTGATACGGGAAATGAGACTTGGATGTTACAGCTGGCCGATACTTGGATAGAAAATTATGATACTAATGTTTGTCGCGTTGGATGGGATAATTATGCACACGCAGAATATATTTATGCAGCGACGCAAAATGTTAAATTGGTAGCTGGCTATGCGACCAATTTTATAAAATCATTACATAACAATTATGGTGTCTCATATGGGAGCATTACAATAGCGGGTCATAGTCTCGGTGCACATATAGCTGGTGATATTGGTTTTATGATTGGAACAACACAACTCAAGCGTATTATTGGTTTGGATCCGGCGGGGCCATTATTCACAATTCCAATTAAAATATCAACCGATCATCGGCTGGATAAAAGTGATGCCCAAGAAGTGATTATAATTCATACTACCGATGGAATAGTAGGACTGGGGACAGCGAGTGGACATCAAGATTTCTATCCGGATAAGGGATTGGCTGTCCAGCCGGGTTGCGGACTTGGAACTGGTTTTTATGGAAATTATGGAAGGCAACTAGAACCAATTAGTTGCAGTCATATTCGGGCGGTAAGAATTTTCCACAACTCTTTATTGCCCGAGAGTAAATGTTCGGCAATAAAGTGTGAAAATTTGTTAATGTATTTGTTAAACAAGTATGAAGGGGCTGTGGCGCAGATTGGGCCGTATACAAATATGTGGGCTTTTAACTCCAAAGTTGGAATGGAAATTTGAATTATGGTTTTTTTTTTACTTTATAGTACGGTGGAAGGAAGTTTCTTTTTTACAACTGATGGAAAAGGAGGATGTAACGGCAATTATTAGTTATTTTGCGGACGAACCATATAATGAAGATTTTTGTTGTTTTAATTCATTTGTGTGAAAGTTTCAGCACTATAATAAATGTACAAACGTTCATCTATCTCGTTGGTCCTTTTTTATTCCTTTTCACTATTAGAAAATGTATTCCATCGTAAGGTACTAGGTACCTAAGTAGCATCAAAATATTTTGGAACTTTTACTGCTCCAAGCGATAACAAACTGAGCAACAGATTGCTTCATATTGTCCGCTGTCTTATGTAACACCGAAGTAAAATCAATGATTGTTGTTGAGGTTTAGCATCGAGAAAAATTGAGCAATTTTCTAAAAATGCATTTGGTTTGGATAACAACGTTATTGGTATTTAGCACCAAATTAATTGAGCAACATCTCAGATGGAAGCACCCCTAACTGCATCAAGCGGTAATAAATAGAGTAACTTTTTGAAAATTCACTATGATCGTAAGATCGAAACTTTCTCCATTTGACGAAGAAATTAAAAAAAAAACACAAAACTTGTATTGAACCCCTTATGACAATTGTCCAGTACGTCAATTTATGAAAATTCAGAAATTTATGGATTTATATCCAACAACATACATGATATGATCAAATAACAGTAGATCCTCTGTAAAATTCACATGAAGTTCAGAATTGTCATAAATTAACTGAGCAACTTTTGTAAAGATTCTTCAAGCAACTTAAGAAAATATTGGGTGCCCGGCATCGAAAATTAGGCTGTTTCAAGTTGTAACCAACTGAGCAACAGATTAATGCGAGATTATATTTTAGCTTCAAATTCGTCATAATTTTTTTCATTATGAAAAGTTTCCAATTTATATCTGTAGGCGTTTAACAATAATAAATGTAACATTAAGCAACTTTTATCAGAAAGTACAACACACACACACTATTCTGAACGCAAATAAAAATTGTTCATTATTTTCAATATTGTATCGTCATCAATAAATTTCCCGCCCATCCATTCAACGTACAGTAGTAGTGATTTTTCGGTTAAGCTTTAGAAATCAAAACGTTGTTAAGAGATAAAGCTATCATTTGAAGATACCATTTGAAATAATAAAGCATTTTTCTGTGTTTCCAGCTTGCTCAATTTTTATTCTTGCTGAGGTTTAGCAACAATAAAAATGGAGCAACTTTCTAAAAATACATTTGGATTCAGATAATGAAACGCTGAGCGCTAAAATAAAATGTAGCCACTTCACAGGTGAAAGCAATCCATACTGCAACAAGCGGAAATAAATAGAGTAGCTTTTTGAAAATTCAATTTGATGGTTAGGTCAAAACTTTTCATTTGATTTGTATTGAGCGCCATTTGATAATTGCCCAGTATATTTCTTATCCCAGAATTATTTATCGATATCCAACCTTATACATGATATGATCAAATTACTTTTCTCTGTAAAATACACATGAAGTTTACAATTGTCATAAATAAACTGAGCAACTTTTTTGAAATGCATTTGAACTTTAAATATTGGGTGTCCAATATCAAATCTTATACTGATTTAAGCGGTTAAAAACTGAGCAACATTTTGCTGCATACCTTCGGCTGTCATTCGTCAACTATGTTATATAGTCTTAAAGCAAAACTAATGATTAAGGTTGTTAAGGTTAACATAAAATTGAGCAACTTCTCAGATGAACGTACTCAATATTGCATCATCAAGCAACTTTTTGAAAATTCATTTCATCTTATGATAATTGCTCACGAAAACTGCCTTACAATGCGGCAAGCGGTTATAAATTGAATAATAGTTTGCCGCGTTTTGTTGAAGCTAGACTTATGTTTGTTATTGAGGTTTAGCAAGTGATATATATTGAGCAACTTTAGAGCAGAAGTTCAGAAACTCCAAAACCATATAAGTTCTATAAAAGACTGTCACCCTGAATATATTTGTTTGTGTTATTTACTATACGCTACTAAAATACTAAACCGCAAAAGTCAGACAAATAGTCGGAAAATAGTAAAAACCAAATATGCTTGACAAATATTTAATGAATTAAAAAATCCACAGAAAACTAAAATCCATTTCGTTTTCCTGTTGCCCTTTCCAAAATCGCGCAGACATAAGAATTTTGGGTTGTGTTGTTTTCACTGTCCTCAAAAAAGAAAAATAATAATTTCCTCGCGCGCCACACATACACACACACACACACGCAAACACAAACAAACAAGAACCAAAAACCGGAAAAATAACAGAGAGGAAAATTCCTTTGCAGCTTTCAATGGAAAAACAAACCACCAACAAAAACAACAAATTCCTGGCACGACACTTAATTTGTACGTGTGAAACAACACAAAGAGGATATGTGGGTATGTATGTAGGTTTGTATATATAGCACACATTTATATGTACAGGGAAAATATTTTAGCCTTTTGCACAAAATGGGGTAACATACATAAAATTAAAAGGATTATTAATGTTTTACGATTTTTTGTGTTTTAAAGAGGACATAGCCAAAAAAAAAAGGATTAGTCGAAATAATTTTATCTCATGTACTTAAATTACTTTAAATCAGTTTTAATTTTAACCCAAAATCGATTTATATTTGTATTTCCTTTAGGAACGGTGTACATGAGCCACCTTCATCTATTGTACACGCCATAATTAGAAACCATTATTTTAATAAAACATAAATTTGTTAAACAACAACAACAGCAGCAAAAACATAAAAAAAATTCAGACAACTTAATTTTAATCCA
Organism: Tipula vernalis; assembly: GCA_958295665.1. NCBI lineage: Eukaryota > Metazoa > Arthropoda > Insecta > Diptera > Tipulidae > Tipula > Tipula vernalis. Next base: position 358,572,651 of record OY282560.1, read on the forward strand.
CCTCGTCTCTACTCTGTTCTATAATATACGAGTTTACGGGAGCAAAACTAACTTTAAATAAATTAAAACACTGTAACAAGAACAAGACGTATAATACAGATGGCAAAGATTAGGTGCGGAAAAAATAAATAAATTAGAAAATATAAATCATGTTGGTGATAACGAACGAGGGCGACGACGACGACAACGTCCAAAACAAACGTCTGTTATAATTTATTTGTGAAGGAGCAAATTAACGTCATCTGGTGAATAAAAAACAAAAGTTTTAATTTTCAACAAAACTTCATCCTCAATTTTTCATTTATACATTTGTATGTTATGTTATATACGTGTTTATCGTACAAATTCATTATAGGTTTAAAAAAAAGATTTTAAAAATCTATCTGCACCTAATCGAAAAAATTTCTTCTCCATGTAATGGATTACAACTTGTAATCAAGATAATAACCGATTAAAATCTGTACGACTATTTAAGGCATTATCCGTAATATACAATAAAAGTCAACTATCCGTATAAACAAAAAATATAAAAATTCTTGATATACCCTAATAAAACGTTTAATCCCTACATAATAGTTATATAATTATACGTGTAATATCGATAACAAGGCAAAATTGCTATAAAATTGTTAGGGTGAGAAAATCAACACGAAAATGGGGATCACATTTTTATTTTGTATTCGGGGTGGTTGGATCACCATAGCACGTGTGGAATTAATTATTAAGTAACATATTATAATGACACTCGAATTAGCTCAATTAGTGATATAAATACAAAAGCTTTTGCATTTGTGCTGTATGAAGCTTTTACCGAAAGCCTAAAGCTATCAACATTAAAATTCACAGTTTTCGAAGTGAAAAATTTATTAAACTAAGATTTTAACTCTTCGTTACAAAAATCTCTTCGAAGCTCACGTTTATACAAAAACGCTTAAATTAAATTTGATTCATTATGATTGAGCTTACAAAGAATTATTACGATTTTTAATATATTGAATTACACCATATCTAAACAAAGCTTACTTAATAGTGACATTGTAATTAAACTAAAAATTTTGTTGTAGAGCTTTTGAAACATTCACATTTAAAAAAACAATTGTTTGCCAAAATATATACAATACAATAACTACTAACTATATTTTATCTGTCCAGAAAGATTCATTTAAACTTTAAAAACATAGTTTAAAATAAATGTTTACTATAACCAACTCAAAATACTGTACAAAATTAAATTAAAAGCTTTTTTCAAAATATTTATATGTGTTTTAATTATTAGTTTTTAAAATGGAGCTTTCGAAAATTCTTTTCTGTCCAGCTTACAAACTATAAGTCACAAATTATAGGGGCAATATTTCCCCTTATTCAAATTCTTTCAGAATTGTGCTTTTATCAAAACTTTATTCGGTCTAAAAGCGAAATCTTAAAGCGAAATTTCCAATATTAAAATTTTTTTTTTTTTTTTTTTTTTTTTTAATTTAAAATAAATTTTATTTATTCATTTTATGTAATTACAATCTAGTCTCCTGGACTAATTAGCAATTTGTTTCTGACTTAATTTACTAACTTAAATTAATCTATGGCTTCTTCCCATTGGCATTCCATAGTGTTTGGTAAATTGATGTAAACCACATCTTTGTTGTGGATTTTAGATCAGCATAATGCTGCTTAAACTAACAATCACACCAGCTCAAAAGGTTTGGTTCTTTTAAGTCTGCGAACTAAATTCGTGATGCTTAGGAGCTGAGTTGCCTCAATGTTCACATGTTGGCGGAGCCTTTCTTCATGTCTCCGTGCTTTTTCCTGGATTTCATTTAAGATGAGGTTCATTTTAAGGTCCCTATGAAGGTCATTGTTCCTAACATACCAAGGTGCATCAACGATGTTCCTTAATACCATATTCTGAAATCTTTGGATGATATTTACGTTGCTTTGTTTGGTACAACCCCAAAGCTGAATACCATAAGTCCAAATCGGTTTCAATATTTGCTTATAAAGTAGAAGCTTGTTGTATGTTGATAAAGAGGAGTTCCTTCCCATCAGCCAGTACATTTTTCTGTATTTAAGTCTTAATTCTTCACTTTTCTTCTTGACGTGTGCTTTCCATCGTAGTTTAGCATCCAGGGTCATGCCGAGATACTTAGCTGTGTTCGCATGCGGTATTATTTCCCGATTTATGGTAATCGGAATATGTTCGATTCGTCTGTTTGTAAAGTTGATGTGAACTGATTTAGCTTCATTTAGTTTTATTCTCCATCTTTTTGTCCATTTATATATTTGAGTTATAGCTGATTGTAACTTCTGTGTTGATTCTTCGTTGCTTTTTCCAACAGCTAAGATCGCCGTATCATCTGCAAAAGTTGCCACTGTGTTGTTTTCTAATGTAGGAAGATCATAAGTATATAGTAGGTATAAAACCGGCCCTAATACACTGCCCTGTGGAACTCCTGCATTGATTTCTTTCAATTCAGAAAATGTATCATCTAACTTAATCCTGAAGAACCTATCTTTCAAGTATGATTCTAGTATCTTAGTAAATTGCATTGGTAGAAGATTCCTTAACTTGTGGTTAAGTCCTTCATGCCACACTCTATCAAACGCTTGTGCAACGTCTAGAAATACTGTTGAACAGACTTTTTTCTCCTCTAATGCTTTCTCAATTATACTGGTTATTCTGTGTACTTGATCAATTGTTGAGTGTTGGTTGCGAAAACCGAACTGATGATTTGGGATCAAGTTTTTACTCTCGATTATCGGATTTAATCTTTTTACCAGAAGCTTCTCAAAGAGTTTGGACATGACTGGCAATAGCGAAATTGGCCTATAAGACGATGTTATGTGTGGTGGTTTCCCAGGTTTTGGGATCATAATTACTTCTGCAATTTTCCATAAGCTTGGTACACATTTGATTCTAAATGCTGCATTTATAAGATTGGTGAGTTTCACCAGAGCTTTCCTTGGCAGTTCTTTTAAGATTTCTGCAGTAATAAGATCGTACCCAGGAGCTTTTTTCGTATTCATATTAGCTGTTATCTCACGCATAACTTCTTTTGGTGTTGTGGGTAGGATTTCTTTACTTTCTTGCACAGCTTGTTCAGTTATTATCTCGGCTTCCAACGTTTGGTCTTCATGTGGCTGGAATATTTTTTCGAGGTGTTCTGCAAATTCTCGAGCTTTGTCTTCATTATTTCTAGCCCATTTCTCACCTGCTATTTTTATTGGGGGAATCTGCATTATTGGTCTTTTGATTCTTTTGGTTGCTTTCCAAAGAGAATAATCAGTACTGTTATCATTAGTTAATTTTCTTAAATAGTTGCTGATTGATTCATCTTTCAATTCTTTGATCTCTCTTCTTAATTGTTGAGTGAGGTGGTTCAAATGAGTTTTATCTTGGGGGGCCCTTGTTTGTTGCCATACTCTTCTCGCTCTTCTTTTTTCTGCGAGGAGTTCCCTAATTTCCATAGGGTAATTGTTTCCCTTGATTTTCGTTTTAATTTCAGGAGTATTTTCCCAAGCTGATTGCTGTATATCGTTTACAAATTTGTGAACTTCTTTGTCTAATTGTTCTTCAGTCTTTAATGGAACCATTAAGTTAATTTTTTCTTCTAGCGATAGTCTAAAGCATGCCCAATTAGTGTGATTATTTACTAGGAAAGGGTTTCTTTCTTTCTGAATGATTTTTTCACTTAACGTTAGAAGTATTGGTGAATGATCAGAGTTTAAGTCGTGAATATTAAAATACAAAAATATAAAATTGTTTCAAAACATTTTGTTCAAAAAATCAATTAAAAGCACACTTACCAAAGCTTAACCAAATAAGTATAAAAATCAATTAGTTCAAATGAGAAATTTACCTTTATGTATATAAAAAGCTCACATTTAATTTCATTGTCTTAATGGCTTTGTCATGTTTCAAATAATATTCTAAATAAAGCTTTTAACGTAATTTATACTAGTGTTGAGCTTTTAAAATGTGTGCTAAGCTTATAAGCTTGAACTAATTTATTTCCACAAACTAAAACTTCTACAATAAAAGATTTGCCTTCAATCTTTGCATTTTCTAAAATAAGAGAAATTCTCTTATTTTAACTTATGTACATAAGAGCTTACATAAAAGTTGCATTTGTAAATTAAAATAAAACGATTACCAGACAGCATTGAAGCAAATTTAGAATTTTTAAAGCTTATCTGTTTGCTTAAAGTATTGAGCTTTCCCATTATCTAAAACTCAAAGATTTTAACGGTTTCAAGGAATTATTTTTACTTGCAAAAAATTTAATTTTTATTTAATTCTTATCATGTTTTTCATGTTTTTCAAGAAGTATTGTGCTTTTCATGAATAGTTTATTGTTAGTCGACCTATAAATACCTATAGAGACACAAATTGCCATCACAAAAAAGTTTCAAACGTTTAGTCTTTAAGCTTTAAATATTAAAATCTTCGTCATTTGAAAACACCGTTACATATTAACAAAACCTATCATAGTGGATGGTAAATCAGTTGTACGATATTGAAATTATTACTTTTCTAAAACATTATGTGAGCTTTTATGTTTATTCTAAAATTAAAAACCTTTTAGAACAAAGAAAAACTAACAAAAAAGTTTGAAAATCATTATATTACAAATGGTAAAAGGTTCTTAAAGCTTGAGAAAGCTTTCAAAACAAGCACTGTAATAACTTTACTCTAGAATTACAATTTGAAAAGCAAGTTAGTTTGCAATTTCTAATTCAGCAAATTCGAGCATTACGCTTGAAAATATTAAAATAAAAATATTTTATCGTAAAACGAAAATTTATAGATGAATTTATTGTAATTGAACTATAATCGAGAATATAATTATTTTATTTAGCATTTCAAAAGATTAAAAGTTTTCAAAAGCCTCAAAAAGTTGAGTTTTTCATAGCGCGACCGACGATCAGACGAAAGTTTTTATAAAAACATGGTTAGATTGGAAATACAAAAATTGGCGTTCATTAAATAATTGGAGTTTCATGAAATTTTTCAAACTTTTGGTCTACAAGCTTACAACAAAAGTAAACATGCTGAAAACGACATGAATAACATTCAACACGTGTTTAGCACATGTTTTGTTTAATAACTGAAAATGTAAAATTTGAGAGCTTTTAGTTACTTAAATTTTCATAATAATTAAAGGCAAAAGCTTCTTTGTTAGTAGTAGTAGACCTATAGTTGAATTAAACTTTGATTGTTTTATTTAGAATTATCAGGCAAAAGCTTTTATAAAGATAAAGTTAAATTATCGGATCGATAAATTATTTTATTATTTTGGTCTAAAAGCATGACGTTTACTAAAATAAAAGGTGCTTTTAAAAATATAACAATGTTACCAATAGAGCAAATATTTTGTTTAACAACACAATTTTATTAAGCTGTTAAAAACTCCACCAGGACGTTTTTTCCGGAATTTGTGAGCTCCTGTTTTACAGTGTAGTGAGCTTTGAGCTTTCCCTTATTAAGAACGAGCGTTCTTTTTTAGGCTTTTATAACAAAAATGTCTACCGATTAAGCCTTTTCAATATTTTACAGAATTGAGCTTTCAGTGTGTTCTTTGTATGTTCGTTTAAGCTGCAAAGTTTAGAATCATTAGTCGCCTTTGGCTAGATCATGAAAACTTAGCTTTCAACCTTAATTAAATAAGATTCAAATAATCAAAATATTGAGCTTTTCAAAAACATGGGAATACGGAAAGGCGTTCCAATACAAAACGAGTAGATTTTATTTCGTAAAGTTGCAGTACAAAACAAGCAAATAAATATAATTAAGATTTAGATCTAAATAATTTTACGAATGGTTTAGCAATGACGAAAAAGTCACGCCACAATACATGTAATTGCATTACTAGTACAGTAAAGCGTCATATTCTAAAGATTTAAACAGAATATTTTGGAAATTTAACTTTCACCTATCATACCAAAATTGTTTGGCACTTTATTGTTGTTAATATTTTAAAAAAAATAACAGCAAGAGAATACCACGAGTTATAAAGGTGACCAACTTTAAATAGCTGCTTACAGAAAATTGTTTCAGAACGTATTGCATCTAATAGAACACTGAACATGAAAAAGATTTTAGTCATCTCCCTGGGCTGAAGAAACAAACTTCATGGAGACTGCCATACTTAGTTGCGCCAATTTTTCGCCAAATCGTGGAAATCTGTGAATTGTCAGTGTCTAAATGGAATTTTATTATTTCGCTGAACTTAAGTAATAATTTTCATCCATCTCTGGTAATGAAGAGATGAATCGCCGATTGAGAAAATTGAATTCCTTAATTGTAGTGAACGTATGGCGAAAAGCTCACATAAAGAAATAATTTAATCTTTAATATAAATTCCAAATTAAATCAAATTGAAAATATTTTAAAACGTTTGTGGAATTTGACTATTTTTCAGGGAAGAGCTTTTAGAATAACTTCGACCTAATATAAGCAATTGAAGTTTCTTACTAAAATCGAAAACTTATGAAGTTTACCAAAGCTAGGAACTTACTGTTTCTTTCAAAATGTTTTAAAACCTTCTGTTTGGGATCACAATTACCATAAAAAATTTTGAGCTTACACGAAGTAAGAAATAAGTAATCTTACGTTAGGACGATTTAAATTAAATTTGCATGAAGCTTTTTATACTTCTTTTAACTACTTATTTTGAATTATTAACTTTTAGATAAATGCGTTTCTGTTTTGCGCAAAAGCTCGAATATTGCCTTGAAACAAACTTAAAATCTTAATCAATTTTATTAAGCTTAATAAGCTTTAAAAAGCTCTCAAAAATTTATTGAAACAAATGTATTTATAATATAAACCGAAGCGTGAAATCTCCTTTCGTTACGAGCTTATTTGCTAAATAATGAAAAATTGCAAAGTTTTTAAATCCCAAAAGCTTTAAAGCTTTCATTCAGAACCAAATAAAAAAGAATCATCAAAATCATGAGCTTTCTGTTGAGTGAGCAATTTAATCTTATTTACGATATACATACGTATAGAACATAAGTTAAAACAACATTTTTATATAATCGTGTAACTAAACCATTAAATTTACCTGTACTTTGTGTTAGATATGGAGTTAATTTTCCGAAAAAAAAAGTTTTTGAAACATTTCCCTAATAAACAAGAAAAATTCCCAAAGTCAAAAATATATCTAAATAAAAACTTTTGTTATCATGAAACATATTTTTGGTATATTCAATACATAAACACACACACACACACACATAATTGAATTTTCTTTTATGCTTTTCACTTCATCATAGTTTTTAATAAATTGTTTTAGATAATAAATTTTATGAACAGCCTTAAGGTAGGATTTACTTATTCTATAAATTTCCCCTTTAAATTTCAAAAATACTTTTGGTTTTGTTTCTTTTAAAGGTATAGGTAGCTAATTTTAGGCACATTCACAAAACCCTTCAGGTTTTTTAAGAAGTTTGAGGTATTTAAAGAATATGATAGAATAAACAATGAAAGTAAATATTTGTGGAATAACTTTTCTTAGAGACGTAGCAAATTGTCTCATTTATTTCTTTTGGTTTGATATTGAAAAGGGAATTAAGTTGATTTTATTTTTGTACAGCTATCATTGGCAGATTTCATTTGGAATAACAAGATGAAATTGTTTTTTGTTTAAATAATCAAATAGGTATTATATACCTACAAAAAATGTCAGTCGCATATCAGCCATCCAATTTCCAAATTGATAAATATTAAATTTTTGTTTCGTGGTGACAACAGTGAGAAAATTAATCGGGGGCGGGATGATTACAGCTGTCTTAATACTTTGGCATTTTGAACGTTGTCATAAAATGCCAATTGGACGAAAATAAATTTTTGGAAAACAACACAAAGTTATTTTACAATCACACAATATGTGCGATTTAATTTCAGAATATTATTATGTAATAGTTTCACACTTTGGATTAAATCCGGACCAGAAGTAAAAATTACCTTCGTTCGGAAAATTAAATGGAAAATTTATATTTTAAATAAACTGTTCAATGCATATCACTTACTTACAAAGAGGATTATTATCCATGGCCAAGTGAACGAATCTAATCGAGCGCAAATGTGAACAAATTATTGGATCAATATCCACGCGAAATAATACAAAAAAAAATATTTGTTATTTAAATGTGAGGAACGCCAAGGTTTTGCAATAAAGCGAAACGTGTCAAGCTGTTCGAGGATTACAATCACTGTTTGTGTATAAAGAAGAAATATCCGAAGCTCTTTTTGAAAGCTGAGTCAATCTTAAAGAAGTATTTGCCACAAAGAAAAAAAATCGCAACTGGTTTAAAATGCTAGTAAAAGCTCACCGCAATCATTTATTAGAGCAAAACGTTTCTTTTTAACTACGAGTGAAAGCGTACCATGACATTATAAATTTATTATTCCACTTTATCAGCTCTTAAATAATTAAAAAAATAAATTTTAAAAAGCTCCGTCAGGCAGAACTTAAATAATATATTAGAAAATACCCACAAATTTCTATGAAAAGCTTGGTAAAGCTTTGTTTGAGCTTCAAGCTAATCTTCAAATATTTTCGTCAAATTCTTTCTAAATTTCACATTTTAATCATAAGCGCGATTAAGAGTTGCCTTCAAACATATTTTAAGTTTAAATTTGAAAGCTTTAATATTAGAAAACACATATCGGTTAATAGCTTCAGTTTCGAAAGTTTCGATATTAAAAGCTTACTAAACTTTGGGATACAATTAGCTTAAGCTTTAGAGCTTTTATTAAAAGTTTCATAGTACAATAAACTTGTGTTACTTGTATTAATTAATTTACTACTTCACGTAATATAATATACTAATTTAACGACTTGAAACGTCATTTGGGCGAATATAACATAAATTTAAAGAATAACCATTTAGGGGCAACTTAGATATTAGGTAATTTTATTGTTGGCGCCGCACCAACGTTTTCATTAAACTGATCAACATTTTGTCCACATAACACATTTTAACTATCGATTATATGATAATTTACAAACGTTTGAGTTCAAATTTAATTTTGTTTGAGTACAACCAAGGATGATTTATTTAGTAGCAAATTCATCATACTCATGAATTAAATGATTAGTCTGTCAAATCTATTCGGGTCCATTTTATGTATTCTCCAAGTAGTCCTAAAGTTTGAATTGTATCTTGCAAACACATTCAAACTTGGATCAAATTTCTTTCAAACCCAAAAAAAATTTACAGAATTTGACCACATTATTCAACAAAACTTTGATTAACCTTCAAAAATGGATGAAAAATGCTTAACGACCATTTCAAACACGTTAAAACATTCTAATAAACTGAAATTTAAACCAACAAAATTTTAATCGACCGATTTTAAAAATCGTTCAAACCTAGATAGTAGCTTTCATAATTTCAGGTTTTTATTAAAAAAATTTTACAAGTATGAATTTGCAAAATACGTCGAGAGCTTTTAGTTTTTAACTTTAAACTAAGCTTTTTAAACTAAATAATTACGCTTATTACCAGAAACTTCTACTTCGAACATTCATTTTGAAAAATACATCAAAGTTGGATATGACGAAGTAATAGTATAGTACTTGCTAAATTTATCTTTAGTTTTACTAGTGTATGTCAGATGTCCATAATTGTTTCACAGAATTATCACACGTCCTTAATATTTTGTGGATTTGTTTTACTTTTCCTAAAATTTTTGAACTTGATATTTCCCCAGGTGGTAATTATTCGATTTTAACAAATTTGTACTGCAATCACTTTGACTTGGTGATCACACGATTGGAAGTAGGCTTATATTTTAATTTGACCAGAATGCTGTTGTTCATAAACAGAGATCATTTGTAATGTTTTCATTCCAAAATTTTTCTTTTGGTAAAAAAAGTGATTTCGTTTCTAATTCCCTGATAAAAGCTTCGTTTTTGCGACTATGGCTTTGTATAAGTTAGGTTGATTTGATATCAGCCATCCAATTTCCAAATTAATAAATATTAAAGTTATATTTCGTAGTGACAACAGTGAGAGAATTAAAGGGGCAATTAAAATTTTGGCATTTTGAACGTTACGTTTGGGTAAATAACAAAATTATTTTACGATAACACAATTGTGTGATTTAATTTCAAAATATTATAAATGGTTGATATAACAACATCATTTTCTTTAGAAAGCCCAAAATTGGTTTCTACATTTTGGATTAAATCCGGCCCAGAAGTAAAAATCACCTTTCGTTCTGAAAATAAAATGAAAAATTAATATTTTAAATGAAATAAAATGTGGAATGCATTTCACTTACTTATTTGAATTAATTCCCCAAGTATCAGTGATTCCAGTACATTGTTTCTTTAGGTAATCACCGCTTGTATCACATTTAATAGCCGTACAAAGAGGATCATTATTCATGGCCAAGTGAACAAATCTAATTGAGCGTAAATGTGAACAAGTTACTGGACCAATATCAAGGTCATAGGTTCCAAATAAGAATGGAAATACGCAACCTGGTTGGATTGATACTCCGCCATGTGGAAAATAATCTGCGTGCCCAATTCGAGGTCCAACACCAGCAATGTAACTATTCGAGTGTACTACTGTTACGAAAAGAGCATCACTTTCGTCTAATTGGTTTTCCTTAGAAACGCTTATTGGGAATCTGAATAATGGTGAAGCCGGATCCATAGCTATAATTCGGCCGATTTGGCCTCCTAAATTAGAACCTGTTTTTCCACATATTTGGCCACCAAGACTATGTCCAATTATTGTGACATCACTGTATGGTATACCATAGACATCATGCAAACTCGTAATGAATTTTGCTAAGTGTTCAGCAACCAAATTGACATTTCGCAATGCTGCAACAGTGTATTCCACCATTGAATAAATGCTCCAATCGACCCGACACACATTTGTATCATGATTATCAATCCATGCTTGGGCTAATTGAACTATCCAGGTTTCGTTTCCAGTATCTGTCCATCCGTGCGTAACAAAACCCATTGGTTTGGTCATGTCAAGTTTTGTGGCCATTTGAGGATCATCGAAATAGACCTCTCTAAAAACTTTGTCAGTTCTGTAAATGTTGCAAAAAAAAAATGTTTTTCACTATGATCGCCAAAAATTCAAACCGGAATCGCACTTACGGTTTAGCACAATACAATTTTACAACTTGTTCACTGGATAAATTTGGATTATAGCCACTCAATCCATTTTCTATTAGCAGCGCACTTTTTCTAGCAATAGATCTAAAAATCTCAACTATATCGAATCCATATGTTGTTTGAGCTGGAAAATTGTTTCCACAAATTTAGTAGCCAAAACCAACACAATTGTCAATTATTAAAGAAACACTTACCCGAACACGAACAGGCCAAAAATAAGATCCCGAAGAGAAAGAGAAGCTTCATATTTTTTTGTGATGTGCGTCTGCTTCAAATTTTAGTTAAACTTTAGTACGAAATTTTAAATTACAACGAATATTTATATACTGTCGAATTTTACACAAAGCCTATTTTCTGGTGTTGATACAGATGGACATTTTATTTTTTTTTTTTTTGCAAAATTAAACAAAACGCAAAATAATAGAAAAATATTTGTTTTTTTAAAGGTGTGGAATGCCAAGGTTTTGCAATACAATCAATTTGACGTCAATTCGCTTGTTGGCAATTTTTCATTTTTCAAAGATTTTTCTTAATAAATTGCTGCTTGATATTTCCATTTCGATTTAATACTCTAAGAAAAATTAGTTTCATTTTAACAAAATATCGAAAGAATTAAGCTTTGAGCGTATTGCATACTAGATAGAATTTTAACTTTTTTTTAAGGCAGGACTTTTACGAAATATTTGCTCAATGCAATATTCAATAAGTTTAGATTTTTAACTAGAACATTTCATCTTTTCTCAAAAGCTTCCTGATTTAAAAAGTTTAATAAAAACAGAATAATAAGAGCTTTTATTAAAAGCTCTTTAGAAGCGGATAAACACATTTTATTACTGATAAAAAGAATGTTTGAAATATTCAAAATACAAAATCTGAATGAATGTTCCATTAAAATTAATATTTGCAATTTCGAACTGTCAATAAAGAAAAAGTTTGTCAGTAAGAATGTATTTCCTGGACACTATGCACAATAATTTGCCACATCTGTGAATTTAATTTAAGCTGTTTAAATATTTTCACTTAGTTGACAACAAGTTTGCGTTTATTTTTCTCAAAGCAACAAAATATGACGCACGCTTTATATCAGCTAAGTAAATATGTGTTCTTAATTTACACTGTAACATCTTTTTCGTGTATAAAATTTCGATCGGCTTGAAGTACACAATTAGTCTTAATATTATTGCGATTAGTTATGATATTATTTAAAGCTACACTAGCGACAAATACGATTAAACCCCTTTGTCCATTTCTGTGTACAAAGTAGGGAACAGTTGATGATTAATTAAAAGAATCTCCACATAGTAAAAATTCCCTTCACATTTCGGTAATAAATATTTGGCTTACAATCGTAGAGTTAGACCAAACATTTTGACTGTTGGTAGTTTATGGGACCAAAGACGATTTATTTAATAGTAACTTCACCAAACCCTTGAAATAACTTGGTAAATTTATTAAACCCGGTCGAGTTCGAATCATGAAAACTCTTATTATTCTTAAAATTTGAATTCGATCTAATAGACCCATTCAAATTTGTATCAAATTTCTTTCAAACTTCTTTCAAAAACAACCAAAATTTTGCTGAATTTAACGATCGATAAATAGCTTTGAATTTAGGCGAATCTTATCGAACTCTATTAAATCATTTAGAACTTTAATTGGCTGGTAATAAACAAAATTAAATACTTAATGTCCAATTTTTACAAAAAAAAAAAAATCGTTAAATGCTTCAAAACAGTTAACCAATCAAACCAGTCGTGGTAATTTAGAAATTTAAAACTCCATTCAAACCACTTCAAACTTCTTTCAACTTGTAATTCAAACACTAATCAAACTGAATATTTTGAGGAGGAATGGCTTAAGTATTTGATTTTCTTGTATTTCATATTTTTCAGGTTTTGTTTGCTCAATCCTAATTTCGTGGACATATTCTGTGTAGATATGGATAATCGGCAAAAATTTAGTTTGAAACATTTATTAAAATCACTTAAGGTTTAGCACAAGCAAAATCTAAAACTTTTAAATACGCAAGTATGATAAAATAATAAAGTAAATGGAATAAAATACAAAGTAGAGCAATAAATAATTAAAATTCAAGTTTATTGTAAAATTTCGGCAATATTTTAAAAATCACAGTAAATTCAACAATTATTATAGATAATTTCGAATTTTAGTCGGTAGCCCAATATGTGTTAGTACATTTTGGATCGAGTCCAGACCAGAAGTAAAAATCACCTTCAATTCTGAAAATTGCACAAAAAATTAGTCAAAATACTTAATAAAAATATTTCCTCATACAAATCTGAATTAATTCCCCATGTATCAGTTGTGTTAGTACACTGGTGCGTTAAATAATCACTGTTTGTATCACATTTAATAGCCCTACAAAGAGGATCATTATTCATGGTTAATTCAATATATTTTACCGCGCGAAAATGTGAACAAGTAACCGGATCAATATCGTAGGCATAGTTTCCGTACAAGAATGGAAAAACGCAACCCGGTTGAATTGAACCTCTGCCATTTGAATAGTAATCTGCATGTCCGATTGAATAACCAACACCATGCATATAATTATTCGAGTGTATCACAGTTACGAATCGAGCATCACTTTTGTCCAAACGATCGTTCAATGCTATGGCCCAGGGGTGTGTAAACAATATTCCAGCTGGATCCAAAGCTATAATTCGACCTATTTGGCCCCCCAAAATATAACCTGTCACACCACAAATTTGGCCGCCCATACTATGTCCCATTATAGTCACATCACTATATGCTACATCATGTGTATCATGTAAACTTTTAATAAATTTGGCCAAATGTTTACCAGCCAAATTAACATTACGCCTTGCAGCCACAACATAATCAACCATTGAATAAATACTCCAGTCGATACGACATACATTTGTATCTTGATTCGCAACCCATGCCTCCGATATTTTTTTCATCCAAATTGTGTAACCATTTTCAAGCCATCCATGTGTCATGAAACCAATTGGTTTGCTCAAATCTAATTTGGTGGCCATATCTGGGTCATTGAAATAGACCGGATTAAATATTTTATCAGACCTGTGCAAATATGTATACATATGAATATAACCAAAATATTTCTTCAATTTAAAATCACTTACGGTTTAGCACAAGCAAAATGTAAAACTTCCTCACTATTCAAATATGGATTGTAACCGCTGATCCCGTGCTCTATGAGGAGTGTAAAGCTTGTAGACAACGACTGTATAATTGCATTGAAATCGATTTGGGAAACCACCGTGTGGGCTGTTAAAAATTAAAATCATGTATTCAAATTCGAAGTTATTTTTTAAATTATATATGTAGGTATTTACCGGACCCGGCCATAAATAATATCGCTAATAGATACTTCATTGTTTTTCTGAATACACCTAACTATGTATATTGAATTACAGATAATTTGTGATAACAAATAAAAATCTAGACCGAATATTTATAAGCTATTAAAAATAATACTGCGGGCTGTTATTTGCCTTTATTACAGTCGAAGTATATGCTCTTGAAAGTTAAACTAAGGTCGTGTTTACAACAATGTGGGTTTTTTCACTCTTTAAACACCACGTGCTTATATCGTACGAGGTTAGTAAATATTTATGAGTTTGGGCGTATTTTTGAATATTTTGTATTATTAGGTATGGTCGTTTGGTTACTTTAAAAAAAGAATGTGTGCTTATATGTACACAGGGTGAGAAAATTCAATAGAAAATTTTAGGTGATTAATATATTTGTTCGGTTCGGTGACGTGTTGGTTATTTTCAAGCTGTTGTTAAGCGTTTAAAATGAAAATAGTTAAGCTAAAAAGCTCTTATGTGAAGCTTTTTTAATAATAAAAGCGCAAATAAGAGCTGCTGAAGTCGGCCTACCCTTTAAAAAGCCAAAGCTGCTTGCCTCGATTCAATTTATTGGCGCAACCTCATAAATCCAACAAATTTTTCATATTTTAATCAAATTTTACAAATTTCTAAAAATTTCATATTTCAACCACTTCGCTCGCTAATTATGCACGTGAGCATTTTTTTTGTATGAGCCTTTTTATGGCTGAACATTTTACCGGTATGTAGGTGAGGTTTCTTCTGTGCGCAAACTTCGTTCTTTTACACAAATGCAAAGGGATCGAAACTTAAAGCGAGCCCATTGGTAACAACTTGCTCAAAAGATTTTTCATGTATTTTTGTTAAAAACAGATGGTTTGGAAAATGGAAAAGGTTTTTAGACAAGCTTGTTTTAAACTAAAATTAATAATCACTAATATAAAAAAGCTCTTAAAAGCTCATAATATATGTTATCATTTCTCGAATATACGTTCAATAAAATAAATTTTACACGGTATTTTCAAGCCATTTTTTATTTTTTTATAATTTACAAAAAGCTCGACATCTATTCAAACATTTTGCCAAATTTTTTTACCAAAAATAATATTTGTCCATTGATTTGGGAAAACACCGTGTGGGCTGTAAAATTATTTTATCTTAAATTTAGTATACGCAAAAACTATATTAAAGCTTCATTTACCGGAGTCGACCAAAAATGCTACAACCAGAACTCAATTTGATAAACATCTTACTGCATCAAACTTTTGCGAAAGTTTGATAATACGCAGTTGTATACATACATTGGATATTTATTCTCGTTTCAAATTTAGTATAATTAAGGCGACAAGTGTTTTCTAAATTGAAACTTTTTTGTTTGTTTATCAA
Organism: Tipula vernalis; assembly: GCA_958295665.1. NCBI lineage: Eukaryota > Metazoa > Arthropoda > Insecta > Diptera > Tipulidae > Tipula > Tipula vernalis. The sequence continues at coordinate 358,588,519 of OY282560.1, forward strand.
ACAGACAAAAAACTAAATGCAAACATTAACTTTTTAACAGAAGTGTTGGCCTAATATTAGTTTACTTACTTATCAACAGAAAGCAAGCTTCTTTTAAGGCCAGCTTTTACTATGAAAAAGAAGTCACAATGTATGTTGTCACCTTTTATTAAAAAGTGTGCTCTCCGAATTTTAAAATCTCAGCATGGTTCAGCATGGCGAATAAAACAAAATCAATTCAATTTATCAGCAACGAATTTATTTATTTAACATAAAAATTATTACAACACAATTTATTAATGATAATTCACAAAAATACTTTATATAAATTATTCGCACAATTTTACTGATCACTTTTACTTTTACTAAACACTTTTTAAATCACTTTTTAATTATTCATTTTTAATCTTCACACTATCGCTTACCAAGTACTAATAATAATCTTACAAGTTTACACTATCGCATTCCAAATTCGAATAATCCAATTCGATCTTGTTCGCCTTTTTTTATACACAAACCAAAGTTCTAGAAAGCTCATGACTTTTCCAGTAAGAATAGTGTAGAAACATTTAGAACAATATTATCATGGAAAATTCCATTTTAGTACAGTAAAACATTGAGCTATTAATTTAACTTATCCTATTACACCCTAGATGTCACCGTCACAATAATAAAATTAGTATTTTCCCTTAGCTATTAACTTAAATCTCATAAAGTGACTATTTAAGACAGAAAGAGGGTAAATAAGGCTTTCATAGTATGTTTGTTTCTCGCTACTTTACTAAGAGGACTCTAAAGTCATTGCCCCATGCACAAACGGCAAACCGGCATTTCAAAAATTCAAATCCAATTTTTGACAAAATTGTTTGATTTTCAATATTAAAATTACTAAGAAATTGTTCGAATCTATAAGTTCTGTCCTATTCGTCGAAAATTTTATTAAAATTGATTTAATTTCATTCAAAAAACCCCAATTTTATGTTTCGACGGACGGATTTTTCCTTGACGGCCGGCAAAACATAAAATTGGGATTTTTTGAATGAAATTAAATTGATTTTAATAAAATTTTCTTAGAATAAGGTGACATTTATAGATTTGAACTATTTGTTAATAATTTTCTTATTGTAAAGTGAAGCAACTTAGCCAAAAATTGGGTTTGACGGTTTTAAATTCCGGTTTTCCGTTTTGCATGTGACAATGCCTTTACGATTATCAGAAATCTCCTTTACAGTGACTTTATAAGATGGATAGAGGATAAATGAAATTTACATAACATCTTTGAATTATTTTTTAAAAAAACAGGGCTGGCCCTGATTACAAATTTTCAAAAATTACCTATTTCACAGAAAACTATTTATGGAAGCGCCACCACACCAAGCCAATTAATATGAATCTAAAAGATTCTCTTATATAGCGACTTTTAAAATTTATCTGATTTGAAATACTCTGGCTTTTTTATTATACTCTGCCCTATCTAGTAGTTACTAATTGTTGTGATGACGAAGGTTGCTGTTAAGTAATGTTTGTTGATCCTGGATTGTTGAATTTCCTGTTTGGGCATAATTTTGATTTACTTGCTGGAGTGCTTTTTTGAATAATTTTCTCATGTAGAAAGTATTAAGCCGTACTATATTGTTATTTTGACTAAGAGTCTGTTAAATGATCTAGGTTACCAATGATCTTTTGAATCATGTCTGTACATAACGTTTCTATTACTTGAATATCGTTTATCGTAGTAATCCCAACTAGTTTGCGTACGTTCTGTAAACATAACAGTTTCCACATTACGTTATTTACAGGAAGTTTGCTGCGAAGCCTACGACTATTAAGCAGTTCAACCAATTTGGCTTCTGCTGATTTCTCATCATATTCTTGAACTGGTTTGCTAGCCTGATCAAAATGTTTAACTATATAGTTGCATGTCATCAACGAACGACCTTGGAACACTTTCAACTATGAATCGATTGTTTCAATTATTCTGCAGTATTCGATCATTTTCTCGAGTTCTACGTCTTCATCTATTAATTTTAAAATGTTTTCTTGTAAAGATTTTTCCATAAACCCGCAGTAAAACTCTGTCGCATAAAATGGAATTTTACTGGTCACCAAATTCATCATCTTTCACAAACGTTTAAGTTTCAATTAGGAAATGTTCAAAAATTCTTTAAAGTTCTCGTTTAATATATTCATAGTGTTGAATATGTTAATAGCGTCTTCAACCACTACGTTTAGAAATATTGAACCTTTTCTATCAGCCAATAATTTATCGTATGCCGAGGCCTCCATGTGTATGTTGAATTGTTGTTGGAATTTACGCCAATTTCCGCTTAAATTCCTTTGTAAGTTTAAATGATTCGGTGCTTCGAAACTATTCATTTTTATTATTGATAAAGTTTTGTGTAATTTTGTATTTTATTCTAAATTGTAATCAATCAAAATAAACAATTTTAACAACTGGCCGTTCACATTTATTATTTTTATTTACAGGTTTTATGAGGGAATCAGCAAATCAGTAACAACCTTAAGTAAGAACTAGTTACATGCACCAACAAAAAAAAAAAAAAAAAGATTTCTGGTCATAGCCCCCAGCAGAGGCAAGCGCAGAAATATAATAAATTTGTGAAAAAGAACAGCCGAAAATTCAAAAAAAGCTTTGGAGATTTGCTTTCGATATTGCCTGATCATCAATTCCCGGAACAATGAAAACTAATATTTTCATATTTTTGGCGTGGTTAGTTATTTGCATTTATTTTCCCTTTACACTAACCCCTAAGTGAAAGTAAAAAATTGTGCAAATTAGACTCCAAGATTACAAAAAATCTTGTAAAAATATTATAATCCCCACGACGGTTTATCGTGTAGTTGGATTAATTAAACTGAAATCCCCACCGAACGATTGTGAAGACGGATTCGTTCAAAATAGTTTTAGATAAATGTTAATATTGTTTAAAGTTCATAACAGCAGTAGACTTTAGCACTCTTTGACGTACAAAATATAACACGTAATATAGACAAATTTGACGGCAGCAAGACTGACGTTTATAAATTTATAGAGAGCGTAGATCAAACCTTAAAACATTGTTTCAAATTAAAAGAAAGTGACTACTACAAATTAATAATAGAAAGTATCAGACAAAAAATAGTAGGAGAAGCGAGTCAATCATTAATAAACCATAACGTGAAAAGTTCTAGTTGGACAGAGATTAAAAAACCCCTCACGAGTAAATTCGCGGATAAACGTGATGAAACTAACCTACAATTTGAATTGTACGGACTTAATAAAACTTAATTTAGAGCTTCAAATATTGTATAAAAAAAAATCGTTAATATGTATATAATAAGCTTACTTACGAATCAAATAAAATTAACAGGTGAAAGTAAAGATGTGATAGAGTATCAAACAAAACAGTCCAAAAAACTGGACTAATAATATTTACAGCTGGATTAAAAGAACCCTTTGGAAGTTGGCTCAGAGCCAAAAATCCTAAAACCCCCTACACGCAAAAAAAAATGTATGTACTTGCGCTAAGTAAACTTAGAATTGTTGAATCAACTTAAATTTTTGTTAAGTTAACCTAATCATGCCAAGTCATATTAGCATAAGCATTGTCAATTTAACAAAATTGGAAAAGTAAAATTAAAATTTTCAAAAAAAAAAAATCGTTTTTCTTTGTTAATATAAACTTACGTGAAGTTAACATGGTGCTAGGATAATGTCACAACATCTAAATCTAGAATTTACTTATCGGCATGATAAATTAATTTAGTAGCTAAGTATAAAAACCCTCGGATTTATGGAAAGCTAAATAGTAAAATTAACATTAATTTATTGTTAAGTTAACCTAACCGTGCCACGTCATATTAGCAAATAAGCATTGTCAATTTAACAATATTGGAAAAGTAAAACACAAATTTTCAAAAAAATTGTTTTTTTTTATTAATTATAACTTACTCGTGAAGAACAAGGGCGACTAATTTAAAACGTTAATTTAATTTAAAACTGATTTGCTTATCCTGGTTTGCGTAGCTTGCCTATCCCGGTTGGCCCACCCTGAAATTCGATTTTTACTTTTATTTTATTTATTATCATAATGAGCGCGTATAGAGAGTGGAAAAATCCGATAGCACGACAAATGTAAATTTTTTTCTCGAATGTACCATTGGGTTTTTTCCACTCTCTCAGCAATCGATATGCGAATGCGATGCCACGAAAAAAAATGATACCCAAGGCAAGCCGTTAGTACGTTTATGCTCGGGGTCGTGTCATCTTTTAGTTAACTTTGGATCATTTTGTAGTTATCTTTTTGGGTGTATATGCTGCAGAGTTCAAATAGGATCGAGTTCAAATAAGGTTGAAACCGAGTTGAAATAATCATTTAATATTTCTTGTAAAAGGACGCTTTTAAGTTTTTTTTCTGGAAACAGTTTTAATTGAATTTTTTAAACGTGATTGGATTGAAAATTCGAACGTTCGAACATTCAAGAATTATTATTTTTTCATCATTCATTACGTTTATGCTTAGGGTTCAACCTGGTTTTAACCTAGGTTATCTTTTACTATAATCGGAGTCGAGCCATCTTTTAGTTAACTCGACTGGACCTAAAAAATTTGGTGGGTCTAGTCGAGTTAGCTCTAAAAAATATTTATATAATACAAATCCTCGCTTATTGAATAACTACGTCAATAACTACGAAAATATTGCGCCTTTTGAAAATAAAAAACTTTTCCTTTGTGTATATTCATTTCCTTATAAGTATGTAAGTTTATTAAATAAACATGTTTGAATGTAAATGTAATACAATTTTAATTTTGTTCGTCATACAATTCGTTTTTCCGAAGTTCTTCCTGATGATCTTCGTATAGATTGTCTCGTTTGTGAATTTGTGATGCTCCTTGTCGAATGTTCGTTTTAATCGTTAAGATTTTTGAAAAATCAAAAGAAGATGATAAATAAACTAATAAATCTATGTGTTAAATTCACTTAGCAATTAAGTAAAATAACATATCTATAAGTTAAATTCTCTTAAGAGATAAGTAAAAGTTAGTATTTTATGTTTTTGCACATGTATTGCTATATTAACTAAGATGATAAGTATAAATTAACAAATCTATGTGTCAAATTCACTTAACAGATAAGTAAAAATTATTATTTTATGCTAAATTAAGTTAGCAGATTATTAAAATTAACCAAAGATTAAGTAACGAGGTGATCGCCATTATGATTTGGTAAAATTTCACCATAGTTCGTTTAATCGTGAAAAGTGTGGTGGTTCGTTTAATCAGAACTTATACAGATTTTATATTTTTAAATAAATTAATATTAAATTTAAATTAGTGCTAATCTTTTATTTTTATTATGGCGGATGTCGATAAATTACATGAAATATTTAAATCAAAATTTGAAAGTGAACTATATAATAAAATAAAATGTAAGTGTATTTTATTTTTATTAAATTAAACAAAAAGTTTAGGTTGTATACCGCGTGGCAAATATAATGCTTAAAATTATGTGTTTACGTTTATTTGCTTTGAGTGTTAAGCGATTAGCTTTTTAATATCGCTGAAAATCTATATACTTTGTTTAAGTTTTTGCAATTAAACACTTGTCCAGCTTCCTGTTCAAGCGTTTGTGTTATTTAAATTTTAATTAAATGTTTTTAATATTACGCCACTCTGGCATCCTCGAAATCCAAACAATAAGAACATTATTTCGTTTAAGGTAAAAAATCATTTGCAAATAAAATTCAATAAATGCTAAAAATTATTTGCATAACTATTAAAATAGAACAAAAATTAAAATGAAATCAAATATGAATTGAAATGCTGCACGAACTGCGTAGTAGCATGAATTTTTGAAGTACCTCTGCCTATTACTAAATTAACAGTTAATAATAAAATTTTAAGCATTTATTTCTGTAAAATTAATTTATAAATTTATAATTAATATATTGTATATGCTATATAATTGATATCGACTGTTTGCAATATATGCAAAAAGATTCAATAGCGCAGAGTTTTGGGGCAGCGGAACTTGGAAAACGCATGAAATTCGAACACTGCCTCTTCTCATGGCAGAAACTGAGTGACGGTATTTTATACAAAGAGGAGCTATTGGATTCTATACATCGCATGCCATTTTACAACTATACAAATTATCCAGACTCGCAACCTTCAACATCGCAACAAATTCGCGATCGCTCACCGTCAGTCGAGTTATCAAATACTATGGAGCCGCAACCATCAACTTCTCGGAAAATGAATGAAAACACTATTCAAACTTTGCCATCAGTATCTTATATACTTAGAGAAAGCGAATGTGGTAAAGTGATGAAAGAGTTTTTTTCAAAATATGGATTTTTGGAACAGTTACACCGGGAAAGCTTATGCACTTTAGTACTACTTAATAATTAAACAATTGAGACCTACGACAAGTGAGATACGAACAGTTGCAGAGGAAATTGTAACCATTTTTAAAGGAGAAAATATCGTAAGTTAATGTGAAAATTATATATATAATTAATTGTAAAATGGAACAAACTATTTTCAGCTGACATACTTTTCACATAGGGGAGGAAGAAAACCGGCTCTTGGAATTTTATACAATAAGTTTAAATATCAAATGAGAAAAGTTCAAAAATTTATTAATTCAAATTCTGATAGCCCAAACACTCGTCGGACAGAACCACCAATATCAACAGGTATAAAATAATTTATTTCCACAGATGATTATAAAACTGAATAGCTAAGTGGTTCAATTTATTTTACAGAAAATTCAGCTTCATATCTAATAATAAAAACAGAACTTCGTAATTTAAGAAGTACGAAAGTACTGGTTATGGAGAAATGGAGTTATCATCCAAAGAGCGGACAGCTGAGCTCTTGAAAAATGAAGATACGTCTCTGAGAACGTTATTTGAAGAGTGGCCGTTATATAAACACCCATTTCGACCAGAACTGGTAAGAAAGTGTTCAAATTAAAACAAATAATATTATATTATATATTATGTAATTATACAGAAAGATGGTCTATATATATATATATATGTATATATATTGTAGAAGCGTTGCAATTCTTCACAGATGGCTCCAAGCTAGACAGCAAAGTAGGAGCTGGAGTATTCTGTGACAAATTAAATGTAAATATTTCTATTCGTCTCCCTGATTACTGCAGCGTGTACCAAGCTGAAGTCGTAGCGATTGAGGAGGTCATGACGTGGTTGAAGCATAATGTGTTATCCTCAGACGATATCACAATCTATGTGGACAGTCAAGCGGCGATCCGGTCGTTAGAATCGGTGTCTTTGGCGTCACGGGTGGCGTTGAGTTGTCACTCATCTCTAAATGAGATGGGTGAGCATTTCAACATCCAGGTAGTCTGGGTCCCAGGTCACTCGGGCGTCATGGGGAACTGCAGGGCAGATGAACTTGCTAGGCATGGTACGACTCTCCAGCTGCAACCGGAAAGGGCAAGTCTGGGGAGGCCTATCACAGCGCTGAGACAAGCACTTGGGAAGCAGGCGCTATCCTCAGCGGGGGAAAGGTGGTCTAACACCCTAACCTGTAGAGTTGCAAGACAAGTTTGGCTAAAGCTGGACTTGGGGCGCACTAGGGCATTAATATCCTTACGAAGACGTGAATTAAGAACGGTCGTAGGAATACTCACGGGACACTGCCTTTTTGGAGAACATGCAAGAAGGCTGGGTCTGGAGGCTAATGACTTCTGCAGAAGCTGCTTGGACGAAGAGGAGGAAGAGACGTTGGTCCACTTCCTTTGCTCGTGTTCAGCATTGGCTCTCAGAAGGCACAAACACTTAGGTAAGTTCAGGATGGACTGCCTCTCGGATCTCGAAAACATTAAAGTGCGGGACGTCTTACGCTACACAAGTAGCTCGAAATGGTTCCAATAGGGGTAAAAGGGGATACATCCTGTGGTATCACAATGGACCGTCACCGGTCTAAGTGTGCGTAAGCAGCCACTCCAACCTAACCTAACCTATATATATATATATATATATATATATATATATATATATATATATATATATATATATATATATATATATGTATTTATATATATATATATATATATATATATATATATATATTTATATATACATATATAAATAGATAATACCAAAATAATATACTAATGATGTAAATGATACTGAATATTGTGAGTTTTAATTACTTATTTAATTTTATTAGTTTTTATTTGTTAAGTTTATTTATTTTAAAGAATATGTACAGAATTGAGACTGTTAAATGATATAATTTTATCTTAAGGCTTAAAAACTTATATGAATAGAATATATTGTAGTTTATATTTTAGAATATGTACATTTTAATTTTGTTTTAACATATTTTCGAAAATTAAAAATATGCATATATTAAAAATATTAAATATATGAAAATTAATGATTTTTTACCAAATTTATTTGTTTACGATGGGTGTTGCGGAATTTTGAAGATATGTATATATATATATATATATATATATATATATATATATATATATATATATATATATATATATTATATATATATATATATATATATATATATATATTTATATATATATATATATATATATATATATATATATATATATATATATATATATATATATATATATACTGTAGTATTTGCTAATTTCACTAAAGAACTATGCTTTGGTTACCTCGGTACATACCTAATTCTACTTTGGATGTTATGTGAATTTAACTTACTGTTGTGCCATTTACACTTTGAGACATGGTTAATTCAATGTTTTACAAATATGTTAATTTCACTATGGTGCTGCCCTATATTTTCCTCGAGATATAGTTAAATTTACTTTTAGAGTAATTGTGAGTTTATCTTTGTTCCTTTACATAATTTAACTATTACCCGTAGTTAATTCTACTTCTCAGACTTGATGATAATTTCACTATTATGCTGCGCTATTTTCACTTCGGAATATAGTTAGCTTTACTATTGTATGCATAGTAAATTACACAATACTTTTGGTGCAATTAACTAATTTAAGGTAGATAATTTTACTTTATAATTTGCTATTGACGCATTCAATTCAGTTGAGTTTACTTTGCATTTTGCGATTTAAAAAAATAATCATTGATTCAATTTTACTTTCCAATATGTTAATTTTACATTTTGAAATTTGTACTATTAGGAAAGTCACAAGTAAGTTGAATTTGCAACAATTTTTTTGTTAAATTAGCTTTGCTTTTTCGTTAATAAAGCCCATTATTTCTTTGCGTGTACAACAAATTTCGTCCCAAAAAAACTTATAACACCCAAAATAAAAATTACTACCCACCCCCCCCCCCCCCCCAAATTTCAAAACAATTATAAACCCCCAGTAATGTACAGCGCATACAATCATAATAATATCCCTACACGGAATACCAACTATAATAATAATTATAGATCATCCAAAGTTCTAACTACAATCATAATACAAATCCAATATTTCAAATAAAAAAAGAAATTAAAAAAGGCATACAAATCAGCAATCAACAAAAATTTTAATATTGAAACCAATATCGATGACGAAAATTTTATGATCCCAGCCTCGGACGACGAAACGAATTAAATCTTATAAGAACCGCACATTTACCTTTCATAATTTTAATCTTTGATTCCAAAATCTTAAAATTTTTAGTTGACACAGGTGCCAACAAGTCATATATAAACCCAATTGACGTAGAAAAATCTCAAACAGAACCAACCAACATTACTGTTAAATCTCTATTCAAAGAAACAACTATATCTCATTAAACAATTATTAAATTTAATGAAATAAATAAGCCAATTTCTCTCTATCTGTTAAAATTTCATCACGTCTATGATGGATTGATCCGATTCGAAACACTTACCGATCTACAAGCTAATATTCTTTTAGACCAAAATTGTCTACAAAATAAATACTTTTCCCTACCATTAAAACAAAAAATTACATCGTGTATTCAACCATTCTTTCTAGACGGTTTAAACAAAAAACTTATAGAGATTCCAATAAACATACAGTCAGTGCAATTACAGAATAATGTATTCATTCAAGAAGGAATTTATACAGCTCACAAACCATACCATGCGTATGTCGAAATAATTAATTATGAAAATGATCCCAAAGAAATCTTCCTAATGCAACCATTACAAGTTGAAATACGAGAACTATGATGAAATAAATTTCCACACAAATCATGAAACTAATGAAACTTTAAACTTTCGAGCATTTAAATAAAGAAGAAGCTAGCAAAATTCAGAAACTTTGTAAACAATTTAGCAATATTTTTTACAAAGAAGGCGATTCATTAATCTTCTCGAACAACGTCAAACACGAGATTAATCTCGATAATGAAAAACAACCAAACCAACAGAACACCAAAAACAACAGATTAAGAACGAAATAGCTAAATTATTGGGGAAAGGAATCATACGACCGTCGTATAGCCCTTGGTCGTCACCTATATGGATGGTGCCAAAAAAACCTGACTCCAACGGTAACAAACAATGGAGATTAGTTATCGATTATCGTCAATTAAATAAGCAAACGATACACGATAAATATCCATTACCTAATATCAATAGTATATTAGATAAACTAGGTAGATCTATCTATTTCTCAACTATAGATCTAGCTGCAGGGTTTCACCAAATTGAAATCCATTCGAAAAATATTCCAAAAACAAGCTTTTCAATCGAATCTGGCCATTACGAGTTTACTGGAATGCCATTTGGCCTAAAGAATGCCCCAGCACATTCCAGCGTCTTATGGACAATGTTCTTGGCGAATTACAAGGCAATAATGTATTTTGCTATATGGACGACATAATCGTCTATAGCGCATCATTACAAGAACATATGCAAGATCTATATAAAGTCTTTTCGAGATTAAAACAAGCAAACCTAAAAATACAAATGGATAAAACTCATTTTCTACAAAAGGAAATAGGACTTTTAGTTTAGGCCTTATCGTTACAAAAGACAGTGTCAAACAAATCGTTCTAAAATTGAAGCGATTACGAATTTTAAAATACCAAGAACCTCTAAAGAAATAAAAAGTTGTTTAGGTCTCATTGGTTATTACAGAAAATTTATTAAGGATTTTGCGCAACTATGCATTAGGTGCCATATTATCCCAAATTTATATGGAAGAAAATTTAACATTATAACGGATCATAAACCTTTGGTCTGGCTTTTCAATGCCAAAGATCCAACATCCAAAATTGTGTGCTGGCGACTCAAACTAGAGGAGTTCGATTACAAAATCATATATAAAAAAGGCACAGCGAATGTAAACGCTGATGCTTTATCAAGACTCGAAATAAATAATTTAAACGAATATTTAAAAAATTGTGATCTAAATTTTCCCAATACAATTGATTCCATTAGAGAATCAAAAATTAAAAAAGTATAAGGATCAAGGAATCCAGAATTAGTCATTTCAAATGAAATAAACATGAACGAAACAGTTCAAAATAAACATACACTAGGCCTAGAATTAAATTTAAATATTGATGAAAATATTTTATTGGAACTGACGGCTTATCAAACCCAAGCACCGTATTAAACAGAATTCATGAAACTAATACCATTTTAAATGAATTCAGAAATCAATTAGTAATTATAGTCGACGATAATTACAAACAATTGAAAGAAATGTTAAAGATATAACACACGGCGTAAACAGATGTCATATAATACATAAAAACATCTATACAGATGACGATATCGTACAAATTTTTAAGAAATATTTTAATAAAAATTCAATAACCGCAGTTTATACTGACAACAACAATATATTTCAACAGATTCAACAAATTTTTGAATCAACATTTCAAGATTCAGGTTTAAAAGTATTAAGAAGTACTAAATTTCTACAAGACGTAAGCGATTCCCAAAAACAAACAGAAAATATAATAAAAACTCATAATTTAAATCACCGTGGAATTCAAGAAAACCTAAACACAATTAAAAGGCAATATTATTTTCCAACGATGCGAAACGTGTAACCTGCATAAATATGAAAGAAATCCAATATCAATAAAATTTAAAATTTCGGAAACCCCAAAAGGTTCCATGGAAACAATTCATGCCGACACCTTTGCTCTACGAAGCCAAACATTCCTTACAATCATAGATGAATTCTCAAGATTTGCCACAATATTCGAAATAGGCGACAGAAAATCAACAACTATGATAAATAAATTCACAAAATTTTTCTCGGTAGAAGGATTACCAAATAAACTCGTATTGGATAGTGCAACAGAATTCACATCCGAATTATTCAAAAATTGTACGTTAATGTTTGATATAGAATTTTACACACAACCATCGCAAAATCTTCAACTGGAAACGCAATTGTAAAAAGACTACACAACACTCTAACAGAGTTAGTACGGATAATATATTCAAAAAACAAAAACATACAATTCGAGATTTGACGGACGAAACAATTTTAGCGTACAATAATTCCATACATTCTGCAACAAAATTAACCCCATTCAAATTAGTTGTCTTGTTAAAGACTACAAAGAACAAACCGACGAGTATCTTGAAGCTATTAGAAAAAAATTCAAAGAATTATCTGAAACAATTTCGGAAAGCTATAGGAAATCTAAAGATTGAAAAGTTAAATAAAAATCGTCAAGAACCCGGAACATTCCAACCAGGTGACGTAGTATACAATATATCATTTGATCGTCAAATCGACCGGACGTGTTTTAAATATTTTTTGGTCGCTATAAATTCGTATGTAAATGAGTTTTAATTAATGTAATAATGTGGTGATAAAAATAAATTAATAAGTAGTTAACATGTTAATTTCGCATGACATAATGTCTTCATGTGCGAGCTGTGGTCAAGTTATAAAAAATGGCGATCAGTGTTGTGATTGTAAAAAATGCAACAAAAAATATCATCTCACAAAATTGTGTTGCCAATTGGATGATGACAAAATTATTAAATTTCTTAGTGAACCTAATAAAAATCAAGATTGGTTTTGTGTTCAATGTGTGATAAATACGCGAAGTGCCAGAAAAAAAATATAATAATTCAAGTGATAGCACCACTTCGTCAATAACTATTGAAACTATTTACAATAAATTGCTAGATATTGAAGACGAGAATAAACAATTACGTGGTACCCTTGATAAAAACAACCAGCTAATTAGTTCTGTCCTACAACGAGTTGAAATACTGGAAGAAAACATTAGAATTTTGAAAGAAGATAATGAAAAAAAACTTAAAGAGTTGACAAATCTGCAAGGTCAATTTGACAAATTATCAACGGATACCGCAATAGATATTGATATTAAACACCAATACATCGATAACTTAGAACAACAGCTACGTCGAAATGAAATTACAATTTCTGGTTTGCCTCTTATTATTGAGAAAGTTAACAGCTGTGAAGTTGCATTAAAAATCATAAATCAAGTTTTTAACGTTAATGTGATTGGGCCTGTTTAGACTAGTACTTTTTGGGCGCTGATTTTCCTCGTTTCTTACTTCTTTGCCTACAAACTAATTTTGGAGTAGGGATATTTCGATGAACGTTTTCAACAAAAATTTGTAGCGCTGATCGTGTTGTTACACACCAACACATATAAAAATATTTACCGTTATTTTTTCTTATTTTTTTATTTTGACAGGAGCTCATTCTAATTTTCTTGTTACAAGCGAGGTGAACAAATAATAAAATGAGTGAAATTGATTGGAATAAAGAGCAAACACTCTTTTTAATCAATGAATTTAAAAAATATCCATCTTTATACAATCCGTTGGATATTAATTTCACAAATAAAATTAAGCGATCGGAGAAATATAATTTAATGTTAGATGCAATAAAACAAATCAGACAAAATGTAACAATTGCACAATTGAAAAAAATCAGGACCTCAGTATAAATCAGGATCTCAGTATCCCAGGATAAATCAGTAAATTTTTATTTTCAAATTTTCTAGAATGTAATATACACATACATAGATGAGTAACAACAAACAGTCTAAACGCGAGGTGTTGTTGTTACAACACAAAAAATCGATGAAGTAGTACTCGTCTAAACAGGCTGATTGAAACGGATATTGATTGCTGTAAAATGTTTATGACGATGAACGGAAACCCCGATAAACGTACATCTCTAATTACATTGAAGTTTATTTCTTTTAATTTGAAACAAAAAATCATGGATATTAAATATAATTCGAAACCAAAAATTCTATGCAAAAATTTCTTCCCTGGAAATAGTGGATCCATTTTCTACGTAGGGAACAAAACGGAAAAAAAATTTATATGCATAAATTGAGCGATCTTAACGAAATCATAAATAATCTAAAATAATATGAATAGTGTTAATAATATCCCTAATAGGATTACTATTTCCCACCAAAACATTCGAAGTATCCGAAAAAATTTTGATTTGTACTTAACTAATATTTCTTCTTTTTTAGTGAAGCCCGATGTGATTGTATTGACCGAGACTCACATATACGACTATGAAGTCAATAGTTATAGCATACAAAACTATAACCATTGGCCTAATTGTAATAACAACTATAAATGTGGAGGGGTTTCAGTTTTTGTTGAAAACAGTATCAAAAGTGATTTGTTATGCCTGAATACAAATAATGCTGATATTTCAATTACTAATATTGTTGTAATGGATAAAAAAATCGCCATAGTAAGTATTTATAGACTAAATTCGGGTTCCATTATCGGATTTGTTGAGGATTTATCTCACACTTTATTAAATATAAAAAAGAGCAGAATTAAAAATACCATTATCCTAGGTGACATTAATATAAACATTTTAGACTACCCCTCAGAATGTCTTGACTACGTGACTCTATTATCTTCGCTTGGGTTTGAATGTGAAGTATATGAAACTACGCGGAAATTATCTGGTTCGTGTATTGATCACGTTTTTTATAATTTTGGAGCAGATTTTGAAATTAATTGCAATGTATATGATTATAGCATTACTGATCACTCTATGATCATCTGCACTATTGTTTTTCCGGACAAATCATTCCAACGAAAGTCGTATAATGGTTGCAACTTCAATTTCCAAACCATTGATTATAATAAATTTAATTCATACCTAAATTCCGAAACTTGGAGATTGGCTTTATCGACTAATGATCCAAATCTTGCATTTAGCAAATTTTTACAAAACTTTAAAGAATACCTTAATTTAGCAAATAGTGATCGCAAACAATATATAAAAAAAGAGGCCATGGATGAATCAACAAATTTTGCATAAAGTAAATACCAAAAATAAATTAGCTGCGCTTAAACGTGATTACTTTCAATCCAAATTCCAATATGTTCAAGGTGATAGTAAGAAGCAATGGGCTCTTGTAAATGATATTATTGGAAGTAAATATAAAAAT
Organism: Tipula vernalis; assembly: GCA_958295665.1. Taxonomy (NCBI): domain Eukaryota; kingdom Metazoa; phylum Arthropoda; class Insecta; order Diptera; family Tipulidae; genus Tipula; species Tipula vernalis. Next base: position 358,603,894 of record OY282560.1, read on the forward strand.
AATATTATTTCCAGTATCTGTGAGTCTAATAGCGTAGAAGTTACTAACTAATCCTGCTCAAATATCTGAAGCTTTCAATAACTATTTTGCAAATCTAGCCACAAGTCTAATCGAATCATATTTTGAACCACAGGACCAAACAACTATTCAAAATACTGATCTTAATTTCACATGTTGTTCATCAATGTTCCTTGAACCCATTTTACCAGATTAAGTGGTAACCGCTATTAAAACCCTTAAGAATAAATACACCTCTAGCTCAATCGATGAGTACTCACATATGTCATATTTTGGCTCATATTTTTAACCTTAGTTTGCAAAGTGGAATTTTTCCAAATCACTTCAAACACGGTATAGTTATTCCAATCTTTAAGAAAGGTAGGAAAACTGAGCTAAATAATTATAGACCGATTTGTCTTCTTTCATCTTTTTCTAAAATCTTTGAGAAGATAGTTAAAGTCAAAATTCTAAAGTTCTTAAACAAAACCAATTTCTTCTCTGATAATCAGTTTGGGTTTAGGGAATCATTAAGCACTGAAACTGCGCTGAAAAAATTAATGGACTCCGTACATTATGGCCCTGTTTATAGACCTAATGAAAGCATTTGACACAGTTAATCACTCAATTTTGCTCAGAATTTTAAATAATCTAGGCTTTCGTGGTGTGGTGCTGGACTGATTCACTTCTTATATATCGAATAAACTTTGCCAAACTAAGATTGGAAACGCTCTCAGTAGTCTTCAGGTGTATAGTACAGGTGTCCCCCAAGGATCGGTCTTAGGCCCCACTCTATTTCTAATTTATCTGAATTCTATTTTCAGTTTAAATTTCAAAGGGGAATTAACAGCATTCGCAGATGACTTAGCTTTCTTATATTCTGATGAAAGTTATCAGAATGTCTATGAGAAAATCAATTGTGACTTGAGCACCTTGCGATCATGGTTAAATAGTCATCAAATGATTGTCAGTAGTAAATCTAAAGTAATGGAGTTTAAACTGAAAGGTTCTTCTCGAGTGAATTTTGACTATGAAATCAAATTCTATTCTAGTGCCTGCAATAATCAGAGTTGTTCAGTTAAATGCTTTTGTATTGAAAGAGTATCAAGTTAGAAATATTTAGGATTAGTTTTGGATTCACAGTTAAATTGGAAAAAGATCATATATCAAACAGAGTATTATTACCAAACTATAAAGTTAAAATAGCATACAGGAAATATGATAAACTTAAAAAATCATTAGATAATATATTAATTACTAGGCTTAGGATTCCTAGGTAAAAAAATATTTTTTTTGGGAAATTCGAACCAAAAATTTGTTGGATAGTTATTCCTTTTAGAACAAATAAAAGCGAATGAGCTACATATGTTACCACATATTTTTAAATATTGCCACCTATTTTACGTTTTACCACATATTTTAAGGTTTATTTCAAATATATTTAATTTTTCTTCAAGAATAACGTAATTCGACTTTCATAGCTTAAAATTTGATAAATAAAATATATTTTATAAGCTTAATTTTAAATTTAGATCAACAAATAATTTTTTTAGAAGTTGAAAACTTTTACTTTGGCCTAAACTCCGCTAAGTTAGATCAATAAATTAAGAACAAAATAAACGTCAAATTAAAATATCTCATTGTGATATTTATTTGATTAGGGCAAAATATGGAAATCCATAGCAAATGCAATTCTACCCCATTTATGCACTTGAGCAACAGTTTTAATGCTATTCATATTCAAAGTGGGCTTGAACGAAAACTAGTTTTTAATCCGAAAAGTTCCAAGTTATTATATTTTTGAGGGAAATGTTGAATGCAAATTTGATCATTAAGTTTGAATTACTAACTGCATTATTTGAAATTTGAGGGAAATCTAAAGGTAACAAAATTAGCTTCAATTCTCAATTGGACGTAATGATTGTGAATGAAATTTTAAGTAGAATAACTAGCCCAAATTTTAGATTTAATTTAGAAATGAAAACATTCAGAATTCAAACATGAATTTTAGTAAAATGTTGAGTGCCATTTACGTAAAAAAAAAGTCAATATACGTTTATGAATTTCAACATATCGAATAAAAAATTAGAATTTCGAGCAGAAATCTGAATGAGCATTTGAATTCCGAAATGTAATTAAATAAATTCTTGAGCAGGAACTTAATTACAAACTAGATTTGAACGACATGTTGTGTTTAATATGAATCAAAAGCTAATCGTATTTTTCAACAAAAGTTTCGTTATAAATAGAGTTTGAATTCCAATCTTTGAATAAAAATTCCAACCAGGGCTTGACTAAATATTGAGTAAATTTAAAAAAAAAACTCCGGTTTTGAATCCAAAAATTCTGAGATAGTAACAAAGTGTTTTCTGGGTTAAACTACATTTTGCATGGAATTTAAATAGTACAAGTTGTTGTAGAGTGTTAATTGGGTTAAAAATTGATAGGAATTGAGTTACAACTCGAATTTTGATTTCAAAAAATTTTGAGAGAAACATAAGTTTACATTGCACAATATATGTTGACTGAGCTGATTTTCAGTTAGAAAACAAAAAAATGAGCGCAAATTAGGTGAAGCAAAGAATAGAGACATGTGTCAAGGGGGGAAAAAACATCAAAAAATTAGACTGGCATAGAAAATAATTGTAATGGATTCGAATAAAATCTTAGATGCATCCAGAATAAAATTAGATTACAATTCCATCTGGACTTGAATAAACTTTGAGTGACATTTGAATCCTAAGTTAAACTTCCAAGTTAAACTTTCATTGAATCAAATGGAAATAAAAACTTGAGTGGAATTTAAAGTTTTAACAAATATTTAAGTATTCTACTAATTGATTATTGTAACTTTCCTTTTAATCTGTGAGTGGTATTCAGACTAACACCTTAGTTTAAAATCAAAATAGATTTAAAAAAAATTAAGATTTTTAGTCAGAAATTTAGTTCCAAGCTGTTTTCGAAATTGAACAAAATGATAAATGGAATTTTGAATCTAGTCTAAATTGGTAAACTGCATTCGACAAAGAGGAAATTAATTAAGATAACGAAATTTTAAAGAGAGAAGATATGCTTGAATTCTAACCTCGATATAATGAGTTTGAGTGAAATTTTAAGTAGAAATTGTCTTCTTTAAATTACATTTGAGAAACACATTTTAAAAACAATTTTCGCAAAATATTTAATGGACTTTATGTGACTGAATTTAAATTCTAAACACGATTTCAACAAAATCTTTAGTTCAACTAGAAAATCAGGAATCGAGCAAAAATCGGAATGCTTTTTGTTTTATAATAGAAGCATTTCAATTTTAAACCGTAATTGAATAAAATCTTAAGTAGGAACTTACATTAACAATAGAGTTTAAATTATAATTTGATTTAAGCAATTACATGAGCTTAAATTAGCTTTAAACTTGAGTTTAGAACTTCCGGACTGCCTTTAATAACAGTTTGAGTGAATTTTAAAAATTTAGCTAAAATTATTCTAGCAAAATTTTTATTTAGCACACGGGGTAAAACAAGATTTGAACAAAGTTTGGACTAAAAATTCAATTTCAATCAAATCGAGAGTTTGAGCAGAAATTCGGATGCAATTTAATTAAAAACTATTTAAAAATTAAATTTGTATTCCAAATTTAACTAACATAAAATTCTGTGTGAATTCAGCTAGAAATTTTATGGTATTTTGTGTACAAATTAAGAAAAAATTCCAACCTAAATTTGTCTAAATGTGCTTGATTAGAAATTTGGAGTACAATTTCAGCTTTAGTTGCAAGTGGATTTTAAGAAAAATTCGAGTGTTATTAGAAATGCTGATTTAGAGTGGAATTTTAAACTCTAATTTGCGTCAAAGGTTTGTTAAATTTGTATCATAATTTTGAGCAGAAATCTGGGTAAGTATCGAAGTATTTAAATTTTAAGCAGTAATTGAGTAAAATGTTGACTGGAAATTGAATTTGAATAGTTATTTGGACTTGAGCAAAAACATAACTGTAATGTAGTTTTTAGTTTAAAAGTTGAGTTTGTATTTCGAATTGGACTGGCAAGAGAAAAATTAAAGATTAAGTTACAATTATAAAATAGATTTGAGGAATTTTTATGTTTAGTGAGGGCAAAATTCTGAGAAAAAGGTATTTTTGAATTTCAAATATTTCGTTGCAATTAAATAAAAATGCTGTGATATTTTGAATTCAAATAGGCTAAGTTCCAAACTCAAAGAATTAGAATTAGTTAAAGGTTTGAGTGAAAATACAAAATTTACAATTCAATTTCAGTTTTCATTGATGCGAGAAGTGTAAGTTTTATACTCGAAACTAAATCTCGAGAATATGAATTCTAAAGTGTATTTGAATATAATCTTGATGGGAACTTAAATTAAAAATTGAGTTTGAATTACAATTTGTATTGAGCAAAAACTAAGAGCATTATTTAGTTTTTCTTAGTTTAAAACTTGCTTTAATAGCGTGAATATTTTAGTCTCAACCGTGACGGTGTTCTTTTGAAGTAAGTATCGCTTCCCAGTACAAATTTTTAAGTGTATTGATGTGGAACCATTTTTGGCTGCTTCTTCAACACTTTGTAACCCAGGAAAGTTAGTTTATCCAACTTTATAGCCAAAACCTTAATACTTTTTTGTTAATGAGTGAATTGAAATCCCCTTAAGATAAAGTCTAGTTTTGGTTTTCTTTTCAAAAAATGACCACATATTTTTCATTTTAATCACATAGTTTACCACATATTTTGTAATTTTAGTTACATATTTTAGGAACATATTTTTTATTTTTTAGAACCTAAAAATCCTAAGCCTATTAATTACCAATCACCAGAAACAGACGAAGATTAATCAACCCATTAGATTCATTAATAAAAAGTATTACAGGTAGATCTAGACAACGACGATTTAATTAGAAAACCGAAATTATAAAGTAGTACAGCAACAGAACGAGCAAGTTAGATTGAATGACATAATGATAGAACGATTTGAACAAACGACAAGTATAAATTTAGTAACTTAACAGTTAAACAAAATTATTGATACAAATAAAGAAATGACAGAAACAATATTAGAAGCTAACGATTCAGAAGAATATTTTTATAGATTAGATGATAACATCCAACTTTTACAGGAACAAATAAATGGCATACACGAAGTTATTACATTTGCAAAAATAAATGTAATATCTCGACACATACTAGACGATTGAAGAAACGAACTATGTAAAGAAGCATTTCAATACAAATATATTCCATGCTAAAACTTAAAGCATAATTTTGGCAGTCGAAATTCCACAATTTTATCAAGAAATTCTAACTTAATACCGAATAAAACCAATTCCTATAAATAATAACGAAATTATAAAAACTAAAACCAATACCATTATCCTAAATTCCCAAAATTATATGGAAATAAACAAACCTTGCCCAATAATAGAACGAACTGATTATTGTCAAGAAGAATAAATATATAATATAACACACGGATGTATTCCAAAACTAATAACTAAATATCGACGCAAACTCTAAAACAATGGAAGTCGAACCACATGACGAAATAGATTTCTTAGAAGGCGAATATCTATACGTTTCATCGGAAGCAGGAGTGAAACTAACAACAAATTGCAATATCAACAATCCAGTCGTTAAAGGAAAGAAACTGTTTAGCTTCAAAAACTGTTCAGTAACAATCAATGAACAAACATACTCAAACGAAAACAAGAGAAAAACCCCCACAAAATAATGTTAATACAGCCATTTGACGGAATTACTTTAAATAAATCAATGGAACGATTTGTCAGCCTACCACAATTATCGCAACAAACAATCAAAAATATCAAAATGTTGGAACACCATCAAACTTCAACAAGAATTCGCGACTATTCGATAGTAACTTCAACACTACTACTGATCGCTACGATCAGCATAATTATTTTTTATCTTTATACAAAAAACAAACTATCATCTTCAAAAATTAAAGAAACCATCAAAGGGTTTAACCAACACATCCAAGTGAACGTTCAGAGTAATGACGTCGAGGACGACATCAATATTCGGAGGGAGGAGTTACATTCACCTATTCCTAGCTGTCACTTAATAGAGCAAAAATTAACGTGCAAACTGAAGGATCCGTTAGAATACATCAAAATTTTCAAAGCACACTTTTCTTAAAAATAATAAATTTTCCTACATTACGATTTTGGTGGCCGGTATGTCAAATATTCCGTAAAAAAATAATTTTGTTAAATTCTGCAAGGATTCTTAATGATTATATCATAAGTTACTAAATAGTTAACGATAGTTAATTATAATATAGAGTATTTTTTATACTTACATACATCTTACGATTAATGTGAATAATTCGCAAATTAAGCGCAAATTTGAAACAATCATTTAAATGGTTAGGTAGATCTAACGGCTTCGATAGCTCTCACTTAAATTAACCACACCTGAAACCACTATTCATACTCAATTTAATTATCACTTTCTAAATTTGCGTTATTGAACTTCACTGTTTCACGTATCAAATACTACTAATACAATTAAACTTCATTTGTCTTTTTATATATACCCAAACCAAAATTCAGGAATAATCATGATTTTACAAAGTAGAATATTGGTATAACAGTTTAGCATGGACAATCATTTAACCCTTAACAAACGAGAGCTTTTTATGTAACACTCGCCTATATGGACGACAGAAAATTAGATGAAAGACTGTATTACATGAAGTTTTGGAATTTGGCCAACTACAACGGAACTTGACTATGCCTTACCCTATTGTAATGCAATTCGACACATCCGATGGAAATGGGATTCTAAAATGATTTTTGTAAAAGTTGTGTAATATGGCCGGTTAGGAAGAAACTCGGTTAGTTCTGAACCGGGATGAGATTCTAAAATGATTTTTGGATAAAGTTCTGGAATTTGGCCAACAAGGATGGAACTTGACTATTACCAGAGCCTTCTAGAGTATAGAGCCATAATCTTAATAACGTATTTTTTAGAAGCTTTTTTCCATAGGAATCCATAGTAAAAAGGGTGTTTTTTAGCTTCAAGTTTTTCAATGAAAAAAGCAAAAATATTATAAAATGTTTATATAAAAGTTTTCTACATTTCTTTAAGAACAATATACAAGAAGGCCATATTGGCATTAAGTAAATATTAATAGCACAAATATTAAAATTAAATTATTTCTAAAATATATTTTTTCGAACATTCATTTTGAAAAAAAATCAAAGTTGGCTCTGACAAATTAAAATAATACTTGCTAAATTTATCTTTAGTTTTACTAGCGTACGTAAGATGTCTAAAATGGTAACAGAAAAATACGAAAAAAAATTATTTAATCGCAAAATTATCACACGTTCCTATATTTTGTGAATTGGTTTTGCTTTTCCTACAAATTTGAGCTTGAAATTTCCCCAGGTGGTAATTTTTGGTATGATTTTTCCAAATTTTTACGGCCATCACTGCCATCTATGTAATGTGTATTGACTTAAATGACCAAACGAATCGTAGTAAGCTTTTATTTTAATTTGACCAGAATGCTGTTGTTATGAATTTTTTTAAATATTTTGGTTTAAATAAATCAATTATTACAAGAAAATAAAAACGATTTACTTAAACGATATTCATATATGTTGAAATTCAAACATTTATGAAAGTATTTCAGAAATCATAATTAAGAATTTGTAACGTTTTCATTTAAAAATTTGTCTTAGGAAAAAAAGTGATTTCCCATATGTTTTGTGTATTTTACTATGAAAAGTTTGGTTTTTTCCTCGTTTCTAATTCCCTTATAAAAGCTCAGATATTTTGATTATGGCTCTATAAAATACAGGGTGCTCTGCTATTACTCAACCGATTTTAGTGAAATTGTGCATCCGAGATAGAAATGGGATTATAAAATGATTTTTAGATGAAGTTCTGGAATATGGCAAACTGGAATGAAACTTGGCTATTCTTCAACTATATTTAGTGAAATTTGGCATGAGAGGTGGAAATGGGATTCTAAAATGATTTTTGAATAAAATTCTGGAATATAGCCAAGTAAGGTGGAACTTGGAACTACCCTTTCGCAGAGATTTTCTACAGTCTGTGACTATAAAAGTGGAGAACGGAATTATTTGATTTCCGGCATCGAAAAACTATATTTGGCTAATTTGAAATTACAACCAAAATTGCGGTTGCTTTCGAACTAGGCAGTGACGCCACCGATGTGTTCATGATTTGTTGAATTTTGAATTGTATTAATTCTGAGTAGTTTACTAGTAGTGCGTCACTATATAGCATTACGCACTTTAGACTCAAGTGGGAGCTGTAAGCTTGTTAACTGCGAGAACAAATCTTTATAGTGACCGCACCATATTTTGAAATTTATCCTGCGATTTTTAATAAATTTAATAAACTATGTGACAAGTCTTAAGTAGATTAGTTCTTTACTTGTCACTTCAATGTGAAGATTCATTGTTTTTTGTTGTATAGTTCATTAGGCTCGCGTTTAAGTTGCGGCACCGAGTGGGCTTTTAATAGTTTGTGCCATTCTCCATAAATCATGCCTAGGTTCAAATTTAGTTCTGGGAAAAACTTTAATATGTCGATAAAGCTTAATACCATCAGGATCGGGCACAACCGCTCGTATTCCCTAAAATTATAGCATTCAGATATCAAAGATCCTCAAAAGCTCTACGATATTAAAAATTACGAAAGCTGTACATTTCAAAAGTTTAAAATACACAAAAGTTAATGAAAGCTTCGGGAAACCATTGTACTCTTAGATATTGGCTTTTAGGAGCTTTGCGAGCTAAAAATGTGAAAGAAATTCGAGTTATTCCGTCCAGCAGTACATAAAAGAGCTTTCCATATTTTTGATCCGACAGATGGCGAACAACCACTATAGGGACCGCATTGCTTCTCAAAATTCCTATTATTATTTTTTTCTAATACAATATGGTGCCCATCTTTACAGATGGTAATCCTAATTATTATGGATTTGCCAGATTTTGCTTTTCCCGATCACAACGAAATTAAATTTGAATGCGAAATACATAAAATCGTTCGCAGCCCTTAGACTCCTGGAGAAGTGGGATGCGACCACCGAGGGGCAGCTTTCCATGTAAACCTGCAGGAATGCCATTGGAAATAGATGGGGTCTGAAGCCGAAACTGTTACACTAGCTAGTAACACCTGTAGTCATGTATGGGGTGAGTGTGTGGTGGCCAGCTCTGGACAAAGTAACTCATAAAAATAAGATTGGGAAGGTAGCCTTAGCAAAGGAAAAGTATAGTAACATCCTCATCTACAGTACATCAGAACAAGTTTGGCCAAAACTAGACTTGGAGCGCACCAGAGCACTAACCTCCTTACGTAAACATGAATTAAGAGCAGTCGTAGTAGTATTCTCGGGCCACTGCTCTTTTGGAGAAAATGCATGAAGGCTGGTTCTGAAGGCAAATAGCTTCTGTAGAAGCTGTTTGGGCGAGGAGAAGGATATCTATAAGCGAGGAATATCTATAAGCGATTGAAAAGCATAAAATACTGCGAGCTCTTATTTGCCTTTATTATAGTCGTTCAACTAAGGTACCTTACACACACAATTTTGTGTCTGAGATTTCCAGTATTCTCTGACAGGACCCGAATAAATTCCGCTGGAAATTGTATTCGAGGAAATAATTCATTTTCAATATGAATTAAATTCGCGATAACGAATTTCTAAAATGTCAATTGAATCCGCTCTAAATTAATTCGTTTTAAATGAAATTCGTCGCTTACGAGGATAAACTTTAACGAAAAAATACTAAAAACTACAAATTGATTAATTTCGGGCGGAGTTAATTCAGTTTTTAAAAAATTGTGAATTAATTCGCGAGGAAAATCATACGAAATTACAGTAATGGGGACTCGGGACTCCACGAATTCTTAATCTACGTGAGAAATACATCGTTTTAAAAAAACAACATTTGATTAATATATTCCCTTTTAAAAACCCTAATTCCGCTGGACTAGATACCAAAACTCTGGTTGAGTCGCCACCTACTTCGACTTTCAGATAAATGTCTGACAAGTCGGTATGGCTAATGCGACCCATTTTAGACTCAAGTGCATTGTGCAAGTCTATTGACTGGCGACAATTCTTAATAGTGAGCACACCATGCTTTGAAATGGGCCGAGTTGGCTATCGATTTATTGCATCATAATCATTACAACATTAAACTTGTAAAACTGTGATTACTAAAATTTTAATGGAGGTTTTTATAGTTTGTGTCACCTTCAAATGTTCAAGATGTAGTTTTGAGGTGGCAATTTTCACTAGGAGTTCATCTTACAGCCATGGCAATGTTCAAATTTAGTTGCCTGCAAAACTTTACTCTGTTGATAAAGCTTATTATAATAACAAAATATCCTTAAAAGCTCTACGATATTAAAAATTATAAAAATTGTATATTCCAAAAGATTAAAATATACTTTTTATTAATTTTTTTGTTGAATGTTAATTAATTCATGTAATTTCTAATATGCTACCGGTGGTTAGACCATTTTAATTGTGTTTCGATTAACACGAGAAGTACATTAGTATTTACGAACAGTAATTCAACGAAACCGACTAATAGACTTAATTCTATTTATTTAATTAAATGATTTTTAATATGTTTCGAAGATTGTAAGAGAATTCAATCCAGTTTCGAACTGATGAGCTTATGATTATCAAAAAATCAATCTTCTCATCAGGCCGCGGCGACTGGACTGATTATACCACAATTTACATTCTATATATACAGAATGTGCTGTGCTTTAAGTACTAGCGAATCGTACTAATACCGAAAATCGATTCGATAAGAAACTTCGTTAGAATTCACCAAAGTGAATCTCTCGAATGATGTTTAGAAATAGCAACGCAACAATTGAGTTTCGAAAAGAACTTGTACGACGAAACGAAATATTCAAGAGTAAACACTTCTATTAGAGTACCAGATGGTAAAACTGCACCACCACAAGAAAAACAAATTAAATTTTGTCGGTATTGTAAGAGAAACGGGCATATAATACAAGAATGTAGAACTAAACACAGAAATGATACGCAGACTTCTCAGGTATATACAGGATACTACCATAACGCCCAACCACCCCAAACTTTTCAGTCAAATAACAACCGAAATCATAGTTATTTCTCAAATCTCCAATACCAGAGTAGTGTGCAACCCCCTCTCTTTAAAGCACCACAAAACGTCCAAGGTTCGGAAAATTAAATGTGGCAGCCCCAACATTCTCAGTCAGTATCATGGCGGAATCCCGTAGCAGCATCAACACCGATAAAAAATTCTTACACGGGCAACACACCATATAACCACATAGATAATGGTAGAATGGAAAATATTACCAGTTCACGTCAACACTTAAATATATCCGAGAACAAAACTAACAATCCTCTAAGCAAACGCAATGCCCAAGCTAACCATTATGTGAGTGAAGAAATTTGTTCGGAAAACTCCAACGGGCTCGAGAACGCACAGGAGAGAAGCGATGCTTGAGTCCAAAGAACAACCAAAATCCCTTAATTATAAACCCAATCACCCCTCATAGCACCATATTCATGAAAGTTTATGAAAACAACGAAGATGTCAGGAGTGATGACATTGACACGACTAATAAAATGAATAGTTTAGAAAAAAACCATTGCCCCCTGCATAATATGTTCTTATGTTCAAAATTTTGTTCGACTACCAATTCAGTAACTCTCACAACGGAAATGACAAAAAAGACTACATTAAGTTTATTAATTGACTCTGGTGCAGATGTATCCTTGGTTAAGCATAGCTAAAGATAAATACAGATATGAAGGTTTGCTTACATGGTATAAGTTCTGGTGAGACCATAACCATTGGTTCATGCTACATAACATTTCAAATACAAAATAATAATTACATAACCCAAAAATTTCACGTTGTTGGCGATGAATTCCCTATAGCACAAGAAGGTATTTTAGGCAGAGACATGCTGAATAATTTCAAGATAGACCTGTTGTATAGCAAAAATCAATTAAACATTTCAAACGGCGACAACGCATCAACGATAGCTTTAGAAACAAATAGGAATACGATGAAGATCCCACCTAGAAGTGAAATGTATATTCAATCTTGAACAGAGCACTGATCCCATTAATTAATGCGAATAACCATGGAGTAGAAATTCCTCCTTTTTCACCAAAAATTGAACCGACAGAAAACTATAGTATTCAGAAATTGGAGAACACGGAGAACTGCATCAAACAATCCTTCATCGATCAGAACGAAAACCGTCACCAAGTTGTCATAGATATGATAAACGAAAAATTGGATGAAGATTTGAATATTGAAGAACGTAGTTCCATTCTCGGAGTTTGCTTGAAATATACGGACCTTTTCCACCTAAAGGGAGAGAGCTTATCTTGCATCCCGGGCGTGCGACACTCTATTCAACTGCACACGGATACACCTCCTATTAATGTTAAACAATACTGTCTGCCTCAAATTTTGAAAAAAGAAATTAACAGGTCGAAGAAATTTTTAACGAAGGAAAAATTTGCCATAGTACTAGTCCTTTTAATTCGCCACTTTTAGCAGTACCCAAAAAATCAGATGAAAATGGGAAAAAACAATGGAGAATCGTCGTAGACTTCCGGAAGATAAATGACGCTACAATAGGCGATACATTTCCGCTGCCTAACATCACAGACATCTTCGACCAATTGGGCCATTCCAGGTATTTTTCTACACTGGATTTAGCTAGCGGTTACCACCAGATTAGAATGGATCCGACATAAGACGGTGTTTAGTACCGAATATGGTCATTATGAGTTCAATCGAATGGCTTTTGGTTTAAGAAATTCTCAGAGCACCTTTCAGAGAACGATGAACCACATCCTAACAGGTTTACAAGGCCTCAAGTGTTTTGTATATTTGGATGACGTTATAATATACGGTAAGAACCTAAACGACCACAACCAAAAGCTCGAAGACATTTTCAAAATTTTTCGGAAATACAACTTAAAATTGCAACCATCCAAATGTAATTTTCTGAAGAGAGAAATTAATTATTTAGGACATATGTATCATAACAGAAGAAGGGATCAAACTAAACCCTAAAACAGTAGAAAATGTCATTAAATATCCTGTTCCCAAGAACAAGCGCGAAATTCAGTCCTTCTTGGGACTCGCGAATTACTATAGGAAATTCATATCAAATTTTTCGGAGATTGCCGAACCAATCAACCAACTACTTAGAAAAAATGTAATCTATAGATGGACAAAAAATTGTGAAAACGCTTTCCAAATTCTGAAGCAGAAACTTACTACTTCACCAATTTTAAACTTCCCGGACTTCAGTAAAACTTTCGTTCTTACTACCGATGCAAGTGAATACAGCCTCGGGGCCGTGTTAAGCCAGAAATACAACAATGATGACTTACCAACAGCTTTCGCTAGCCGACCGTTAAATCAAGCTGAACGTAATTACTCCACGGTTGAAAAAGAGATGCTCGCTGTGGTGTGGGCAATACAGAATTTTCGCCCGTACCTTTATGGGAATATAATAGGGGAAATTAAAAACACTCCTTCCCGTCTTCTGCGATGGAGATTGAAATTAGCAGAATATGATTTTATTGATTGTTCATAAGTCAGGATCTAAAAATACAAATGCTGATGCATTATCAAGAATAAACCATGAACGTATTCTTGTCATGACTAGAGCTCAAAAGAAGAGTGAAAACAATCTACAAAAAATTAAAACAAGCTCCCATGATCCTATGAACCCTAATAATAATAAACGATCGCAGGTACATCCTGGAAGCCCTGAAGAAGAATCCAACCAGATAATACCTGGCATCGTCAGTAATACCTCGAACATATTTAATCCGATCTTAATCCGAGTGAAAAATTTAAAATCCTCGAGGAGTTTCACAACTCACCTTGCGGGGGACATTCTGGTATCTACAGGACATTCAAAAGAATTAGAATGGTATATTGCTGGCCAAAAATGTTGAGACACGTTTATCAATTCATAAAGAATTGCAAACTCTGCAAAGAAAACAAGATCTATAGACCACACAAAAATACCATTGAAACTAACTACGACCTCAAAAGAAGTATTTGAAAGAATAGCGTTTGATATAGTGGGTCCATTACCAGAGTCAGATAATGGAAACAAATATATCATCACATTTCAAGATAACCTTACAAAATATTCAGGTGCCATCCCTATCCAGAACCAAGAAGCATCCACGAATCATCGCACGAATCGATCAAGGCACGAATTTTATGAGTAGACTTTTTGTTGAAATATGTAAAATACTAAAAATTAAGAAATTATCCAAAACAGCCTTCCACCCCATGACGAATGGCGCATTGGAAAGATCCCATCGTACTTTAAAGGAAAACCTTAGATGCTTTATATAGCAAGATTTTCGTAACTGGGACGATATGGTACGGAATACAACCGCTCATTCAGTAACACATTTTACCCCTTAAGAACTGGTTTTCGGGAAATCACCAAAGATGCCATCAAGTATTCAAGGAGAACCAGAACCCGTATACTCTTACGAAGACTACCTAATTGAAATGAAATCAAGGTTTAAACTAGCACGATATTTTGCCAGAGAGAATATAATTAAAAGTAAAACAAATAGTAAAAACCTATATGACAAGAAATCAGAACCATTCAAAATCAACATAGGCGACCTCGTATGGCTCAGAAACGAAACCGCAAGAAACTAAACCTTTTCCAAATAGCCTTTCTCACATATGTCCAATCGCAATTCATTACTAACCTAAAAGTAGACAGTGAAACAAACTTACTTAAGAGCCAAGCAGGTAAAATATATATATTACGAAAACATTGGACGGTCATTACAAGTGTGAAGTTATCAAATTATCAACAAGACTTAGAAACATTGAAGAGTAATAAGGACTCACTAGGAAAATTATGTGATGCATGCTTAAATACCACAGACCACGACACACTTTTGAAGAACTCTTGTCTAAAGAAGACATAATTGAACATTTTTTTTACGGACAGCTATAGGAACAAGAGAGAAATCTTGGACGGAATAGGCAGATTTTCAAAATACTTATTTGGCACTCTAGATGACAGGGACGGCGAAAAACTTAACAAGAACACAGAAATGATAAAGCAACAAACTACTTCAATTATTCATTCAATATACAATGAACTAAATGAAACACAAATTAATACCAGAAACACTTTAAAGGATTCGGCCAAGCTATAAACAACCTGACTGTTTTCATAGGACAAATAAGAGATGACAATTTACAGAGTCAAGACTTCAAGGCGATCGAACACCTAAATGAACTGCTTACTATATTATCTTATTCAACAGCACAACTTAACTTACGACAAAACAATTTGATAGGAATACTGATATCAGCTACGAACTCGAAGCTCCATCAATTCCTTACCAGCCCCTCACAACTACAGACAAAACTAGAATTCATACAAAATCACATCCCATTTAATTCCATATCCCTAATCAGAATACCCAAAATATCCTTGAATAATATTTACAAGCTAATCAAAGTAAAGGCATATAAGGAGAAAAATATTATAGTTTTCGAAATTGAAATACCAATTTCCTGTTTCCAAGCAACAAACACATACTTGTGTCAAAAATCCATAATCTCATATACATCGCGCACCCAGCAATCGTGCGAAATGCAGCTATTCTCGGGAATAACACCTGATCTATGCACCACACATTTTGTTCACGTAGAAAAAAATATGTGGATCATATGCGACGCAGAGAACGTGATCTATATATATATGACAAACCTGAGGTGGCAGACGCTATTCTATTTGCGATAACCAGCATATTAGCCTAACAATCGAAGGGAAAGGTATACTGAAAGTAAATAGAACAATATCCTGCGAGATTAACACCAGCGGATTCAAAATTTACATCCACAACATGGAGAAATCAGTAAATTGAAGCGTTATGATTGAAGTTCCGGGACGCATACCAGAAAGAATTTTGAGGTGGAAGAGCTACGAAAGAGTAAGGCATGATACACCCAGAGTAATATTACCAGCAACCTTGGACACAAACACAAAGTTGAGAGACATGCAACGTTTGTATGTTGGCATACAACGTTTTATCCCCTTTTGTTGAAATAAATTTCGTAAATTAATAAGAAATAGTTCCATTTTGTGTTTTCACACTGGAGCATTGAATTTTGAAATACATTTTATCATAGTAACCGTTCTTTAAATTGTCATGGTGTACTTTAATTTAACTAATTTTTGGAATATAATTTTTCATTCAATTTGACTACGAATAATTTTCCAATGACTATTCAACATTTTGTTATACCAAATATAACTCACGTTGCCCCTAGCAGCGTGGGTTATACAATAACAATGGGTTATTTTACATTTTCTTTATTTGAAATCAGCATAGTTATCGGGCTATTATATATCAAAAGTGGATAAATAAATTAAATTGTGAATTCCATGTGCTATAAAGAACTAATTCGTGAAGTTTAGTGTTGGTGAGTGAATAAAGTGTCTTAGTGTTGTAGAAATAAGAAAAAGCATAACAGACTACTAGATAAACTAGCAGTGAATAATGGATATCATTATAATTGAAGAAACAAATGTATAATGAGTATATTATACGTTAGTCGTGGACAAAAACTTTTAATCACAAAATTATCACACGTTCTAAACATTTTGTGAATTTGTTTTGCTTTTCCAACAATTTTTGAACTTAAAAATTTATACTGCCATCTATGTAGTATCTACGGACTTAGCGACCACACGATTTGCAATAAGCTTTTCTTTCAATTTCATCATTTTTGCTTTTTTCATTGTTACTATGAATTCCTATGGCGAACAATAAAGAGTTATGCTACTAAAAAAGCTTCTAAAATATTATGACATACGATTATGGCTCTATACTTTAGAAGGCTCTGGTATGAATTATGAACTTGCAAAATATGTTGAGAGCTTTTAGAGCTTTAACTGTTAAACCAAATACTTTTACCCAGAATTTTTATATTACGCATGGTGAATTTTGGAATATATTTAGAATACTTGTTTTCAATGAGCTTTAAGCTTGATAATTAATCTATATTTTTGAATTTTTACTTAACATTTTGAATAATTTTCAAAATGTTTGTCAAGAACTATCAATTTTAAGAGCTTTCAATTAGCAAAGCTTTTTTAACCAATTTTACTCAGAAATACGATTTTACAAAGGGTGACAAACCAAAGCATTTTACTAAGAGCTTGGTATTATAATATAAGCTTTCACTTATCGTAGCTTTTCAATCAAATCATTTTACTCCGAAATTTGATATTACAAAGTGCGATGGAATTTTGTTTTAAATAAGCTTTAAGCTTATACAAATGTATACTTTTTCGGTTTGAGCTAAACATTTTGAGCTTTTTAATAATTTCAGATGTTTTATGAGCATAAATTATGTATTTGAAAAAATTGTCAGGAGTTTAAGTTTTAAGAGTTTCACTTATCGAAGCTTTTTAACAAATCATTTTGATCCGAAATTTGATATTACAAGGGACGACGGAAATTTTGTTCTCAATGCAAATATTTTTCATCCAAAATGTGTATCCATTTTCGAACGATCCACGTGTAAGAAAATCAATTGGTTTACTCTTCAATTTACTTTTGAGGACATATTCGGGCCATCGAAAAGAATAAATTGAATATTTTATCAGACCTGTGTAAACATATCAAATCGCCAAAAATTAAATTTGAAATTCACGTGAAGTTTGTCCTAAATTTGTCCTAAAATTACAAAAACAAAATTTAGGACAAACTTCACGCGACTGCACAAATGTGTGGAGTTTGTCCTAAAATTAAACATTTGTCCTAAAAATTGATTTTCCTGTGAAAGTATTAGAAAAAAAATAAATCTCTCGTTATTATGAATTTTTACGTAAAAAAATTATTTTACTTATGTAATTTAAATTTACAAATAAACTTCTAAATAAACATCAGTCTTAATATAAATTATCAACAAGAAACAATTTAAAAAATCAAAGATCATTAGAAAAGTGATATATCAAAATTACTCAATCTGGTTCAAAAGATCGTAATTAATAGTGGACACAAGTTTTAGAGACAGTCGGAGAACCGCTCTATCTTCATCATTAAGGAAATTAGGCGATGTCCCTACCTATTATCTTCTAGATTTTTGAAAGTTGTAACATTTCTAAGATAGAGGGGATTGCCCTCTACAATTATTGATATATGTCCACTTGGGTACGATCTTGGGGCCAGATTGAGAATTTTTTAAATATCCAACTTTATACGAACATACATATAGGAACGCAACACGCCTGTCCTAAGTCAATTATCTTCTAGATTTTTGAAAGTTGTAACATTTCTAAGATAGAGGGGATTGCCCTTTATCCTTATTGATATATGTCCACTTGGGTACGATCTTAGGACCTGTTTGAGAATTTTTTTAATATCCAACCTTATACGAACTTACGTATAGGAACGCAACTCGCCTGTCCTAAGTCACTTATCTTCTAGAATTTTGAAAGTTGTAACATTTCTGAGATAGAGAAGATTGCCCTCTACCCTTATTGATATATGTCCACTTGGGTACGATCTTGGGGCCAGATTGAGAATTTGTTTAATATCCAACCTTATACGAACTTACGTATAGGAACGCAACTCGGCTGTCCTAAGTCAATTATCTTATAGATTTTTGAAAGTTGTAACATTTCTAAGATAGAGGGGATTGCCCTCTACCCTTATTAATATATGTCCACTTGGGTACGATCTTGGGGCCAGATTGAGAATTTTTTTAATATCCAACTTCATACAAACTTACATATAGGAACGCAACACGCCTGTCCTAAGTCACTTATCTTCTAGATTTTTGAAAGTTGTAACATTTCTAAGATAGAGGGGATTGCCCTCTACCCTTATTGATATATGTCCACTTGGGTACGATCTTGGGGCCAGATTGAGAAATTTTTAAATATTCAACCTTATACGAACTTACATATAGGAACGCAACACGCCTGTCCTAAGTCAATTATCTTCTAGATTTTTGAAAGTTGTAACATTTCTAAGATAGAGGGGATTGCCCTCTACCCTTATTAATATATGTCCACTTGGGTACGATCTTAGGACCTGATTGAGAATTTTTTTAATATCCAACTTTATACAAACTGACATATAGGAACGCAACACGCCTGTCCTAAGTCACTTATCTTCTAGATTTTTGAGAGTTGTAACATTTCTAAGATAGAGAAGATTGCCCTCTACCCTTATTGATATATGTCCACTTGGGTACGATCTTGGGGCCAGATTGAGAATTTTTTTAATATCCAACCTTATACGAACTTACGTATAGGAACGCAACTCGCCTGTCCTAAGTCAATTATCTTATAGATTTTTGAAAGTTGTAACATTTCTAAGATAGAGGAGATTGCCCTCTACCCTTATTAATATATGTCCACTTGGGTACGATCTTGAGGCCAGATTGAGAAGTTTTTAAATATCCAACTTTATACGAACTTACATATAGGAACGCAACACGCCTGTCCTTAGTGACTTATCTTCTAGATTTTTGAAAGTTATAACATTTCTAAGATAAAGTGGATTACGCTTTACACTTATTGATATATGTCCACTTGGATACGATCTTGGGGCCAGATTGAGAATTTTTTTAATATCCAACCTTATACAAACTTACATATAGGAACGCAACACGTCTGTCCTAAGTCAATTATCTGCTAGATTTTTGAAAGTTGTAACATTTCTAAGATATAGGGGATTACCCTTTACCCTTATTGATATATGTCCACTTGGGTACGATCTTGGGGCCAGATTGAGAATTTTTTTAATATCCAACTTCATACAAACTTACATATAGGAACGCAACACGCCTGTCCTAAGTGACTTATCTTCTAGATTTTTGAAAGTTGTAACATTTCTAAGATAGAGGGGATTGCCCTTTACCCTTATTGATATATGTCCACTTGGGTACGATCTTGGGGCCAGATTGAGAATTTCTTTAATATCCAACCTTATACGAACTTACGTATAGGAACGCAACTCGCCTGTCCTAAGTCAATTATCTTCTAGATTTTTGAAAGTTGTAACATTTCTAAGATAGAGAAGATTGCTCTCTACCCTTATTAATATATGTCCACTTGGGTACGATCTTGGGGCCAGATTGAGAATTTTTTTAATATTCAACTTCATACAAACTTACATATAGGAACGCAACACGCCTGTCCTAAGTGACTTATCTTCTAGATTTTTGAAAGTTGTAACATTTCTAAGATAGAGGGGATTGCCCTTTACCCTTATTGATATATGTCCACTTGGGTACGATCTTGGGGCCAGATTGAGAATTTCTTTAATATCCAACCTTATACGAACTTACGTATAGGAACGCAACTCGCCTGTCCTAAGTCAATTATCTTCTAGATTTTTGAAAGTTGTAACATTTCTAAGATAGAGGGGATTGCTCTCTACCCTTATTAATATATGTCCACTTGGGTACGATCTTGGGGCCAGATTGAGAATTTTTTTAATATCCAACCTTATACGAACTTACGTATAGGAACGCAACTCGCCTGTCCTAAGTCACTTATCTTCTAGATTTTTGAAAGTTGTAAGATTTCTAAGATAGAGGGGATTACCCTTTACCCTTATTGATATATGTCCACTTGGGTACGATCTTGGGGCCAGATTGAGAATTTTTTTAATATCCAACCTTATACGAACTTACATATAGGAACGCAACACGCCTGTCCTAAGTCAATTATCTTCTAGATTTTTGAAAGTTGTAACATTTCTAAGATAGAGGGGATTGCCCTTTATCCTTATTGATATATGTCCACTTGGGTACGATCTTGGGGCCAGATTGAGAATTTTTTTAATATCCAACTTCATACAAACTTACATATAGGAACGCAACACGCCTGTCCTAAGTCACTTATCTTCTAGATTTTTGAAAGTTGTAACATTTCTAAGATAGAGGGGATTGCCCTTTACCCTTATTGATATATGTCCACTTGGGTACGATCTTGGGGCCAGATTGAGAATTTTTTTAATATCCAACCTTATACGAACTTACGTATAGGAACGCAACTCGCCTGTCCTAAGTGAATTATCTTCTAGATTTTTGAAAGTTGTAACATTTCTAAGATAGAGAAGATTGCTCTCTACCCTTATTAATATATGTCCACTTGAGTACGATCTTGAGGCCAGATTGAGAATTTTTTTAATATCCAACCTTATACGAACTTACGTATAGGAACGCAACTCGCCTGTCCTAAGTCACTTATCTTATAGATTTTTGAAAGTTGTAACATTTCTAAGATAGAGGGGATTGCCCTTTACCCTTATTGATATATGTCCACTTGGGTACGATCTTGGGGCCAGATTGAGAATTTTTTTAATATCCAACCTTATACGAACTTACGTATAGGAACGCAACACGCCTGTCCTAAGTCAATTATCTTCTAGATTTTTGAAAGTTGTAACATTTCTAAGATAGAGAAGATTGCTCTCTACCCTTATTGATATATGTCCACTTGGGTACGATCTTGGGGCCAGATTGAGAATTTTTTTAATATCCAACCTTATACGAACTTACGTATAGGAACGCAACACGCCTGTCCTAAGTCAATTATCTTCTAGATTTTTGAAAGTGTACGATCTTGGGACCTGATTGAGAATTTTTTTAATATCCAACTTTATACAAACTTACATATAGGACGCAACACGTCTGTCCTAAGTGACTTATCTTATTGAGGAGACTGCCGCCTAAACTTAAACTCATATATGCATTTGGGTGCGATATTTGGGCCAGACGGAGGCATTTTTTAATGTCCAACTTTGTGCTAATATACATACTACTTAATTTCTTTATATGAATTAACATATAGGGAAGCAAAACGTCTGCCTAAGACATTTATCTTCTAGATTTTTGAATGTGTTTTTTTTTTTAGGTAGGGACATCGTTCACTATCCTGAATGACGTCTTTATCATTGTTTTAGGATAGAGGGGTTCTCCGACTGTCTCTAAATGTTGTGTCCACTACGTTACGATCTTTTGGACCAGATTGAATCATTTTTATATATCACTTTTCTATTGAACTTTGATTTTTTAAATTGGTTTTTTTTGGACAATTTAAATTAAGACTTAAGTTTATAGCGTTCAAAAGTTTTTTTTATTTTAAATTAGATAAGTAAAATAATTGTTTACGTAAAAATTCATAATAACGAGAGATTTATTATTCTTACACATTCACAGGAAAATCAATTTTTAGGACAAATGTTTAATTTTAGGACAAACTTCACACCCGTAATTTGAAACATTTATTTAAAATCATTTACGGTTTAGCACAAGCAAAATGTAAAACTTTTAAAATGCCAAGTATATAAATAACTAAAATACTTTAATTAAGATGATCAAACCAAAATTTCAAAATTTCGTGATTTTTCAAAATTTAAAACAAGTAAATCACAAATTTATTATGAAATTCTGCTCATACGGCTAACAGTAGGCCAATATTTGTTCGTACATTTTGGATTGAATCCAGACCAGAAGTAAAAATCACCTTCAATTCTGAAAATTGCACAAAAAATTAGACAAAATACTTAATAAAATTAAAAATAAAATTCTCATACAAATCTGAATTAATTCCCCACGTATCAGTCGTATTAGTACATTGCCGCGTTAAATAATCACTGTATGTATCACATTTAATAGCCCTACAAAGAGGATCATTATTCATGGTTAATTGAATATATTTGATTGCGCGAAAATGTGAACAAGTAATCGGATCAATATCGTAGGCATAGTTTTCGTACAAGAGTGGAAAAACGCAACCCGGTTGAATTGATCCTCTGCCATTTGAATAGTAATCTGCATGTCCGATTGAATAACCAACACCATGCATATAATTATTCGAGTGTATCACAGTTACGAATCGAGCATCACTTTTATCCAAACGATCGTTCAATTCTATGGTCCTAGGGTGTGTAAACAATAGTCCAGCTGGATCCAAAGCTATAATTCGACCTATTTGGCCCCCCAAAATATAACCTGTTACGCCACAAATTTGGCCACCCATACTATGTCCCATTATAGTCACATCACTATATGCTACACCATGTGCATCATGTAAACTTTTAATAAATTTGGCCAAATGTTTACTAACCAAATTAACATTAGGCCTTGCAGCAACAACATAATCAACCATTGAATAAATGCTCCAGTCGATACGGCATACATTTGTATCATGATTTGCAACCCATGCCTCCGATATTTTTTTCATCCAAATTGTGTAACCATTTTCAAGCCATCCATGTGTCATGAAACCAATTGGTTTGCTCAAATCTAATTTGGTGGCCATATCTGGGTCATTGAAATAGACCGGATTAAATATTTTATCAGACCTGTGTAAATATGTATACATGTAGTATATAGCAAAAATATTTCTTCAGTTTAAAATCACTTACGGTTTAGCACAAGCAAAATGTAAAACTTGCTCACTATTCAAATATGGATTGTAACCGCTGACCCCGTGCTCTTTGAGGAGTAGAAAGCTTGTAGACAACGACTGTATAATTGCATTGAAATCGATTTGGGAAACCACCGTGTGGGCTGTTAAAAATTAAAATCGGATTATAGATTTTGTGGTTTCAAGGGTATTCTTTAAATTATATATCGGTACTTACCGGACCCGGCCGCAAATAATATCGCTAATAGATACTTCATTATTTTTTCTTGAAATACAGGTAAGTCGTGATAACAAATAAAAATCTAGACCGGATATCTAGAAGCGATTGAAAAGCATAAAATACTATCGGCTATTATTTGCCTTTATTATAGTCAAAGTGCGCTCTTTAAGGTCACTTTTTAAACACCGTCGTATTAGGTTGGTGAATATTTATGAGCTTTGCGTATTTTTGAATATTTTCATTATTGTAGTCAATGTAGTTTGATTAATATAAAATAATGTACTAGAAAACTTAAGGTGATAAATAAATTTTTTCGGTGGCGTGTTGTTTTCTTCAAAGCTTAAAGCTTACATATTATCAATAAATAAAGCCAGCCAGCGCCATTAAAAGCCAAACGATGCATGCTTGTCTCTGCATTCAGTTTATTTGAACAATCGCATAATTCTAAAATGTAAAAAGACAAAATTGTTTATTACAAATTGTTTCGTCAACCTTGCAGACACAGATCAAAGAGATTCAGAAGGCTTCTTGCGTAATTGTTATTAATTTATATGGGAATTTTTCCCCCTGCGCAATTATTCACGTGAGAATATTTTTTAATGAACAATTTTTCCTCAAAAAACGAAACTAGGGTTAAAAAATTCGATAAACTACAAAAAAAAAAAAATGGAAATTTCTAAAAATTTCTAATCAAAATTTATTTGTAATACTCAAAATTGCCAGAATATTCCAAGCCGTATTTTAGGTTTAAATTTTCAAATTTCGTAAGATATTGAGTGCAAGACGTGAAATTGTCAAAATTGTATAGTCAAAAAAATTTCGAAAGTTATTACTTGTCTCAAAATTTCCAAACAATAGGGATATCAAGTTTGTTGCCAAAGTCAATTATGTATTTAGAAACATTATTAAGAGTTTCTTGTTATCGTTGTGATCTCATAAGAAGGACAAACGTACATGTCACTTTTATTGACTCGGCTTAGCCGGAAGCTTCAACTATTTTATATGCCTTATCTTTTCAAATATCAGTCCGAAAATTAGACCAAACTGCAAAAAAGAGAAACTTAGCTGATTTATTTAAAAAATTGGGATTTTCCCAAAAATTTTAGCGATTAAATGAATAGTTTGTCTCTTCTGTCTATCAGATTTTATGTGGGATTATTGGAATGATGAAGCCATCCTAGCGACAATTTTCAGATTCCCATAAGTTGCTGTTATCATTTTTCTTAATGCTTATGCAAAATTTAATCTCAATATTTTTGGTGGCAACTATAAGTGATCTGTTCAATATTGTTTTTGTTTCAGCTATTTTCGGGGAAATGTGTCTGATTCTAATTAAATTAACGCGGCCACAACTCTCCACGAAATCGATGAACTTTAGATTATCGATTTGAGATTTTTAAGTTTTTCTCGTAGGGAAGAGTACCAATCAGCGAAACCGTAAGTTGTTAATGGAAAATTTAACTTTTCATTTTCAAAAGCGTAATTTTGCGTAATTTACCTAATGGGTAGGTACCTCGGGGGTGACCAGGCCAAAAATGACTAAACCTGGCCGAAACTTTAAAAAACCAGAACGGTTATTAAGTCTCGAAATATGTTGGGTATTTTGATTTAAAAAAATGGCTAATAAAATTGGTTTGGTGGCGACGACTGGTCACAAACACAAAACTTGCACGTGGTGAAATCTTATTGGCAAAGTCAGATAATAAATTTAAATGGAGTGTTTTAAGGAAAAAAATGTTAAGGAAATTAGATTTGGCAAAGAAAAATTTGTTTTTTATTTTCATAACCACTCCAGGCCTTTACTAAATTTCCAGGTTTCAGCACCAAGTTTTATACCTGAGTTATAAAGCCGATTCTATCTGCAATTCCTAATATAAAACAGAATTATTCACACTCTAAAAATTTCTTGGATCACTTCATTTGGGGTTGGATTTCACAAATAAAGTAAGAGCCAAATTCAAGAAATATAGCGGAACACCGCTAATGATATTTTGGTTGATGCCATTTATTAGAAGCATTGCTTCACCAATTTTTCTTTGTTTTTACATAGACATATACTTAGCTAATTCATACTATCTTCTCAGTCTCCAGTATCAAACGTATGGAACAAGCACAGAGTTTTCAAAACAAAACAAGCCCCAACGGCAAGAACTATTTTGGAACACTATTCGTCTTAATGGTATTATGATCGATACCATAAATGAAAAACTAGATTTGCCAAATTTTTTTTTTTTTGTCCATACATAGCCAACCCAGACAACTCTATTCCTACCTATATCCAACCTAGGCGGGAAAGAGAATGTCAAAATAAAACTGAAAGACAATTTCTGGTTTCAGCATATAACCTTGCTAGACAAGAAAGATGCAAGGGAGGCTGGAATTTATTCAAATTTATTCCAAACATCGTTTTTGTGCGGTACGGATACGAACGCTAGTGTTGCCACATCTAAAACCATGTAGCAGCCCTGGTGTATGGATACGTTCGAGCTATAAAAAGAAAAAAAAGAAGGTAGTAGAAAAAGAGAGGAGTGAAGTCCACATCGAAAATTGAATTAGAAAAGCTTGTAATGGTTTGATTGGAATAAGACCACTCGTGAAGTTCATCATAAGATAAATTAATATAACAGTTCGATCGCCACCACGACACGTGCTAAACGAATCGAACTGCAGTAACTGCGAACGCATTGACACCAATGAGATGGTGCAGTGCGACAAGTGTGATAAGTGGTTTCATTTTGAATGTGTTGGTGTAACGCAGGCAATCCAGGACGAGGATTGGGTTTGTAGCCCGTGCTCCGGCCTGTCTAGTGCCGGAAACACCGTAATCACCCACCCTGTGCTGAAGTCGCCGAGCAGACAAAACTCGAATAGATCCGTAAGTGCCCGATCTACAAAATCCTCAAGCAAGAGGATGCAGTGGGAACTGCAGAAGCTGGAGGAAATTCGGAAATTGAAAGAAATCAGACGTAAGGAAAGGGACGCCGAGGATCGCGATTATATAAATAAGAAGTTCGAAATCCTCGAGCAGCAAATTGACGATGAACCCGAATCGGATCAAGACGATGGGCTTAAGTCAAACCATGCGGATGTCAGTCAGTGGGTTGAGCAACACCAAAGGCAGTGGGGAAAGCCAGCAATTAAACAAGATCCACCACAAACAGCTGATATGGCTGCCACGGCGACATTTGTTGAAATGCCTATCATTAACCAAATGGCAAACATATCGATAACGAGAACTGGTCAACAGCCATATCGACAACAATCGGTACCCTGGGTGAAGTCAAATAAGATACGAATTTCAAATAGACAGATACCAGTCTCACATGACCGTGGCGCCATTCCGGCCAGTTTGCACAACACGAATTAACCGTCTTATATTCAACCAGCAGCGTCCCTGGGTGTCCTACAACTACCTGTACCAAATGCTGCAACGGCGCCCATTTTGAGGGCTGATCAGCTCGCCGCAAGACATGTAGTTTCCAAGGAGCTTCCTCACTTCAGCGGGCAACCATCGGAATGGCCGATGTTCCTAAGCAGCTATGAAAGTTCAACAGAGACATGTGGGTTTAGCAATGCTGAAGCCAGCAATTAAACAAGTTCCACCACAAACAGCTGATATGGCTGCCACGGCGACATTTGTTGAAATGCCTATCATTAACCAAATGGCAAACATATCGATAACGAGAACTGGTCAACAGCCATATCGACAACAATCGGTACCCTGGGTGAAGTCAAATAAGATACAAATTTCAAATAGACAGATACCAGTCTCACATGCAGGTTATGACGTTTGGGGCGACTTGCTCCTCCAGTTCAGCGCAGTACGTAAAGAACATGAACGCACTAAGTTTTGCAGAAAAGTATCCACGAACTTCTGACGCAATAAAAAATAACCACTATGTGGACGACTGGTTGGACAGCGTCGAGACCCCGGATGAAGCAATCGAACTAGAAAAACGGGTCAAAGAAATACACAAACATGCAGGGTTTGAAATAAGAGGTTGGAGATCTAATGTTCCGGAAGTGTTATCAGCATTGGATAGTGTCAGTACAGCGTCAGAGGCAAAGATAGACCTGAACATCAGCTCGGCAATAGAAGGCGAAAAGGTTCTAGGAATGTGGTGGAACACCGAGACCGACACATTTAGTTACTCATTATCCCATCGACAACAGGGTAGTGATCTCTTGTCGGAAGGGACGAAAAGTTGAATGACGAACAATTCGACAAGTGGACAACTTGGATCCAGTTATTACCACAGATAGCGCAGATACGGATTCCTCGATGGTATGGAATACGAGGAGACACAGAAACAATACAACTGCATATATTTGTCGATGCGAGTGAACACGCGTTTGCAGCAATTGCCTACTTCCGCATCGTAAGTGGCGACGATATCCACTGCACCCTGGTTGCGGCTAAAACTAAAGTCGCACCACTTAAACCACTATCAATCCCTCGACTCGAGTTACAAGCGGTGGTGCTCGGGGCCCGACTAGCCAACAGCATTGGTGATTCCCACTCCATCCACATTCAAGAGCGTATATTTTGATCCGATTCAAAAACGGTCCTCTGCTGGCAACAATCCGACCATCGTAAATATCACCAGTTCGTGGCACATCGTATTGCTGTAATAATGGAAACCACGAAAATAAAGGAATGGAGGTGGATTCCCACCAAAAATAATGTAGCGGATGATGGCACAAAATGGAAGAAACTGCCAGATTTGAATTCATCGAGTCGATGGCTGAACGGGCCTGAATTTCTTCGACTAGCTGAACCATGGCGGCCCAACCAAACCGAAGACGTCCACGGGGCTCCCATTGAGGAACGGCGGGCTCACTACATACATACAGTCAAATATTATCCATCGGTAAGATGCAGAATCCATAACATGGCCGTTAGTGTAGGACCTATCACTCAAACCGAGCTTGTTAAAGGACACAATGAGCTCTATCGTCGAGCCCAGTTTAATGCTTATCAAAAGGAGGTAGAAATCCTGCTACGCAACAAATCGCTTCGAATTAATGAGCAAGTGAACATTCCGGAAAGCAGCCCCATTTATAGGAGCTCGCCATATTTAGACGACGTTGGCGTTTTAAGGATGAAAAGGAGGATTGATGCTTCGGAAGATGTAGGTAGGAATCAAAAGCGACCAATATTGCTGCCGAAAGGTCACAGGGTGACTTATCTGTTAGTCATGTCATATCATCGGAAATACCACCACCATAACCATGAAATCGTTGTTAACGAACTCCGTCAGCAATACGTAATTCCAGGCATACGTCAGTTATTGAAAACAGTACGATCTTCCTGCCAGCGATGTAAGAATCAGAGGGCCCTCCCTCGTGAGCCACAAATGGCGAATTTACCGACAGCTCGGCTTGCATCTTTTACTCGACCATTCTCTTATGTCGGCATAGACTATTTTGGGCCGATGAACGTCTCGGTCGGACGTCGTTGGTTCGCTCAATAAAAAACACTTTATACCAGATTATGAAACAGCGCAACCCAGGAGACGAATTGCTTCGAAACTTTTTAATAGAGGTTGAGTAAATTATCAATTCTCATCCGCTAATGTTCGTTTCCATCATCCGTATTATCCGATTTTATACAAGTTTGGTTTTTGATGTTCAGGAAGTCGATATTGTTTGACATGCTCAAATATGCGAAAATATGAAACACGATGCCTAAACATTTTTTACGTGTTTCTGTTTGCCAGTTTAAAAAAGTTTTGTTAATCAATTTTTGTTTTGTTAAGAAAATGGAATTGGTTCAAGCCGCTTTAATCATCGATCAAATGACACTATTTAAATGTCAAATGACACTATTTAAATATGTACTTATGCTGCCAAGAAGGGAAGCGAAATTTATACAGAAAATGTACAACAAAAACAAGTTAAACACACCTTGAATTATTTAACTATAACAGAACTTTTTTCACTAACAAATCGTTGTTTCCCCAAAATTGTTTAAGAAATAACCTGACTCCATTTCGGGGGTCAAATTCCAGAACAATTTTCAAAATTTTAACTAAAAATCAATCTAGAATCAAAATTTCCATGGGGTAGATTTCGAATTTTATCATTACTCGATTACGAAATAGAATCTACTTCCGAACAGCTTATTTCAGTCAAAATTCATTAAGATTTCACATTATATATAGAAAATTTAAAATTAAATTTTCATGCCGATCCAAAACTGTTCTAAAATTTAAAAACTTGAATTTAAGGTAAAATGAGGCATGTGTACCATAATTGTTATTAAAATCAATTTCAAAATTCATTCAATATCGCCCAGAATTAGTTTGATAGGCAACAAACTAATTCTGGGCGATATTGAATGCATTTTGAAATTGGTTTTAATAACAATCATGGTTCAACACATTCCTCATTTTACCACAGAATTATATACACAGAATTAAGAACAAGACGTTTCTTTCACCCACGAATGGACGAAAAAAAAATTAATTTGTGAAATTCCAATTGAGAGCGCGATTCTGAAATGGGTACGAATATCAATTTTGGATCCAAAAGAAAAAAAAAAATTATTAATTTTTTTGAAATTCATCGTAAAATCTCAGAACTTACTCTTACCAGTAAGTCCTTCAAGAGGTTATCAATTTTATTCCGACACAGAAAAATGCCCGATTACGAGACCACTCCGGATTAAAGAAGAACGAATTCAAATTTTATAAAGTTGAAAAAAAAATGTCTGGTACCTCTTTACCCCCTGGGAGTAAAGAAGAAACTTCCGTGATTTATCCTTACGTGAGATTACAAATCTATCTTATACCATACCCTGTTAAAGTTAGCCGAAAGTTTCCAGCCGAAAGTGAAAAGTCGATAATGCAGATTATGTTATTGACATTCCAGCCGAAAATAAATCAGCCTCTAGAGTGTTATGTCTGGAGATAGATTGCATTGATGTGACTTGTCAATAGCTATCGCAGGAAAAAAATTCAGTTCAAGTTTCCCGTGGGAAATCTCGGAAAACTCGATTTTCCAAAAATAATTAGAAAATTTGTATAAAATCAGCCTCTAGAGTGTTATGTCTGGAGAGGGATTCAATTGATGTGATTACTCAATAGCTATTGCAGGAAAAAAATTCAGTTCAAGTTTCCCGTGGGAAATCTCGGAAAATTCGATTTTCCAAAAATTATTAGAAAATTTGTATTAAATCAGCCTCTAGAGTGTTATATCTGAAAATGGTTTCAATTGATGTAATTACTCAATAGCTAAAGCAGGAAAAAAATTCAGTTCAAGTTTCCCGTGAGAAATCTCGGAAAATTCGATTTTCCAAAAATTATTAGAAAATTTGTATTAAATCAGCCTCTAGAGTGTTATGTCTGGAGAGGGATTCAATTGATGATTACTCAATAGCTATCGCAGGAAAAAAGTTCAGTTCAAGTTTCCCGTGGGAAATCTCGGAAAATTCGATTTTTCAAAAATTATTAGAAAATTTGTATAAAATCAGCCTCTAGAGTGTTATGTCTGGAGAGGGATTCAATTGATGTGATTACTCAATAGCTATTGCAGGAAAAAAATTCAGTTCAAGTTTCCCGTGGGAAATCTCGCAAAATTCGATTTTTCAAAAATTATTAGAAAATTTGTATAAAATCAGCCTCTAGAGTGTTATGTCTGGAGATGGATTCAATTGATGTGATTACTCAATAGCTATTGCAGGAAACAAATTCAGTTCAAGTTTCCCGTGGGAAATCTTTGAAAATTCGATTTTCCAAAAATTATTAGAAAATTTGTATAAAATCAGCCTCTAAAGTGTTATGTCTGGAGATGAATTGCATTGATGTAATTTATCAATAGCTATCACAGGAAAAAAAATCAGTTCAAGTTTCCCGAGGAAAATCTCGGAAAATTCAAAAAAATTCCAGCCGAAAGTAAGAAATGAATGAATAAAATCAGCCTCTACAGTGTAATGTCTGGAGATGGATGGCATTGATGTGACTTGTCAATAGCTATCGCAGGGAAAATATTCAGTCCAAGTTTCCCGTTGAAATCTCGAAAAATTCTTTTTTCCGATTTCGGAAAATTTTCTAATAATTTTTGGAAAATCGAATTTTCCGAGATTTCCCACGGAAAACTTGAACTGAATTTTTTTCCTGCGATAGCTATTGACAAGTCACATCAATCCAATCCATCTCCAGACATAACACTCTAGAGGCTGATTTAATACAAATTTTCTAATAATTTTTGGCAAATCGAATTTTCTTAGGTTTCCCACGGGAAACTTGAACAGAATTTATTAATTCGACAGCTATTGACAAATCACATAAAAACGATTCAGCTTCAGATATGTACTCTAGAGGCTGATTTTATTCCAATTTTGTATATTCTTCTGATTTTCCGATATTTTCTACGAAGCAAAATTTACACGTAAATTTATTTACAAAAATTTATATTTATAGATTTCTATGTTTCCTATTTTACTTTCGGCTGATAACTACTAAATTTTTTTATTTTCGGCTTGAATGTTATATCATAATCTGCATTATCGACTTTTTACTTACGGCTGAGCTACCACAATCTGCATTATCGACTTTCCACTTTCGGCTGGCAACTTTCGGCTAACTTTAACAGTATTTATACCATGGCTTTCAAACTATTAAGAGGTGTTTTCTAAAAATTCTAGTTGGTATTAGGGGTTGATTTGAGTTTCGTCTAAAGATTTATAACCGCGGAGTTCGACCATTTTGGGTTTACTTTCGTTCAAATGTCGGCAACAGACATAACTCTATAAAATACTACACTAATCAATACTTTGGCTAAAGATTTGACCTAATGAATTTTAAATATTCATTGAAACACTACAGAGTTTTAACAACTAAGGTTTGAAACGAACTTGGCAGAGTCTGAAAATAAACAAATTGGTTAGAGTTACATACTATATTGAATTAATATATGATATATGGTAGATATTTTCAATTAGATAAGTTTGAGAGAATTTTAAATGTATATTTCATATCAAATTTGTTTTTATTTTGGAATTTCTAAATGGGTTAAAGTTAACAGAGATGTATTCTATGTTCATACATTTTTGATTACAAGAGGATTTGATTTTGTTTATTTGTTAACTAAATTTGAATGAAGTTTAACGTTAATTTGAATAAAGTTTGAAATTAATTTTGGCGAGGCATACAATTTTGACATTTTTATTTTTTTTTTTTTGTAATTCACAAGGTTTGAACATTTTTTGAGTCGAAAAAGCTTTAAAATAAAAGTGAAGTCGAAAAGCTTTGGTTAAACTTCAAATTACAAAACTACAGTTTTAAATAAAATCGAAAAAATACCTTTTGACAGCTTGGTTTGAAAACAGATTTAGCAAAATTTACAATTAAACTAAAACAAGAGATTTAGTGAAATTATAAGGTAAAATGCTTATTTCAAATTTTAAATTCAAATTTAATTTTATAATGCCCTGTTTATAACACTAGCATAGAATATTAAAAAATTGCATACAGTCTCTTTAAAGTTTGAAAGGTATATCAAATTAATTCAAAATTTTTAAATATTTATTACAAAATGATTTAATTTTGAGTGTAGTTTGATGTAAATTTAAATCAACTTCTATTAAAAATTCAACTTCACAAAAAGAAAAGAAAATTACCTCGAGGATCCTTAAATCTTATAAAACTAATTATCCTTAATAAAAACCAACGAGAAGAGGCAGCAAAATATCTCCTTAATAAATTTAATTTTTAATCTTTACATAATTAAAATTCCTTATTTCATACTGTCTGGATTAAACCACACAAAAAAAAAAAAAAAACCGAACGTAAAAAAAATTTCCATAGATTTTCATAAGAAACCACTTAAACGTAATCTTTCTTTTCATGTTTTTTTGTCTTGCATTTCTTCCATGTCTAATATTTAAGATTATATTATACTTATTGTACATACCTCTCGTATATGGATCGGATTGTTTAAATATTTTTTTTTCTACTCCTATAACTACTATTTAAAATCGGTTTTGTACTTATTTATTTAAGTTATATACTTATATTTACTTATTTATTTATACAGTAAACAATTTTCTCAAAAAAAAAAAAAAAAAAAATTCAGAATACGAACCAAAAAAAAAAAATTCAATTAAATATTTTAATTGAAAATGGCAAAAAAATAACTGAAAAGAAGTAGAATAAATACTATGTACTATTACACTACTATCTACTATCGTATATAATAGTATAAATACAACAAAACTACCTACTACTTATTATAGCAGAAACAAAATAAATAATAACGACACGAAGAAAAAGAAGAAGAAGAAGAAGAAGGGGAAGCAAGCAGAAGCGCACAAAAAAAAAAAAATTCTGTGTGGAATATAAAATTAGTTTCTAAAATTTGACTGTTTTGCATATAAATGAAATTTTGGTTAAATTGAAAATGGCGGTGGGAGGATACCTAACTATATAACCCGATCCACCACCATTAATATACATAGATAGACACAGCAAAAAAAAAAGGTGCATTTTAATTTATTTAAAGTAGGCATTTTACATCGGAAATGTTTTCATTTACAAAAACAAAATAACATTTTTAGCAAAATATAACGTTTTGTTTTAATTTATTTTGAGGTTATGGACGAATTTAAATTTCCTGGATTTTGACAATTTGAACAAAAAAAAATCGTTTGTTCATATCATTTTATATGTATTTGAATATATCGGTTTGCTATATACAATTTTATAGAGACGATTAAATATAAATGAAAGCGAATTTCAAACTAGCAAGTAAATTTGTATAGTACACAAAACGGTATAGAGTGGATAAGGCCGCGACTAGCGGCCGATGTGGCACTCAAACCAAAATAAAAACTACATTGCTTAGAAGCAAACAATAACTTTCCAATTAATACAAATCATAGTTCAAAATGTTAGTCCTGACTCAACTCATATTTTTTCGTTTCCCTCTACGCATCTGTTCTTGCATCTGGAATAGGATGATTCGCGCCGTTTTATGTTTTGTTGTTATCTTTGTTTCATGGCTAAATCTAAATTTAATTAAAAAGGGCATTGTTTTGAATAATGACCTTTTTCGTGACTGTCGAACTCGTCATATTACCGTTTTTTATTTTTTATTATTTTTTAAAGGTTACTTATTTTGATAACTAACAAACAATTTAAAAAAATGAGTCACGTTCTTTATTTTAAAATGTGTCTCTTTGGAAAAAAAAAATCCAAATTAATTTATTGATAATAAAAAAGAGCATTGTTTTGAATTATGTCATTTTCGTGACGGAACAGGCATAAAAATATCTTATCGTTAAACGGGGAAAAACAAAAATTTTTTGGAATTGAAGTTTTAGTATTTTCTAATCACTCATAAAGTAGAAATATAGGTTAGCCAATACGTAACATTCAGACAATTAGTTTCAAAATGCAAACAAATTATCAGTTTAGTAATCTAGAGTTGGAAGTAAAATATAAAAACGTGCAAATATTAGTCAACAAATTTTTAATTGATTTAATTGATTTAAACTTTTCCCTACTCCTGATAGGTACGCTGTATTTGGATCCTTTTGAATAAATTTCTTTACAACAATTACATTTTGGAGATCGAATCGAACATAAAGGATAGACCTGATAGCTTCTGGAGATTCTTTGATTCTAAAAGAAAAACTAAGGGATATCCGTCTACTATGTTTTTAGACGATCGTTTGGGTCATAATTTGAAAGATAATTGTAAGTGTAACTTGTTCGCTGACTTTTTTGAGAGTGTTTATGTAAAGAAACCGTTAACGACAGATTCGATATCGAGCTATTCTTCAGTGGCTAATATAAATTGTTCCTTGCAATTGGAACTTGATACTGTTTTGAATGGTCTACTCTCGCTTGATATCAATCAAAGTGCAGGGTTCCATTCCATCCCTCCCTTGGTTTTATTTATTTATTTATTTACATCTATTCTACAGTTAAAAACTTAATGAATAGTAAAAAAAAAGAATTATTTTAGATTAAAAAGAAATAAAAAAAATACTAACAATACGGAACATTACCTGAAAAAACGAAAACTTTAAAAACGTCAAATGAGATTAAAAATTGCAATTACTAATTGCCTTCCGAAAATACACTCTGGATCTCTCAAAATGAAATAAATGGTAAAATTCATTAAAAATTCTAGCCATTGACTTGGTTGGTTCATTGGGACCATAATTCGTTCTATGAAAGTCAACAAACAAAAATTCCCTTGGACGCAAGCTTTTGGTAGGTACATAAACGCTCCAAGCAGAAATGAGTTCAGGACACTTAATGCGGCCACTAAGAGAATCACTAACAAATAAGGCAGAGGCAATTTTTCGGCGTTTAACCAACGTATCAATGTGAAGGCACTCACACCAAATCACATACGATGGGAGACTTCGCACCTGTTCCCACATGGGTAGATGACGATCAGATAAATGACCAAGCTTCCATATAGATAGTAAAACGTTTCTGAATAGATTCTAATCTTGCAATATGCACATCCTGATGAGGATACCAAACCACTACAGCATATTCAAGGTGAGATCTTACTAAAGAAGTATATAGACTAACACACGAAAATGCATCCATAAAATCCTTTGTCATTCTAAAAATAAAACCTAACATTGAATTGGCCTTTAATATTATTTTATCTATGTGTAACGCAAAAGTTAATTTCTGATCAAACAGAACTCCTAAATCAACAGTTTAAGTTACTCTACAAAGTAGATCTCCATCAAAATAATAATTGACAATATTTGGATTGACTGTTCTGAAAAACGACATCACCTTACACTTCTGTATATTGATGAACAATTTATTCTTAGAGCACCAACTAGACAATATATTAATTTCAGATTGTAAAACCTCAGCATCACTTACAGATTGAACATGCATGAAAATCTTCAAATCATCAGAAAATAATAAACATTTACAGAATTTAAAAATATTAGGAATATCATTCACGAATAAAAGAAATATAATTGGGCCTAAATGGGACCCGTGAGGGACTCCTGAATGACAATAGATATAATCTGACTTAACATCATTCAATAGAACATACTGCTTCCTACCAACTAGATAAGAAGAAATCCATTTAAGAAAATTTGGATCAAGACCAATAACCGAAAGTTTTTCAATAATAATTTTATGGTCGATTGAATCAAAAGCTTTAGCAAAATCAAAGTAAATTGAATCAACTTGGGCGCCTTTAGATTCAAGTGACTCAATAGTGAATTTAGTAAATTGCAACAGATTGGTAGTCGTAGATTTTCCGCTGGTGAAACCATGCTGGAAACAAGAAATTATCTCTTTAGTATGGAATAACAAATGTTTCGACACAATTAATTCGAAAAGTTTTGGTATAGACGAAAGAATTGAAATACCACGATAATTTGATAAATCAGAACGGTTACCCTTTTTGTAAATTGGAACAATGTGAGAAATTTTCCAAGCTGTAGGAAATTGTCCAGAAATTAATGATTGGTTAAAAAGATAACATAATGGAGTTACAATATATGAGTTCACACATTTAAGTATTGACGAAGGTATCCCATCAGGCCCACATCCATCGTTAAAATCTGACAGATATTCATAAATGTCATCTTCAGTTATTGTTAGGTAAGGAATGTTAAATTGGCAATTACTAACAGTAGGGTCGCTTTCAAAGGATCCGTAATTAACTTTATATACCGATTGAAAGAAACTAGCAAAACCCTCGCAGATTTCAGGAACCATGCTCAGTTTACCTCCATTAAAAATCATTACCGATGGAAAGCCAGTTGTATTACGTTTTTCGTTAACAAACTTCCAAAATCACACTTTATTACAGACAATATTTAGAATAAAATAAAGATTTAAATTGTTCACGTAGATCAACAAATTTGGATTTATTCAGTTGACAATTATTGGATCTGAATCTATAGTAAGCTCTATTTTTACGGTTACGTAAGTTGATCAAATCAGAATCAAACCATGGTGGGTAATTATAGATACGTTTTTTCCTCAAAGGTACGAATTTATCAAAAGCAACAAATAGTAAGTCATTAAAATTTTTTACATTTTCATTAACATCATTGGCTCGAAAAAAAATCATCCCAACAAATGCAACGGAGATATTCAGAGAGACCAGGTGTGTCGCATACCTTAAAATCATAAAACGAATCATCAAAAGAAAAAACCCGACATTTATCATCTCGATTACCAACATGAAATATAATCTCGAGGGAATTATGATGAATATCATTTTCCTTGAAAGATGTCGAAGACTCATGAACTGACAAATATTCCGTATTATTAACAAAAATTAAATCTAAAAACGAATTGTTATCATTACAAAATAAATTTACTTGTTTGAGATTGAAACTGAACAGTGCATCCACCACCGCTGCATCATTTGCAGATAGAATATCCGAAGGGAGTAACCCCTAAGACTTAGTTTCACGATCAACCAACCAATGAATATTACTTAAATTAAAATCACCTAATACAACTAAAGTATCATTATAATTAATTATATTAACCAATTCACATACACAATCTACATGACTCAAATAAACATCAGTAGGTGAGCTAGGTGGTATGTACAAAACTATAAAATAAAATAAATTATTACAAATTAAAACTTTGACACATAAAAATTCAATAGAGCCACATCCAGGTACTACAACCAGCTCACTTTGCATAGAAGAATGGGCTGCAAACAGCACACCACCTCCACTTTTTTTAGTGCTGTTAAAAATAGATCTATCACATCTATAAACGACAAAGTCATCAGAAAAGAACTCATTATTAAAGATCCCCTCATGAAATCCAGTTTCCACAAGAGCAAAAAATTGAAAATCCGTTGAATAAAAGAAATTCAAAAATTCAGCTGACTTAGACGACATACGCTAAACATTACGATAAAATAATCTCGGAGACGTCAAATTATAACGATTAGTTTGCTTATCAAAACGACTGGCATCAGTCACAAGTATTGCCCAATTGGGCCCAATTTTGGCCATTCCAGAACAATGCCAAAAATCTGAAAAAGTGTGTTAGTACTGGCAATAGATAGGGCTTACAGAAAAATACAGTGAGATCGATGTCCACCTTGCAAAATCTGGAGTTGTATTCCGTTAAATTAATAAAATGAAGTAATATATACATATTTGAGTCGTTTATTTCGAGCCCAATTTTGGCCATTCCAGAACAATGCCAAAATCTAAAAAAGTGAGTTAGTACTGGCAATAGATAGGGCTTACAGAAAAATACAGTGAGATCGATGTCCACCTCGTAAAATATGGAGTTGTATTCCGTTAAATTAATAAAATGAAGTAATATAAACATATTTGCGTCGTTTATTTCGGGCCCAATTTAGGCCATTCCAGAACAATGCCAAAAATCTGAAAAAGTGTGTTAGTACTGGCAATAGATAGGGCTTACAGAAAAATACAGTGAGATCGATGTCCACCTCGCAAAATCTGGAGTTGTATTCCGTTAAATTAATAAAATGAAGTAATATCTACTGATTTGAGTTGTTTATTTCGGGCCCAATTTTGGCCATTCCAGAACAATGCCAAAATCTAAAAAAGTGTGCTAGTACTGGCAATAGGTAGGGCTTACAGAAATATACAGTGGGATCGATTTCCACCTCTCAAAATCTGGAGTTGTATTCCGTTAAATTAATAAAATGAAGTAATATATACATATTTGAGTCGTTTATTTCGGGCCCAATTTTGGCCATTCCAGAACAATGCCAACAATCTGAAAAAGTGTGTTAGTACTGGCAATAGATAGGGCTTACAGAAAAATACAGTGAGATCGATGTCCACCTTGCAAAATCTGGAGTTGTATTCCGTTAAATTAATAAAATGAAGTAATATATACATATTTGAGTCGTTTATTTCGAGCCCAATTTTGGCCATTCCAGAACAATGCCAAAAATCTGAAAAAGTGTGTTAGTACTGGCAATAGATAGGGCTTACAGAAAAATACAGTGGGATCGATGTCCACCTCGTAAAATCTGGAGTTGTATTCCGTTAAATTAATAAAATGAAGTAATATCTACTGATTTGAGTCGTTTATTTCGGGCCCAATTTTGGCCATTCCAGAACAATGCCAAAAATCTGAAAAACTTTGTTAGTACTGACAATAGATAGGGCTTACAGAAATATACAGTGGGATCGATTTCCACCTCTCAAAATCTGGAGTTGTATTCCGTTAAATTAATAAAATGAAGTAATATATACATATTTGAGTCGTTTATTTCGGGCCCAACTTTGGCTAGTCCAGAACAATGCCAAAAATCTGAAAAAGTGTGTTAGTACTGGCAATAGATAGGGCTTACAGAAAAATACAGTGAGATCGATGTCCACCTCTCAAAATCTGGAGTTGTATTCCGTTAAATTAATAAAATGAAGTAATATCTACTGATTTGAGTGGTTTATTTCGGGCCCAACTTTGGCCAGTCCAGAACAATGCCAAAAATCTGAAAAAAAGTGTTAGTACTGGCAATAGATAGGGCTTACAGAAAAATACAGTGAGATCGATGTCCACCTCGCAAAATCTGGAGCTGTATTCCGTTAAATTAATAAAATGAAGTAATATATACATATTTGAGTCGTTTATTTCGGGCCCAACTTTGGCCAGTCCAGAACAATGCCAAAAATCTGAAAAAGTGTGTTAGTACTGGCAATAGATAGGGCTTACATTAAAATACAGTGAGATCGATGTCCACCTCGCAAAATCTGGAGTTGTATTCCGTTAAATTAATAAAACGAAGTAATATCTACTTATTTGAGTGGTTTATTTCGGGCCCAATTTTGGCCAATCCAGAACAATGCCAAAAATCTGAAAAAGTGTGTTAGTACTGGCAATAGATAGGGCTTACAGAAATATACAGTGAGATCGATGTCCACTTCGCAAAATCTGGAGTTGTTTCCCTTAAATTAATAAAATGAAGTAATATATCCATATTTGAGTCGTTTATTTCTGGTCCAATTTTGGCCATTCCAGAACAATGCCAAAAATCTGAAAAAGTGATTTAGTACTGGCAAAGTGGCAATAGATAGGGCTTACAGAAAAATATAGTGAGATCGATGTCCACCTCGCAAAATCTGGAGTTGTATTCCCTTAAATTAATAAAATTAAGTAATATATACATATTTGAGTCGTTTATTTCGGGCCCAATTTTGGCCATTCCAGAACAATGCCAAAAATCTGAAAAAGTGTGTTAGTACTGGCAATAGATAGGGCTTACAGAAAAATACAGTGGGATCGATGTCCACCTCTCAAAATCGGGCGTTGTATTCCGTTAAATTAATAAAATGAAGTAATATCTTCGTATTTGTGTCTATTGTGCTGAGACTTATCTTAATTTGTAACAATATTGCATACTATAAATATTTGATTGATACTTTCCATTTTGTGCTGACATTACAAAATTTAAAATTATATATAAAGCGTAGCATTTAATAAAATAAAACAGAATTTAAATTGACACTAACTGATTTTGTGCTCATTAATTAAAAGACCCTACCAGCGGTAACCTTTGAATTAATTAAATTTACATAAATCCGATACAACGGACAACATTGTAAACAAGCACTAAGTACTGGACATATAAAGCTAGGTATCCCTTTTAAAATAATAACGGACTGTGCAGAGAACATCGATCAAAGCAAAATGATGCAACACGTAGACGCTCTGAGCAGAAATTCCATTATTATGTTAGTCGAAGATGAATTTCTAAATCAAGTTGCAGCTGCTCCAACTATTATATTTTATTTAAGATGGATGATTCTGGCCACCAGCTGTTATGTATACCTAAACTATATTGTATATTAGGAGACAGAAAACGTGGAAGGCATGAGGGTTTCTTACAGGCTGTGACAAAAAGGAAGCATCCCCTATTTATATACCATATAGACCATTTGGGCTTACTAACTAACATATGTAACTATATCAGCAGAGGTGATTCAAAAATTAGAGGTACAATTTTCGACAAACCTGTGCAGTTTGTAACAGGTCAGGACACCGCTTTACATCAAAAGTTTTTGAAGAATACTGCGAAGCTCAATCTGTTTAACATTCGCTGATCATCACTGGAAATCCGAGAGGAAATGGTGAAATAGAAAGGATAAATGGCATTATTGTTCAGGCACTCACCAAATTTCAATGGCCAATCCAGATTCATGGTACAAATATGCTTCGAATTTAGAGAGATTCATGAATTGTACGTGGCAGCGTTCA
Organism: Tipula vernalis; assembly: GCA_958295665.1. Taxonomy (NCBI): domain Eukaryota; kingdom Metazoa; phylum Arthropoda; class Insecta; order Diptera; family Tipulidae; genus Tipula; species Tipula vernalis. The sequence continues at coordinate 358,645,830 of OY282560.1, forward strand.
ATTAATAAAACACATTTTCAACTACTTTTGGGCATTCGAAGGCAGAATCCTGAAGAATCGGCTGTAATAGAAGAAGGAAAGAAGCATCCAGACATGACACTTTAAAGGTTGAATTTATTAAAATTTTTACATTTTGTATTTGGCTTTTCTAATGAAGCTTAAAGTAAAATTCCTATAGTAAACAGTGACAAACCAAAATGAGCCAATGTTCAGCCGTAAAATCACTTTATGAAAATACCAGTTTCTATGATGTTTTGTTAATTTTCAGAAATATGTCGGCTGGTAACTTTCGACGGAGATAGCCAAGACAGAAATTTTATAAATTTCGGCTGTAAACTTCCGGCTAACTTTAATAGTATCAAAAATAATTGTAAGCAAATCGATGGAAATTCTTTCTACGGATAACAGTACTTATGGAACAAGTAACACATTCCAAATACCAACAAGCTTCTTCAACAATACAAATTGATACATATACACATACATAGCAATTGAGAAATGTAGTATAGTATATTATAAGGTATAAGCATTCATTATGTGCAATACAATGAAATTCTAAATACATAACAAGTATTTACCGTAGAATACTACAAAACAAATTATATATATATGTATGTACTATAAATGTAAAAAAAAAAAACATATGGCGTGACATACCTGACAACAATACTCGGACAGTACCGTTGTATAAATTTTGAATATAAGTTCAATTTAAACAAATATCCGTAATAAAATCACCTACACACTTTTACAATTAAAAATAAAACACTAGTTACTATTTTAATTTAATACATTTTAATTTAATTGTTTCTCACAACCACGAACACTATAAAACACTCAAGTATAACAAACGGTCGAAAAAACAAACACGTCCGACCGGTATGAAAGACAAATCTAAACTGAGTTAAATGTACGCACTGATATTAAAGGGCCGAATGTCGAAGGGCCGAATGTCGAAGGGCCGAATGTGTCGGAGGGCCGATAGTGTCAAAGGGCCGAATGGCGAAGGGCCGAATGGGTCGAAGGGCCGAATTTCTTCTTTTTTTTTTAATTTGTTGTTTTAAGGAATATTTTGTAAATTTTTTTTATGTATTTTATTATGTTTACTCTTTGGATATTCTATCGATAAAAATATTGCATACCGAACTATTGGGCTACACACAAAATGTTGCAGTTACAAAATGTTGCAACTACAAAATCTGGCATAATAAAATAGTGCTATAATTTTTTTTAGTAGGCGTCACTAATAGATTCTATATAATCCGCTCCTACGTGCGGCACGCAATACGACATGTTTGCTGATCCCGGCTCCTACGTCCCCCGAAGTTCAAATCTAAAACCCCTTCATTTTGATTTCCACCCGTGAGAGTGTTCCACCGAAGCCGCTAGCCTCTACAATTCTAAGTTAAATTAGTCGATGTCATTTTTGTTCCAAAGCAACACAACGCAATACTGACCATCATCACAAAACTATTTAATTTGAATTAAAACAATTTCATTTCATTTACAATTAGTAATTAATTAATTTTATTGTATATCCTAAATTTCTTTTTGGAACACTAACACATTTATATTATAAGTTAAATTGTTGTATTTGTTGATATCAGCTGTTCCAAATTAGCTAAAATAGAAAAGACCATTAATAGTATTTAAGTTAAGTTAATTTATAAATTATACACCTTTTTTACATCTTTAATTATCTCAAATCAATAGTTCCATGAATTTGCACTATCCTTTATTTAATTTTCAGAGTAATTATTATATTATTTGACCACTTTATTTTCACTGCATTTTGAAATCAAAACTTTATTAGCTGTCAAAATAGCTACATATATACAAATATGTAACAATTATGTAATAGATTATTAAGATGAATTTATAATTATTGTTAAGGTATATTACCAATTTATAATTTGAAATATGTAATAACTTTAAAGTCCGCGCTATAATTTGTCGGTAAATAATTTTATGTACATCAAGAGATATTATAGCATAGTTTTTGACAAACTAAAATTCAGCAAGTCATTCGCTCTCTTTTTCATCATCCGTGGAAGCGACAACATCGATCTTATATAATTAAATATATAAATAAAAATTTGTTAAACCAGAGGTGAAAATCGTATTTTCTTTAATTCGCCAAATCTACTGGATATTTATCTGCCGTATTACACTTCCTACCTTAATTATTGCCGATTTGGAATTCTGCGGTACGATATTGTACAACCACAAATTAGGCTGCATTGATAAAAAACAATTTTTCTTCAATTTATTTACCTCCGAATAGAGAAAAATATATACGATAAATTGTTATGCAAGATTTTGTATTCGGCCCAATATAGTAAGTAGCCCAATAGTTCGGTATGCAATATTTTTGTCGATAGAATATCCAAAGATTAAATATAATAAAATACATAAATTCATAAAAAATTAATTTATATTTGATAAAAAAAATTTACAAAATGTTCCTTGAAACAACAGTTTTAAAAAAAAAAAAGAAATTTGGCCCTTCGACCCATTCGGCCCTTCGACATTTGGCCCTTTGACACTATCGGCCCTTCGACACATTCGGCCCTTCGACATTCGGCCCTTCGACTAATTCGGCCTTTCGACATTCGGCCCTTCGACACATTCGCCCCTTCTACCCATTCGGGTGGGAACTGTGATTGCTGGTACCGATGTCCAACAGTCCGAGTTGGAGATGGTGAACCCCAAAAAGTACTTGCACGTCTCTAACTTCAAACCAACTACTACGTGCAATGATATAAAAAACCACATTTATTCCAAATTACAAATTCCTACTGGAAATGTTGAATGCCACGAACTTGTTGCAAGGGCTGTGGATAAAAGCCGTCTGAACTTTATCTCTTTTAAAATTGGCCTGGATTCTGATAGTTTTGATAAAGTTTTTGATAGAAGCATTTGGCCTTCAGAATATGCGATTAAACTATTCATCAACTTTCGCCGCTCAGGAAAGGGTCTTATTACGGCATCATTACCAGCATAATAATAATAATCGTAATAAATACCTACATAATAACCACTTTAGCACCAGTATTACTCCGTCGAATATCCAACAAGAATTCAATTGTGACAACCGCAACAGTATTATCATGGGTCACTTGAACCCTAAACTGATGGCATTTACGTCGATTTATTACCACAATGCATCCAGCATTCGGGGCAAAGCTAAAGCCTTTCGGCTTGGGGTTCTTGACAATGATTACGATATTATAACTATTGGTGAGACCTGACTTACAGCCAGTTTTAATTCCGAGGAATATTTTCCATCCAACTATATCGTCCAAAGGAAAGACCGTTATAACTTCCTAACCAGCATGAAAGGTGGAGGAGTGCTGATTGCTGTGAAGTGTTCGATTTTGAACGAGATGATCGCTTGTCATTCTCAACTAGATATAATGGCAGTCCGTGTAAAGGTCGCCCATTCCTCCTGGTAGGTGCTGGCGAACACCTTATGTTTGTTGGCGACTTTAATCTTCGTGATGCTATTTGGTTCGATGTTGATGGAGTTTTTACTTCGTCTTCTACAGACGAAAGGGTGTTACATACGACAGAATATTTTGCGAGCATTGCTATCACTCAACAGAACAGAGTGTCCAACAGCTGCAGCAAGTTTTTGAACCTGGTTTTCGCTACTGATGTTTTACATTCGGAGATTTCATCTTGTGAGGAATTCACTGGCTGCGCGAGCATTTACCATACTCCTATTTTAATAAATATATAGCTCATGAAAAGTGTGTTACTAATTTTACTTACAATAATGGTTCTCATTTTAATTTTAGAAGTGTGCAGATTATGTCTCTATAAACGAATTTCTAGCCAATTCGGACTGGAGCTTTCTTCAACGAGGAGTGGACTTGAACAAGATTGTCCGTCTGCTGGACGAGCGGATCATGGCTGGCATCGAAATGTTCTGTCGTTATCAGAACTCATCTGCAAGTTGGCGTTCGGATATCTGTAATTTATTTGCCAACTATGTTAAGTCTGTCTATGAGCAATCTCATACCACTGTTAGTAAATCTAGTGAATGTTCGGTTTTTATTTTTTCAAACACACAAAGGAGAAATCCGGAATGAAGGTACCTGCACATTGACTTTTTCTGAAATATCTCACTTCGAGCCGGTTTTTAATGAGTTTGTTGTAATAACATATAATATTTAATATTTAATGAGCGCTTCAAGATCTCGATACTCAAGACCTAGCAAACATAATTTAGTAGCTCTTAAAAATGCTTTATAGTTGTTTGTCCATGACAGTTGCTTGAGTCAAATTTCTATTTCCCCAAGAATAACACTTCGTACCATTGATTTTGAAAACCCTATCTTTACCGCATTAATAACAAAACAATGTTTGGGACTTTAACAATCTTGATTTAAATTGAAATTTTGTTGCAATGCGTCAATTTGAAAAGAAGAATTTACAAAGATTGCGATTATTATCCGGAACAAAATTTTGGTTTATATCAGTATTAGCAGGGGTCATATTGGTCACATTCTGCTCCAGAGCCTGATATTTCATTTATGAAACTATTGAGGTCTGTATCATTTGTCTAACTTAGGTACTAATTGACTCAATATCTTAATCAGCAAGATGGTTCTGAAGAACTAGCAGGAATAGATATACGAAATGTCGGTGTTAGTGCCAGGATGTGATTATAAAATTCAATAAATGATTTACCTGCTTTTCGCTTTCTTAGCCGACGTATATGCCGACGTATGTACAACGATTATGATGAATAGATACGGAAAATCTATTTTCAACCAAAAAATCAAAAATTGAATTAGGACACTTACCACATAAATTGTTAACAGTTTTTTCTTTGGTTTACAATAATGATAAAATGCATAGGGCAGCCCCATGCAACAGGGTAACTGGATAAATAGGAAATAAAATATTCATAAACAAAACCAAAGAGATAGAACAATTTGGATTAAAAAATCTGAAAGACATGGCAACACAAGATTCCATTAGTATGTCATATTTGGGGAAAAATGGTTTATAGGGCACTATAGTACCTACAAGACGTTTTTTGTGCTTTTCAAACGCAATGAGATTTTTAATGAGTATTCTAAGCTTTTTGAGATTTTCAGGAATGGTCATTCGAGCTTTTCGAGATTATTTGAGATTTTCGATGTTTATTCGAGTTAGGCAAACCATTTTTACCGATCAAGTACATCCTTTGTCATGCCACCAAACGACCCTTTTAAGAGTATGTTATAGCCGGAGACACGTACCTCTTGTTGTTGGTAGAGAGTGACACTTTGTGATTCATATACGTATCAATTTTTTGGCAGAAATCACATTCATTACGACCTAACAATTTTTGTTTTCCTGTTCTTGACCGTCTCACTATTATTTATATTGGGAAATTATCGGTTTGGCGAAATATTTGAATCATCTCAAGTAATTTATTTGTAATAAGGGCAGTATACTCCTGTATGCGGTTGTTTTAAGGAAAATACCGAAACACGATGACTTCATTTTTTTCATATAGTACCCAAAAATACTTTTTTTTAATAATTTTTAATTAATTTCAGAATTTTTATTAAAAAAAATGTACATATGTGAAAAAATAAAACTTCCTAAACTTCCTAAAAAATAAGGGACGCAACCCCTGTAGCCCAATTTTTCAAGGATTACAATTACTTTTGAAATAAACAATTTCCATTTTGTTTTGTTAAAAAATATTGAGTACAAGAGAAGATATTTGCAAAAATTTGTTTTAGGGGTCAACTTTAGGAGTAGTTTTTACCCCCCAAAACTTGTTATTCCGCCACCTATCACTATGCAAAGTTTCATTCGAATTTGCGAGTAATACAAAACTCATTAATGTAGATGTATGATGGTTCATTGAGGCCCAAAGGGGGAAATATTTTACGATTTCTCATAAGAACCCATGTAAAATTGAATATTTTTGAACAATAACTTAATGCAAACAACGCATAGAACGTAATAACTTGTTGTAACCGATAAATTGATAATCAGTGTACATACTAATTAGTATTGCCCACTTTATTTTGGACACATTTTCCAACCACATCGCCCCAAATCAGTTATTACATAATATTATTATTAAAGGTGAACATTTCCACTTGCGGTATACAATCCAAATTAAACAGAAAACACACAAAATAATTAAATTAAAATAATATTTACTCTTTTCGGTGTATTTACAGCTTTATAGCCCTCTTCTCACACAAAGCGTAATAAAAACATTAACAAGAGATAGAGCAAGCCAATTTTCAATTAAATTCATGCCAAAATTTAAAAAAAAAAAAAAAAAAGGATTACCATTACCCATTATCATCATCATTGTTGGGTATTTTGTGTTTGTTTGTATTGTGTGTTCCGAAGAGCTCTTCAATGTTTTATTTTGAATTAATTTTTTATTGGTCCCAAATGAATAATTAAAAATAACAATAAACAAATTTGGCAAGCAATAAAGATTTTCTCTTGTACATCATGATCATGATAATGATGGCTACTCGACTCGTCTAGGCCGGTTGAGGTTTATAGTTTATATCAATTTTGTATATCTGTTGACGTTGATTTTATTCTAAAATATTATGTTGTAATAAAGGTATATTATAGACGGTCTACCGGGAGTAAGTACTTACATACATACCTACATATATAGATATATTGTATTGTGCACAAGGATGTATTAAAATTTTCAATCAGATTTATTCATTTAGAAATAACCACAAACAAATTTCATAAAACATAAATTATTTTTGATCTTATGTATACGGCGAACCGATAATCCTGGACTGTGTACACAGCTAGCAAGTAGTACGAGTATATGTACATACAAACAGTTTATTGCATATTTGAAATAAAAAAAAAAAAAAAAATCTCTTTTCATTAAAAAATCCAATTTATTTCAAAAATCAAACAGAAAGCACAAAATAAAATGATAATAATAATAAAATATAGAACTAAAAGTGGCAATCAAAACCACAACCACAGAATTTTTTTTTGTTAACCAATTTCATTATTTCTAGATCTGTATATATGATTTCGGCATCCATTTCGTTTGAAAATTGGGTAAAACTCTTAATATTTCTTATACATATAGTATTATAATACATAGACCAGATAGAACAAAACTAGCCAAACTATATGTGTAAACATTATAGTACATTTGAAATAAAATCTATAAAGCTTATTATAGAAATTTCTTCACCTCACTGATCTTAGAGAAGGTTTTATGAACCAAAAAATAACTACTAAGTAATTGATGTACATTTGTCGATAGTGTATAGAAACCAGGTCCTAGAATACACTCCATCTGTTAAACTTTCATAAAAGTAAATTTACAAGCAATTTAACTAGCCTAAACTATTAAAATGCGATTGACAACAACAACTTTTTACTATTGACAACAACAAAAAGTTGTATTATGGATCAACATTTAGGCGTAATACGGCATTCAATAAAAATATTATTTCCTTGATTTTAGCGAACGAGTTTTTTTTAATAAGCGATTTATATTTGTGTCGTTTTCTCGCTATTAACGTAATTACAGTACAAACTCGATCACTGCAACTCTGAGTAACTGCAACACTCGATAGTTGTATCATAAGAAAAATCATTAAAACTGCAACGATTAAAAATTGATAAAAGAGACACAATCATCATAATTACCATAATTATAGTAATTATAGGATTTGTAATACGATCAAGAAGCCGCAAAAGAATAGCCCTGTTCAAGAACAACGAAGTGACCAATCGAGTCCAATCCAGTCCAGCTGAATTTTTAAATCCACGGGACGAGGATTTTTAGAGGGGGAAGAGATAAAACAACATAATGTCCATCGTCATCAATATTTAACATCAGTCAACATGTATCACTCAAATTTCATTTATTTTCACATCAGCATTTTCGCAATATAGAACTTTTTGTAATTGAAAAATTGTAAAAATGTAATTAGTTTTAAGAATGATTTATAATAAAACGGACATAGTCCAAATAAAAAACATTTTTTTTAAAGATTAATGAATTTAATGTGGGTGTAATGCATATTACATCCGAACCACCAAAAAGATAAATTTTCCACCAAATATGATGACGACGAAGAATTTTTAAAGTGATTCAAAATCAGCTTAAGAAAAATTAATCAAAACATTATGGGACTACACCACCAGCACCAGATATAAATTTTTCTGTTGAAGTTCAATACCTTCCCAGTTCAATTTCGGGACATAGAAGGTTTCATTCCAAAATTTTGTCAAACTCGGCCATACAAAATAGAATCATGGATTGGGGGAATTTGATAACTTAGGTAAAATTTATAAGTTGAATCCCTTAGAACAATTAACATTTGAAAAGCAATCATTGACAGGTACCGCAGAGAATGGATTAATTTACAAGAAAAATTTCGAGTGCAGAAGTTTACAACCAACTAAGGCAATGCAAAAAGCGACCAAATTATTCATTATTTGATTATTTATACGAGATGTGTCAAATTGGTTCGTTGGGAGATGTAGACGAAAAATCCATTATCAGTTACATAATAGATGGTATAAACGACTACTTTAATTGTGGAAAACTAGGACATATGTCCCTTAAATACTTTCAAATGGACACGAGTTACCAGAGTATCACAGAAGACCGACGAAATGAAACACAAGAAAAAACCAATAAAATTGTGTTGGCAAGCGAATGATCGCCGACTAATAAGTATAACCATAAAATTATTAAATTAAATAATCAATCTATAGAGGCAATCATAAACCATCCAAATAAAGCAATTATCAAATCTCATAAAAGAATCTTCCAGTAACTAAAGGACGGGGACGCTCTTTCTTCACCCCCTGGAGAAATTATATTCCAACAAGGTACATAATTGCATTTCACATTCCAACAAAATGCTTAGCTGCGTTTTAGACGTTTTTAAAATCCAACATAAATAATAGTCAACCTAACAACGTGTTGTCAGACGAAACATGAGTTTTCGACTCTTTGTATCGATAAGCATTTCATTTTTAGCATTAAGATAAATTAATAAATTTTAGTCAGTTCTTATCTTAACTTCGTAAAGAAAACATGTAAAAATTGGAAAATAAAATTGTTAATATAAATAAATCGATTTTTTTTATGACCTCACGTGTTCGAACCAGTGATGGAATTTTAGGTACAATTGTACTTTTTTCGATACAATTCATTTGTAAAAGTACAATAGTACATTACAGTGAAATTCAGTACAATCTGAAATCATTAAACAGTTTTCCTTATGCGTTTTTTGCCTTATTAAATTTAAAAGCACAAATTCAAGTAACTGAAAATTATAAAAATTGTATACGAGGTACGATGCATAAATTAAACATAAATCTTCAAATTTTTAGTAGTATCTCATTAATTAATTAATTTGTGGTTTTTATTGCATAATTTTTTATTAATTCCTTAATAAAAAAAATCCGACGTTCCGACCGCCATTGTCACAATTTATACAATAGTTTAAATGAAAACTTTTGATAACGTATGTTTTCCTAACGTAACTAGGGTAGAATTTTTAAAATGAAAAATACTCAGTTTAACGGAAATATAATAATAAGTCAAAGGTAGCAGTGTCGAAAATAAGACAGACACTTGAATCTGCAGCAAAAATTCAGAGAACTCGTTACAGTTTAAGTCAAATAAGAAGAGCAAGAGATTTTCGTTACAAGGTGAGTTTGTAAATTTATCAGATATGAAGAGTACTACATCATAATTTGATGAGACGGCTCGTAATGTGATTCGAAATAGGATGGTGAATGTGTTGACAAGGTTTAAGTCAAAAAATTATTTAGCAAAACAATTTTTTAGGAATTTAAGAAATTCAACAAATTCGAGATAGTTAAAAGGTAAAATGTTTCCTGAATGAGCATCCCAATTTGTATGTATGATGAAAAATGATAAGGGTAAATTAACGATACTTATGGAAACAGAGTATAAGAGAAATGCGGAATGTTGGTCAAAATTAAATATATTCATTCCGTCTAGGAACCTTCGGGAAAAAATTAATAAAAAATAGGTTAAAGGTGCTATCACACCAAGCGCGGCGCGTCGGCGGCAAATTTAAATAAATTTAAATACACGCTTTTTTGCTTATGTAGTGATAGGAAATCGTAGCTTGAACATAAATAAAATTATTATTCATAAAACCATTTACAAACTTTATATTTTTAATAGAGAAATTACAATTTTAGTAAATGGTATAAAATTAAATTTTATCTGCCGCCGCGAAACCCGGCGGTAAAAAAAAATCGTCGTTTATCGCTAGTTTATATTTTTACACAAACTACGATTTCCAATCACTACATAAGCAAAAAAACGTGTATTTAAATTTGCCGCCGACGCGTCGCGCTTGGTGTGATAGCACCTTAAATCCATCAAAAATTACCAAGGTATAACCAGGCGTATATTCTGTGGTCAAAAGGCAAAACAGCCTAAATCAAATTTGATAATTTTTCTAGAGAGGTAGAAAAAGTTGAATTTTAAATTCGTTTTTTGTTTTGCCTTTTGAGCACAGAATTATATGGTCTGCCAAAAGTGCCCAAGGTTGGTATTTTTTGCGACCAATCATACGCTGTTTAGGTTCTCTATTGTATAATTTATCTGAATTTTTGTCTAATATTTCAAATTGTTATGTGGGAAATAACTTTCGGCTGTAAAAACGCGAAATATTTTAAAAATTAAATTAGAAATATATCTCTACTAACAAATTGCTTTAAATATGGTTTCATTGTTCACGAACGTTGACTCATCTTTGCTAATATTTTTGGTTAAACAATTTTGGAATAACATTAAAACAAATAGTAATACAAATTTGGAGTTAAATAATTTTGTAGAAGCATTAAAATTAGTGATTGATCATATGTAATTTAGTTTTGGCGAAAGATGTTTTAGGCAAGCGCTTGGTTGATCGATAGGTTCGCCAGTTATTCCGACTGTGGCAAACCTATTGATTGAACACATGGAAACTAAAGTGTTGGAAGCATCTTCCGTCAAACCTACCACCTTCGTGAAGTTGGCCCAAAATTCTATCCCAAAAAATTATGATAGTTAACGTTGGCAACACCACTTCAAATCTTATGAAACAAAGTAAACTATCATGAGAGTAAAATAATAGTCCATGTAATGTCACGATAGATTTCTATAATAATTTTTGATAGGTTTTTTTTAAAATAGATAAATACATTTTACAGAATGCTAAAAATTATGGCACCATAAATTCATAATATTAATTATAACATTATATTAACAAACAAAAAAAATAATAATCCAATTAACAATGTCAGCCCAAATAAATTTCTATCATGATAGCAAAATTTATCACGACAGACTCTCAGCCCAAAAATAAAACTATCATGGGAAAGGAAATATACTAGAATAACTAAGGAGAACTATGTAAATTTTCGCAATGCAACAGAGTATTTTCTCTAGTACTGTGTTGTTGGCACCAATCTCCTGGTGATTTTTTATTAGGCCTATCAATTGTGAGTACTCTGGCACATTTTCAGAATTTTGTAATGGGGATAGCATGGTCAAATATGACTGGAAACCCTTGTGAGCAGTATTTAATTTGATTTTTGCAATTTTGAAAATGTTTCAGAGTACTCACAATTGATAGGCCTAATAAAAAATCATCAGGAGATTGGTGCCAACAACACAGTACTTGAGAAAATACTCAGTAGAATTGCAAAAATCAAATTAAATAGGCTCACAAGGATTTCCAGACATGTTTGACCATGCTATCCCCATCACAAAATTCTGAAAATGTTCCAGAGTACTAACAATTGATAGGCCTAACAAAACAGTACTTGAGAAAATACTCAGTAGAATTGCGAAAATCAAATTAAATATGGCTCACAAGGATTTCCAGGCATGTTTAACCTTGCTATCCCCATCACAAAATTCTGAAAATGTTCCAGAGTACTAACAATTGATAGGCCTAATAAAAACTCATCAGGAGATTGGTTTCAACAACACAGTACTTGAGAAAATACTCAGTAGAATTGCGAAAATCAAATTAAATACGACTCACAAAGATTTTCAGCCATATTTGACTATGCTATCCCCATCACAAAATTCTGAAAATATTCCAGAGTACCAACAATTGATAGGCCTAATAAAAACTCATGAGGAGATTGGTGCCAACAACACAGTACTCGAGAAAATACTCAGTTCCATTGCGGAAATTTACAAAGTTCTCCTTAGTTATTCTAGTATGTTTCCTTTCCATTGATAGTTTTATTTTTGGGATGAGAGTCTGTGTTATAAATTTTGCTATCATGATAGAAATTTTTTTGGGCTGACATTATTAACTGCGTGTGACGTGTTATACATCTTTTTTTGGGCTGACACCAAAGTATGAGGATTTTTTTTTTTTTTTTTGGGCTGACATATTAAATTTTATCACGATATACCTTTTTTTGGGCTGACACTGAATCATAAAGAAAAATTTTATTTTAGTATTACCCCTGCGCTTTTTTGGGATGAATTTTGGGCCAACTTCACATACATAAACCTATCTTCCGATCTACTATCTTTAAATGACGCTGAAATACTTGATAAGGAGCAAAATCTCAATAAAAGGCTAGTTTTGGAAAGCTTTTATATCAAGAAACATTAAAATTCATCTCAAAATTTATTAAATGCCAAGAAGTTTCCAAATTTTTATTAAATTATTAGGATAGCAAATTAGAAATATAAAAGCTTAAATTATATACCCTAGTTAATTTAGGGAAATATTCAATATCATAACATTGTATAAATTGTACCCTTTAAAATGGCGGAGTATACCGCTGAAACGTCGACGGTTGTTAAACAACTGGATTAATAGTATTTGCTTATTTATAATCCAGAGAAAATATGTTAATAAATTATTCTGCACAACAAAATAAATTAAAATAATAAGCGTTGCGCGATATTCTCATTGAACTAAATCTTCCCACACTCTTTTCTTAACGCTTTTTGATACCACGTTTGTTAAGCTGCTTGTTATTGAAATTCTTTCTAACAATTTTTCTAAAGTTGTACATTTTGAGTTTGAATATACATACTTTAAACAATCTCTTTAACTAAACCCTATACTACCTTAGGCTGAACAATATAGTGCTGATATGTTTATTTTTTATAGTATCACTAAGCTTTACTTAGGCGTTGCCCATAATGCTAGTAATACCTTGCGCAGTGACATTATGTTTGCGATAGGAAATATAGGAAGTGTTCTCAATCATTTAGGGTACTCGTGTTAACGTTTTTTTAAAAGGTTTAAATCATTGGAATGCTCTTTCAACAAGTCCGTCACACAATCTGGGGTTCATTCAGCAAGTAGCTTGTTAAGTGCATTTGCTAAGGAATTAAAGTAGTTCTTCATTTTTCGTTTTTCTTTGAGCTGCTTTGATATAAACGAATCCAGTGGATAAGCATTGCCTTTCTTAAGAGCATTTGAATATAGAGTATTATTGCTGTTTAACGGTAGTATCAAGACTTAGATGTACCAAAAAAGGTAGTTTGAATCTGACCAACTAAAGTTCTCCAAAAAGCACTCACAATTTCTAGATTACACTGCTTTGGCTACAAGATTTAATGTTTGCCCGACTTGAGGTTGCAGTAAAAAACATGCAGCGGCCGAATTCTTAACGGCAGCTACAATTTTTGGGTACTTCTTTGATATAAAAAACAACATTAAAAAAAATAAGTACAATTCAACTCAATTTAGTACAATATCATTTCAATTTTTAGTACAATTCCAAAAATGCATTTTCCATCACTGGTTCGAACTCATAATTCGGATACATTGAAACACGACTACTTGGAAAAAAGTGTCCATTCTCTTCGGTACAATGCACAGTTTTCTGCAATCTGCGTTCCGTGCGCTTTTCACACAGCGGTAATTTAATTAGATAGTTACGCTAATCAAATAAAAGCCTTGTGCTAGGATTAACACTCTTTTAAAATATGTAAAACTATTAAATTTGCTACAAAAAAATAATTTTCAAATTTTACTTACAGAAATAATTTCAACATGAATAAACATGGGCGTCATTTGCATCACAATTTTTTTTTTTATTGTTTAAATTTACCTGTAGATTATTTGTCACCATTTGCACGGACAATTATTGCACAAAAAAGTCAAATATAATATTAAAACAAATTACCACTATTGTTAATTATTAAATATGCGTATTCACATAAATTCACACGATACCAATGCACACACCACACAATCAAAATCACTACTAAAATGACATTTCAATAAAACAAAACCGATTTAATATTGAAAAAAGGCCGGTTTTACGTAACACCAATATTTTATACTAGAGGATATTTCATGTAAAATCCGTATATATTTTTAATGGTTTGTGTATCGGGTGATTAATCAAAAGTCATATTTTACATGAAATAGCCTTAAATTTATGTATTAATGACTTAAAGGGTGATAATTTTTTTTTTTTTTTTTTTTTTTTAAAGCAAAAATTGATTGTACAAATCGGACAAATTTAGGCTTCAATAAACCGACGATTTTCACATTTTACATGTCGTATATACGAGTACCATATGTACGTATGTACAGCTAATCTTTGTTAAAATTCAATCAAATTGAAATTGAGTATGAAAATTGCAAATATCCAAAAAAAAAACGAATTTTATGTTCTATATAAGAAGAATGTAAGGCTATTCCGGACTCGGTATGGTGTGAGGTGTGAGCAGAAAAATGCTTTTCGAATAACAATAGTTGATGGATTGCTATAAGGCGAGGCTCGATCAAACTGAATACATTTCAAACCTGAATTTCAAAGATGCCTTTTTTCAAATCGAAAGATAAGATTGCGTTCGCCATCCCAGGACGACCGCTGTATTCTCTCCCTGGCGTGCAACCTGCTAATTGTTAAATTGAGCAATGTTCCTAGGGTCGGCTTGAGTTTTTCAAACGGCAATCTCACAAAGAATCTTTCGTTGACGGTATTAGCAACAAAATAGACTTCACTTTCCTCTTCTTTATTTGCCTATTTGGATGGCTCTGGAATCGTCTCCAATTGCTAAAAAGCCTCTCAACTTTTTGTTAATATTGAAATCAGCTGAATATTTTGATATTGTAGACAATGAAGAGCAGTGGTTCGAATATCACCTTGGCGTCCAACCAAACCGATCCAAATTAGGTCTATTGCACGATAATTTGACCTTTATTATTTGGAAATTTGTCTTAGCCTAAAATTTGCAAAATTACATCCGACCCCAATAAAATGTGTATTGTGTTTTTTTTTGTTTCGGGATCTACTAATTCAATAGACTTAAGTCGTTTTGGTGTGGTGTTGGTGGTGGAAGTGCAACAGTTACTTCGACGTGAAATTCTGAGTTGTAGTTGTTTAGGCTGGTCATTTCGATATATCAGATACTGAAATACGTCGTTCAGGTTTGGCAATTTTAAGTGATTCATACAGGCTTCCAAGATAAACAAGAGTTGAGATCCTGTATACAACAGCACGGCCGTTGGTAGCATTGATTGTACTAATAAATTTGTCTTTAGATTTCCTTGTTAACACGTCAGATGCCTGGTGCGGTTAACCTAGACTCTGTTGGATTGAAGTGTTACAATGTATGATGCTTCTTTATACATATTTGACACCATCTTTTTGATGTATATTGGTATACTGAGCGAGTGTCCAAGAGGGAATTAAAGCAACGCTTTGACTCCTTACTAACGTTTCTCCGCTAGTCAATCGATTTATTCGCGAACTTTTTAAACTGATACAATAAATGATCGTAAGAATCGCAAACATCCCAATTCGTCAAAAAGTACGATTGAACATGTTTGAAGGCTAAAATCATGGAAAAAGCAATCTTGCAGATCAGTCGATATTAGTTTTTACACCAAAAACGAATGAATTTATAATTGGCGCAGTTGTGCGGTTTAGTGAAATTATATAAAGTGCAAAGACAAAGTGAATAAAAACAGTGTAATAAGTGAATCCGTCGTAAGTATTTTTTTTTTCTGTGACATCTCTAGCTGAAAGGAAACTGCGAAGAGGATTTGAGGTTCCGCCATATTTCACAAATAAAATCAACCGAACCAGCACACGACAGCATATTATCGAACTCAATCAGGTAACACATTTCATCCATAAATTATTTTTTTTTGTGTTATTTGTTTACCGATTTTGGCAAACTTATCCACTACAAGATAGAGATAAAACTGCCGATCTGTGCACTATAAGATAGACACAGTAAATAAAAACAAGAGGATTTTTTCTCTATCTCGCACAAAAATTTCAAATTTCATTTCAATCCGGATTACGAATTAGATTTTTTTTTTTGCAACTCTTTATGGGGAAAAACTTAAACGAGTTTGCTAATCGTAACATTGATACGGAGGAAAATATTGTAGACGAAAACCAGTCAACAATTAAATTTAATTGCTGTAAACTGACAAAGTTAAGTCAGAAACAAATAGAGCATGACCAGGTATTAACGTACCTCAATAATAAAATTGTGGAACCTGCTCCTATTGAACAAATCAAGGAAAACCGCACAACTTTAGATTTGTTCAGGATCCCTGATCCAATAAAATCAATTCCATCGTTTGATGGAAATAGAAAACAGATTTCATCCTGGCTAAAAATATCCGAGGTTACCATAAACCTTTTATTACCTCTAGTTACGGAACAACAATTTCAGGTGTATAGCCAAGCTATTGTAAATAAAATAGAAGGAAAAGCTAAAGACATTTTATGTCTTGCTGGTAGTCCCGAAAGTTTCCAAGAAGTAAAAGGAATTCTGTTAAAAGGTTTTAGGGGATAAACAATAACTCTCCTTCTATAAGTCCCAATTATGGACCAAAAACAAAAGAAATCTTATTAAATATTAAGTCACTAGCTAGATAAAATCAGCTGTATAGCGGATGGTGGCAGGCAATTTGCGCTTTCATCGAAAAGGATGCGCTTGTCGCCTTCTTATCCGGGTCATCGCGGTTCATTTTAAGAGTAAGGAAATTATTAAAAATGAAATTTGAATTAAAATATGTAAACAGAAAATTATAAATATGATTTTTGGCGATATGGCTCTTTTTTTATGTAGGAGCCAAGCCTAATAAAAAAAAAAAAATAAAAAAATCGGTTGTTTGAACGTGGATCGAAACTTGAATTTATAATTCTCTTGTCAATTAATTTGTCATCAACTCAGGTATCAGCATAAATTTAGCTGATAACAATGTAATCATAATTAAGTATCCAACACGTACTTTAAAACACAAATCAAAATTTTTCACTAAACTAAACACCACTAATGTGTAAAATATTAAAAAGCATAAATTAATGTTGATTACATCAACATGAACATAACTAAAACATTTATTAATTTAATTTTTTACTAATTGTAATTCATCTAACAAAAAAAAAAAAAAATAAAAATCTAATACAAAACTACTAAATGTGTAGTATCAAAATATTTTATCAACATGCTATATCATAGAGCAAGGCGCAGCTCTGCCCAAAGTATGTACAGCAGCGGGCGTAATTTTTTTTTTTTACACTTATCCGCCACCACCGTAGATGGTACCCAAAATATTTTAACCTGCAACATATGTTGTGCTTGTGTATAGTTCAGAATAAAAATGTTGCTCAATTTAATTGAAGGTGAATTGAAAGTAATTTTTGGCGAAACCTGTTGTAACAAATATTTGTTTCTATATTTGAAAAACGTTTATTCAAAGCACACGAATTAACTGGTAGACAAAATATTATCAAAATTGTGAGAATTATATACAAGAATAAATTAGTATAAGTTGCTCAATTTGTATTTAAAACTTCAAAACTCGTTCAGAATTGTTTGAACTAAAGTTGTGTTCGTTTCGTAATTTCGGGTGAGTATAAGGGATAAGGGATCAAAATATTTCTCAATTGTTAAGAGGTGTGTTTTGTTTTGGAAGCTTACGAAAAATTGCTCAATATTTAGTAAGCGTTTTAAAATGCTACTATTAAGAGCCAGCAAATTTAGTTTACTTAAAATTTATTAAGGATCATATAAACTAAAATTTCGTTGAGCTTGCGGAATTATGATGAAAAGTGAAATTGGGGGGGGGGGGGGTTTATTAACAGGGAAAAAACGTGTACCTCTTATTGTAAAATTGGAGGAGATAGATCAGTTACAATATTGATATTTTAAGTTAAGGCCAACAAAGAAGTGAATTCCAATTATTTGATACATAAAGATCAAAATCATCAGAAGTAGTTGACACAAGACAGAGAAATATTTAGTAAAATTGCAATAAGTTCCACAGTCATCAAAATTTGATATGCTATTGAATTAACTTAAGAATGGTTATTTAAAACAATTTAACAAAATATATAAATTTTAAATAATATGTTCCACAAATAAGGAACTGACATTTTAAAAGTAAATTATAAATAAGTTCCACAGTTAAAAATGTCAAACGTAAAATTAAGAGTTATAAATTTAGGAGAGTGCTTCACTGTCTATAAATAGAACTAACGTTTGAACTTGGTGTCAATGTGGTATAGAATTTACTAATGTGGAACCTATTTTATTGATATAACATAGTACAATGATTTAACTATTTATATGTTATGATTTATATTTTGTGGAACATATGTTAAAAAGTTTTCTGATTGAACTCAATAATTTCGTAAATTATGAGACTCAAATAATTTTCGCTCGCCGACGTCAACTTGAACATCTCTATACAAAACATAACTCTTATATTTTTCATTTTTTTTTTTTTTTTTTGTATTTAATTTCTAATAAATTTAATAAATTTTCTGACAAGACGAACATTTTTTTTTTAGCAATTTATTTAGTTTTTTCCAAGTTTTATTATTTTCTTGTTTTATATATTGTATAATATGTGTAAGTGTGTGTGTGTAGTGGCTGGAAAAAAAATATTAATAAAATGTTGCGCTGGGTTGGAAAATAGAAACAGAAAAAATTATTTACAAGAACATTTTAGTTTTCGTGTTTAGTTTTTATTTTTCGTTCTTTTAATTCTTGAAAGTTGCTAAATAGATGTCGAGAATATCTATATGTAATGGAACAAACATGGTACTATTGTAACATCTGCGTGAAATAAATGTTTTGTAATGTTTGTTGAAATAATATCTTAAGATTTCTCTAATACGTAAAAAATGTGAATCGTGCATAGCACCTTTTGGATATCAATTAAAACGAATTATTTAAGTTTCTTGTGGTAGAACGTGTTTAATTATTATTTATTATGGGGTTGTGGTAATGCAATTTATCAAATAAAGTTTTAATTAATTTAATCTAACATACATACAAAGTATTTTTGCAAATAAATGTTTCATTATAACTTACAAAGTGTTCGTCAATTTTTCTTATTTGGATCTGATACAATTTGCGGATACCTGAAAGAAATTTTAACTTTTAATAATAAAATGAAGAACTTGGATATAATATAGATCCTTAAAACTTTTTGTTTAATTGTCTAAATTCATTGTAAAGCAAGCGCACATGATCTTTCGATCGATTATTTTTGTGGTTTAAAATTGTTAAGATACGCGCTGTTTCGTTTCAAAAAACGGAAAAAGTAGAAGCAACCAAGGGGACCAAAAAGAACCAAAATGACGGCACTTAATTGTTCGCTTTTTGATGTGGCGACTCTGATCCAACTGAATAAAAACAATTGTACAATAATCACCATTCTCTCGATAAACTAGTTTAACAAAGCGAAATATTGAACTTAAAATTAGCACGCACAGCTACTTTTTGGAATGAGCATTTGAATAAAATACGAATATGATGAAAAAATGCTTTGGTTATTACAATCTCTCAAATTTGGCAGTTCTGCCACAATAAAGTATGCGAGAAAAAACTCGACGAGAGGTTGGTCATCAGTTCGAGATAAGCGCATAATGAAATAAGGACCATAAAAATCAAAATCGCTGGTCATAAAGAATTTGACTGGATACTTTTGTAGGGATATCCCACAATTTACTGATAAAGCTTAAGCCTTAATGAACAAGAGCTTTAAAAATTAATTTGTCAAATAGACGAAAGTACGATAAAATGCTTGGAGAAAGTCTACATTTTCTAGAAAAGAAGCGATCCTCGATTTCATAAAAATTGACTGCTGTTTTATTTTTTTGTCAAAGATATTTAATAAATGTTAAAACAAACTACGGCAACCAAATTATCATATAATTACGGAAAATGCATAATAACCGATAATATATTATTTCATAAATTTAGCCTAATAGACAGTATTTAACATAAAGTAAACAGTAGTTCAAAAAAGCGAAAATTTAAATATTTTTTAAAACTTCGGATTAATCAAACATTTCTGCGTTTGAATCTTCCCCGAGTTTCATTCGAAGATCCTTAGTGTAATGTCGTACGTAAAACGTAAAAAAATAAAACCTGGATTTATGGACTAGCGGATTATACTACGACTGAAATGAAGCATATTAACCGATTTTGCGTCTAACTCGGTTTCTAAAATTTAATATTTCAAAAAACGACGAATTAACTGAACATTTGTTTCATGAAAGTTTTAATGTTATTTACTAATAATGCAAGCTTTGATTAAGAGGACTAACTACCTACTAAATCGTACAGACTTAAATAATAATGCATATTAGTTGATGACTTATAATTTCATAAATATTGTGTATAAGACAGTTCTTAACCTAAAACGGGCCGGAATAGCTCGAAAAAGCCAAATTTTATTTTTTATAGCCTAAATCTTTAATAAATATTCAACAACTTGTTAACAAAAAAAATGGATATTGACCGATGAAAAAACATCGCTCGCCAGCCAATTTTTAATGAACCGTTTAAAATGAACCGTAATGGCTTAAAACCGTACATAAAATTCAGATTAACCGAATAATTTTTTGTTTGTGTTATAATTCAATCAAGATTCTTCCGCAGACCATTAATAAAATGTTACTAACCATTTTAAACAATTAAAAATTAGCTTTAGTGGATATTGTAAGAAAAAATTAAAAATTCGTATTAACCGTTTCATTTTTATAAATTTACCTGTAATAACTCTAAAATGGTAAAAATTACATTTCTATAAAAAGTACGGATTAATCGAACATTTGTGTTCATGGACCTATTCGATTTTCGTCCAAAAGCTTGATTAACTACTGCTGCTTGCATTATTGCATGTTGCTCAGCAAAGTTCGAAAACTTTCACGAGCAATGAGAAAGATCATAAAGTAAAGACAAAGGGTGTCACATCAACTGAACGACAAATGGAAAATCGACAAATTATCAGTAAAATGTTGCTTCAACGCTACGAAAAGTGCATTTATTTTGAGAATTCACAGCGCAGAAAATCAAGGGTTGATCCAGTTCAATCACCAACATCGACCACAAGAGCAAGTTACTTCGAAGGAAGGTAATGTTCTACGATTGGTAGGATCAGGTTGGTGTGGTGTATTATGAATTTCTCAAAACAAGTGAAACCGTTAATTCTAATATGGCAAATTAGTCTTGCTTCGGAAGTATTAACCCACCAGTCGTATTTATCTTGCTCTAGCAGATTACACCTTATTTCGATCGATGACACACCCAATTTCCGAGCAGCACCTCAAAACATATAGAGAAGTGGAAAATTGGGTCTCTGAATGGTCTCCATCTATGTCCGATGGGCATAGGTCCAATGGACTCTATCTATCTCTCTATGTCCGATGGACATTATTTTGAATAAAGTATTTTTAATGTTTCTCTATTCATGAAAGTACGAAAAATGCCTGGAGACAGTGTACCTTCAGAATTATCGATCCTACTATCCCAAACTATATTTTTAAAAAATCGTTAGAGCCGATCATTTAAAATTTCGTAAAAATGGCTTGCTATTTTGTGTTTTTGTCAAATACATTTAATAAATAGTTACCTGAAAATGCAGGAAGTTTCGGAAAACTTCGGATTAATCGAACATTTCTGTGTTTAACTCTCTTCAAATTTAATTTAAAGACTTTTAATGTAATGCCATAGACGTATATAAATAAAACATGGATTAATGGACTTAACAAAAACGACGAATTATCTGAACATTGCTTTTTATCAATGTTCTGAATTTAAAAACTTTCATTAAGTGAACTAACTACGTACAAGAAGAATTGCACAGACTAAAATTTAATATTTTATTTTTAAAGATCGATAATTCAATGTCTTAACAGTTAGTAAATAACTAATAAGACTGAAACACCTTTCAACAAGAAAAATGCATATTAACCGATGATTTTTTATTTTATAAACACCGCTCGCCAACCAAATTTTAATCGAAGATGTAGAGTGATGGCTCAAACCATGCACAACTTAATATTTCCAAAAATTCGGATTATCCGAACTTTTTTGTTTTTGTTATTTTTCAGCCAAGTTTCTTCCACAGACCATTAATACAATGGCATTAACCATTTTAAACAATTAAAAGTTAGCTTTAGTGGAAATTGTAAAAATAATGTAAAAATGTAAAAAATTCGTATTAACCGATAATTTAGCATTTCTCAAAAACTTCTCATTTGTTAGTTTTTTTTATAAATTTACCTGTAATAACTCTAAAATTACAAAAATTACATTTCTACAAAAAGTACGGATTAAGCAAACTTTTATGATTTCCTAATTTTATCGTATAGTATGATATATCCTGTCCAAAACCAGTATAATAGGGTCTTTTTGGTGACTAATACGTATCCAAATACTATTGCAGCAAACTAAAATCTCAAACCTTCCAAACCAAAAACCATAAATTTATGTTCTTTTATATTGGTACCTTTTGTACAAAAAATATATACGTACTTTAAAATAAACCAAAATCTGAATATGTTATTATAATAATTTATCTAAAAGTTTTCTAAATTTATTTAATTTTTCTTTTTTTTGTTTTAAAATTAACTTGAAATGAAAACAAAAAAAATATATTGTGGTTTGTAATAAATTCAAATAACTACACTAAAAAGAATCATTTATTTAATCTTTATATATATATGTGTATATATGTACAGAGTTACAGTAGATACTTTGGAGAAAATTCGAAAATGAAAGATTCGAAAAAATAAAATACTCTATACGTTTTAATTTAACCATAAAGATCATTAGTATTTTCAATACTTTATAGTTTGAGCATATTTCGGTTTACTTTTCTCTCTAACCAATAATCCTTCTGTAATGTGTATTTCGATATAATTTATATATACATAGGTAAGTAACTTTGTTCGAAATATTATATTATAAATAACGGTAGTTGATAAGCTTTTAGTATATAGTATACTGGTGTGGTTAAAGTTCAATCACGTTTTTTTTTTATGATACCTATACAGAATAGGATTTGGCCATTGTCTTCTTCTTTCTTCAAATATAATATTTTATTAAAAATAAAAAAAACAGAGATTGTGGTTTCAAAATCCGCAAAAAAAATTAATTTATTGAATGATAATATCTACAAAGCTATTATTGTGTTACATAAATCACTTGCGCCATATAAATGGATTTGTGTTTCACTATAGAGACATTTTGTGACCAATATACTTTGTTGCTATATAAACATTATATCGTGTTGTATCTACAAAACATAATGTTGTTAGTATTCTGTTGTTCATTTTCGTGTTATCTCTTCCATCTTTTTTTTGTATTTTATGCTGTGATAATTAAATGTCAAAATAACGTAAGGAATCATTGTTGTTTATTGTCCACTAAGGAATACTTACTACATACTGCCACCTCTTGTTATTTTTTTGTCTTCGACTTTTTTGCTGCTAGTATTTTTCGTTTTTACGTTTGTTATTGGCAATAAATTTTCCCTATTCAAATTGATTAAAACCGTATATGTGCTACTGTCACGTAATTAGCATATATAGATAGTACATAAATAAATGGTGGAGGTGAATTCTCTATTCGAGATATAGAATCGATAATAATGTCAAAAATGAAAAGTAGTAAACAATTTTATTATGAATTGGCTTGAGATCTCTAATTTATGCTAAGGAGTTCGTGTCTTTTGCAGAGAATTTAGTGTCAGTATCAGATTTTTAAGATATCTCGAAAGTTTTACGAACTAAAATGACGTCATATATGGCTTTAAATTATATTTTACAGTGTTAATTATTTTAAACTTTCACGTTGTGTCGAGATCAAAAATATTTTCATCTCAAAGGTTAAAAGCACACACGCTTACTGTAAGCTTAATCAAAGCTTTTCATAATTTTTAAAAGTAAAAGTTTCTTGAAGATATTATATGTTGTTAAAACAATTTAATAAGTAAAAGCTTATAAAATGTAAAGCTTTTATATTGTTCATAAATTATTACATCAGAAAGTAGTGTATTACTACACAACAGATTTATTCTTACCTAGAGCTTTTAATACATTAAAATTAAAAATTTAACAAATATCATTTTACTTAATACTCAGGTTTGATAGGTTTGAAAGTGAATCAAAGTTAAATAAATTTTAAAAGTAAAAAAATTATTTGTAATGAAAGTTTAAAAATTAGTAAGTGTATTTAAGCTTTAAATTTAGTTTAGTGAAACTCAAAATCTTTGAAAATGTTAAATTAATAAGTTAGGTAAAGGTGACGAATTAAGTTAAATTGTGAGATTTGAAAACTATGGAAGTGTTCCAAAACGATTATTATTAAGGGTGAAAGCTTTCTCTATTGAACGAGCTTTTATTAATTCATTTTAAGTATTTAAAATAAGAAATTTTTATCGACTATGCAGTTACCACAATTTAATCTCCGCTTTAAATCTGTGACATAATCCAATGAGAAAAGTTCTACAACTTAAGAATTTTGCCGTGCCTCGTATTGGAGCTTTTCCTAAGAACTAGCAAACAGTGCATCGAAAAAAGTTCGTGCGGCTTCACAATATATTTTACAATGTTAAATTAAAAGCTCACATCCCTATTTTAAAATTTCACGTTAAGTACACACGTTTAATGAACCTTGCAAAAGGCTTTAAAAATTGGGAATCAAAAGCTTTTTACAGGTTTTAAGAGTACAACTTTTTAAGATAGTATATGTTGTTAAAATAATTATTTTGAATTGAAAATATAAAAGCTTAAAGCCAATAAATGTAAACCTTTTAAATTGCTCATACAGTGCTGTAATACTATACAATAAATACTTAATTTTCCGCTGAGCTTTTAATGCACCAAATTTAAAAAATGTATAACTGTAAAAAATAATTAAAATTATTTAAAGTTTTTAAATTAATAATCTTTGAACATAGTTAATTGTAGTAAAAAGTTTTGAAAAATAATAAACAATATGCTACTGAAAGCTTTAGGCTGAGCTTTAATAGATTTGAAAATGGGACCGTGTTGAGTAAATTTTAAAAATAAAAGATGTAAGCTCTCAATAGTTTAGTGAAATTTAAACTCTTTCAAAATATCAAACCAATAAATTAAATAGAGCTGGCGGATTAAGTTAAAGTGTGCGAAACTATTGAAGTGTTCCAAAGCGATTTTTTTAAAAATGAAAGCTTTCTCCATGTAAAAATTGGTTCAAATAAATTTAAGTATTTAAAATACAAAAGCTTTAGTCGGCTTGATTCAGTTAGCAATATTGAACCACACTTTAAATATGTGACGTTAACCAAAAGGAAAATCTGGAGGAGTAAATCGATCTAAATTGATGTATTTGTATGGGTTTGAATTATATTTTACAGTGTTAAATTAAAAGCTCACATCATTATTTTAAAATTGTACGCTAATTATCTAAATCAAAAATGTTTTCGTCTCAAACCGGAAAAAGCACAAGCGTTTTATGAAACAACCCAAAGCTTCTTACTATCTTTTATATTAAAAACTTCTTGAAGAGTAGGTTAAATATATAAAGCGTGAAGCGAATAAATTAAATATATTTAAACTGTTCATAAATTTTAGTTCCTAAAGTGATGTAACACACAAAATATACTTTAAGATCCACTGGGCTTTTAATGCACAAAAATTTAAAAAAATGTATAACTGTAAAATATATCTAAAATTATTTGAAAGCTCTAAATTTTCAGCATACAAGAGTTTCGTGAAATTTAAAATCTTTCAATATATCAAACCAATGAGTTAAGTAAAGCTGACGGATTAAGTTAAATGAAAGCGTTCCAAAGCGATATTTTTGAAATAAAAGCTGCCTCTATTGAAAAAAAGTTGATCAAATCAATTAAAATATTCAAAATAAAAACATCGTTAAATGCTCATATACTATTTTGAAATTCCATGTTAAATATGGGGAGAGAGATGATGAGTGGTTTCATCTCAAAGTTCAAAAGCATACAAGTTTAATGAAACCTTGCAATCGACTTCAAAAATTGGGAATCCAAAGCTTTTTATAATTTTTAAGAGTAAAAGCTTCTAAAAGATGTTACATGTTATTAAAATAATTTAATTTGTAAAATATATCTTAAATTGTTCATAATGTACTGTAATACTATACAATAAATACATAAAGCTTTATTGAGCTTTTACTACAATAAAATTAAAAAGTGTATAAAGCTTTTCAATTAATAATCTTTGAACGTAGTTAGTCATAATGAAAGCTTTGAAAATTTGTTTTTGGATGTGCTTGCTGTAGCCAGCTTTTTTAGTTCTGAAAATAAATCACAGTTGAGTAAAAAGACATAAATTTTTAAAAAATTTAGAGAAAAATATTTGCAATAAAACTTGGCCGTAATGAATTTCAAAATCTTTCAAAATATCAAACCAATAAGTTTAGTTAAATTGTGCGATTCGAAAACTATGGAAGAGTTATAAAGCTCAGAGAGATTTTAATAAAGATTGAGGACTACATTGTTAAGTGACAAGTTTAAAAATATTTCCGTCTCAAAATTTAAAAGCAGCTTTTTCTTAAGTTCTAAAATTAAGTCGTCAAAGCAATCGACTTCAAAAATTGAGAATGCGAAACTTTTAATAATTTTTAACAGTGAGCCTATTTTAAAAGTTTTCAAAATTTAAAAATTCAAAATTAAATTTATGTATATCGTAATGCTTTATGTACATATTTTGAATAATATTCGCAAGCCACAGAGCTTTTAGAACCACAAATATTCTCTTCTCTATTTAATTGTGTTGAGCATTATTGTTCTACGAATTTTAGTTTTGAAATGAACATTTAATGGAGTAAATTCATTTGAACATTTTGCCACGCTGTAGTAATTCATTACGGTTCATGCGCAAATAAGGGGAAATAATTTAATCACTTGTCATGAAATGAAAACGAAATCATTTCATATACCAAAGATATAAAGCATTTTACCAAATCCATATACTCGTATCAACACAGATTTTCAGTTTTGTGTTGAAGACATATTTATGTTTTCAGTTATCGGAAACTGAACCGATTTTTTTTTTTTATCAATTCCCAATTATTTAATATTTACAACGAGTTGAATAAAATTGTGGCGCCCAACATGGGGAAGCAGGTCCATTTAAACTAAATTATACAACAACAATAAAACACAACTATAAATAACTGTATACAATATAAAACCAGTGAAGAATGGAAATGATTCCATACAGACAGGACGAGAAAAAAAAAAGATAAACCAGAAGACGGCAATGGAATAATAACGAATAAAAAAAGAATACCAATGAAAATTTTATTTGCACTTAAATTAACAAAAATGTTTTCCTGAATCATACATACATATGTATATATAAATATACATAATAACGTTATTGTATTATTTATTCAACTTTCAAGTTTTTTTTTCCAGTACTGAATATTATCCTGAATATATGTACTGTGCACACCATCATATTATAACCCTTTTTTGCATGATAATCGAATTTTCTTTTTTGTTAATAACAAATTTTAAATTATTTCATATAGAGTACGGCAAGGGTTTTGCAAAAGAGTCAAACATTAAAGCAAAACACAACAATAGTATATGGACCAAACAGAAAAGGGATATAAGCAGAAGATTATCATAAGGCTAAGGAAATAATTTTTTGTATACATTTATGTACAGTGTGTGTTATGCAACCGAGAGTAATGGATATAAAAATATTTTTGCCATATGCATAATGTATGGAATATGTCTGATCTTTTCCGGGTTGTCTTATTTTCGGGCGGAATATTCCTTTTGTGAAAATTAAAAAAAAGCTGCTTACATATTATCTAATAGAGTTATTTTCTTTTTTTTTTGCAGATTTTACCGTAGTGGTTTTTCCGTATGGCGTTATTTAAATTTGTGCTAAAGTTTCCAGGAAATTAAATTTGCTTATTTTCAGTGTGGTAGATGCATAGTTGAAATAAATTATTAAATTCTCGTTTGAAAAGCTGAATTCGTGGAAAGTATTATTTGTATTTAAGCTAAAGGAGAATCCGATGGTAATTATGTTAGAACAATAAAAACATTACGCGAGCTTTTACTGAAAACTTTAAAATAATCATTTAACCGTAAATTTACAATTTCCAATAATAGTTTAAAGGTTTCAAAAAATAGATTTACTTTAGTATTGGAAAACTTTTAGAAGATTTTAAAGCTTTCTGTTATTTTAGAGCTTTTACTATTGATTTTTTTAACACAATGGTGTCTGTGGTTAAAACCAACTTTTCAAGTTAAAATTTATTAAATGGAAAGTTAATGAGAGACTGATCAGAACAAACGTTTAGCTTCCTCATTCATACAATAATTCGAAAGCTTCTATTTTAAACTATAGAGTAACCCAATTATATTTCAAAACAAATTAAGCTTCATCCCCGAGTTTTTGATTTTATTTAACACACTTTTATATTAAAATTCAAAAGCTTCCCACCTTTAAATTTTAATACAAAAACAATTTTATGAAATTCGGTTGAAACAGCTTCAGATAAATATGTCACCAGAGTATTGGTTATCGAACATCATCAATTGCCGTAAAGAAGCCTTTGGAGTATTTAATAGAAAAATGTTGCTTGTGACTTTTGGCCTGAATAGGTTGGCATGAAATATTCATCCCGATAAGGCTTTTTTTAAATATGTAACTCGGCTGAAACCTAAACAAATATTGATTTGACCCAAAAAAATTATTCTAAATACTAAACAGAACGATAATTATCCCGAAAAAAATTTGTAGAGAAAATGATTGAGATTTTACCGCATTTTATATTTTTAAATAAACAGTAAGAGGCCAATGTATCCTGCTTCGATTTCAGGAAGATGTTTCTCTAAAGTGGCTATGCTACTCAACTGTTTAACCCTTATACAATTTAAAACTCGAGCCTCATTGAGAAATCAAATTATTTAGGGAAAAAAATTAACCACAACGTCTTAAATAATACTTACAATGAAATACAATGAAATTTACTGTCCCGATTTCAGAGATGTTTCTGGAGGACATCTGTGAGATCGAAGCAAGACAATTTCTTTTAAAAAAGCCTTTTCGGGATAATCGGGAGCCTTTCGGGATTTCGGGATCAACTTAATCCCACATATTGAGATTCCATATCCCATCCTAGTGTTGAGAGCCGAAAACACACGTGTTTTTATTCTTTATCCTTTACACGAAATATTCATCCCGAAAAGGTTTTTTTTAAATACGTAATTAGGCTATAACTTAAAGAAATTTTCATTCCATCAAAAAAAATAAAAATATTCAAAACACTAAACAAAACGGTATTCATCCCAAAAAAAAACTTGTAAAGAAAATGTATAAGATTTCACCTCCGCACTTTATATTCGTAATGAATAAACACTTAAAACTCAAAGCTGTCTCCCTGGAGTGGCTTATGCTGCTCATCTGTTTGACTCTTAGACAATTTAAAACTCGAGCCTCAATAAGAAATTATGGCGTTACGGATGGAAATTATCCACAACGTCTTGAGTAATACTTATATTGAAACAACGCGTTATTCGAAATTTCGTGAGCAGGAATGAAAATTTCCTTAGACTTTAGCCGAGACACATATTTTGAAAAAAAAGCCTTTTCTTAATAAAACTGTGCTTTTCAAGAAAGTCAGGCTTTATTGAGCTAATCTGACGTATTAAGCGATAAATAAAAATTGCAATGGTATTGAAAGACAAAAATCTAATTCTAATCTTGGGAGCAGTAAAGACAAGTTTTCCTATTAAGTTAGCTTTACTAAGTTGGAAGTGTAAAGAAATTTTTGGGATGCTTGAAGTTATAATAAAAAACGTCTGAGAAGCTAGTATAAAATATTCATCCCGAAAAGGCTTGTTTTTAATACATATTTCGCCTAAAACTTTAAGAAATTGTCATTCAATGTAGAAAAAATATTTGAAACACTAAACAAAACGATAATCATACCGAAAAAAAATTGTAGGGAAAATGATTGAGATTTGACCGCATTTTATATTTATAATGAATAAACACTAAGAGGTTAATTCTTAATTTCTATAAGTCTTGCTCCGATTACAGAGAAATGTCTCCTTGAAATAGCATATGCTACTCACCTGTTTAACCATTAAACAATTTTAAATCGAGCCTCATTAAAAAATCACGGGGTTAGAGGTCGAAATTAACCATAACGTCTTAAAAAATACTTACGACGAAACATGGCTGGATGAAATGAATTTTTTTTTTAATTTTAGCCCAGACACATATTTTGTGGAAAAAAAGCCTTTTCGGGAAATTACGTTCTCATATCGCTAATAAAACTATACTTTTCACTTTTTAAATAAATATTTTACACTAAGCTTGTAAAATCCATTTAAGATACTTACAAAAGCTTCCTCATTAAACGGTACCGCAGTCAAGAAAATCAAATTTTAGAACAAATGATGCTGTCAAATTTTTCATATGGAATGGAAAATGATCAATTTCAATGAACCTAAGTAATTCGATGTCTTGTTAGCTATAGGGCTTTGGTTCGGCTCTTGAGGTTAACCCTCCTAACCTCTTAACTTTTAGAGCCCCTAACGTTTTGTTTCAATTACCAACTGCAAGATCATTTCGAGATGGTTGTCCTTTTAAAACATTGTTAATAAATCCCATGACTAATAAATCCTTCTATCGTTGATTTGTTGCGTTCCCTCCTTTTAATCTCTACCTACCTGCGTTATTGAAGAGCCCTACACTCTTACCGGTCAAAATAAAGCCAAATGCTTAATAATGGTTATCAGAACTACTATTTGGTACCTTATTTCACTTTAGCTTATTCCATTTTGAAATATGCCTTCCTAAACGGATTCCAACTGAAAACTAATTAAAGATTTGTTCTAGTAAATTAGTAAACAATTTTTGGTCTAAAAGCCCAAACACCTTGATCACAAATTTCAATGACAATAGAAAATATTAAAGCTTTAAGCTATCGGGAAATTGCTAAAATAGTTGCTAATTAGAAATTATTAAGCCCGAAAGCTCGAAAAAAAATTAAGCTTTCAAATTTGAAAGTCCAAAATAATAAATTTGCTAAACTTGCGGCTATACTATACAAATTATTAAAAAATAAAAGCTTTTTTTACAAAATAGAATGTTTTGTTAAATCAGAAGTTTAAATAAAAATTCTAGAAACAAAAGCTCGGAGGATTTTGCGAAAACTACTTCATGTATCTGAATATTTTTTTGAGTTTCTAAAAGCTTTATTTGTAGATATATTTAAAATATGGTACGTGGTACCTTAATGCAACCACATGCCCAAAATAATCGATATTAACACAAAAGTAACACAAAAGATTGTATGTGTCGAGACAAGAAAATCTACACCAGAAACACAACTAATCCATTTACATTTAATTAATGATAGCAACACCTACAATATCAATCAGTTTACAAGCTAAATTATATCATCCTCTTCCCCCCACACAAAAACGAAGACATAAAACTTATTTACATTAGACCAACCGAACAAAATAAAAAAACAAATTTAATTATAATAAAATTCCATTTAATCCCATTTTTATGTACACCAAAATGGTACAATGTACGTACATCTCTATAAAATATGCGCGTACAACATCCATTTGCGTGAACAAATTTACTAAATTGGGATCATCAATTATTGTATTAACATTTTTCTGCAGAAATCGAAAAGAAAAACAAAAATCATCTCATACTTTGCACATAAAATTCTATCATCGCATATGTGCGAAAATGTGAGGGTCGGGGGCTTGTAAACGCACGAAATCCTTATCAAACTTTCAAATCACGTTTAATAATAAAGATCAACATCATCTCATATTTCCTTCAAAAAAGGTTAATAAAAACATAACATCAAATTATATTCTCGACGAGATGATGATGATGATGATGATGCTGATGCTGATGAAGAAAGAAGAAATCGAGCACGAATCTACGAAGAAAATGACTTCTCTCCTCAAGTACATTATATACCGAACAATTTTTTTTTTTTTTTTTGCCTTCATCATATGGTTATTATTTTACGGTTTAGGGTTCATAAAAGTGGCAAGATTTAATTTTTTATCAAAACCAAGTAAATAAAAAAAAAAGCACAAACTTCTTAAGCAGCTAAGACTACAATATATAAACGACATAAGAACATACACGAAAAAAAAAAAAAAAATCATCCAACGGATTTTTAAACACACGCTCGTCTCGTAGTCAATATAAAAATTGCATTTATCGTTTTAGTTTTTGTGTGTTCGGGTTGTGTACGAGTATCTTGTTGTGTGGATGAAAAATGGGTTTTCCTTCTTATCTACTATAATCTCTCTGTTATCGTTTTCTATATTATAATATACAAATGTATACGATAAAAAATGTTTAGATGCGATCCTTGATTCTATTTATTATTGGAATTGGTTTCTAATCAGGCACTTAGTATTCTAATCGTGTGTCGGTTCTTTCGTATAATATTGATTTGGAATTGGACACAATTTATCCAAACAACTTTATACGTAATATGTGTAATGATTTCCCAAATTTGTTTATCACCCCCCAAATTGATTATGTAGAGGTGCATGTAGACGACAACAACAACAAAAACAACGAAAATAATTTACTGAAATTGACATTTTTAAATTATTTTTGAAATTTTCTTCTGTTAAATATATGTACATAAATAACTCTTTTGTATTTTATGTCTGTGTTTTTCACATTTGGAAATTCAATTAAAAACTTTTTTTTGTGGTGGTAAATTCAATTTTAATGAATAATGTTAATGAACAGCGTTTATTATAATGTACATATGTATGTGCTTTAATAATAATAATAATTAGTATGTCGGTCAAAATGGAGGCAAACCATCAATTTAATTTACAGCTGCGCCTGTGGAAGTTCAAAACCAATCAAAATTAATTGCGTTGAAAATTTTAAACGAACACAGAATTAATATAAAAGCATTAAAGTGGAAGCTTTTAGTGATAATTTTAAAAACGTCAAAAGCTCTGTAACCTCTTAAGGTTTTATGAATCAAGTTAATCATGGTGTTCCCTAGAAACATTGAAGCAACACGTTCGCAACACTCAATAAAAGCTCTGTTTCATTTCCAACAATATTTGTCACCTTTAAGGTGCTGTTCAACTTAACCCCAAACCCATCCCAAGGTAACTTACAATTCAACCCTTAACTCAACCGTAAATCAACCGTAAACTCAACCCCCAACTCAACACGCTCAAAGCATCCCTAACTTAATCCTAACTCAACCCTCAACTTAACACCAAACTCAAAGCTCAACTAAAACAACTTAACGACTTTTTCAATTCAACCCTCAACACAAGTCCAATAAAATTCGCAAACTAACCGCTGACTCAACATCAAATCAACCTCAATACGACTCAAACGAACCCCAGCAACTAAGCCCTTAACTCAATGCCGAATTCAACTCTCAAATCGACATGGTGTGAAAAATTACATTCGTTCAAGAAGTCAACTCAAATTTACTCAAGCTAACTCCAACTCAATCCTCAGTTCAACCGCGAAATAAATCTCTAATTGAATAGCTCATTAAACCCTAACGCAACCGCAAATCAACCCCAACTTTACCCGCAAATCGACTCATTACTCAACAGGCGTTTATGTATAGAAATGAATCAACATGGATCGAAAACCACGTTATGGGACCAGAGCTATTGAAATGTGGCCAAAAATGATCGCAAATGTTGTTGATCAGAAAAAGGATGTCTGTCAATATCCTTATGGTATCTCAAGAACAGCTTGTCCGATTTGGGATTTTTTTTTTGCCAATTTGTTTCTATGTTCAAGGCGAAGAATTAAAATGCCTATGGAAGCTCTACATGAAGAAAGTCGGATACCTGCAATATGAATTGACCCAAAACCACGTGGTGATATTACCACGTTGCCCTATTTTTATTTATATGCTGATTTAAGGGTTGAGTTGAGTGTTGAGTTTGCGCTGTTGAATTGAGGGTTGAGTTTGGTTTTGAGTTGAAAATTGAGTTGGGTTCTATTTGCGGGTTAGGGTTTAGTGAGCAATGCAGCTAGGGATTTGTAGCTTTGAAAACATGTTATTTGCGAGTTGAGTTGGGCGTGAGCTTGAAGTTGATTTAAGGAGTGGGTTTCAGATCGAGCTAAGATTGAGTTGGGATTGAGTGAGTAGGGGTCAGCCGTTAAGTTAGGAATTTATTTGGGGTTATGTTGAAGGTTTAGTTGGAAGTTAGCTTGAGTCGCTTTGAGTTCAGTTGATGTAAGAACAAAATTTTTCGAGTCGGGTTGATTTGAGGATCGAGTTGGACGTTAAGTTGAGGGTTGAGTTGGGTGTAGAATTAGAGGTTGAGATGAGTTCATAGGCACATGCATTTCTCCGACTGTATTAGTTTAGGGGTTGAGTCGAGGGTTGAGTTGGCAGTTGGCTTTTGGTTGCGTGGGAGTTTAGTGAGGATTTCAGTTTAGGATTTATTTGGGGAGTGTTGAGGGTTGTGTTGAAAGTTAGCTGGAGTTCAATTCGTGTACGCAACTATCTTTTCGGACCATATTGATTTAAGAAATGAGTAGACCGTTAAGTTTGGGTTTGGGTCGACGGTTGATTGCGTTGCGATTGTTCAGTTAAGAATTGAAAGAGGGTTGAGATAACTTTCAGGATCGAAGTTCTGTTCTCCTCCTGAGGTTTCGCCCTTTATATTTTTTGCTTTTTCGAACCCATGTACCTTCAAAATAATGAGAAAAGTTTTCGCAAAAAAAAAAATGTTTGGGCATTTTTAAAGAATTTGCGGCACCTTGCTAACCCAAGTTATTTCTTTAAAAAGCTCATACCTCAGTAGGGTAAAAATCCTTGTATGCTGTGCAACTGACTTTTCAGAAGATGGATCTTCCTTTTATCATCAAGGGGCATCATCATTGCAAGCGGCTGCCTAACTTCTTGGTTTTATCGACTACCGATACAGGAAGACTGTTCAAATTTTCTTTGTATATCTCGTTCTTAATGAGTACACCAGGTTCTTATTTACTAATTCTTAGGCACGCCATTGAAACAAACGCTTCCTATCGATTTCCTAGTAAGAAAAAAGTTGAAATTGGAATAGTCTCAATGACCTTCCGTTCCATTCCGTTACGTGCATGAGAGAATTCAAGGTCAACATCTTCCATGTGTCCTATAACCCAAGAGGTTACTCAATGAATTTTGAATATCCGGAGAATAACTCCAGTGATTTATAGAGACACCTTTTCTTTTTGAAATTTATTTCACACTCAACTTCTTCTGATCCCCAAAATTTCTCAATTTGGTTACTCAACGTTGTTGGATCCTCAACGACTAAATGGCAACAATGGTTGGAAATTGAAAGGGACGACCATTTTCCAGCAAAACCAACCAACCCAATATGGTAATCTGGAGCGTAGGCAGTTGATTATCAAGTTTGATTTGGCATACAAAGACTAATTCCTTATAAATTTCTACACCACGCATCAACGATATCTTGGAGCTAGCTCGTTATTTTTGGAAAAAATGAACGTCCAACGTGGTACAAAATTTGGTAGCTGCCGGAACATGCAACGACTTTCAATTTAATTTGACATATCGTGGCGGAAACTGCTGCAACACGACAATAGGCAAATGATAACGAAGTTTTCTTGATTTGACAGTAGAAAGCGATGATGCTGTAACAGCAGTGTTGCTAATATTCTACTTGCACTGTGCTAATATTGGTTAGCCTTCTAATTTCGAAGGGTTTTGTTGATCAACAGACAGATGTAAAAACTTGTGAGATCGACCATAGGTGCGTCCATTTACCTTACAGTGGATACATGAATACACCGATGAGCTGGTAATGGTGAGTGAAAATTTGGATACACGATGATTCGTTTTAGTATAGTGGAGGAAGTTGGTGTGGATTCTGCTTGGCTTTCTAACCGGGGAGGAGGAGCCCTCATACTAAGAAAATTAGTTATGCCATTTACTGTAGGAAGCATGTAAATGGAGCAGCATAATTCCATTTATTGTTTGTTTCCGGATCCAGTTTTGATAACATGAAGAATACGATCAAGTCGTCCCAAAGCTTTACTATTAAGCGATTCTAGTTGGATTAAAATAAAAAATACAAAGCGTGAATTTTAAAATCCGTTGACTGTAAAGCCAACAATTATCTTAGCATTCCGTGATATATGAAGTACAAGAAGCTTGCAGTTCTACCTATTTTGAATTAATCTCAAAGGTACAAATTTATCAGTAAAGGGATATCCTTTAACTAGACACGATTCAGCGTTACAACAGATGCATTTATGCATCTGAGATTCATTCAGTCTTAAAATGGCTTATTTATGCTACAATACATTAGGCCTTAACCGAGTTAACATCGAAAGCAAATATAGAAAACTAGAATAGACTGAGTCTTTTAAATTCCCTCACGCTGACAAGAACTTTTTATAACTTCTCATGCAATTGATCTTCCGTGGAATCATCGCAACTTTGGCTAACTTAAAGCTCACGTCAACCTTTCGAATTTCAACAATTACATATTTTCCCATCACTCGGCAAGTAATTTTGTTTGTCGGTAAAATTAAAATTAAGTGAATTACTCTAACAATAATTACTCGTATTATTAACTCTCAAGTATTTAAAATGCCAAACTTTCCTAATTTAAAATCAGCACACAACAAAAACACAATATAATTTAAAAAATTTAAAATATAATTTTGAAATACTTAAAGAGATTTAATCATTCTCGTAATTAATAAGCTGTTAAAATAAAACGAGAGGGAAACGAGGCAAACGAGGAAAAGTAAAACTTTTCCACTAAACAATGAATAAATTTAAAATAATTCTTTTAACTTTTTCCATATAATAAAATAATTTATATATCCGTTTGTTTAACTCATCAAATCCACCATCAAACCGCACCCCTCTTCATCCGCGTTTATATATAGTACGAATAGTGTATTTTATTTTAGAGTAAACTGGGATACTCATTTTGGTGCGGATAAAGTAAGAAAAACTTTTTTTTAATTTTTTTTCCCACACAAAAAAGGAAACGTAATAATTTACCATCACGTGAACACAAAATAAAAGCTAAACTAAATAAATGTATGACTGTACGTACGAAAAAGCAACAACAATAGGTATAGAGCAAAAAAAAAAAAAGCTCTACGAATAAAAATCCAATTATAACAAGCTTATTATACTGATGATGAAAAACAAGAAGCAAGCAAAGTACACAAGCACACAGCATAATAAATAAATTGTGTACCAACTTGTTGCATATAAAAAAAAAAAAAAGCAAAAATTATTGTGTATAATATAATTTAAATTTTGCTTAAATGTATTATTTTAACAGAAACCGTAAAAAAAAAATTAAACTAAATAAACAAATTAATTAACAGCAATAAACACAAAAACACAGTAGAGAATTAAAATCATTTGAACATTGAATTTAACACTTATTCGTGGAATATAAACATTTGTGGTGTGCGCCTAAATGACTGGTCCCCCGAATTTATACTAAATCATGTTATTTATTAGTCCTTTTGACTAAACTTATTTCAAATTTAATTTTTTACATTAATCATGCTAAAAGCTCTCAATATTTTATTTAGCGTAAAGCGCTCATCATAAAATCGGATTACCATCTAAAGTTCTATGTTAGTTTATCATAAAGCTTAAGATGCAAATTACGAGAAACAAATGTGTACAACGAGGCAACGTTTCTTACCTAGAAGTCATCAATTAATTCGACAAGAACAACATTAAATCGGTTAAGAAACAAGCGAGTTCCTTCTTAATGGCTATGTTCCAGAGTCTCCCCTATAAGTGTTAAACTTATTCGTGGAATATAAATATTTGTGGTGTGCGCCTAAATGACTGGTCCCCCGAATTTATACTAAATCATGTTATTTATTAGTCCTTTTGACTAAACTTATTTCAAATTTAATTTTTTACATTAATCATGCAAAAAGCTCTCAATATTTTATTTAGCGTAAAGCGCTCATCATAAAATCGGATTACCAGCTAAAGTTCTATGTTAGTTTATCACAAAGCTTAAGATGCAAATTACGAGAAACAAATGTGTACAACGAGGCAACGTTTCTTACCTAGAAGTCATCAATCAATTCGACAAGAACAACATGAAATCGGTTAAGAAACAAGCGAGTTCCTTCTTAATGGCTATGTTCCAGAGTCTCCCCTATTTTAGAATTCCATTTTCATCATACATCACTGAAAAAAATGTGTATTGGACAAACACAAATAAAATATAGAAAGCGAAGGTTTAGGAGGTTTTCCTAAATGTAAAGACATTTTCTCGAACTATAAGAAATAATTTCTAAGCATGTTGGCGAAACCTTTATAGCGTATATGTAAATTGCCATGTTATATTGGAAAAGCTAGATAAATTTTTAGTTTGTATGGGCAATTAATTTTTCAGACTGAATCTCTATTTGTTATTGTTTGTCACCCAATATACATAGTCGTTTCAGAATGTTTTGTAAATACAACTTAACCGATAGAAACATTACCTATACTTGTCGTTGTAGAAACAATTTTTTAAAGTGTCGTCATAAAATCCTTTTGTCTACGACTAACGTATAATATACTCATTACACGTTTGTTTTTTCAATTATAATGATATTCATTATTCACTGCTAGTTTATATAGTAGTCCCTTCTTCCATTATTCGCTACTACCAAATGAAAATTTGATTTTTGAAATTTTATCTAGTAGTTCTCTTGCCATTTTCATTATTATTAAACTGAGACGTCAAAATGTCGACGGAAGTTATATAAGGTTTATTTAAAGGATTTGATAATAAACACAATTTTTTATCGGTCGCGGACAAAGTATCGTATTCTACTCGCATATAATGGCTGTTATTCACTCAGATGATTTACGACACTCGCCTATCGGCTCGTGTCGGTAAACTTCATCTTCGTGAATAACAGCTATCATTATATGCTTGTTGAATAATATACTATTAACAATTACGGAATTAATTTTGATTAGTGTTTCTTGGTGATAGTCCAGTTACACCATTAATAAATACAAGTGTGTTTGAGAAGTTACTTTAGTGTTTCTATTTTCATCAAATGCAAATAAACTAGAAATAAATTTCCTTAAAGTGAATGTTTGCGTGGAAAACCTATTCAAGGTATGTATAAATTTGTAGTAATAAAAATAAAAATAATTTATTATAATATAATAGTTATAATTATTATAAATAACTATGTATTTGTAATAAGTATTACTAAAATGTGTATTATAAATGTATTTTGACGTTGCGTCTTGTGCATTTCATGGGAATTTCAACAATCTGTATTGGATTTTAGATTGCCTTTTCCAATATTGAGTTCTCATCACGATTTTGATATTTTTACTGAAGTTTAGGTACAAATACTAACAACATTATCATTTTTATATACAACCAAGGAAACAACGTTTAAAAACCTAAATTTGCCTATACTTATTCACTTAACATATTGACTGCCACGTGACCCACCCGTGGGTCAAACATTAATGACTTTTATTGAAAACTTTTAAGCATAAAGTTGGATTACCCTCACATTGCCTGTAATATGTTGATACCAACACCTTGTAAAATCACGAATGTCGGTATTTGGATTGGATTCTAATGAAAAAACTTACATTTTTGCATTTTTGTAATAAAAAGGTAACAGTCAATGTGTTAAAATTGTCAAAATGAGTGTTGTGCAATTTTAACTATAACTTAGGCAAATATAATATAGAAGTTAGGTATTTAATTTTCTCAACAAAAAATTTCTTGTGATTGCATATAGTTTTAATTCAGAATTTCAATCGAACAGGTACATATGTGCGTTCCTGCCTGTTTTTTTTTTTGTATATTTACATTTTAAATAATTCAGAAGTTTTTTTTAAATTGTTTCAAAAAATTTATAAAATTAGTGAATACAGAAATCTATTCAATACTTGTGGAATAAAAAAATCGAAGTGATACAGTATAATTAATCAAACAAAGTCATGAACGGAGATAATCCATTGTCGAGAGAAAAATTGACCTCGTGGAATTTAACAAATTTGATTCCAATTTTCGAAGGTAAATTTTTGAACAAATTTAGTTGTTTGGTTTTCTCATTACGAATGGAGTTTGTTTACCTTATTTTCAACACATTTTGCTTATAAATTTCGATGTCACTTCATTTTAATTTAAGTTAATATCAATTAATAACGTTTTTTATAAGCTTGTTCACAATTCAACTAAAAAAATTCATTCTTCGTTGCTTTTTTCTATTTTCTTTCGGTTTTTTTAGTTTGCTTTATTATTTCTATCTAGATGAAGAAATTGATGATGATTCATTTGTCATATTAGATTATGATACGGTTTGTAACATGATAAAAAAAGCGGGTCCAAGAGTAAAATTTTGGAATTATTACTCTGCAGAATTTAGAAGGAAGGTGCTATTGGTAAGAACAATTTTTTGTATGCACTGATTTTTGTCTTGAAATACCACAAAGGGTTGTTTTTTTTATTAAGATTTTAATCCACGTTTTGATGGTTTAATTAAACAAATGTTAAATATTTAAGCAAATTTTTTCGGTACCATTTTACAGTAATTTCTAATACTGTAAAATACTTTAGTAAGGCCAAAAATCAAAATAAGCCAAAGTTTAAAATTAGAATTAAAAATTAGAACAAAAACCAAAATTTCAACTTAAGATATTTGCTTCATTTTCTTTGTAAATTATGATCGTAAACTGAATTTTCTGTCTTGACGTAAATTGACGTAATAATTTGCTAAAGAGTGAAATGCTAAATCATTTATCCTATTTTTTTAATCTTAATAGGAAATTCTTAAATATGATCATCTATAATTAATTATAGTAATAAATACTATCAACATATAATACAATAACTTTGCTGGGACGGAACCATCTTAATAGTTTCACAAAATTAAAATAACTAAAACACTTTAGACAATTTAATTTAATGCAATTATTGGCTTAGCTTCTAAACAAATAAATGAAATTAATTAAATTATGTAAAGCGTTCTAGTTTTTTCGCGTAAGTTTTCTGAAGGTATAAAGGTGGTTCCTCTGAACAAAGATAGTTTATTAATAATCGAATCATTAATCTGTTTTACAGTGCTAAGTGGTAAAAACAAAATATTAATTTATTTGAAATATTTTATTAATAGACTGATTTAAATTCGATTTTATTAAGTTTTTGCAAATCCCGATAAATAATGATCATAATTTTTATTATACTTTACTTAATTATAGTGTTCAGGCATTGCAATTAACATGACAATTTAATAAAAATTCTGAACCTTATTAAATTAAGTAAATTTTTCAGAATTTTGAGTAGCTTTTTAAATGTAAACTATGTGTTATAAATAAATGTATTTTAGAAATTGCTGTAAAATATATAATATACCTATGTTATTTGGTTTAGAAAAATGTAATCCCTGAAAATGATGGAATAACCATCGTCAATCATTTAATTTTTATAGTTTAAAAAACGGTGGTTTTTTAAAAAAATTTTTACAATTTATTAATGTTTTTTATATAACAATATATGGTTAAAAAATTTTTTTTTTAAATTACAAGCACAAAAAAACAAGCAAAATAAAATTTTTTAATTTATACGATTCTAAAAAAAAAAAACACAAATTGGTAGTAAAATATCTTATAGTGATAATTTTAATAATTTTAAAAAATTTATTTATTATGGAGACTAGTTTCGGAAATTTCTTCCTTCATCAGATCCCATTACTACACTAAATTCAATGTCAAAAAAATATATAAAATAGGAAAAAAAATAAAAAATAATAAAATTATATGATTATTTATTGTTAAGTACATGACGTAGTGCGGCCATTCTATCCATTGTATCCATTGTTTAGTATTAAATCATAAATTTTGTTTGTTTTGGAATTGATTTTGTCGTTGAGTAGTAGTGGATTGTTGCGATGTCTGTAAATTTCCAACTCTTCTAAACGGTTCATATTATTGCCTTTAGGTAGTTTGTGTAAAATTTTCAAATTGTTGTTTATGTCAGTGTATGTGTGTTTTTCATTAATAATATGGAGAGAGAAATTGGATCTGATATTCTTGGTTTGAAAAGTTCCAGTGTGTGTATTCCTTATTTCGTGTGTGTGCTCGGAAAAACGCGTTGCAAACGATCGGCCAGTTTGCCCAATGTAAAACTTAGGACAGTCGTTGCATATTAATTTGTAAATGCCACAATCATATTTGTTGTTGTTATGTGATTGTAGTTTCTGTTGTATCTTGTGTTTAGTTGTGTATGCGAGGGTGTAGTTAAATGTATTGAAAATTTTCTGCATTACGTAGCTGGTGTTAGAGTTGTATTCAACTGGGATATAGTTTTTGTTGTTGTGATCGCTATCTGTGTAGAAAGAAGTTAAGTTACGTAATTGTATTTTGTTTACTATTTTAACATTAAGTCGGTTGATTAAATTAATACTGAATCCATTTTGTGTAGCGATATGACGTATTGTGTTGAACTCTTCATTGTAATTTTCAATACTCATCGGGATATTGTTGAGTCTATGTAACATGTGTTT
Organism: Tipula vernalis; assembly: GCA_958295665.1. Classification (NCBI taxonomy): domain Eukaryota; kingdom Metazoa; phylum Arthropoda; class Insecta; order Diptera; family Tipulidae; genus Tipula; species Tipula vernalis. Next base: position 358,688,661 of record OY282560.1, read on the forward strand.
GTATGCTGCTATTTTAAATTGTGGTGGATGATCTGAAGAATTGTGAATGGTGTGGTCTGTTTGTGTAGGCTTACGGTAGATCTTGAAATTGTGTTTATTATCTGTGTTGGAAATTGTTAAATCAAGGAAGTTAATTGTTTTGTTGGTTTCAATTTCAAGGGTGAATTTAATATTTCTGTGTATGTTGTTGATGTAATTGAGTAGACTGCCCAGTTGTCTGTGTGTGCCTTTGAACAATAATAATAATATTAATATTAATATTATTATTGTTCAAAGGCACACACAGACAACTGGGCAGTCTACTCAATTACATCAACAACATACACAGAAATATTAAATTCACCCTTGAAATTGAAACCAACAAAACAATTAACTTCCTTGATTTAACAATTTCCAACACAGATAATAAACACAATTTCAAGATCTACCGTAAGCCTACACAAACAGACCACACCATTCACAATTCTTCAGATCATCCACCACAATTTAAAATAGCAGCATACAAACACATGTTACATAGACTCAACAATATCCCGATGAGTATTGAAAATTACAATGAAGAGTTCAACACAATACGTCATATCGCTACACAAAATGGATTCAGTATTAATTTAATCAACCGACTTAATGTTAAAATAGTAAACAAAATACAATTACGTAACTTAACTTCTTTCTACACAGATAGCGATCACAACAACAAAAACTATATCCCAGTTGAATACAACTCTAACACCAGCTACGTAATGCAGAAAATTTTCAATACATTTAACTACACCCTCGCATACACAACTAAACACAAGATACAACAGAAACTACAATCACATAACAACAACAAATATGATTGTGGCATTTACAAATTAATATGCAACGACTGTCCTAAGTTTTACATTGGGCAAACTGGCCGATCGTTTGCAACGCGTTTTTCCGAGCACACACACGAAATAAGGAATACACACACTGGAACTTTTCAAACCAAGAATATCAGATCCAATTTCTCTCTCCATATTATTAATGAAAAACACACATACACTGACATAAACAACAATTTGAAAATTTTACACAAACTACCTAAAGGCAATAATATGAACCGTTTAGAAGAGTTGGAAATTTACAGACATCGCAACAATCCACTACTACTCAACGACAAAATCAATTCCAAAACAAACAAAATTTATGATTTAATACTAAACAATGGATACAATGGATAGAATGGCCGCACTACGTCATGTACTTAACAATAAATAATCATATAATTTTATTATTTTTTATTTTTTTTCCTATTTTATATATTTTTTTGACATTGAATTTAGTGTAGTAATGGGATCTGATGAAGGAAGAAATTTCCGAAACTAGTCTCCATAATAAATAAATTTTTTAAAATTATTAAAATTATCACTATAAGATATTTTACTACCAATTTGTGTTTTTTTTTTTTAGAATCGTATAAATTAAAAAATTTTATTTTGCTTGTTTTTTTGTGCTTGTAATTTAAAAAATTTTTTAACCATATATTGTTATATAAAAAACATTAATAAATTGTAAAAAAATTTTTAAAAAACCACCGTTTTTTAAACTATAATATACAGTGATAAAAGCCACGGCACCCGATAAAAATGGATAAATGCCATCTTTATAATATTTAATTTTTGTTTAATTTATTTCATGTGCAAATGGTCAACCTGTTTCTTCTTGTTATGTTCAATTTTAATTGAATATACATATAATACATTTCACGTTGATGATAATCAATTAACTCATTGTCAAAGCCCCTTATCGGATGTAGTACCGTCTGAAAACATCCAGCCTAAAGATTCGAACATAGGAAACTTATCATCAGCAGATAATAAATCTAAATTTGGGTATGAGCTATCATCTGAATGGTGTTATAAAGAAGTAAGTAATTAATATAAATTAAACGAATGCAGAAAATTAAAAAATTTTTTTTTTTAAGATTCCAGATAATTCCACGATTGTTCAGGCCAATTCATTTTTTACACGACCATCAACTTCAGAAGGTTTATTATCCACTGAATCGTCTGCAATAATCAGCCCAACTTATGTGCAAGTAGATGAATAGCACCGCAACAAACTTGTGAATATTAAAGTAATTAAATAATTTGAATATGGCAAATATGCGCTTCGTGGATCTAACAGATCAAATTGTTGCTCTTTCTCCTAAGGAATCCAAACAAATATACTACGTACCATATTCAAAAGGAACTAAAAAAAAAGCTTCTAGCAAACTTTGGGGAAAATTGCGGACTTTTAAAAAAAATTTACGACGGGGAAAGAATTTACATTCTACTAAATCTATAAAGGAAATTTCAACGGAGCCGGTCGCCCTACAGTCGGATGAAATTCTTCAAAAATTAAAATTTCTTGAAGCATATTTGGAATCAATTCAAAAAGTCAAGGAATATTGGTCGCAAACTACCGAAGGGAACTATTTGGACCGATTTCCAATATTATACTCTACCGACGGTTACCAATATTTAAACAAGGATTTTGAGTACCTTCACAGTGAATCAGCTGATAATTTATTTAAGAAGTGGCCGGAAATTAACGAAAAAATTATTTTACTTGCTGAGAAGAAACAGAAAAAGGAATTAAACGATTTTCTGGTTAACAAATCTGAATATATTGGTTTCTTTCTGATTCCATATACCTTTTATTCCTAGAAAATATTAATGAAGATGTAATTTTGCATTTAGAAGAGTTAATAGTCCTGCACCATTCACTATACCTTCAGCATTTTAAACTTCCATTGAATCCAAAGCATCACTTTTTGACTCACTATGCAGGATTAATTAGAACATTTGGTCCATTAAAGCAATTTTGGGTTATGAGGCATGAGGCCAAACACAAACAATTAAAGGAAATTGCAAATTCAACTAGATGAAGAAGAAACATTTGTCATACAATTGCCGAGCGGCTCCAGCTTGCATTTTTTCAAAATAAATGCAATAACGATTCAAAGCACATCTTTCGGAAAGGTAGTAAGTACGAAGCTTTACTAACGATGTAGATGCAGCTGTATTAAAATGTTTGTATAATAATATTAACTTTGTTAATTGGGTTGAATTTTGTAATGTTAAAATCAAACGAGGAATGGTAGTGTCTTATGGGAATGAGCACAATTTACCATGCTTTGGATTGATCAAAATTTGTGCAGTTACTCCAGATGATACTTGCTTTTGAGTTTGCCAATTATTGAAGACTATATTTTTTGATAGTCATTTATATGCATATGCTGTTGATAAGACGGATAATATGTATAAAATTGAAATAAATCTAAACACCTTGACCTTTCACACAATTAGTAAATTTAAATCGATATTTTACGTTACAGGATTTTAGTTCGAATAAATTTATTTCTTTTAATTTAATTTTATATAGAAGCTATTTGGACCCTGTAAATATTTTACAAATGTTAATAAAATAAAACTAAAGCAATATTTTCAGTTTTTATATTAACGAAATAATAAATGTATGCACATCTATATAGTTAAATAGGCCATATTTACTGAATATAGGTAAAACCCTAAATCATATGGTAAATCTCCTATACAAGTAAGTAAATCTTTCAATATGTATCGGCATTCCACCCAGAATATTATAGTTACATATCATCCTTCGTTGGGCTTGGTTCCAATAATACCTGAAACATACGGTTCTAATATGTTTTTTTCTCCAAACTGGATTGTGTTGTGGTCTATATCAACCAGCAAATAACACAAATCAATTTATATTTCACCAATATTATTTCATTTTATTTCTAAATATTTTGTACCTGGTACAAATCGGTATAGGCTTGCTGCCATAGTAATGGGGTTTTTATCATAATTATTGTAGCTATATTTATCAATTGTTTGAGATAATTCCAAATTTGTTGGGATTTCATTTAAATTCTTGTTAATTTATTTCTATAAAGACAGATTTCCCACCAATACTTTATAGTAAAAATGCCACACAATGTGTTATATTGCATTCCTTAAAATCGTTTAATTTCCTATATAACCAGGATTTTAGCCTTTTTGATGGTTTGGAAAAATATAGAACATTTAACAATAATTTCTTGTTGTCCCAAAAACTCCTATAACCATGGTTAGAAAATATGTCATACATCGGGAATTTTACCCATGTTTTCTTTCAGTGAACAGGGATTTTCATCGTAATCAATTAACAAATAGCCAAATATCTCTTAAATATTGTAACGATACTATGTAAGCTTACCTTAACCTAGTAATGTAAATCCACCTTAACCTATGTACAACTGTCAGATACATGTGAATACCAATAAAGTTATATCTTAACACCCGACACGAATGGTTGTAATCTTATATGGTGTCACATGTGAAAACTAAAAAAAAAAAAAAATAAATAAAATAAAAATCGATTATCATCGGAATAATCATTGATCGAAAAGTTTCAAAGAATAAAAAACACGGATCAATAATAATTACTGATAGTCCTTATCGAAGAAAAAGTAGTTCGAGAAGACGAACAACATGGCGGAGCATCTTCGACCACCAAAACAATTAATAATCACAGAAAATATAGCGGATGATTGGAAAGTGTGGATACAACAATTTCAGTTCTATAGCAAAGCAACGAAGCTAGACAAACAAGAGGAAGAAATTAGAGCGGCTACGCTGATGACGTGTTAAGGAATCGAAGCGGGAAAAATTTTCGAGACATTCCAGCTAAAGGAAGACGAAATTAATTACGACGCAGTGGTAAAAAAGTTGGCCGAGCATTTTACAACAAAGAAGAACATCACGTATGAACGGTATGTGTTTAATAAAATGTCGCAAGCACAGAACGAAAATTTTGATGAATTCTATACAAGCATCAAAAGTCAGTTAATTAGCAGGCAATTTTGACAAATTAGTCGATGAAATGTTACGTGACAAGATAGTTGTAGGTGTATATTCAAACAAAGTAAGAGAACGTTTGTTGGTCGATACTGAACTACAGCTAGCTAAAGCAATAGATATATGCAAAGCGAGTGAATCAACCAGCAAGCCAATTATCTGAAATAAATGAAAAGCAAACATTGCATGTTATAGAAATTAAGAAATCAGATAGAATTAAGTCAAATGATACAAAAAAGTCGAGAGATGACCAGGCTTCTGACATGACACATAATAATTATAATCCGAAAATTTTCTTTTGCAATCGTTGCAAAACTAAACACGGTAGAAAAAGTTGTTTGGCATATGGCAAGAAATATGGAAAATGTGAGAAAGTTGGTCATCTGGCAATAACATGCATAATGAAAGATAAAAACGAAGCCGAAGAATTGTATCTCGATATGTTGGTCAACGGAGAGGAACGAGAGAAATCGAAAGCGTGGTTTGAAAAAATTAAAATAGGCAACGATGTGATAGAATTCAAGCTTGACACTGGTGCTCAATGTAATGTGATAAATAAAAAGTTGGCAGACAGTCTTAATTTAAAAATTGACACGTCGAATACCAAAAAGCTAATAACCAGTCTGGGTAACGTTAAAAATCGTAGACGAAAGTACAGGCCCAATATTAGGAATTAATTCATGCATCGATTTTGGTCTAGTAAAACGAACGGACGAAATAAACATACAATCGAATGATGAAAGTTTAACAATCGAAGATCATGTATTCGAAGGACTAGGTTGTTTGAAAAATTGCGCTTATGATATTGATCTCAAAGCTAGTCCGGACCTTGTTAGAGCAACGATAAGAAATGATGTAAAAAACGAATTAGAGAACATGACTAAACTAGGAGTCATTAAACCAATCAAAGAACCGACGCCAATGGTGTCACCAATGGTCATTATAAGAAAAAAAAAAATAAGATGCGAGTTTGTATAGATTCTTCCTAACATAAATAAAAATATTCTTAGACGTCATTATCCACTAAAAACTTTAGAAGAAATATCAGCACGAGTTAAAGGATCAAAATTATTTACGCTTTTAGACTGTAAACGTGATTCTGGCAAATCAAAGTCACCGAAAGAACGCAGAAATATCTGGCGTTTTCGACACCATGGGGTCGTTACAACTGCCTGAGATTACCGTTTAGGTTAGCGTCGGCTCCTGCGGTGTTCCAACAAATAATGTCACAAATGTTAGATAGTTTCGAGAATGTAGAATGTTCGATGGACGACATTCTTATTCATGCGGCATCGAGTGAAGAGCTGGAAGTCAGAACAAAAAAAATGATTAAAAACTCACATCAGCTGGCTTAAAGCTAAACAGGGACAAATGCTTGTTCAATAAAAAAAAAACTTTAATTCCTAGGGCATATTTTATCATCTGAAGGGCTAACACACCAGATGATGAAAAGATTGAGGTCATCGTAAAAATCGAGACACCTAAAAATACGAAGCAACTACAAAGATTTCTGGGAATGGTTACGTATGTAGCTAAATTTATCCCCAATTGTTCTGAAATTATTCGCCAATCAGGGAATTAGTGAAAAAGAAAGTTAGCTTTGTATGGGATTAAGAACAACAGCAAGCATTCGACAAATTAAAACAACTTTTAGCTTCAGCTCCAATCTTGGAAAATTATAATGACAATGCAGACGTTAAATTGTCAGTGGACGCAAATCAAAAAGCGATGGGTGCAGTATTAATGCAAAATGACCAACCTATAGGATATGCATCAAAAGCTCTAACCCAAGCGCAACAAAACTATCCGCAGATCGAGAAAGAAGCGACAGCCATAAAATTTGCTTGTAATAAGTTCCACCATATACGGTAAACGCCGGGAAATAGAGACAGACCATAAGCCTTTAGAAACAATCTTTAAAAGGACAATCGAACATGCTCCAGCTAGATTACATAGAATAATATTCGATGTGCTGCAATATGCACCTAACGTAGTATACAAGAAAGGTACTGAGATACCAATCGCGGATACATTAAGCAGAGATTGCATCACGGAACTCGACAATACGGAGGAGGAAGAGTTACAAATACAAGTAATCCTGCCTATGTCACCAGAAACGTAGTATAAATTGACAGAAGATGTCAAAATGGACAAAGATCTCAGTCAGGTTGTCTCATATATCATAAAGGTGGCCTGATAAGGAAAGGGACATCTCGCAAAGTATTAAGCATTTTATTAATTTCAAGGAGGAACTGGCTGTGTACGAGGGAATTATCTTTAAAGGTGGCAAAATAGTAGTGCCAAACACACAAATTGAAAAAAAACTAAACACAGCACACACTGGTCACTTGGGCATTATGAGCACACTGAAACGGATAAGACAATTATTCTATTGGAAAAACTTATCCAAGGATGTGATTGACTTCGTAAAGAAATGCTCAATATGTCAACAAACACAAAGGAAAAATGTAAAAGAACCAATCTTGAACAAGGAAATTCCAGAATATCCGTGGCAAAGAGTAGCAACCGACATATTTACATTCGAATCACAAAAACATCTGGTAATAGTGGATAGCTACTCATGGTATATGGACTTCGAAAAATTACAAACCAGCACGTCTGCGGAAGTAATAAAAATTCTGAAGAAATCGTTCGCTATAAACGGAACGCCAAAAGTGCTAGAGAGCGATAATGGCCCTCAATTCTCATCAAGTGAGTTTAAAAATTTCGCAGGGAATTGGGAATTTGTTCAGGAAACATATAGGCCACCACATTTTCCAAGGGCTAATGGTTTGGCGGAACGAGCCGTTCAAATCATAAAGTCACTACTAAGAACATGTTCCAAAGACAAGACAGACATTTATAAAGCATTCCAAAATCTGAGAAATATGCCAAGGGATAATAGCCTAGAATCACCGAATCAGAGATTGTTAAGCAGAATGACTCAAGATCAGTTGAAAATGTCACAGAAAATTTACAACGAGTAAGACAGAAACAAAAAATCTATGCCGACAAAGGGACTAAAGAAGCTCCGGATTTAAAAATCAATGACAGAATCAGAATACAAACAGGACATAGAGAGTGGACGTCAGGTACAGTTATAGGTAAACCAGATGCACCACGGTCGCTGATAGTGAAAACAGACGATGAGCGAACATTCCGTAGAAACAAACATCATTTGGCCAATATTATAGCTCACATCAAACCTAAAACGGAGATCACCCCGGACACTTCGGATGACTGAAAAAGAAGTAAATCGAAGGAGTCAACGAAATAATTCAGATACTGAACTAGGAGACCGTAATACAGAAGTAATAACTACACGATCGGGAAGGGTAATTAAACCATTGTCAAGGTTGAATCTAAAGGTCAGGTGAGAGAAGTAATAAAACTCCACGGTTCGTTCCTTGACGTTGAACAATAAAAATAAAATAAAAAAGATTAGTTTGGATTTATATAAAATTAGTTATAATTGAATTATATTTTTATAAGATTACATAAGCTAACCATCCTGAAAAAGATAATAATAAAAATAAAGAAAATGAAATTTAGAATTAAGTAAAACTATGTATATAGTATGTAATATAATAATATGTAATAATAATATGTAAAAAAACAACAAAGGGGATGTAACGATACTATGTAAGCTTACCTTAACCTAGTAATGTAAATCCACCTTAACCTATGTACAACTGTCAGATACGAGTACATGTGAATACCAATAAAGTTATATCTTAACACCCGACACGAATGGTTGTAATCCTATAAATATCGTCTGTCTGTATTAATTCCCTTGCCCTTCAGGTCAATTTTCAAGGTCATTTGAAGGTCACGGTCATTTTTTAAATGAAAATCCCTATTTTTGAGACCGGATTCGAAAACAGTGGAAAATTTTACAACCGAAAGACTTTTACAGCGACTCTTACATTATAAGAGAATTTATCTGTATTAGTATGATTCGCTAGTACATAACGCACAGCACATTCTGTACATATAGAATGTAAATTGTGGTATAATCAGTCCAGTCGCCGCGGCCTAATGAGAAGATTGATTTTTTCATAATCATAAGATCAGTTCGAAACTGGATTGAATTCTCTTACAATCTTTGGAACATATTAAAATCATATAATTAAATAAATATAATTCTGTCTATTAGTCGGTTTCGTTGAATTACTGTTCGTAAATACTAATATAATTCTACGTGTTAATAAAAACACATTTAAAATGGTCTAATCACCGGTAGCATATTAGAAATTACATGAATTAATTAACATTCAACAAAAAAAATTAAAAAAGTCTTACCATTCCTTAACCTGAATATCGGTCATAAAAAGAAACACTGTTAACGGACATTCTAGAATATTTTCGAACATCCTGAAACATTCTAGAAGATTCTCGAACATTTCGGAAAATTCTAGAATATGCTGGAACATTCTAGAATATTCTTGAACCAGCCGGAAGATTCTATAACATTCTTGAACCTTCTACAACATTCTCCAATATTCTCGAACATTCTAGAATATCTTGGAATATTCTACAACATTTTATCTGGAACATTCTGTGAACATTCTAGGAGCTTCTAGAACATTCAGGAATATTCTGGTTAGCCTCGGCCACCTCGGCACTCGAATCCCAGCTGCATCGCCGAATTCCCATAAAACCTTCATTGATTCGAAATTTGATGAGCGATGGAGGCCTGATTTACCATAAAAGATCCCATTGGACTACGGTGGTGGGACCACGCTTACATATATTATATGTTATATCTGCTAAAAGAAAATTTAGGGTTTTTCATTTCAATTTTCTTTATTCCTTACAAAAAGTCACACTAGATATCGAGAAATATTAGGCGAGCAATTTTGACGATATTCTCACTAACCGTGCCGACACAGTGCAAATTTTTAATATGTAATACCTCAAATATTTCAGCCTTAATGCTTAATCGCAATCCATTTTGCTTCATAGGAAGTAAAACGAATAACGATCATAAAATTAAAAACAAAAAATTTCATAACCAAATATAACCCAAAGTAATAGATTTTAACATCAAACCATAAGATATAATTTAAAAGTATAAATACAATACCGCATCAGTACACACAGATATATGTACAAAATATTACATAGCCTATGGTTATCATAAAAGCATCAGAAATCCATTAGGAATTATTTTAATTTGTGTTGTGTATTGTGCAGAACACAACTATAAAATCGCCAACAAATGGATTTCTTGTTTTTTGTATGATAAAATACATGATGAATAAATTAATTTTTAAGTATTATGGCCAAAATGTATCAAACATAAAAAAAAAATTGTCTAATGAAAATCTCTAAAAATAAATTTTATTACTGTGCTTCGCTTTATGCAAATTTTGAACTATGTGAGCGTAAAATATTTATTATGCACAACACAAGTTCCCATATTAAATCCGTTCGATCGCAAACTTTCCGTAAAACATTTTTATTTTTTTTTTTGTTCTTCAGCGTAAATAGTTACGGTTTAGAAGACTTTTAGAGAATTTACCATTTAATTAAACAAAAAACCCAATTTTCCAAATATGTTTCAAAAAAATGTATGTTTTTGATGCTGCGGAACATGATACCAACAACAACAACAGCCCAGATATAATTTAGATTAATTAAATTTTGTCACTCTTAATACAACCTAATCCCTTATCATTTAATGACATCGCACATTTTGTTGTTTTTTTTTTGTTCGTTCGGTGTAACGTTTTTTTTTTTGTCACATTTTTTCCTTTCAACAAAAAAAAATTGAAGGGAAATTTTTTGTATTTTTTTGGATTAAAGTTTTATTTAATTAAAAAAAAAAAAAAAAAAAATGTCGTTGTAATACATAATAATATTGAATAAAATAATTTATCGGATCAAAAAAAATACTGGCCAGGGTGGATAAGTTTTATGGGGTTTATTAAAGTTAGTCGAATTGGAAATCGCGCAACATTAGAGTTCAAATGTGAAGAAAGAAGAAAATTAGTGAAAAGGTTGGCAGTAAAATTTGTAAAACCGGCCCCATTTTAATTGGACAGCGCATTCTATTAATTCCCTTTCATTCAATTTAACATCGAATGAGTATAATTATTTGTTTGTGACTCAATGCTTAGTTGCAATCTGAATCTGATAGTTAGTATACCAAATGAGAATGGGCAGATGCTGAACTTGATATTTACCAATGAGTTAAATAGTTTTAGCATTTTTTCCCTGAGTCTAAAAAAGCAAAAAAAAAATGTCCGTCCGTCTGTCTGGATGTCTGTTGGTCTGTACCCATGGTATCTCGAGAACGGCTTATTCGATTTAGAATTTTTTTTTTGGCCAATCTGTTTCTATGGCCAAGGCCGAGATTTGAAAAGCTTTTGGAACCTGTGCGTCAAGAGGGTCGGGTACCTGCCATACGAATTGACCCAAAACACCTGGTTATAGAAATACTAACCAATTTTTTATATAGTATGCTGGTTTGGATATTGAGTTGGGTATTGAGTTTGGGGTTGAGTTTAAGGTTAAGTTAGGGGTCAATTTGCGGGTTGAGTTCAAGTTGAGTTGGGATGCGTTCAGAGCTGTCGCTCAGAAAACTTTAAACGGAGTACGTTTCCAATTTTCAGGGGAGTATTTCTAGTTAGAAGGGAGTTCATACGAAATGCAATAGTTAAACATAAATAATACTTGTTGGTGTTTTGTTTTAAACAAAAACGTAAAAACATGATCCAGTAAATTACACTAAAATGGTTTTTAGTTTTTGAACCAAATTTGAATATTAAAACTGTGTTATTTATTGGTTTAGTGCTCTTTATCCATTTTACTATTAAAGCGCTAAGCTCTGTACGCTGCTCGAGCTAAATAGTTTGTTTAAGTCCATCACAACTCTCCACGAAATTACAGATTTTGAAGTTTTTCTCATAGGGAAAAGTAGCGATCAGCAAAACCGTAAGCGAAATTTTTATTTTTTAGCTATTTTTACGTAAATTTTAACTTCGTAACTTTAACTTTGAAAACTTTTCAATTTCAAAAGCGTAGGTTTGGCAGATATGCGAATTCAGACATGTCAAATATGCGAACATGTATGTTCGCCATTTCCAAAAAGCTAATTTTTGAGAATTAAGATCTTTTGGTGCAATTTAAAGAATTGTCATTGCCAGCCGATACCGTAGTAGGTACTTATGACCAAGTCAAAAATGACTAAACCTGGAGGAAGTCTGAAAAATCGCCTTGAAAGAAACAGGACATTTATTAAGTCACGAAATATGATATGTATAAATTCCTATATATTTAGTATAAAATTGGTTTAGTAAGGACGACTGGGTACAAAACATGCACGCGGTGAAATATCTTTTAGAAAAATTTTAAATCCGGTAATTTGACTCATATTGGTTAAGTTAGATAATAAATTTCAATGGAATTCGTACAAAATCACGACAGTTCCATTTGGGGCATGGATAGAGTTTTTTAAATAAAACATGTCCAGAATTCAACAAATATTGCAAGACACTATAATGAGATTTTGGTCATTAGAAAAAAATTTGGAGAAATTAGATTTGCTAAAGAAAACTCTGTTTTTTTACATACTTTCATAACCACTCCAGACCTTTACTGCATTTCGAGGTTCCAGCAACAAATGGAGTACGTTTTACAATGGATTTTAGTGAATGGTTATATCTGAGTTATTAAGCCGATTCTATCAATAGTTCTCAATATAAAATCGAATTATTCACGCTCTGAAAATTTCTTGGGTCACCGGATTTGGGGTCGGATTTGTTAAATAAAATAAGAACTTAATCCAAGAAATATTACGGAACACCCAATCCAACATAGACAACCAATCCAGCTTCGAATGGAACTAGGTGGCACGTTTGAATGAATTTTAATAGAATTTATATCTGAGATTTGAGATGTTAATTCGATTCTTTAAGTAGTTCCTAATATAAAATTTATTTAATAATCTGGGGTCGGATTTCGTAATTAAACCATGGTTAAATTTCAGGATATTTTTTTCTTGAAACTTTAAATCACAAATGATATTCGCCAAATTTATTTGTATATACGAGTACATAGCTAATTCAGACTATCTATCAGTCTTCAGCATCAAATGGATAGAACAAGAACATCTTTTCGTCTGCAATATTTTGTAAATTCTATAAATAGTTCCTATTATAAACCTATTATATCAGGGACTGAAAAGAATGTCTGGCGTAAGGTAGGGTTGGGATCAGAATTTTTAAAATAAAACATGCCCCAACGACAAGAAATATTTTGAAACACTATTTGTACTACTGGCATTTTGATCGATACCATAGATCAAAAATTATATTTACCACTTTTGCTTTTCCATACAGAGCCAACCCAGACAATTTTCTTTCCCTCCAGTACCGAATGGAACACACCCATTTGTCGATGTATTTTAGTGAAATTTTATTTCGGAGATATTAAGCCGATTCGATATAAAGTTCTGAAGAATTTTTTGAGCCAGTCATTTGGGCTGGAGTTCGAATTAAATTTTATTATAAAGTTTAGGGATTTAAATGAATACATATTATCTAAAATCCAGGACAATGTAAGATATTTTCCTGGATGCCCACAGAAGTTTGAAAACCCAGAACAGGTCTAGAGAAACCTGGACGTTTGGTCACCCTATTTCTACCTAGATCCTACATAGACGAGAAGGAGAATTTCAAAATAAAACTGAAAGACATTTTCTGGTGTCAGAATTTAACCTTGCCAGGCAAGAAAGATGGATGGGAGTTTGGATTTTATTCAAATGTAAACAAAGGATTTGAGGAGATTGATGTCAAGGCGTATTGGACGAATGAAATTTCCCATATAACTTTCTAGTCTAGAAAGGTTAAATGACTGCAGAAATTATCTTACAGTATTATATTTATATAGAGGTCGTAGTCTAAACTTAAGGAAGGATTTGAGAGTATGCGGTAAGGCTAAATGACCACATAATTTGTTGTGTAACGTAATTTTTGTATTCAGGTGAATATTTAGCCAAAAGCAGATAAAAGTTTTTTGATAAAATCAGGTAATCTCTGTCTTATTTGAGTTTATCTGGTGCCTCATACAGAGTGCCTTCGTGTTTTTATAAGTTGTAAAAACTCGGAATTATCGTTTTATAAGTTTAACCAATAAATCTTTAGACTCTGAAGGAGAAGCATTATGAAGTTAGACCAATTTAGTTCGCAAGAAAAACATTTTATGGGTTTTTGCAGGACAATGACAGAAACCCTTATAAATTAGGTTTGAAAAAATGCTTTATGAAAGGCCAGCTATCTCCCAGAATATTTTAATTATTGCAAGCAAAAGCCGATAGTATAGCAATTATTAGAACAGAGGAGTACAAAATGAAAGTGCGGGGTACAGGAAAAAGCACTAGGCGAAAGTAGTACATATACTCCGATCGTACTCACTTCGACCGCACTGGTTAAGATATAATGAGCAATTGACCAATTTTACTTTCTTTTACTCTATTAAAATAAATTATAGTAATCATGAAAATTTTGGACCTTGAGATTTTTGGAGATTTATTTGTTTTGAGGTCCCCTGAGTATGAAAAAGTGGGTTTCGAAATGGTGTCTGTCTGTCTGTCTGTCAGTCTGTCAGTCTGTCTGTGTCCTCTCTACAGCCCAGATGGTTTAACCAATCGAACTGAAACTTCAGATTTAAGCTTTCTTGATAAATTGGGAGGTCCCAGTGAATTTTACTCCAAATCGGCCAACCGGAAGTGGCCACTCACTTGGCCCAGAAAATTTATTTTGCAAAAAATAATTAAATAAAAAGTATAAGGTTTACAGAAAACTGCTTAAAACAAAATGTTTCCAGAAATTAAAAACAAATAAAAATAAAAAATAAAAAATTAAAAAAAAAATTTAAAAATTTAAAAATTAAAAAAAAAAAATTTAAAAAAAAAGTTATAAAAAAAATAAAATTTCTCAAAATTCTCTGTTCGTAAAAGAAAGTCGTGTGTTGGCCATACCTCCATTTTTTAACTAGGTAATTAAGGGACCTATTCCATGTGCTAGCGAAACCTTTGTCATCATTGTTGGCAAAGGATGATATTGGCCCTTGGGAGTTGAGTGCGATTTCCAAAAAATAATTTTGCAGAACTTCTACTAAACGAACGATCCGTATGGATTAATGTTTTCTAACTAGGTAATTAAGAAACCTATTCCATGTGCTAGCCAAACCTTTGTCATTATTGTTGGCAATTGCCGATATTGGCCCTTGGGAGTTGAGTGCGATTTCCAAAAAATATTATTTTGCAGAACTTTTACTAAACGAACGATCCGCATGGATTAGGATTTTCTAACTAGGTAATTAAGAAACCTATTCCATGTGCTAGCGAAACCTTTGTCATCATTATTGTTGGCAATTGCCGATATTGGCTCTTGGGAGTTGAGTGCGATTTCCATAAAATAATTTTGCAGAACTTTTACTAAACGAACGATTCGTATGGATTAGAGTTTTTTACCTAGGTAATTAAGGGACCAATTCCATGTGCTAGCGAAATCTTTATCATCATTGTTGAGTGCGATTTCCAAAAAATAATTTCGTAGAACTTTTATTAAACGAACGATCCGTATGGATTAGGGTTTTTAACTAGATAATTAAGAAACCTATTCCATGTGCTAGCGAAACCTTTGTCATTATTGTTGGCAATGGATGATATTGGCCCTTGGGAGTTGAGTGCGATTTCCAAAAAATAATCTTCGTAGAACTTTTGCTAAACGAACGATTCGTATGGATTAGGGTTTTCTAACTAGGTAATTAAGGGACCTATTACATGTGCTAGCGAAACCTTTGTCATCATTGTTGGCAATGGCCGATATTGGCTCTTGGGAGTTGAGTGCGATTTCCAAAAAATAATTTTGCATAACTTTTACTAAACGAACGATTCGTATGGATTAGGGTTTTTTACTTTCTTTTACTCTAGTTAAATAAAGTATAGAAATCATGAAAATTTTGAACCTTGAGATTTTTAGAGATTTATTTGTTTTGTGGTCCCCTGAGTCCGAAAAAGTGGGTTTCGAGATGGTGTCTGTCTGTCAGTCTGTCAGTCTGTCAGTCTGTCAGTCTGTCAGTCTGTCAGTCTGTCAGTCTGTCAGTCTGTCAGTCTGTCAGTCTGTCAGTCTGTCAGTCTGTCAGTCTGTCAGTCTGTCAGTCTGTCAGTCTGTCAGTCTGTCAGTCTGTCAGTCTGTCAGTCTGTCAGTCTGTCAGTCTGTCAGTCTGTCAGTCTGTCAGTCTGTCAGTCTGTCAGTCTGTCAGTCTGTCAGTCTGTCAGTCTGTCAGTCTGTCAGTCTGTCAGTCTGTCAGTCTGTCAGTCTGTCAGTCTGTCAGTCTGTCTGTCTGTGTCCTCTCTACAGCCCATATGGTTTAATCAATCGAATTGAAACTACAGATTTAAACTTTTTTGATAAATTGGGAGGTTTCAGTGAATTTCACTCAAAATCGGCTAACCGGAAGTGGCCACTCCCTTGGTCCAGAAAATTTATTTTGCAAATATCTTAAAAAGTATAAGGTTTACAAAAAACTATTTAATACAAATTGTCTCTAAAAATTAAAAAAAAAAAATTAAGAAAAAAATAAAATTTCTCAAAATTCTCTGTTCGTAGAAGAAAGTCGTGTGTTGGCCACACCTCAATTTTATTTTATTGTGACAGTGACACCTAGTGTTTAATAGAATAAGTTAAAATTAATAGCTCAATGTTTAACTGTACTAAAATGGAATTTTCCATGATAAAATTGTTCTAAATGTTTCTACGCTATTCTAACTGGAAAAGGCATGAGCTTTCTAGAAGTTTGGTTTGTGTATATAAAAAGGCGAACGAAGTCGAATTGGATTAGTAGTATTTGGTAAGCGACAGTGTGAAGATTAAAAAGGAATTAAAAAGTGATTTAAAAAGTGTTTTAGTGGAAATAAAAATTATACGTGTACAGTAAAATTTGAGAATAATTTTATAAAGTGATTTTGTGAATTTTTATTAATAAATTGTATTGAAATTGTGTTGTAATAATTCTTGTGCTAAATAAATAAATTCGTTGGTGATAAATTGAATTGATTTTGTATTATTCACAATCCAGTGATACGAACCTTGATTGGCAAAGCAAAAACGTAACAATATGCTGGTTAAAGGATTGAGTTGAAAGAGAGTTTGCGATTGGATTGAGGGTTGAGTTGGGGGCCGTTTGCGGGTTGAATTGGGGTTGAGATGATGTTGGACCAGTGTTTAGAGAGCGGTTGAGCAATTTATAAAATAAAGTAGGTGTTTGTATGTATGTACAGCATATGTGTATGATATTTAAATAAATCCACACGACTTAACCGATTTGAACCAAACCTTACACAAATATTGTTTAAGACTTAAGAAAGGTCACTGTTAATATCTCAAACCTCAAATTGAACCTTTTACATTTCAAATTAAACCTTTAGCAAATTAAATGAATGGCCAATTGATGGACAATGATGTTAGTGAAATTTGACTTCCGCGATGGAAATGGGATTCTAAAATGATTTTTGGATGAAGTTCTGGAATATGGCCAAGTATGATGGGGCTGGCCGATTTCTCAACCAATTATGATGAAATTAGACATGTGCATTGAAAATGGGATTCTAAAATGACTTTTGGATGAAGTTCTGCGATATGGATAAGTATGATGGAACTTGTCTATTTCTCAACCGATTATGATGAAATTTGAAATGTGCGTTGGAAATGGGGTTCTAAAATGATTTTTTAATCAAGTTCTGGAATATGGCCAAATATGATGGAACTTGGCTATTTCTCAACCGATTGTGATGAAGTTCGATAGACTGGTATTGGGATTCTAAAATGATTTTTAGATGAAATTCTGAAATATGGTCAGTTAGGATAGAACTTGCCTATTTTTTAACGGAGTTTAATGGAATTTTGCATGTGCGATGGTAATGTGATTGGATTTGAAAAAGAATTTCGATTAGGGTTTGGTGGGAGGTTAGATTGAATTGAGTTCATACAGGCATGTAGCTTTCGAACTGAGTTTATTTTGAGATTGGGTTAGAAAATAAGTGTAGGATTAGGATCGAACTAGGATTTAGTTAGCGTGCATTGGGGTGCGAGTTGTTCGGTTGGGGAATTATTTAAGGGTTGATTTGGAGTTAGTTTAACGGTTGATTTCCAAGTTGATCAAGGGTTGATTTGGTGATTTAATTGATAGTTTGGTTGGTCATTTCGTGATTGATTTGGGAGTTGAATTAATCAAGACCGAAGTTCTAATCACCTTATGAGGTTTCAGCCCTTTATATTTTATGGTAACCTTTCAGTATTTTTTTTTTTTTTTTAATTTTGGGAACAAAATGTATAGTGGACGCACAAATGGTGTTTCGGAATTGTTGTACATAAAATGAAACCTTTAAGAATAAAATCATAAAAAGTGCAAGTTACTATAAAATATATTGAACTATATAAAATAACTTTTCTACGTAAATTGTCTTTTTTTATAATAAGGATATTAAAAATTCCAAAAACGATAAAAAAATGTCATGAAAGGGAAAATAATGACGAAGTTTATAATAAAAAATCATAACCTATAAATAACTGATATTGTGCCGTAGATTTGGATATAGTAAAACGTAGAGGGTGCGCCAATCCACAATTTTAGGTAATATTCGTAAACTAAATGTGACTACACCCTGTATACTACAATAAATAATTTTCTTCTTTAGTCATCTGATTTTCTTTCATATGTATGTACATATATATGTATAACGACCATATATATTGAAAGTTGGTATTTTCCTATTTTTTCGTTATTTTTTATCTAGATGACCTAAGGCTTTTTTATATTTAGTTAATTTTGTATTCTCTTGTTGAATGTCCTTAGTTTTTTATTTTTTGCCTAAATTTTGGTTTTGATATACGCCTTAATCATACAATATATGAATATATCCATAGATATATGTACACATAAAATATTGAATTAGGTGCAGATATGATTGATAATATTTTGTCAATGGGTTTATCTCTAACGTATTCGGCCACATAAAATATCATTTATCATCGATTTATTTGATAATTACGTAGGGCGTATTGTATATGGATGTGGTAAACATTTATTAAATTATATTTCAAAACGATATGATCGCAAAATTTATGATGAAATTTGGGCCTACGGTTAAAATAAATATTGGATCCTATTTAAGAGGAACGAAAGAATTTTAAATACCTGGTTAACTAATACCCATCGGGCATTAAGAATTGATTTGACTGTTTGAAGTTACAGTTTTCATAAATGACTTGTGGATGGGTTGTATTCCTTCCTTCATTACATTCGAATTGCACGTTTCTGTTTAACTCGCAGTAGCAATTCCATATGATCTTCGCAGTGAACTAACAATCTTCGCATGCCTATTCTGTTGCATATGAAGATAAGGATAAATGGAATTCAAATTTGTGTGACCAGTAATTTTTATAACATCCTGTAAGTTGCCAGTAAGGATTTCGAGTAAGAAATAAACGTTCGCTGGTAGCGTTTTTAGGCCGTTTCTCTTTCAGTTTTTGAAAAAGGCATACTGGCAATTTCATAACACATGGCAGAAAAATGGGTTAAACAATTTTTTTTATTAAAAATTTCAATTAAAAATTTCTTTAAATACAATGTTTTGTGTTTTATGATCACTAACGCCATAGAAACTTATACCTACTATGGAAACCACTTGCACAAGAGAAGGTAAATAAATTCCTACATTCTTGATTGACTGCCGAGATTTATGTATTTAGTTGTGAAATACTTGTATTTAATAAATTATTATCAATTTGAAATTGATGGGCAAATTCTTCTTCGATTAACCTTACTGAACTGGACTGTATTAAACCGGTGTGAAGTTTTTGGACACTTTTTTTTTGGACAAAAATTTAAGCGAGTGTACTGGGGTCTTTGGACAAAATTCAGATTTTAGAAAAATTAGGTTTTTGGACATATATTTATGCGGGTGTACATCCGTTAACAGAGTATTTAACAAAACTAAAGTTATTCAAATAAAATAAGCCGCAAATAATTTCAAACATTCATTTCTAATTTTCTTTTCAACAAATCAACGAACTAAGCGACATTTTGAAATCTTCATATGAGCCGTAGGGCTTTTGCAAAAAAATTTTTAAAGTTAACAACTCCTATTCTACCAAATAGCATGAATCTCAGAGATTGGCTCATGTAGTGACTATATCGGTTGTAAAGGGCATACATTGCGGAATTGAAATCACTTAGTGCCATTTTGATATGACCCGCAGGGCTCTTACAAAAAAATTTTGAAAGTTAACAAATCGACGAATTTCGTTTGGAACAAGGACGTTGTTCTCTATTATACCAAATAGCACGAATCTCAGAGATTGGCTCATACAGTGACTATATAGGTTATAAAGGGCATACATTGCGGAATTGAAATCACTTAGTGCCATTTTGATATGACTCGTAGGGCTTTTGCAAAAAAAATTTTAAAGTTAACAAATCGACGAATTTCGTTTGGAATAAGGACGTTGTTCTCTATTATACCAAATAGCACGAATCTCAGAAATTGGCTCATATAGTGACTATATAGGTTATAAAGGGCATACATTGCGGAATTGAAATCACTTAGTGCCATTTTGATATGACCCATAGGGCTCTTGCAAAAACATTTTGAAAGTTAACAAATCGAAGAATCTCGTTTGGAACAAGGACGTTATTCTCTATTATATCAAATAGCACGAATCTCAGAGATTGGCTCATATAGTGACTATATAGGTTGTAAAGGGCACACATTGCGGAATTGAAATCACTTAGTGCCATTTTCGACGAATTTCGACAAAATCGACGAATTTCGTTTGGAACAAGGACGTTGTTCTCTATTATACCAAATAGCATGAATCTCAGAGATTGGCTCATGTAGTGACTATATCGGTTGTAAAGGGCATACATTGCGAAATTGAAATCACTTAGTGCCATTTTGAAACTAGCCGTAGGGCGATTTTTCGGTTCGTCAATTTGTTAATTTTGAAAATTTTTTTGCAAGGGCCCTAAGTGATTTCAATTCCGCAATGTATGCCCTTTATAACCTATATAGTCACTACATGAGACAATCTCTGAGATTCGTGCTATTTGGTATAATAGAGAACAACGTCCTTGTTCCAAACGAAATTCGTCGATTTGTTAACATTCAAAATTTTTTTGCAAGAGCGCTTTGTCTCATATCAAAATACCAAAGTGGTGCTAAGTTCTTTGATTTGTTGAAAAGCATATTGGAAATGAATGTTAGAAATTATTTGAGGCCTGTTTTATTTGAATAACTTTATTTTTGTTAAATACAGTTTTAAAAGAAGTACACTCGATAAATTTTTGCTCAAAAAAGTGTCCAAAAACCTCACACCGGTCTGTATTAATACATTTGTCATTATAGGAACTGCCATTGATGGAAATTTTGGTAGTGAACTTCCATTTATTTCTAATAACTTTTCAATTTCTATAAGGCCCGAATTTTCCGTTAATGCATCAAATTGAATATCAATATTAGTTCATCATCTTATCAAGAAAAAATCATAACACAAATTTAATTTGTGATTCTTCTATAGGCTTTTCGGATTTAGGGGCTTACAAAATAATAAAATTGTAACAAAAAGTATGCACAATGAAGACGGGATTTTTAAAAAACCGGCCTCTTCTAAACATAAATCCCATTCATTGTCATTTTCAAGCAAGCCTAGAGAATTAGCTGCCTCTTTATAACTTGAATAAACGATACCGTTTATTGTGCAAATATTTTCAAATGATATTGGCCCTTTCACATTATTCAAAAGCATTTGCAAGTAGTATTTTTCCCCATCATTTGGATGTGATGAATACATTCGACCAACAGTATTCCCTAAATGTAATTTTCTTTTATTCAGCCTTTTTACTGTAGTACGTAAAATATTTTGGATAATTCCGGATAAGTTACCATCGTGCGCTTCCAGACATAAACGATTAGTTTAGGAACATGAGGTAAACCTCTTTTTTCTCCCTCTACCGTAGATATAAAACCAATAACTTTACCAAAACAGCTTCGTTTTATGAAATCGTATTTGAGCTATTTAAATTTTAATCGAAATAGTCTAGCTGTTATATCTGGTCTATCATTAGCTTTTTGATTTGGTAATATTGAGTTTACAATTTCGACCCACAATGGATTGGAAGTGGGGGGTGGGGTTGCGGTTTGCCTTTATCTCTTACTATAGATATAGCATCGTGATGTAGTTGATAATAATTCCGATCACTTTCTATAAAAGATGAAGGCAATATGATTCGTTTACCAACGTTTGGCAATATGATTCGTTTACCAATGCAGCGGCGTCTACTATAAATTCGTGCAATGGTCGACGTTACATGAACCATCATTCGATAAGAACAAAATTCCATTTGACTAACTCTTTTCGTCGAATTATTATATAATATATTTAAATCCCAACCATATTCTCCAGACGGATATAATAATACAAAATGTAGTGGATCAAAAGACGGATTTTTTGATTGCCCGTCTCGTTTTGACAGCACTATATCTCGAGGAGATGTTTGACCACCAACCATAACCAACCGCTATTTCCAAGGTGTCTGGTCTATTATATCGTCGTCGATCTAAATTAAACCTTTCATTACAGTATATGCTTGTTTGAAATTTTCTACAAATGAATTTGCTCATTTAGCATGTTTTGAACATTTGAATATTGTTTTTGGGTAGTACCCATTAAGTGATATAGAGAACGTTGAATTTTCAAAGATAATGTTCATAAGTGGTTTGGTTCCGTGATGGTAGAATCGGATGGTAAAAACATTTCGCCTAGAATTTTTATATTTTGCCCATATGTAAGTTCTGCTGGAGAAGCTTTGAGGTCATCTCTTATTGTTGCCCTAATGCCTAGTAATGAATGAATGGTATTTGCACGTGCTCTCAAAGTATCTTTTAAATCTTGGTGAAATCTTTCCACTAATCCATTCGCACTTGGGTGATATGGTGTTGTATGGATTTTATGCGCACCTAGCAATGTAGTAATTTCAGAGAAAAGTTGACTTTCAAACTGTGTACCCTGATCGGTGGTTACACGAGAAGGTGTTCCAAAACGTGGTATGTACTGACGAAAGTTTTTGCTACAGTTTGTGCAGTAATATTCGGAATTGGAAAGGCTTCAGGCCGAAAGGTGAAACGATCTATTATTGTCAGAATATATGTATTATTATTAGAGCATGGTAAAGGCCCAACCAAATCTAGATGGATATGCTCAAATCTTTCTGACGGAAGATCGAACCTACCAAGTTCTGGTCGGGTGTGCCTATGAATTTTAGCTTTCTGACAATTAATACATGTCTTTGCCCAGTAACCAACATCAACATCGATGCCAGGCCAAAAGAATTTGGTTCTTACTAATTTTCGTGTTGCTTTCCAGGGTGTCTTAGATTATGAATGAGTTCGAATGGAATATATGGTCGTTTTGTTGAAGTTGAAACTTCGCACCATATATAAATTTTATGATTAGGCATCTAACGAGAATTTTACTTGAGTTTCCCTGGTCCTGAGTGAGAGATGGGAGCTCTTCATCGGGCTCTTGTAACTTGCTCAGTTCGAAATAGTCAAGTCCAGAAAGAATAATTGAATTTATTGAGTCGTGGCTGCTTAAACGAGATAAGGTGTCTGCAACTATGTTTTCCTTATCATATATATGACATATATCGGACGTAAATTGACTAACATAATCTAAATGTCTAGATTGTCTAGGACTACGTTCTGTTTTCGTTAATAATGCTGTAGTCATTGGTTTGTGGTCGGTGAAAATTGTAAAATTTCTTCCCTCCACAAAGTAACGGAAGTGTTTAATTGACAAATATATAGCCAAAAGCTCTCTGTCAAATGCGGAATATTTCCGCTCTGTTTGACTTAGCTTCTTTGAATAAAATGCAAGAGGTTCCCAAATTCCATTGCTTAGTCGCACTAAAACTGCTCCTACAGCAATACTTGATACATCTGTAGTCAAACTAAATATTGCATTCTCTAGTGGACAAACTAAAAGGGTTGAAGCTGCCAATGCATTTTTACTTTCTTTACATGCCATATTACATTCTTCAGGCCAGGAAAATTCTTTCTTGCTTTTTCCTTTGAGTTGTGCCAGATGCTCGTGAATGGGTGAAATTAATTCAGCCAATTTAGGGATAAACCTGTGGGAATAGTTTACCATCCCGACAAATTGCTGTATCTGGCGAATGGAAGTTAGTGTTGGGAAATTGGAGATAGCTAAAACGCTATCTTTAGATGGAAGAATACCATCCTTGGAAATTGTATGGGACAGGAATTCCAATTCCGGAACCCCAAAAACACATTTTGAAACCTTAATATTCAGACAGAAATCGGACAATCTTTGGAAAAGAAGTTTGAGGTGTTCTTTGTGTTCTTTTTCAGATGAACTCGCCACTAACATGTCATCGATATACACAGATACGAATTTTAGATCTCTTACGACTTATTATTACCTGCTCCTCTTGAACCGTATGGTGTTCTCAAAAACTCGAACAACCTGAAAGGAGTTGTTATCGCAGTTTTGTATACATCCTCGGGTGCGACTGGAATTTGAGTATAGGCTCTAACCAAGTCGATTTTTGAGAAGATGTTACAGCCGCTTAGGTTCATTGAGAAACTTTGTATGTGTGGTATTGGGTATCGGTCTGGGACCGTCACATTGTTAAGCCTTCGGTAATCTCCACATGGTCTCCAATCATTAGAATCTCTTTTGGGGTATAAGATGTAGAGGAGATGATGCTTGTGAAGAAGAAGAACGACATATGCCCAATTGACACATATGCTCAAACTCTGATCTAGCAATATGATGTTTCGTTGTATCGAGTCTGCGTGGTCTCGCAAATGGGAGCTGACCGACAATTGGAATATAATGGACCACATTATGTTTTACGGGTGTATCATACCGTGGTTCTTGTGTTAATTGGGGAAATTCTCGTAATATTTCGCCAAAACTGTTCTCAACGATAAAGTTAATTGGTGTTGGTGTATCGTAATTGGTTGTGATAGCACCAATCCAAAAACGTGACCAAATTTGGATAAAAAGTGACCTTCTTAATCCTAGGTCCAATGTTAAGAGTTACGTTCCATAGGTTTCAATAAGGGAACCGTTTGCGGCAGATAGTGCAAAGTTTGGTGTTTTTTGACATTTATCGAATAATGATTTTTGCACGACACTTACTTCTGCTCCTGAATCAATTAGGAAATTATATTTCGAATTATAATCTTTAAAAAAAAGACGACGCTTTGGGAATTCACCGATATTGGTCGTCAAAACAACGGAGTTGTTTAGTTTTTTAATATATCTTGGTTCGATACATCCGTCAAGTGAGGTTTGAATTCACACAAGGTTGGATGCATTTTCGTACATTATTCTTAAATCTATAGTGATACCAGCATATTTTATACCGTCGGTTTCTAGAATTACTTCTTGATCTATTAGATTGACTAGGTGAGCTATTTCGTGATCTTCTTTCGGTTGGAAATGATTTTGAAGTTCAGAAATCATACCATAAATTTCTATACTTGACTACTTTTCTGTGGTGTTTTGTCTGCCATTTTAGTGAGCTGATCTATATAGATTGTAATTCTTCCACTGTCGTTAGAATTGCATTTATTTCAGCAGGCAGACCCTGAAGCCAAAGTTTTCTAACGAGAAACTAAGGTTATTTGTTCAGGTGGTAGAGCAGCGATTACATAATTATATTTCGTTATGTCGCTTGTTACTTTTGCTGTTTGAAAAATAGCTTCTAATTGTAGAAACCATAAATCTGGTACGTTAGACCAAAATGAAGGTACTTTATGTGATATTGTTAATATATCATCTGTTTTTGTATTTTTGTTTTCTTCAGTTTCAGACATTTTAAATGTTTATTAAATAAAATCGTTAATTTTAGTCGAATAGAGCAGAATTTGCAATTAATAAATATTGAAATATAACTAATTAAGGATATAGGGTAGCCCTTACGAGATTCACAACCATTTAAATTAGTTCTAAACTTAGTGTTGAGATCAACAGTGCAACAAAACACTATATTTTATGTCAACTCATCAACACTACAAGCCGGAACCTAACAAATTAATAATTTGTTTTCTTTATAATGTCATACAACACCTTTTCTCATTAATATGCTTACTAAACATTAATGTTTTATTATTTCTTTTTATTGTAAAATAGTGTAATTTGGATGAATGAGATTTTGTATAAAAAGACGAGCAAATTAAAAATAAACGCTCAGAATAAATTTACAACTGAAACAAAGTGTTTGTTCTCAAGATTATTAAGACCCCACCAGTGGTAATCTTAATAATCATCAATATACGGAACTCTTATATTAACAACAAGTTGTTTATTCTCGATAACCAATAGACCCCACCCGTGGTAATCTATTAGTTAACTGTAGATCAAGACTATCTTGAATTTATAATTTAAGTACAAAAGTCTATGACTTTACAACCAACAATAAAATTTTAGAAATGGTAAATTTCAAATGATTATAAATGATAATTTTTTAAATTATCTGGTTTGTTTAGTTTGTCCTTGACGGGCTAAATGTTGTTCCATATGTTTAAAAATATCCAGTTGTTTGGAGTACAGTTGTGAATAAAAAAAAAGTGTTTACAGTACCTGTTATGCGTATACTCCGTTTATGAATAAAATTGACTTAATGATACATTAAACTACAAACGGTTATCCAAAATTTTGCAGATCAGCAAATCGTTGAAGAACTGAATGCCAAAAAAATCTGCATACGTGAGTTTTCACACGTAATATCCCCCGTTGTGCTCTTTAGCGTTTGTGGGGCTTTGATAATCCGATAAAACAACAGCACACGTGGGTTTACACACGTAATATGGTCCGTTGCGCTCTTTAGCTTTTTTGTGGGGCTTTGATGAGCCTGTTGAAATTCTTTAGAATTTATCGGGGTCACCACTATAATAGTTTTTCTAACTTCACTATTATCTTATTGCGAAACAATTATTTTCTTTAATTTAAACTATTATATTTTACTTTAATTCACAAACCATATTTTTATTTAATTTTATTTATTTATTATAAAAACAATTATTTATTATTTTAACAATTTTATGTTACTTCTAGATGAGTCAGCCGAACAATGATGCTCGTGATTTATTTATTATATCACCAAAATACCGTACTCCAATATGTAATGATATTTTAAATTTAACAGTAATAAACAATTTGTTTCATTTTATTTGTGCAAATGTATAAGTGTTATACCGACTCAAGTTGTTATTAATTATTTAATTGGAATTGGCAATTCGCCCAGTTACAACAACACATCGAAATGTAGGATTTTGAAAAGTGCCACCAGTTTTGTCATATTTGAAAAATTTAGCCTAACAATGCGGACATTGCAAATTCAATTCGACAACGGAAAACGTTTTAACACTTTTATAATAGTTTGAATTAATTTTAGCTAAATTTGCCGATCTACATACATATATTAGAAAACTGTGTATTAAGGGCATTTTCGTCGGCGTACCTTTCCTTCTTAGGGAATTTTTTAAACGCGATTCTTCACAATTTATTATGAAAGGCCGTTTATGAGCCATCACAAAACTCAATCAAAAACAATTTTATTTTAAAGAAGTATTGAAAATTGTAACAGTAAAAAAAACTGAAAATTAAATGACACCAACCACCTTCCAATAGAACTGTACTAAAGTAAATTAATACCCTATTATGGTTCTCACTTCACCGAGAAATATTATTGAAATGTGACTAGATTTGTATGAAATTTTTCAGTGAGGTGAGAACCATAATAGGGCTATAAATCATAAATTGGGAAACAATAAACAAATGTAAGTTGCTATTGTTTTTGTAAAGCAGCCTATATTTTTATATCGCATTATAAAATATTTAAAATAGGCATAATCAGCAACACATACAAAAACATGCTTATGTTTGTAAGCTAATGCTGTGTGCCCCAGAACACTTTTCAAACTAAACTTTTGTAAGACCCAGTAATTCATGCAATATTTAAATAGATGTCACTAGGTTAAGGGTATTCAATTGTGCCTTATAGCCAACTAAACTTTTTCAATATTTCGTTTAAATAAATGACGTCTAATAAAAAATAAACCGAGTCGTTTATTAAAAGTATGTAATTCAAAATAAGATTATATATATATATATATATATATATATATATATATATATATATATATATATATATATATATATATATATATATATATATATATATATATATGTAGTTATGTACATTATCACGTACACCACCATATATCCAAGTCAACATCCGATTAAAAAATAAATATTGTTACGACGGTCCACACCATAACTGGCGCAGTTACGGAAAAGTTAACGCGAAGTGAATAAAAGTAATTTTAACTAAAATACTAAATAAAATTTTTCAAGACCCCACCAGTGGTAATCTTGATTAATTATAATACAAAGTTAGTGAAAAAAAACAATAAAATAAAGCATCCAGTAGTGCCTGCATCTGTATTTTGCCTGATCAACAATGTACTCTTGTTTAATATTGTGTACTTTCGTAAGGTAAGATTTTTTTAACATATAAAATCCCTAACAAAGTTCCGTCTCACTAACACACACACACACACACACACACAAACACACACAAAAAAAACAATAATTACAATAAGTGTCTCCAAGTGATCAACTTGTTAAATATGTTTTAAGTGCGTTTGATTGATTGATTGATTGATTGTGAGTGTACGGCCAAGCATTATAGCAAGTCTCCCGGACTCTCGGGCACACACCGTACACCCGTTTACACACAACAAAACCGAAGGATAGGATTTCATTTCTCTGGAATCCAGGGCCGGATACTCAGGTCTCCCTAAACCTAAATTAAAAATTATTAATGTTATAATTTCCCCCTGTTCGCCTTTCAATAATTTATTTAAGAAAATCTAAAATTACGAAGCTAAAATTATAATTCTAATTATAATTATAATTATAGTAGAATTCGCTTATAGCAAACACTCAAGGGACATAATTTTGTTCACTATAGCCGGCTGTTCATTTTAATCAAATATTCGTTTACGTTTATAAACGTAGTTCTTTGTTTCTGTTCGTGCAAATTCAAGGTACACAACTATATGACAAAACTATATGATCATTATAAGCTTTTGTTTGTTATATACATGGTTTGGTATAAACGGATTCTACTGTATTAAAAAAAACATCATTATAACAAAATAAAAATAAAATTAAATAAAATAAAGTTGAAATTAAACTTTCATGATTTATTATGAATGTACGACCAAGCATCATAGCAGGATCTCCCGGAATCCCGGGCCCATGCCGTATACCCGTACACACATAACAAAACCGAAGGATTAGATAGGATTATTAGTTGGGACAGACTCGACCCGGTTACAGACACCAATGCGATCGATAGTTAGTAAATTATTAGTACAATATATAATAAATAGGTTAGCACAAGACAGCACAATCTAACTACATTATTAGATGATTATTTCTCTGGAATCCAGGGCCGGATACTCAGGACTCCCTAAATCCTAAATCTAAAACAGGGCTTAAAAAATTATTAATTAACATACAAATTCTCAGGCGATAAAATTAACATACAAATTCTCAGACGACTCTGAAAACTAAATTTAATTAATAAACATCATAATAACCAATTTTATTACTTAAATGAATAATTATTATAACAGCATCTTCAGTATTCCCGAGCACACATCGTACACCCATTTATCCATCCCCAGCCGAAGGATAAGAATAAATTGTTAGTAATTATATAGTAAAAATAGTTAGCACAGGACAACACAATTTCTAAACTACAGCTTATTCACTACTTATTAATCCTGGAGGGTTGATTCAAACTAAAATTTAAATTTGAAATTCGGGATTAATTTTGATCCCTATAATAATGATTAATTCTAGAACTATGTTTATTCTGAAAATTGGATTATTTATTAGTAAATTAAAAAAGAGACCCCTTTAAGTATTTTAAAACTAAATTAATTAAAATATATTAATGGACAAAACAGAATATATTACACATTACAAAAATTAACATTTTATTGATTGATTGATTGAGAGTGTACGGCCAAGCATTATAGCAGGATCTCCCGGACTCCCGGGCACACACAGTACACCCATATACATATAACAAAACCGAAGGATAGGATAGGATTATTAGTTGGGCCAGACACGGCCCGGTTACAGAGACCAAAGTAATCGATAGTTAGTAAATTATTAGTACAATATATAATAAATAGATTAGCACAGGACAGCACAATCTAACTATATTATTAGATGACCATTTCTCTGAAATCCAGGGCCGGATACTCAAGACTCGCTACATTTAAATCGGGACTTAAAATTATTAATGTTGTAATTTCTCCTGTCCGCCGTTCATTAATTTACCTGATAAAATATTTAAGAAAAATTTAAAATTACTAAGCTAAGATTACAAAAACCGCGCTTATTTCATTTTTCATGGTCCTTCTATATCTAATTAATTAATTATTACGTACTGCAACATGAATTAAAATAAACGTTAACAACTATTTTAAACATAAAATTTTACTTAAAACTAATCAGAAATTTCCTACCGATCAAGAAAAAGAGAATAAATAATTAAAAATTCAATTATTTTATAAAATTTATAATAAATAATCTAAAAATGATAATGTTACAGCACCACAACAGCCTAAAATCATCAATAATTCAGTTAGTACTATAAGTAGTATATCAAGAATGAACAAATAAAATCAATATATAATTTCCCAGGCAATTCTGAAAACCAATTTTAATTAATAAATCACCATAATATCAAAGCTAATTCTGAATTTCAGGATTAATTTAATCTCCATATTAAAGATTGATTCTGGAACTATGTTATATTCTGAAAATTGAATTATTTATTAGCAAATTAAGGAAGAGAGACCTTTAAATATTTTTAATCTAAATTAATTATTATATTTTAATGAGCAAAACACAATATACTACATACAAGAATTACAAAAATTAACATTTTATGAAATTGCCTATGTAAACTCTCCCACTTCTAAGCTAAAATTAAGTTTAAAAATTTTAAATTATTAAGTTATAATTTAAATTCATAGCACTTGTTCCATTAGTTACCATTCTCCTGTAAATAGTTAATTAATTGTTTACCTACTGCAACTAGATTTAAAAATAAAAAGTTGAAAATATATATCTAACCATACTATTAAATTTAAACTAATCGGCAATTTCCTACAAATCTAGAAAAAGGAAATTAATAATGTTGATTTATAAAAGTATATAATATAATTTAAACATTGATCATAATAACACGCAAAAAAGTTTAGAATATCAATAATTTAGTTAAGTACTTACATGTACTATATGATATTTACTAATAAAACACAATTAGAGTTTCCCAGGTATCACTGCAAATTAAATTGCTTTACTACATAATTAATAGAAATTAACTTATATAAATTAGTTAGTGATAAATAAAATAAAATAGATAATACAAGAACAATATATTTTCTACGCTACATAACTGCTGCTTGAAGTTTCTGGATGTTGAGCGAGAATTCACCAATATTTCTGTAGCTTGGAGACGATCTAACAATTATATATAATTAAATATACTTAATATCAACTAGACCATTAGACAAAAATACCCGAACAAACTATGACACTTTGATATAATTAAATTAAATTAAACTGACAAAAAGTATTGAAATATTTTCATCAATACCTCAAATATTTTTGCAATGCAATGTAGTTTACAATATCATATAAAAGGGAATTTCCCTTATCCTAGATAACGTACGATGCTATTCATTTAATTAGTATAATATTTCAATCTATATACATAAATATTTAACGAAATAGCAACATTAATATAAATTACAATTAAATACCAATAAAGTGATTGATTTTAGCAGAAGATAATTTTTGATAATTGCAACGACAAGAAACTTATCAAAATAAATCCCTACAATATGTAATATCAAACGGTAGCATCAGTTTCATAAAAAGAAATTTATTGAAACCGAATCAACACAAATAAGGAACGTTGTAAACGCCCACGACTTTAACTAAGTCGACTGAGCGGTAATTTGCACGAGTAGCAAAATCAGCTACCCCAAAATCAGCTCCAGTGATTAATCCCGGACTTCATCTAAATATTTATGTCTGATAGTGTACATATTCAAATGATTTGCTTCAACTTAGTCATTTTCGCAACCCAAAAATAAAACTTATAAAATATTAGACTACCTAAATAAAAATCCAATTAGCATCATTCACCAATTGAAGAGATCACCGCCACCAAAAACCATGACCTAATCAATAATTCAGAAATTTATCTCTTTATTAATAAATAAATACAAATACAAATATATCCAAAATTTTAACTCAGTTATCTCCAAATTATTAATCCTTTTGATTTAAAAAAAAAAATTGTTGATACTATGCTGTCATTTATTTGTAACTTAATTAGTGTAAACAGTATGACAACTACATTGTTAAACACTATTTTAAAAGATGAGTCATCAAACAAATTATTGGTCTATTGAAACAACAATTATTGCCTTGCATAATTAATGACATGCATAGAAACAAATGTGAGCTCTTATTCAATGTGTGTGAACAACCATTTGCAGATATTCACAGTGAGTTTCTACTACTAAAACATTTAAAGGATTTGGATTTATATAAACCAAGTAAATCTTTTGTTATTCATGCAGAAACCTCATGCACAAAAAGGAATTACCCACTTAAATAAGAAGGTCACAACTGGAATACTAATGCCCATAGAATTCCAAATTCGTAAATTTTTTGAAATGCCTGATGTTTTAGCACAAACTTTGCAAAATTACTTTTCGTAACACTTTATACAAAGTGAATTTTTATATATTCGATAAACACAGGAATAAATTGATGAAAATAAATGACATATTTATTAAAAATAATGAGGCTTATTTGATTACACAATGTCACCTTATTGAAACTTTCGACAAACATTTGAGGGCATTTATGGTTGGGAACTTTGTTTTAGAATATGATACCACAAAACTAGGTCAGACTCATCTAATACTATATAAACTACCTGATAATAAAATTTATTTTAAACCAGCTGTTATATAATTTAATTATGTATTTAGTATAAAGTTAATTGAAATGAATATAATGGTAGTTTTATTATTTATTTAACATACGATTTATGTATAAATCGACCTTAAATTAAGGAAACAAAAATTTTTTCCTATGTTTCAAATGTAATACTTTTATGCATATTATCATTGAATTTAGTTCATTAAAATATGGATAAGGGCACATTTCCTAAAGGAATAATTTTCTTACACCAAGGAATCTGATCATTAAATATATGTCACGCAGACCAATGTTTAATGTCCATTTTGCACAAAACTAATGACAAATCTGTGTTTAAGCTTTAAATGTATGATTAAAAGACATAAGTTTAAGATTCGTTTTAATACATTAATTTTAAATTGCAATTCGTTGCAATAATGTCGAAAATACACAAGTTGGATACCAAGTCAAAAAAACATTGGTATTAATTACAAAATCATCAAAAATAAGCATTAATTTTTTCAGTGTACTTACCGATAGTGTAATGCTTAACTAAAATTTTTTTTTTTTTTTTGATGTGAAGTTGTAAATGTTGTAACATGGTAAATATTTGAATGGAAGTTGGAAGTCAAAAACCCCCCAGCCAACTGTGATTACCCGCACAAATTCATGGCTGACCTCAAACCACCCAACTCTTCAATTACAATTTCGGGAATCGTTGTATTTTCGTCGATATTGAATTTTCTGGCAGCACAAAAAATCTTCAATTGGCGCCATTGAAAAATCTTGTTTTCAAACGGAAAACTTTAAAAGTTCTTAAAAATTCGCTGGCCAGCAACATTTATTCATAAAGTTGTTTTGAATCACGTATGAGAAGTTAGCACGAAATTTTCATCCCGAAAAGGCTTTTTTCTTAAATGTGTGTCTCAGCTAAAATTTGAGGAAATTTTCATTCCATCCAGAAAAAAATATTCAAAACTCTTAACCAAACGCTATTCATCCCGAAAAATAATTATAAAGAAATAGATTAAGGTCTATAGAAGAATAAATATAAAATTCAAATATTTGATGATTCCTTTGAACACAAAATATGTACAAATTTAATAAATAAACACTAAATACGCGATCAAATTTCAATTTCTAAATTTCTTGTGCCAATCTCAGAGATGGCCCCATGAAATATTGTATGGTATTCGACTTCTCAACACTTATGCAATTAGAAAAAACTACCCTCATTAGCAAATCATGCGGATTAATAGTGAAAATGAACCGCAACGTAAATGTATTACGAAACATAATACTTACAATGAAATACGGCCAATTTCGAAATTTCTTGTGCCGATCTCAGAGATGTCCCCAAGAAATGTTGTATGGTATCCGACTTCTTAACACTTATGCAATTAGAAAAAACTACCCTCATTAAGAAACCACGGGGATTAATAGTGAAAATGAACCGCAACGCAAATGTATTACGAAACATAATACTTACAATGAAATACGGCCAATTTCGAAATTTCTTGTGCCAATCTCAGAGATGGCACAAGAAATTTTGAAATTGACCGTATTTCATTGTAAGTATTATGTTTCGTGATACATTTACGTGGCGGTTCATTTTCACTATTAATCCTCGTGATTTCTTAATGAGGATAGTTTTTTCTAATTGCATAAGTGTTGAGAAGTCGAATACCATACATTATTGCACGGGGACATCTCTGAGATTGCCACAAGAAATTTAGAAATTGCAATTTGATCGCGTATTTAGTGTTTATTTATTTAAATGTACATATTTTGTGTCCAAAGGAATCATCAAATATTTGAATTTTATATTTATTCTACTATAAACCTTAATCTATTTCTTTATAATTATTTTTCGGGATGAATACCGTTTGGTTAAGAGTTTTGAATATTTTTTTCTGGATGGAATGAAAATTTCCTCAAATTTTAGCTGAGACACTCATTTTAGAAAAAAGCCTTTTCGGGATGAAAATTTCGTGCTACCTTCTCATACGTTTTTGAATCAGCTGCTTGCTGCAGTTACAAATTATACACATTTTTACTCACTTATCTTGTGTACAAAGAAACCGGCATATTACTTATATAGATTAACAATAAACTTTCAAAAATAAACTTAATTATTTGACTCATTAAATGCAAACATACACCATGATTTATCCATTACACTAAAATTACAACTGAATAAAATAATTGACTGCTGATGAAATTGTTCAATGAAACATGATCGAACAAGAAAAATATTTTTTACATGGCAAACTGTTTTAAAAAAATTCAAAATTTTGTTTCTCTCGTGCGTAAAATTTTGTTTCTCTCATGTATTTTAAACAATAGTAGAAAAGTTTAATTCAGCTTTAAATTAAAAATTATTCATTTCCCATTCCAAAAATAATAATAAAAAAATATTTTAATTTTCTATCTTCATAAAAATATTATAATACATACTCGTACATACATAAATAAGAATGAAAAATTATTATTTAAAATCTGTATACCTAATTGTAAAAAAAAAAAAAAACTAAACCTGTGTTTGAATTAAAATTGTTCATGTTTATGTAAATAATAATTGTTATTTAAAATAAAATAAATAAACTGTTGATTATTTATGAGGTATTTACATATATTTTTTAATAATTAAAATCATAATAAACCAACCAAATTATGTTTGTAATATAGCGAGTGGATTTATATTGTTGGGGTGGCGCCACAATCGCAGACAATATTTTGATTAACCCAATAAACCCAGTTACAATGTACATACATACATACATATATTAGAACCTTCATATTCATTGTAGTGGAACAAGAAAAATTATATGTATCAGAATCTAAATCTCAAATCAATCAAAAAATACCAGATTTCCAATAAAACTTTTATATTCCCAATGAGGTAAAAAAAAAAAAAAAAAATCCTGAAAAATAATGAAAAAGTACGTACATTTTAACATTCACAGAAAAGAAAAGCTTACAAAAAAAAATAATAAAATCGAAACCATCAATTTTCTTTACTTACAGTTATTTTACTTTATGCTATTTATGGAGTTTGGTACAATGATTTTGCCTCGGAAATGATTGAGACGAACAACAACAAAACTTTCGTTTCTATTGAAGAAAACTAAAATGTTTTTAAAGTTTTTTGTTTGTAAATAAAAATTGAAATTTGTATAGACGAGGAAAATTAATTGAAAATAGAAAATTCCACTAGGATTGTTGTGCTTGTGCTCTTTTATTGGTATACTATATACATTTTGATATTTGAGAATGTTTTGATTGATTTCAAGCGAATGCAACTAGTTTATAACATGAATTTTATGCATATAAACGTTTTTTTTTAGGTTTTAGGTTTAATTGATTGAATTCGAAAACGTTAAATAATGTTTTAAATGTATCGCTTGTAACTTTCGTTACAGGACGAGTTACAGGAGAAATTTTTCGACCCTGTTTAAGTTAACCGAAAGTTTCCAGCCGAAAGTGAAAAGCCGATAATGCAGATTATGTTATTGATATTCCAGCCGAAAATAAACCAGCATCTAGAGTGTTATGTGTGGAGAGATGGATTGCATTGATGTGACTTGTCAATAGCAAAATTTGTATAAAATCAGCCTCTAGAGTGTTATGTATGGCGATGGATTGCATTGATGTGACTTGTCAATAGCTATCGCAGGAAAAAAAATTCAGTTCAAGTTTCCCGTGGGAAATCTCGGAAAATTCGATTTTCCAAAAATTATTAGAAAATGTATATAAAATCAGCCTCTAGAGAGTTAATGTCTGGAGATGGATTGCATTGATGTGACTTGTCAATAGCTATCGCAGGAAAAAAATTCAGTTCAAGTTTCCCATGGAAAATCAAGGAAAATTCGATTTTCCAAAAATTATTAGAAAATAAATATAAAATCAGCCTCTGGAGAGTTAATGTCTGGAGATGGATTGCATTGGTGTGACTTGTCAATAGCTATCGCAGGAAAAAAATTCAGTTCACGTTGCCCGTGCGAAATCTCTGAAAATTCAAAAAAGTTTCGAGCCGAAAGTAAGAAATGGATGAATAAAATCAGTCTCTAGAGTGTTTTGTCTGGAAATGGATTGCATTGATGTGATTTGTCAATGGCTATCGCAGGAAAAAAATTCAGTTCAAGTTTTCCGTGGGAAATCAAGGAAAATTCAAAAAAGTTTCCAGCCGAAAGTATGAATTGGATGAAAAAAATCAGTCTCTAGAGTGTTATGTCTGGAGATGGATTGCATTGATGTGACATGTCAGTTTCCCGTAGGAAATCTAGGAAAATTCGATTTTCCAAAAATTATTAGAAAATTTATATAAAATCAGCCTCTGGAGTGTTATATCTGGAGATGGATTACATTGATGTAACTTGTCAATAGCTATCGCAGGAAAAAAATTCAGTTCAAGTTTCCCGTGGGAAATCTCGGAAAATTCGAAAAAGTTTCCAGCCGAAAGTCAGAAATGGATGAATAAAATCAGTCTCTAGAGTGTTATGTCTGGAGCTGGATTGCATTGATGTGGCTTGTTAATAGATATCGCAGAAAAAAAATTCAGTTCAAGTTTCCCGTAGGAAATAAAATCAGTCTCGGAAAATTCGATTTTCCAAAAATTTTTAGAAAATTTGTATAAAAAAAGCTTCTATAGTGTTATGTCTGGAGATGGATTGCATTGATGTGACTTGTCAATAGCTATCGCAGGAAAAATATTCAGTTCAAGTTTCCAGTGGGAAATCTCGGAAAATTCGATTTTCCAAAAATTATTAGAAAACTTTTATAAAATCAGCCTCTAGAGTGTTATGTCTGGAGATGGATTGCATTGATGTGACTTGTCAATAGCTATCGCAGAAAAATTATTCAGTTCAAGTTTCCCGTGGGAAATCTCGGAAAATTCAAAAAAGTTTCGAGCTGAAAGTAAGAAATGGATGATGAAATCAGTCTCTAGAGTGTTAAGTCAATAGCTATCGCAGGAGTGACTTGTCAATAGCTATCGCAGGAAAAATATTCAGTTCAAGTTTCCCGTGGGAAATCTCGGAAAATTCGATTTTCCAAAGATTATTAGAAAATTTTTATAAAATCAGCCTCTAGAGTGTTATGTCTGAAGATAGATTGCATTGATGTGACTTGTCAATGGCTATCGCAGGAAAAAAATTCAGTTCAAGTTTCCCGTGGGAAATCTCGGAAAATTCAAAAAGTTTCAAGCCGAAAG
This sequence comes from Tipula vernalis, assembly GCA_958295665.1. Taxonomy (NCBI): domain Eukaryota; kingdom Metazoa; phylum Arthropoda; class Insecta; order Diptera; family Tipulidae; genus Tipula; species Tipula vernalis. The sequence goes on from OY282560.1 coordinate 358,726,877, forward strand.
TAAGAAATGGATGAATAAAATCAGTCTCTAGAGTGTTTTGTCTGGAGATGGATTGCATTGATGTGATTTGTCAATAGCTATCGCAGGAAAAATATTCAGTTCAAGTTTCCCGTGGGAAATCTCGGAAAATTCAAAAATGTTTCCAGCCGAAAGTACGAATTGGATGAAAAAAATCAGTCTCTAGAGTGTTATGTCTGGAGATGAATTGCATTGATGTCATTTGTCAATAGCTATCGCAGGAAAAAAAATCAGTTCAAGTTTCCCGTGGGAAATCTATGAAAATTCAAAAACGTTTCCAGCCGAAAGTCAGAAATGGATGAATAAAATCAGCCTCTAGAGTGTTATGTCTGGAGATGGATTGCATTGATGTGACTTGTCAATAGCTATCGCAGGAAAAATATTCAGTTCAAGTTTCCCGTGGGAAATCTCGGAAAATTCAAAAAAGTTTCGAGCTGAAAGTAAGAAATGGATGAATGAAATCAGTCTCTAGAGTGTTAAGTCAATAGCTATCGCAGAAGTGACTTGTCAATAGCTATCGCAGAAAAAATATTCAGTTCAAGTTTCCCGTGGGAAATCTCGGAAAATTCGATTTTCCAAAAATTATTAGAAATTTTTTATAAAATCAGCCTCTAGAGTGTTATGTCTGGAGATGGATTGCATTGATGTGACTTGTCAATAGCTATCGCAGGAAAAATATTCAGTTCAAGTTTCCCGTGGGAAATCTCGGAAAATTTGATTTTCCAAAAATTATTAGAGAATTTGTATAAAATCAGCCTCTAGAGTGTTATGTCTGGATATGGATTGCATTGATGTGACTTGTAAATCGCTATCGCAGGAAAAAATTCAGTTCAAGTTTCCCGTGGGAAATCTCGGAAAATTCAAAAAAATTTCCAGCTGAAAGTCAGAAATGGATGAATAAAATCAGTCTCTAGAGTGTTATGTCTGGAGATGGATTGCATTGATGTGACTTGTCAATAGATATCGCAGGAAAAATATTCAGTTCAAGTTTCCCGTGGGAAATCTCGGAAAATTCGATTTTCCAAAAATTATTAGAAAATTTATATAAAATCAGTCTCTAGAGTGTTATGTCTGGAGATGGATTGCATTGATGTGACTTGTCAATAGCTATCGCAGGAAAAAAATTCAGTTCAAATTTCCCGTGGGAAATCTCGGAAAATTCGATTTTCCAAAAATTATTAGAAAATTTATATAAAATCAGCCTCTAGAGTGTTATGTCTGGAGATGGATTGCATTGATGTGACTTGTAAATAGCTATCGCAGGAAAAAATTCAGTTCAAGTTTCCCGTGGGAAATCTCGGAAAATTCAAAAAAGTTTCCAGCCGAAAGTAAGAAATGAATGAATAAAATCAGTCTCTAGAGTGTTATGTTTGGAGATGGATTGCATTGATGTGACTTATCAATAGCTATCGCAGGAAAAAAATTCAGTTCAAGTTTCCCGTGGGAAATCTCGGAAAATTCGATTTTCCAAAAATTATTAGAAAATTTATATAAAATCAGCCTCTAGAGTATTATGTCTGGAGATGGATTGCATTGATGTGACTTGTAAATAGCTATTGCAGGACAAAAATTCAGTTCAAGTTTCCCGTGGGAAATCTCGGAAAATTCAAAATTTTATACAAAATTTGTATAAAATCAGCCTCTAGAGTGTTATATCTGGAGATGGATTGCATTGATGTGACTTGTCAATAGCTATCGCAGGAAAAAAATTCAGTTCAAGTTTCCCGTGGGAAATCTAGGAAAATTCGATTTTCCAAAAATTATTAGAAAATTTATATAAAATCAGCCTCTAGAGTGCTATGTCTGGAGATGGATTGCATTGATGTGACTTGTCAATAGATATCGCAGGAAAAAAATTCAGTTCAAGTTTCCCGTGGGAAATCTCGGAAAATTCAAAAAAGTTTCCAGCCGAAAGTGAAAAATGGATGAATAAAATCAGTCTCTGGAGTGGTATGTCTGGAGATGGATTTCATTGATGTGACTTGTCAAAAGCTATCGCAGGAAAAATATTCAGTTCAAGTTTCCCGTGGGAAATCTCGGAAAATTCAAAAAGGTTTCCAGCCGAAAGTAAGAAATGGATGTATAAAATCAGTCTCTAGAGTGTTATGTCTGGAGATGGATTGCATTGATGTGACTTGTCAATAGCTATCGCAGGAAAAAAATTCAGTTCAGGTTTCCCGTTGGAAATCTCGGAAAATTCGATTTTCCAAAAATTATTAGAAAATTTATATAAAATCAGCCTCAAAAGTGCTATGTCTGGAGATGGATTGCATTGATGTGACTTGTCAATAGCTATCGCAGGAAAAAAATTCAATTCAAGTTTCTCGTGGGAAATAATGTTTTAAATGTAACTTTCGTTACAGGGCGAGTTACAGGAGAAATTTTTTGTACTCTCTTGCCGACTAAATTAAAACAATTAGAACAAAGTATTAAATTTCAAGTTACTTAGGATTTTTATATGAATATGTATACAGAGCAAATTGTCAAATCGTATTAAATAGATTGAAGTATTTGTTTTGTTCGCAACAACGATCTCATCATCATCATCACATAATTAAATTAATTTTTCTCCTGCTTTATTTAATAAAATTATTAAATTAATAAAACAAAACAACAACAAGAACCAAATTGTATTAAGATGATAATAAATAAAATTGGTTATAGTACATTTTTATTAAATACAAGGCATTTATGTATATAGGCAACATTAAGGGAGAAAACATTAAATAATGAAATGAATTTTTTTTATTTTTTAATGAAATTTAATATTTGCTTTGATTATACATAATACATAAAAGTAAGTAAAAAGGGTTTAATTATAAATTTAAAAAGTAAAAAAAAAAAAAATGTTGAGTAATTACTTTTACTCTGGTATACGTTACGGCTATATATAGATCCAAAGTGACTGGGTATATAAAATAATTTATAAATAAGAAATATATTTAAGAATTTAAGGTTTTATGCTTATTATATTTTTTTTTTTTGCTTTTTAATTGTAAATATTTTGCTGTTAATTAATTTATTTCATGCGGTGGTACTTTGTTTATATACGATGATGGAATCGATTATAAGTATAAGCTTATGCGGATGAGAAGTTTTGGGGTGAAGATGAATTAAAGGGTTCCATGATTAATAAGTATTTACGAGTATGTATGTATATGATTTGCAGAGTTTTTTTTTTTTTTTTAATTAAATTAGAATATTAGAAGGAGAGATATGGTCTGGGATATAGCCGGCTTTTTCCATATAGTATTTTCTCAATGCTAATTTATGATTTTTCCAACGATAAACAAAAAGTTCGATTTCTTGCAGGATATTGGAAATATAGTCATGTAAACAGATATGTAAATTCAAAATTGTTAAATATACGGATTAAATTGCATCAACTTCACAAAGTTTTTTTGCTTAAAATTGGAAGATTTGTTCTTTTTGATTTGAATCTTACGTTATTTTAATGAATCTCTTTTATCTGGTTGAAGTCGGCGTGATTACGGTCGTAGAATGTTCAAGGCATATCGATACTCCTGTTATTTAGTGATAGAATGTACCAACAAAATCTGTCGCTTCGACGCAAACATTTTTCAAAAAAACGGAATATCAGAACAGAAAGGGCAAAATTTCATAAGGCCAAACAAGAAGTTGGCAAACCATTCAATGATTTCATAATCAGGTTACAGTCATTGGCGTCTTTGTGTGATTTTGGTGGGTTTAATACAAGGTCGACCAGTAGACATCGAGAAGTTTCACCAGTAATATATTACGGTCAACAAGGTTATCGTGTTAACTCAGGAAGTCGTGTTCGAAATACAAAGTTTTCGAATCATTGTCGTCGATGCGGTAGTAGTGGGAGATATCAGGAAATAAATTGCCCGGCTGTGGAATGGATCTGTTATAAGTGTAATCAAAAAGGTCATACGTCCAGGATATGCTACAATGAAACCGCACCCAAACAATTCTATTGTATAAACAACATTGCTAGTGAAAATAAACCAATCATTTGGGAGGTATCTGTTGAGGATACAAATATGGAATTCGAAGTGGATTGTGGAGCATCAGTGTCAAGGATATCCGAAGCTGAGTATCTAAATAAGTTTAGTTTAATTAAAATAAAACCTAATTTTGAACTTTTCTATAATGTTTCAGGAGAATGCATCGAAATTGTTGGGAAAATTTCAGTGGGCGTTCAAGAGGGTCCATTAGATCAAAAGAAAAATTTGGAATTGGTTATCATTAAGCCTAAACGGCCATTTCTTGCTGTATTGGGCAGGGATTGGCTGGATGTTTTGCGACCAAACTGGAGACATAATTTGCTTTTTAAACCAATAGTAAGTATAAATTACTCCGGTCTAAATAAAATTGAATCGAATAGAACAGAGGTAATATAGTCGAATCGAATAGAACAGAGGTAATAAATTATATTAAATCGAAATTTTAAAAAATACTGGATACGAGTTTGGCATCTCCGATTTTGGGATATGTGACGGATATTATATTGCGGGAGAATGCAACACCCATTTTTTATGCACCTTACACTGTACCTTATCGTCTTAAGGAGCAAGTGGAGAAGGAAATTGAGAGGTTGGTAAATCAAAATATTCTAACTCCAGTCCGATATAGTCGTTTCGCAAGTCCAGTTATTGTCGTTCCAAAAAAAGATGGTGAAGTTCGTCTTTGTATTGACTGCAAAGTGACAATTAATCGTTTTGTGCAAACGGTTGAGGATATTTTTGCTAGTCTGGCAGCAACAGCAACTATTTCTGTGTCATTGATTTGACTGGGGCATACCAGCAACTTCTTCTAAGTGAACAGTCACAGGAATATTTGACAATCAACACGCATAAAGGGCGGTTTAAGTATACTAGCTTACCTTTTGGAGTGTTCTCTGCACCTTCTATATTCCAGAGCGTTATGGACCAAATTTTGAAGGGAATTAAAAATGTTAGATGTTACCTTGATGTGGGGCCGCTACTAGAGAAGAAGGTAGAGAAGTTTTACTAGAAATTTTAAAAAGGTTAGAGCAACACAATACGCATTAATTTAAACAAATGCAAATTTCTTGAAAGGTCGGTTGAATATTTGGGCCACGTAATTTCTAGTGATGGGGTAAAACCAACAGGTTGAAAAGTTGAAACTATTGTTAAAGCGCCAGCCCCCCAAAATTTAAAACAGCTTCAGTCATGGCGCTGGATAGGAAGTACGGCAGTGACCACAAGCGGAAAATCTATCGCATGGAACTTAAAAGATGCTACCAAAAGGGAGGAGAATCGCTACAGGAATTTTCATCGGCAATCGAGCGATTTGGTCATCTGGCTGATTATATGGAAAGGCTAAAAATTGACGCATTCATTGACGGCATTCGAGATTCAGAGACACGCAAGGCAGTGATGTTGTCACCTAAAGCAACGTTCGCGGAAACCGTTGCGTTTGCATTGACGATCGAGGCTGTGCAAAACTTCACCAGACCGTCATTATTTAGGCGCCAAATGAATTCAGACACGAACGGCAGGCTTAGGTGTTGGGAATGTGACAAGTGGAGTTAGATCTCAATGGACTGTCGGAGTATTATACAGGGTGAGAGGAGATCGCCACCTGTTACGCGGGCAAACGTCGAACGGTCGGAAAAAAGGTCTAGAGGCGGCGAGCTAAGATGTTGGGTATGTAACAGGATTGGCCACATCTCGCGAGATTGTTTGGAAGCAAGAGGAAAACGGCACGGATCACCAACTTCTGTGGAAAGAGCACAAAGAGGAGATGAGGTATCGGATGAACGGATGACAACAGTCGGTAAAGTGGAAAGGTTAGAAGCAGTGCTGTCGTTCTGAAAACTTTAAAGACAGTACTTTTCAAATTTTCAGAGGAGTATTTCTAATAAGAAGGAAGTACATACGAAATACAATAATCACACCTTAAGCATAAATTAATAAATCATAATCCAGCAAATTACACTAAAGTTTTTGAGCCAAATTTGAATATTAAAAGAAAACTTTATTATTTATAGTTTTTACCTATTTTACTATTAAAGTGCTAAGCTTTGTGTGCTGCGAGATAAACAGTTTTTTTAACACCGCCTTAATTCTTGACAAAATCACAAACATTTTTAGATTATTGTTTTGAGATTTATAAGTTTTGAGTACCAATCAGCGAAACCGCAAGCGAAATTTTAATTTTTAGCTATTTTTACCTAAATTTTACATGGTAAATGGAAAATTTATCTTAAATCAACTTTAGCTTCGAACCCTTTTTATTTTTAAGAGCGTAATTTTGCTAATATGCGAATTCAGACATATAAAATATGCGAACACGTTCGTCATTTTCACAAAGCTAATATTTGAAATTTGGAAGTTATTTTGGTGTAATTTAAAGAAATGTTATTGTCAGACGATACCACAGTAGGTACTTAGGGTGACCAGGTCAAAAATGACTAAACCAAGGTGAAGTCTGAAAAAATCGCCTTAAAAAAACAGGTCTCGAAATATGTTATGTATTAGGTCACAAAACAACCACGTGGTAAAATCTCTTCTAGAAAAGTTTAAAACCCGCTAGCTTGATATATATTGGTTAAATCCGATAATAAACTTCAATGGAATTTGTGATAATCACAACAGTTCCATTTGGGGCAGGGATGGAGTTTGTTAAATAAAATATGGCCATAATTCAACAAATATCAGTATAAATAAGATAAATGGAGTACGTTTGTCAATGGATTTTAGTGAAATTTTATTTTTGAGTTATTAGGCCGATTCTGTGAGTAGTTCCTAATATAAAACCAAATTATTCGCGCTCTGAAAATTTCTTCGGTCACCTTTTGGGGTCGAATTTGTTAAATAAAATAACAACCTAAATATTACCTAAATATTGCGGAACACCACTAACGGTATTTGGGTTGATGCCACTTATTAAATATTGTTTCACCAAATTTTCCTTTTTTACATAGACAACCAATCCAGGCAGTGTTCTACGTCTCCAGCTTCAGAATTTATATCTAACATTTGAAATGTTAAGTCGATTCTTTAAATAATTCCTAATATAAAATTTTTTAATTCCGGTTCTAGAAAATTCCTTCGGCCATATCTTCTGGAGGCAGATTTCTTAATTAAACCATGATTCAAATAATTTCAGGATATTTTTGGGTTGAGATCACAAATGATATTCGTCAAATTTATTTGTATATACTTAGCTAATTCATACGTTTTCAGACTATCATCTCAGTTTCCAGCATTAAATGTATAAATATTAGTTACTATTATAAAACCTATTTTTTCATGGCTAGAAAGGATTTTTTTGGAATACTATTCATACTAATAATTTTATGATCGAGACCATAACTCAAAAATTAGATTTGGCAGTTTTGGGTTTCCATAGACATTCAACCCAGACAATTTTCTTCGACTCCAGCACCGAATGGAACACAAATATTTATCGATGTATTGTATTTTAGTGCAATTTTATTTCGGAGATATTATGCTGATTCGATATAAAGAGTTCCTAAATTATTATTTTTCTGATCGCTCCTGAATTTTACATTGGCGCTAATAAATTTAGGGGTTTGAACGAATATCATCTAAAAATCAGGACAATGTAAGACATTTTCCTGGATGCCAACAGAAGTTTGAGAAACCCGAACAGATCCAAATTAACCATGTCGTCTGATCACCCTGTTTCTACCTAGCCCTACCAAGGCGAAGAGGAAAGTGTCAAAATAAAACAATTTCTGCTGTCAACATTTAACCTTGCCAGATTCGAATGAAAACAAAGGATTTGAGAATATTGATGTCAAGGCGAAATTGGACGAATGTTTCCATATCACACTGCATAAATTCATACTTCCATACAACTTTCTAGTTTGGAAAAGTTAAATGACTGCATAAATTACCTTACAGTATTATTTCTATATAGAGGTCCTAGCCAAATCTTAAGGAAGGATTTGAGAGTGTTGTAAATCTAGATTTCCATACATCGTTTTTGTCCATACATCGTCCGTACACCGCATCATTTGTCTTGCAGTGTAATTTGTATATTCAGGTGATCCTAATTTAAATATTTAACCAAAGCAGATAAAAGTATTTTGTTAAAATGAGGTATAATCTTTGTCATGTTTGAGTTTATCTGGTGCAATGATGCTTTTATAAGTTGAGTGTCTTGATGTTTTTCAATTGTAATAAACTTGGAACTATCTTTTTAAAAGTTTTACCAACAAATCTTCAAATTCTGAAGAAAAAGCATTGCTATGTTGAAGTAATTTAGCTCGCAACTTTCACATGTTTGAATTGATATTCTCTACTAAAGTGATTGACACATTACTGCCAAAAAAAAACGTTTTATGGATTTTTGCCGAAGAATGACCGTTTGATAGTATACCTGCACAACGAACCTAGCCGAAACCTTGCCTCTTGTTTAAGGCTTTAAAGTTCTAAACTCCACTATTTCTAATCTCAAACTCAAACTTCATAATTCCTTGTAGTACTAGATATTATTCCAATTTTCATATCAGTGGATCGAAATATCCAGAAGCACAAATAAACAACTCATAGATTCAAATATAGAGATATAGAAAGCTACTAAAGTTTAAAAGAATAAAATTTCAGAAGTTTAAAAGAATAAAATTTCAGAAGTTTAAAAGTTTAAACGTTTAAAAGTTTAAAAGTTTAAAAGTTTAAAAGTTTAAAAGTTTAAAAGTTTAAAAGTTTAAAAGTTTAAAAGTTTAAAAGTTTAAAAGTTTAAAAGTTTAAAAGTTTAAAAGTTTAAAAGTTTAAAAGTTTAAAAGTTTAAAAGTTTAAAAGTTTAAAAGTTTAAAAGTTTAAAAGTTTAAAAGTTTAAAAGTTTAAAAGTTTAAAAGTTTAAAAGTTTAAAAGTTTAAAAGTGTAAAAGTTTAAAAGTTTAAAAGTTTAAAAGTTTAAAAGTTTAAAAGTTTAAAAGTTTAAAAGTTTAAAAGTTTAAAAGTTTAAAAGTTTAAAAGTTTAAAAGTTTAAAAGTTTAAAAGTTTAAAAGTTTAAAAGTTTAAAAGTTTAAAAGTTTAAAAGTTTAAAAGTTTAAAAGTTTAAAAGTTTAAAAGTTTAAAAGTTTAAAAGTTTAAAAGTTTAAAAGTTTAAAAGTTTAAACGTTTAAACGTTTAAAAGTTTAAAAGTTTAAAAGTTTAAAAGTTTAAAAGTTTAAAAGTTTAAAAGTTTAAAAGTTTAAAAGTTTAAAAGTTTAAAAGTTTAAAAGTTTAAAAGTTTAAAAGTTTAAAAGTTTAAAAGTTTAAAAGTTTAAAAGTTTAAAAGTTTAAAAGTTTAAAAGTTTAAAAGTTTAAAAGTTTAAAAGTTTAAAAGTTTAAAAGTTTAAAAGTTTAAAAGTTTAAAAGTTTAAAAGTTTAAAAGTTTAAAAGTTTAAAAGTTTAAAAGTTTAAAAGTTTAAAAGTTTAAAAGTTTAAAAGTTTAAAAGTTTAAAAGTTTAAAAGTTTAAAAGTTTAAAAGTTTAAAAGTTTAAAAGTTTAAAAGTTTAAAAGTTTAAAAGTTTAAAAGTTTAAAAGTTTAAAAGTTTAAAAGTTTAAAAGTTTAAAAGTTTAAAAGTTTAAAAGTTTAAAAGTTTAAAAGTTTAAAAGTTTAAAAGTTTAAAAGTTTAAAAATTTAAAGTTTAAAAGTTTAAAAGTTTAAAAGTTTAAAAGTTTAAAAGTTTAAAAGTTTAAAAGTTTAAAAGTTTAAAAGTTTAAAAGTTTAAAAGTTTAAAAGTTTAAAAGTTTAAAAGTTTAAAAGTTTAAAAGTTTAAAAGTTTAAAAGTTTAAAAGTTCAAAAGTTTAAAAGTTTAAAAGTTTAAAAGTTTAAAAGTTTAAAAGTTTAAAAGTTTAAAAGTTTAAAAGTTTAAAAGTTTAAAAGTTTAAAAGTTTAAAAGTTTAAAAGTTTAAAAGTTTAAAAGTTTAAAAGTTTAAAAGTTTAAAAGTTTAAAAGTTTAAAAGTTTAAAAGTTTAAAAGTTTAAAAGTTTAAAAGTTTATAAGTTTAAAAGTTTAAAAGTTTAAAAGTTTAAAAGTTTAAAAGTTTAAAAGTTTAAAAGTTTAAAAGTTTAAAGGTTTAAAAGTTTAAAAGTTTAAAAGTTTAAAAATTTAAAAGTTTAAAAGTTTAAAAGTTTAAAAGTTTAAAAGTTTAGAAGTTTAAAAGTTTAAAAATTTAAAAGTTTAAAAGTTTAAAAGTTTAAAAGTTTTAAAGTTTAAAAGTTAAAAAGTTTAAAAGTTTAAAAGATTAAAAGTTTTAAAGTTTTAAAGTTTTAAAGTTTTAAAGTTTTAAAGTTTTAAAGTTTTAAAGTTTTAAAGTTTTAAAGTTTTAAAGTTTTAAAGTTTTAAAGTTTTAAAGTTTTAAAGTTTTAAAGTTTTAAAGTTTTAAAGTTTTAAAGTTTTAAAGTTTTAAAGTTTTAAAGTTTTAAAGTTTTAAAGTTTTAAAGTTTTAAAGTTTTAAAGTTTTAAAGTTTTAAAGTTTTAAAGTTTTAAAGTTTTAAAGTTTTAAAGTTTTAAAGTTTTAAAGTTTTAAAGTTTTAAAGTTTTACTGTTTGAAAATTTAAAGTTAGTTCATGGAAATCAGAGTTAAACAAACAACTCTCAACCAGCTAATGGGCGATCTACCGACCTGCAGAGTGACTCCTTCACGGCCGTTCCACAAGGTGGGTATTGATTATGCCGGACCGATTCAACTAAAGAACAAGATAGGAAGAGGTCAAACCATGTACAAAGGGTACATTGCGGTGTCTGTGTGCATGGCCATGGCCACCAAGGCCATACATGTGGAAGTACTCAGTGAATTAACAACAGAAGCGTTAACAACTTAAGGCTGCTACAAACCTACCGCAGATTCACGTGACGTAAGGGTTTGTGTACAGACATTTTTTCGGACAATGGAACCAACTTAGTTTTGAAACAAGAGAGCAAGAAGATTGTAACTCTAGAACTAGAAACTGCTAAGTCATTACAATAGGATGAAACAAACTGGCACTTTATACCTCCCGCTTCACCACAGTTTAGTGGAAGACTCACATGAAGAAGGTCATAGGGGAGTACTGACATTTGAACAAGCAACTATAATGACGGCCCAAATAGAAGCATGTTTAAACTCTCGACCATTAACTGCATTAACTGTCTTGTATGACGATCGGGAAAATTTGGAGTTTATAACACCTGCGTATTTTCTATCAGGCGGACCAATGAATGTAGTTAGTTCTCACTAAGGACACGCTGTAATTTATTAGTTCAAAAGATTGCGGACGATTTTTGGAAAAGATGGTCAAGTGACTGTCTTCAGCAGTTACAACAACGTCCGAAGTGGCGAAAACTTCAGCCCAATTTAGCTTAAGGGGATGTCGCTCTGCGCGTTGTGAGATTTGATAAAATGCTTTAAGAAAATGACAGCAATCTCCCAGAATATGTTTGCTTATGTTTTTTTGGTCAGTACAATTAGGATTCTTTCAAGAAACTATCACAGTTGGAGTGCCTCTTTACGCCAACTTTTTAAAAAGTGGGATAATTCAATTGTGCGTTAGGGCTGAGGTTGCTGTCGAAAGTATATTCCATTTATTACAATTCGTACTTTCACAGTAAGTAGTACATGCAGAATATTTTGAGGTCGCATATAAACGATGGCATTGCAAGATTCCTTCATACCGAAGTTTAAAACCCGCACCAACCGATAAGAAAATGTCAAAAACTTGATTTCTAATAAAATGCACAAGCAATACTAATAAAACTTTATTGCTTAATTTCTACTCAAATGTAATCAAACGTTCTAATTTTTTTTTTTTTAATTTTCCGATAATCATTGCACGAACAATGCATCAAAAAACTTGGTTTTGTGTATACATATTTTAAACAATTCAGGCAATGTAGTTACAGCAGTTATTAGAACAGGGGAGTACAAAATTAAAGTGCGGAGTACAGGAGTAAGCACTAAGCGAAAGTAGTACAAATACTCCGATCGTACTCACTTCGACAGCACTGATTAGAAGTCAGTTTGAAGGAACCGAAGCTGGCTTCGCCGTCTGGTTGCCCCATAACATCCATCCCTGTTACGAGTGAAGCACGAGGTGGAAGTAGCGTAACAATTAAGGGCAATGTTGATGGAAGGAAGTGTATCATTACGCTGGATACCGGAGCAACTCACACAATTGTCCGGAAAGACTTGATCGCAGGAGCCGTGCAGCTGGCTGATGGGTTAAAATTAAGAATGGCAAATGGAGAGAGTGCAATGATTTATAGGAAAAAGATTGTAAACATAAGGATCGGTGAAAATCTTTTCCCACACGAAGTTGTGGTCGCAGATATCGTGGACGAAGTCCATTGCGAGGAGCTGCCATCGAAATCTGACATAATTGTTGAGGAAACCAATGAACACCAGGTTAAGCAGACATTGGATAAGAAGGGCCGAGTTGTGCGAAGTGGAGTGCGAATGTCGGGCGACTGGATGAAAACTTGATATGCCATACGGGCAAATAGCCAAGGATTACACGAAAGGAATTGGTGTGGCTTCACAACTTGCAACAAAAGAAGGAGGATTTACCGACGAAACTACAACCTGTAAGGACAGCACCCTACAGGACCAGGAAAGGACAAGGAGGTAAATCGCAGGTGGTGCTTTTAGACAGGTTTGGCCCTGTACAGAGGAGGTGATTTGGGTCCTGTTCGGGACGAGGCTTAGGTGAGGGGTAGTGTGACGGTGACACCTAGGGTGTGATAGAATAAGTTAAATTAATAGCTCAATGTTTTACTGTACTAAATGGAATTTTCCATGATAAAACAGTTCTAAATGTTTCTATACTATTAGTACTAGAAAAGTCATGAGCTTTCTAGAAATTTGGTTTGTGTATATAAAAAGTCGAACGAGATCAAATTAGATTATTAGTATTTGGAACGCGATAGAGTAAATTTGTAAGATTATGAGTAATATTTGGTAAGCGATAGTGTAAAGATTAAAAGGAATTAAAAAGTGATTTAAAAAGTGTTTTAGTGTAAAATAAAAAGTAAAAGTGATCAGTAAAATTTGAGAATAATTTATATAAAGTGATTTTGTAAATTTTTATTGATAAATTGTGTTGTAATAAATTTTGTGAAATAAATAAATTCGTTGGGGATAACAAGGCAGCAAGTTTTTTATTTGGGCCTTATTCAGTCTAGGCTACTTAGCCCAAGTAAAGTTTATTTTTTGCAGTTTTTAAATTCTTTCAGGCGAAATAGGTATCTGATCAAATAAAAGTGGCCCGCGTGACATTTATGTATCCCAACACCGATCCCGCTCTTTAAATACAAATAAATGTAAAATCACTACGACAAAATAAAATTAATTAAATTTTTAAACAGCTTATGTGTCACACACTCACACACATTTTGCAAAAAGCACCATTCCAAATAGACGAGATTTTTTTTTTTTTTTTTTTGCTTTTATGTGAATTTTACCAGCACACCAACGAACCAGCACAAACATTCGTAATAACAATAACAATTTTGAAAAGAATGTCTCTCTAGTACATTTGCGTTTCCAACAAAAAAAAAAAAAAAAAATTCCAAATCGACAGTAAATATAATAACGACATTTGTATTGTGTAGTTACAGGCCAATAATTTTTATTCTGCACAAAAATTTGATTGAGGAAACTAACAACCGCATCAATTCATTCATTGTGTGGTTGATGGTGCAGAATTAACTAGAAACAGAGAGAGAAATGTCACAGGACATTAAATTTTGTGAAATGAAAATAAAATAAAATTTTCTCTGTTTGTTGGTGTTGTTGTTGGTGTAGAAGAAAAATAAATTTCCATTCTATATTTGAATTTTACAACAAAAGAAGAAGATGAAGAGTACCGAGATTTATAATTTTTGTTTTGTTTTTTCTTTTTTGGGGTTTTCCAACTTCTTTTTGCAGATAAAATATGTGCTTATATAAAAGTTACAAACACCAAGTTTTTGATACTAAATATAATTTTCTTCTGGAAAATTTAAGTTTTTCAGGTGGTTTGCTTTAAAATATTATTTCATTAAATTGGATGTTGGTTGAACACAAAGTTCAAAATTCCCTGAGATTACAAAAAAAAACTTAATCTTAATGTGATTAAACTGTAGTTTAAGCTTTCGGAATACAATGGTCGGCACTGAAATTACTGGAAATAATTTCTCGTATCTATTAAAATGTTGAGAGAAATAAAACCTTTTCATCTTTGACACTGAATTTGATTTTCGCCAAAAAAATTTTCTTGGTCACCCCTGTTGAAAATACGCGGCTTTTATATATGGGGGCTATATCGCCTCAACCATACCTATATTTCCGTAATAATTTACGCTCCATTCTTCTTGTTTCCGAATTGTTTAGCATTAACTAATTGTTTTGGTAAACATTTGTTTGGTGACAAAATGGTAGGCTAACTCTTGTAAAAGAAGCGCACCCAAACTGGTACATGCCATGATGTAAGAAATTAGAAAAATCTCTTACATCATGGGTACATGCCACCTGTGCAGACGACGACATTTATTTTTGCGAAATGCGGTCAAGTTAAAAAACAAAAATGGGCTGAACAAATAACCGAAATTCGATCGCCGGAAGCAATTTAAATCCACATTGTAAAGCTCAACGCAAAGAACTGGTCTCATTCCAAGAATTGGTTCATGAAGGCGAAGTCAAAACGAAAAATTCAGACCAATATATTGTTACGTGTTTGCCTTGTCAATCAAGCTTCGAATCACTGGATTGTAAATAAAAACAAACCAATTTAATTTATTACCAACGAATTTGTTTATTTCACACAAAAATTATTACAACACAATTTACTAACGATAATTCACAAAATCACCTCATTTTAATATTTGCACAATTTTACTGATCACTTTTACTTTTTATATTTCACTAAAACACTTTTTAAATCACTTTTTAATTCATTTTAATCTTCACACTATCGCGTTCCAAATTTCTGACTTTTCCAGTAAGAATAGTCTAGAAACATTTAGAAAAGTTTTATCATGAAAAATTCCATTTTAGTACAGTAAAACATTGAGCTATTAATTTAACTTATTCTATTACACCCTAGGTGTCACCGTCAAATTATTTACCTCATCATGGAGTCTTGACCGGATTAATCATACAAGATGAAATCGCTACAGTTGCACCACCTGACGACAATTTCCAGCTAATAGAATGGGGATCCAGTCATCAAACAATTCTTTTTCTACCTGCGTTTAACAGATGCCGATTATAGCTAAAGCTATAAAGAAACACCGATGAAGCAAGCGTCATTGCCTAGCCGTGTGATGTTGAGCTTTTAGCCTAACCACACATACACTTGGACTGATTCGAAAAAAAAACTTTCCTAGTTGTTTGCCCTACAAAGAAGATGAAACACATTGAGCCATATCATTTAAAGGAATTCCGGCGGATATCTCATCGGCGGGTGGTTTCAATAACGTCTGTGTTTCGTCGCCCAGAAAATCTGAAAATATGAACTCCACTGATGACGTCAAGCAACCGATTATACTGCTCAAAAAACATCGAATAACCTATTGTTATTGCCACTCGGGTAACTTACCTCCACTCCCTTCTCTATTATACAGTTTGCTAAAACAGAAATTTTGGATCATCAATAGCGGGCGTATTAGGATTCTGCCAACCTTATCGCCATCCTATTGTACAACAGACGACCCAACCGATGTTAAGTTAAATTTTAAATGGGGCAGAATGTTTAGCGACATTGCGTATACCAACAAACTTGTGCCTTACCTTATATTTTATATGTTAGTTCTGAATTTTCAGCCGCTAAACGACAATTGAACACGGAAAATCTTACCTTCACCAATAAGCCAAGGTAAAATAATGAGTCGAAATTTTTCCATGTAGAAACCGAATTAAGTCGCTTTTGTGTATTCTGTGAGATAAATAAAAACCATCCTCATAGATTCAAGATAGGCAGAAGGTAATAATTCGCCCACATTTAATTGTCCCAGCGTTATAATGTTATAATGTTACGTAAATGCAAATTGAGGACGTGATCAAAACAATCGTCGACTGTTAAAGTGGGCGAAGTTAATTCGGCAACCACCAATTTGGCAATACCTTCTATCCATTTCTTAATGTCGTTATGTCTCATACGTCAAACTCTTCACGTATCTTTTACAAATAACGCGAAAGAAAACCATCGATGGGGCACCGATCATACGATAATTCTTCATCAATCGTACCTTCGAAGTAGTTTTATATATTTATCATTGTCAACTTGGTCGTGATGAAAATTCACGAGATGATACTTCTCTGTTCATAATTTTAGTGGGAGTTTGGAAATTGACGAAATGTTTTTTTCGATCATTAAAATCAAGACAACCTTTGACTGTGAATTTAACCATTAAGTTGTTAGCGAGTATTGCATCAATGGCGGCTGACCAATTGGAACAATCGCATATCGCTTCTTTGTCAGCTATAGGACAAAAGGTAAATGGATAAAAATAAAAATTAGGCGGCGGACTTTTTGGGAAGGATCGGGTAGCAAGATACACTCCAGTCATTTCCGTTAATTTTTCTATTGAATGCTCACATGTGTTGCAAGTTTTTCATTCATGAAAAGAGAGAGGCCGCAAATCTTCAAATTTCGACAGAATATTCAGTATGGCTATCAAATTAAAAAATACTTCGGATTGTCGCTGTAGCATTGATGGTTCAAAGAATACTGCAACGCAAGCTGATCCATTTTTTTATTATAAACATTTATACGGACGAATGGTCCCGTACATATTACAGCAATTGTGGAATCCTATCGCTTCGTTTTAACCCTCTTTGATTTTATTAAAGTAGACAAAAGGCGGATTAATTATTTTAATTCCCCTGAATCTCGTGTGCAACTCACATTTTGATAGACATTTTTGGCCGCATCTTCATGAATCATCGCATTGCGGTCAAAACCGGTCAAAAAGAAATTTTTCAATGGATATTCAATTAATCGGTAGCCCTCATCCTCTATGGTATAAAACGAATTAAAATAATATTTCGAATGATTTCGGGATTATTTTATTTTGGATAACGATATACAAACCCAATTTATTTAATCAATTTCCAACATGAACTGTTCTAGAACTTGTGGTGTCTGATTACACATTCCATTGCGATTGATCCATAGCAATTCAAAACACGTCGCGATTGAATTTGTACTATTCCGGAATTGGCCAGAATCAATTTAAACTAATTATAGGTGGTACCGGGCAGTGGCGCAGTCAAAAAATAATTTCTATAATGATTTGCTGATCCTAAGTTTGCTGGCCCAGTACGAAAAAACAGTTCTAAGTGGCGATAATGGACGATATATTGTGCATCTGTTAATGAAACCGCAAACAAATCTAATTGGAGATTCACATACCATATAGGGCTTTGAAGGAAACCATCGAAAGGAGATTTGAGAAGGATTTGGATTTTAACGTCGAATATCACAAATTCATGAGTAAATACCTAGAACTGGGTCACATGGCCAAAGTCAATGACCAAGAAATGCACGTCAAAAACCGATTTTATCTACCATATCAAGGAGTGGTTAGGGACCTCTTTATCGGATCACTTGCACATCAGATTCTATTTGTGAGGTGGGATATGCGCCTCACAGTAAGATCTGGAGTTTCTCTGGGAAAATTTTAAGACCCAGCAAGGAGAGTTGGGCTATTAGATCTCTCAAACCTTTCAAATCCGCTGGAGGGGATGGTATCTTTCCAGCTTTACTTCAAGTTATACTTTCAACGTAAGTTTGCATGTTGTGCCACAAGGTCTATTGGCAGCGATCCGACAATCATATTGGCCTATCAACGGCAAACAGCTGGCGAAGAAAGTGTGCAAGGAATGTGTCCTGTGCGCACGCGTTAGACCAAGATTATTACATCAGAAAATGGCTGACTTACCGGTAGAGTGTGTAAACATAACTCCACCATTTTATAATGTGGGGGTTGACTTTGCTGGGCCATTATACATAAATCATCACATTCGTGGCAAGATACCTACAAAATCATATCTGGCAGTCTTTATATGTCTCGCCACTAAAGCAGTTCATCTTGAATTGTCATCAGATTTAACATCAGTTGAGTTTATGGGAACAAAATTCATACGAAATTCATACTGAACTGCCTCAGCTATTTAACGAAGATAAAATGAAGTGGAATTTTGCTCTACCTAATTCACCGCATTTTAGTGGACTTAAAGAAGCAGCAGTGAAATCCGCTAAATATCACATTCGCCGAATGATGGGGAACGTCATGTTCAATTATGAGGAACTTAACACTCTCATCAAACAGGTTGAAGCAGTACTAAACTCCCGACCGATGACAGCATTAACAACCGATGACAACGTAGAAGTTTTAACACCAGGGCATTTCTGGGTGTACCAGAACCTGCCAATCCCGAGTTAATTCACGTACCTTACTCAAAAAGATGGCAACTAGTGAATCAATTATATAAACAATTTTGGGCGAAATGGTCCAAAGAATACCTGCAGCAATTGCAACATCGTTTTCGGTGGCAGAAGCCAACTATTAATATTCCAGAAGGTACAGTAGTCATTATAAAGGACGACAACCTTCCACCATTAAAATGGAAGTTCGGCAGAATCATTTCTCAACATCCTGGAGCTGACGGTTTAATCCGAGTTGTGTCAAGGAGGCAGGGGAGAATGTTAACCACCAGATGAAAAAAATTCGTTGTAGAAAGTCGTGTCCGACTGAGGGTTGGGCAACTGTATTTTTATTTTTATGTATTTTATGAACTAGTGCATACTACCGATGCACAATTGTCCTTGTTGTTTTTGTACAGTACAAATATGTGAGAATGGTATTTATTTTTTTTGGTAAAGAATCACTCTGTTTGCTGGTCTTGATCGAGCGTGACAAAAATAAAATATTAAAAATTCTGTTGCAAATAAAATGTGTACAGTTGTCAACGGGAGAGAAAAAAGCTCCAATCCCATTAACAAGTATTTTAGTTTGGTCAAGTGGGCCCTCTGAAAAAGAAAAAATTGAGGTGTGGCCAACACACGACTTTCTTTTACGAACAGAGAATTTTGAGAAATTTTATTTTTTTCTTAATTTTTTTTTTTTAATTTTTCAAATTTTTAAATTTTTTTTTTTAATTCTTTATTTTTTATTTTTATTTGTTTTTAATTTTTGGAAACATTTTGTATTAAGTAGTTTTTTGTAAACCTTATACTTTTTAAGATATTTGCAAAACAAATGTTATGGACCAAGGGAGTGGCCACTTCCGGTTAGCCGATTTGGAGTAAAATTCACTGGGACCTCCCAATTTATCAAAAAAGCTTAAATCTGAAGTTTCAGTTCGATTGGTTAAACCATATGGGCTGTAGAGAGGACACAGACAGACTGACAGACAGACAGATAGACACCATTTCGAAACCCACTTTTTCGGACTCAGGGGACCTCAAAACAAATAAATCTCTAAAAATCTCAAGGTCCAAAATTTTCATGAATACTATACTTTATTTTACTAGAGTAAAAGAAAGTAAAAAACCCTAAACCATACGAATCGTTCGTTTAGTAAAAGTTCTGCAAAATTATTTTTTGGAAATCGCACTCAACTCCCAAGGGCCAATATCGACCATTTCCAACAATGATGACAAAGGTTTGGCTAGCACATAGAATAGGTTGCTCAATTATCTAGTTAGAAAACCCTAATCCATACGAATCGTTCGTTTAGTAAAAGTTCTACAAAATTATTTTTTGGAAATCGCACTCAACTCCCAAGGGCCAATATCGGCAATTGCCAACAATGATGACAAAGGTTTGGCTAGCACATGGAATAGGTCCCTTAATTACCTAGTTAGAAAACCCTAATCCATACGGATCGTTCGTTTAGTAAAAGTTCTACGAAATTATTTTTTGGAAATCGCACTCAACACTCAAGGGCCAATATCGGCCATTGCCAACAATGAAGACAAAGGTTTAACCCTAATCCATACGAATCGTTCGTTTAACAAAAGACGAAATTATTTTTTGGAAATCGCACTCAACTCTCAAGGGCCAATATCGGCCATTGCCAACAATGATGATAAAGATTTCGCTAGCACATGGAATAGGTTCCTAAATTACCTAGTTAAAATTGAGGTGTGGCCAACACACGACTTTCTTTTACGAACAGAGAATTTGGAGAAATTTTATTTTTTCTTAATTTTTTTTCTTAATTTTTAAATTTTTTAATTTTCTGTTTTAATTTTTTTATTTTTTTTTTATTTGTTTTTAATTTTTGGAAACATTTTGTATTAAGTAGTTTTTTGTAAACCTTATACTTTTTAAGATATTTGCAAAACAAATTTTCTGGACCAAGGGAGTGGCCACTTCCGGTTAGCCGATTTGGAGTAAAATTCACTGGGACCTCCCAATTTATCAAAAAAGCTTAAATCTAAAGTTTCAGTTCGATTGGTTAAACCATATGGGCTGTAGAGAGGACACAGACAGACTGACAGACAGACAGATAGACACCATTTCGAAACCCACTTTTTCGGACTCAGGGGACCTCAAAACAAATAAATCTCTAAAAATCTCAAGGTCCAAAATTTTCATGAATACTATACTTTATTTTACTAGAGTAAAAGAAAGTAAAAAACCCTAAACCATACGAATCGTTCGTTTAGTAAAAGTTCTGCAAAATTATTTTTTGGAAATCGCACTTAACTCCCAAGGGCCAATATCGGCCATTGCCAACAATGATGACAAAGGTTTGGCTAGCACATGGAATAGGTCCCTTAATTACCTAGTTAGAAAACCCTAATCCATACGGATCGTTCGTTTAACAAAAGACGAAATTATTTTTTGGAAATCGCACTCAAAATGATGATAAAGATTTCGCTAGGACATGGAATAGGTTCCTAAATTACCTAGTTAAAATTGAGGTGTGGCCAACACACGACTTTCTTTTACGAACAGAGAATTTTGAGAAATTTTATTTTTTCTTAATTTTTTTTTTTAATTTTTAAATTTTTTAATTTTCTTTTTTAATTTTTTTATTTTTTTTTTTATTTGTTTTTAATTTTTGGAAACATTTTGTATGAAGTAGTTTTTTGTAAACCTTATACTTTTTAAGATATTTGCAAAACAAATTTTCTGGACCAAGGGAGTGACCACTTCCGGTTAGCCGATTTGGAGTAAAATTCACTGGGACCTCCCAATTTATCAAAAAAGCTTAAATCTGAAATTTCAGTTCGATTGATTAAACCATATGGGCTGTAGAGAGGACACAGACAGACTGACAGACTGACAGACTGACAGACAGACAGACACCATTTCGAAACCCACTTTTTCGGACTCAGGGGACCTCAAAACAAATAAATCTCTAAAAATCTCAAGGTCCAAAATTTTCATGATTACTATACTTTATTTTACTAGAGTAAAAGAAAGTAAAAGCAATTACACATATCTGAATAGCATAACCAGAACACGATTTTTATTTAAACTATTAAAAAGTCTATTTGCGTGTATTGCATATGAAAATGCAATGCATATATCTCACATTCAAGATACTTTGAAAATTCGATATTTTTGATATTTATCGTTATATTTAGTATCGTCATAGCATTGAGCTGATTGCAAGAAAGTTCATTTTGCTTAAGGCCATTGAACTAAATCACGTGCTGTTTCGTACTCTCAAAATCAGATACTTTTAATTAATATGAGACTGGACAATAGGAAGAAACACATTTTTAACAAAACACTTTACTTGTTCATAGGTGCAAGAAGCATTTTTAGTGGCCCAAGAAAAATTTTGCGGGGAGGCCCGAAATTTGTAGTTACGTCACTATTTGCTCAATTCGGAATTTATTGAACACGTAATGGGTCTTGGATGGTGTTCAAAATGTATTCATCAATTTTCATTTTTCATCGTTAATGAATTAATTGAAAATTAATGAAAATATTCGAAATTTATATTTTTGTTATAAGCACAATTTTTTCAGTGTGTTTACTAATGGAAAACCCGGTTGATTGGCCAAACTTTCCTAGCTTCCGCCAAAAATTAGATTTAATTTTTGCATTTTGATCATCTATTAGACGCATTTGATTTTATCAGTTTCTGGAAACCACTACGCGGTGTGTCTGAACCACTTTTAAATGGCTCGGAAAACCACGTCACTATTTTCTTCAAGGATCGAAAGTTCCATGTTTGAGAAGTCCAAAAAAAAAAACAAAAATTAGCAAAATCCCCGGAGCCGTTTTGAAAAAAACGCAATTTCAAAATTTTTTGGTGACGATACGGAAATTTACGACTTTTTTGCAGATTGTTTGTTCTCTCTTGTAGAAAGAAGAATCGAGAATAGAAAGTTTTAATATTTTCAACAAAGATCAACTTTTCCAGACCAAATCAGTAATATTGGACGAAATCTATCGAATTAAGTAATGCAACTTTATTTGAAAAATTACGAAAATCAAGATTATTGAATGAAATATGTACATGGAGACATCAAAATGAAAAGGCAAAATTTATTTAGGCTGCCCAAATCATAATATAGTCCTTACACGAAAAAATGTCTTCTCTTGACTGTCATTGTTTATTCAAGGCTGTGGAACAAAAGCCAGAAACACCTTGAACCTTAAACATGGCGAGAATTATATTCTTGTATAGCTCTTAGAAGTTTGGAGCTATAATCTGGATGTGTATGGTGGACTTTATAATTCATCCAGGTATTTTTGAAGTCATGGTGAACTGACTCCATAGCTTGCTCACTGTAGTTCCCGAGTCCTTTCTCCATTTTTCGGCAAAAATAAGGAACGTGGAAAAAGACAGCATGAACTTTTGGCGTTATTGGTATTGCTAGGTCCAAATAACTTCTTTGAAATTCTGAAATATACACCTCAAATTTTTGAATTCTTGAATTGACGACACTTGAAAAATCATTAAAACATCTGACATATTTTAAACAATGAACACTACATTTTGCCCGAAGCAGATCTATCTTGTTCAACAAATTTTTGCAAGCATTGCCTGCGAAACCAGGAGATCCATGGACAAATTCTCTGCTTACATTGCACGATTTTGCCCATTTCTCAGTATCGTCTTCTCATTCCCTCAGCATGTGCCCATACAACGTGTTTACTACCCCGAGCATTAGATGCAGTTTAGGTGGAGGTATTATATCGATGATTTCTGTCTCTGGATTCCCTGTAAAAATAGGTTGAGATACGTGACTGTAAAAATTCATGGCATTAATTTTTTTAATGCCACTATTCTTGAAGGCGTCTGAATTTTCACGGCAACTACCAACGGTTCTATAACTTCCACACTTACTCAAGAGATCTTTTGATGCAGTACACCACGTACACGGGTAATGAGAAGAATGAGCCATCACCCCAGTTATTATATTGGCCAGTTTTAGGTCTGTGGCAATGGTCATGACTTTTAAGTCATTCAAATGTAGAGAGGACCACAGAGTGCAAACATTCACATAATTTTCTTGTGTATCAGAAATGATACCAAGGATGAATAACTTTTTCACACCTGTTTCCTTAAATTTATTGGCGTGTACTCCATCATGATAATGCTGCCTGGCCCCTTTGAAATGTGGATTATTATCGGCTCCTTCGAATCTTGATTGAATGGATAAGCAAATCTTCAAAAACCCTCCACCACCGTCAAGCCCAATTTTCAAATCTACTTCTTGCAAACCTCTTTTTTCTCGAATATATGTAACTAAACCTTGTACATTATTACAACAAACAAAGCATCCAGATCTATTTATTACACAAGACTTTTTGGTATTCAATACGTCACAAACATGAGATTCAAAAAACGAATCAAGCTGATGATTCAACAAAAGCAGGTCCTGCTTCAAGTTGAGCTGAAACATTTTCCTATTCTTACTGCCAACTCGCAAAGCAGCAGTTAGAGATTGAATCGAGTTTTCCAAGTGATCAGACGTTTGTTTATTTTTCTCTGATTTGAAAATTTTAAAAAAATAATTTGAATTCGATTTTGTGAAATAAATATTATAATTTAATATTTAATATTATTAACTATGTACTATGTGTTGTGTAAATATTAGTGTTTGGTGAATAAGTTTTTAAACAGTGTAAATATTAATTTGACATTGCCATTTCTATTTCTTTCTCTTGTTCTGTTATTGTGTTAATATCATAATATGGAATGCGGTAAATGCAGCTTGGCATTTACTAATAATCAAATGATTAGCTGCTCTGGATTTTGTAGTAACACTTTCCACTATGGATGCGCTGAGGTTGATCGTGTTGCATATAATCTAACTTTGAAATGCCCAAATATCATGTGGTTCTGCTGCGATTGCCCTGACCTTTTAAGAAATAAAGCATTTCTTAAATTAATTAAACATAATTTGAGTGATGATAATGCTCAGCATTCCTTCATTGAAAAATTGCTTGATGAAGTTTCCTCGCTTAAACAAAAGATCGGCATGATTTTGGATTGTTTACCTCAGTTGAGATCAACTAATGTTATTACATCTATGCCTTTAAATTTCTCTGTAGGTGTGAATGAAGATTTAGCTGTGGTTACATCGCCTTTAACTAATGACGACGATCAAAATCCAGTATTTTCCAGTCCTAATAATTTCGGTGCTTCTTGTACGACATTTGCTGAAGTGGTAAAAAATCCTGTAGTTGTGCCTGTTGCAGCATCGAATGCACTTGCTTCTCGCAGTGGTGCTCCGGATCAACCAAGCAAATGTATGAATGCTAGTGAAGTTGGAGTTAAAACTCCACAGCGCGTAGTCACTAAATCTATTTGTGGTACTAAAAATGATCCGAATAATTTTGGTATACAAACGGTTAATCCAATGTTTTGGATACATATTTCAAGATTTGCTTCTAATACTCCTGAGGACGACATCCTGGCTATGGCAAAAACTTGTTTAGATACAGATAACTGTAAAATTTCTAAATTAGTCCCAAAGAATCACAATCTGAATGATTTGGAATATGTGTGCTTCAAATTGGGGTTTAAGGAAGAATTGCATGGTAAGGCTCTGGATCCTGCTACTTGGCCAATTGGTATTTTGGTTAGAAAATTTGACAAAAAAAATTTTCGGGCATCTCTAACTCCACGTGTGAAATTTCGGATACCAGCTGTAATCGACACACCACTTGTTTAGATGACAACATTTTTTTACATAATTATAATATGTATACAGGCTCAATCGATGAAGCTAATCAAGCTGTTCCAGGTGATAATTTGCAGTTACATAACAATTCTTGTTTAAAGTTTGGTCATTTGAATGTGCGCAGCTTGGTAAAACATTTTGATGACATAACTATTATTTTACAAACATATCAATTTGATATTCTTGCCTTGACTGAGACTTTGCTTAGTAGTAAGATTTCTAACAAGTCGCTTCAAATTAATAATTATAAACTGCTACGATCTGATCGAATAAATAATAATTGGGGTGGAGTTGGTCTTTATTTTCGGGCCACTTTTAAGGTTAAAAAAATATTCTCTGGTTCTTTGGGTAAAGTAGAATATCTAGCATCTGAACTTACTGGGAGTTTTGGTAAAATTTTAATTTTGGTTATTTACAACCCACCCCCTGCTTGTAGTAATGATATTAACAGTTTACAAACAATTTTTTCTGAATACCTAATAAGCTATGAAAAGATTTTCTGCTGTGGTGATTTTAACTTCAATATGATGGTTAATAATCAACTAGAAGCTTGTTTGAATTTGCATAATTTATGTTATTTACCTTATAGACCCACTAGGATCAACAGTCTTTTGGATCTGATAATTTTGTACGTACCTGATAGACATAATATTATTTCATTTGGCCAGGCTGCTGTTCCTGCTATATCTGATCATGATTTGATTTTTGCATCTTATAACTTTTCTCGTACTAGGGATCAAATTTCTTATACTGTTGTTCCTGATTATAAAGCTATCAATCACGAGCATTTTGTAAATAATTTCTTTTCGTTAGATTGGTTTAATATGTACAACTATTCCGATGTGAATGACATCCTTGATATATTTAATTCAAATTTCTTATATTTAGATTTAGCTTGTGTACCCCGGAAAAGTATCATTAATAAATGCCCTACTGCACCGTGGTTAAATTCATATATATTAAATTTAATGAAATGTAGGGATTTGGCTCATAAAAAATATAAATTGTATGGGTTGGATGCTGATTTGACAGCTTTTAAATTTTTTAGGAATAAAACTGTTAAAGGCATCAATCAAGCTAAACAAAAATTTTATTTTGAGAATGCTCATAACTCTAAGACAACGTGGAATAATTTAAAAAAACTAGGTGTTTCAAGCTCTACAGGTGATGCAGCCATTGAATTTTCTGCGGAACAAATCTTGTCTGGGATTTGTAATATTTGTGATTCTACTGGGGTTTTGCCTTTACCTGATATTGATTTCTGTAGTTCTGAAAATGATGCCTTTGTATTTGATTGCGTTGATGAACTTATAGTGTTGAATGCGATTCGTGCAATTAAATCAGATTCGAAAGCTTATGATATGGTAGACTTCAAGGTACTAAAATTATTTATTGATCTGTTCCTGCCTCTTATAACATTCATTATAAATCAATGTTTGACAAAGTCTGTGTTTCCTGATTTATGGAAGATAGCTTCTATCACACCACTACCTGAAAAGGATGTTATTTCTGGTATTGGTGATATACGTCCAATTAGTATTTTGTCTGCTCTATCTAAGGTCTTGGAAAAAGTTATGCAATTGCAGATCCAGGAGCACCTTAATAAATTTGATTTTCTTTGTAAATATCAATGCGGGTACAAATCCGGCTGTAGCACTACTACAGCCCTTGTACATATTGTTGATGATCTGTCGTCTACCTTAGACAGTAGAAATTCGATGGCTATTTTGGTGCTCTTGGATTTTTCTAAGGCATTTGATTATGTTAATCATATCCAGTTGTTACAGAAGCTATATTTGTATTATAAGTTTTTCAATTCTGCTATTATGTTGATGCATTCGTATTTATGTAATCGTAAGCAGTTTGTGAGGTGTGGTGATGATCATTCTTGTATTGCGGGGATACTTGCTGGAGTGCCTCAGGGATCCATATTGGGTCCTTTGTTATTTTCTATTTATATAAATGATCTATCATGGCGAATCCTAAATTGTCGGTTTCATCTGTATGCCGACGATTTGCA
Organism: Tipula vernalis; assembly: GCA_958295665.1. NCBI lineage: Eukaryota > Metazoa > Arthropoda > Insecta > Diptera > Tipulidae > Tipula > Tipula vernalis. The sequence goes on from OY282560.1 coordinate 358,754,005, forward strand.
ACTGTATATTGGTGGTAACTTATCAGAATTGAATGAAATTGTTTTGCGACTTAATTCTAACCTTAGAAATATTTCTTTATGGGCCAAGAATAATTCACTTTCAATTAATCCAGGTAAAAGTAAAGCATTGTTTCTTTCTAGAAATACTTCTCTTAATATTAGACCTGTGCTTTATTTGGACAGTGATATCATCTCATTTGTTCCAACATTAAACAATTTAGGGCTTATACTGAACTCAAATCTTACTTGGAACGACCATGTGCGCTCCTTGTGCCAGCGTATTAATTATAGCTTGTACACGCTTAGGTTGATAAAAAAGTTTTGCCCTGTTAACTTAAGAATTTATTTAATTAAAAGCTTGGTTGTACCCATTTTCAGCTATTGTGATGTAATTTATAATAAATGTGATAGTTCCTCAAGACGTATACTTGAGGTTACATTTAATAATTGTACTCGATATATTTATGATCTTAGAAAGTTTGATCATATCTCTGAGTATAAAGATATAATTCTTGGATGCGACTTGTTTCAATTTTACTGCTATAGGACTGCCGTTTTTATGTTTCGTATAGTTAATTCGGGCATGCCATTGTATTTGCATGAAAAATTAAATTTTTCCCAGTCACTGCGCACAAAGAATGTTAACTTGCCTGTTAACAGAACTAATGTTAGGAATAATTCAGCATTGATAAATGCAATTATCACCTGGAACAGCTTGCCTTTGGAGCTGAAATTCATCAGCTCTCTAGGCTTATTTAAAAAGGGTCTGCTTAAATTGATAACTGAACATCGATAATATTTGTAAATATGATTGTTATTCAAAAGCTTCGGCTTATTTAACATTTTAATAAAATATTACTATTACTATTACTACTATTACTACTAGAGAATGTGTCTTTCTTGTAGACAACCCCAACTAACCGCAACTGTCCTTCATTGTTTGAGTGTTCTGGCACGTGTAGAATATCTTTTAGCATTGATGAAGCTAATTTTTCCTTTTTTTTGGTAGACAAATTTTTTGAAATCAATTCAGTGAGAATAGGGATGCATTTAGGTGAAGTGCAAATTTTGTTTTTATCCAGTGGTCCTCTGCATTTCTTACACTTTTTCTTGATCACTTTTCTTTTCGCTGAATGTCCTAGACACAGATTGTCTGGTGCACGTCTCTTGCAGTCACAAAGTATCTTATTTTTAGATCGTGTTACACGTGGGAGTTCCAGAAAACCAGAATAGTCCGGTAGAGCTAATGTGGTTTCTTCAGAATTTTGTTTATTAAATTTGTATATGATGATTTTGCAACTGCTACAGACAGCAGATGGGTAATGAATATCATCAAGATTAATATTTACAGCATTTTTTACCTCAATTTTCAATGGGCCCACAATATCCCACACATCTTATCTTTCTTTCTTAAACACAACAAACAAATCACGCCTCGGTTTTCTTCATGAGTTCGCGCATGGTCCTTTGTCTTTCGTGACATTTTGTTTCACTCTTATGTAGGTAATAGGTTCGTCTATTACTAATAACTGTTATTTACTGGCCGGTTTGTCAACGACTGTTTTGACTAATATTGCGACAACTAAGTCTGTCTTACTGCTGATTTTTGAAGTTGAAACATTTGAAAACAACAAACATATTTACGTGAAAAGAAACAAAACAATGTCTGTACACAGACAGATATGGTGATGTATTTATTTTTCAAGCATTTCAGCATATCTCTTGACAGTCGCAGAACAAGCAGTTTTTTTCAAAACGGCTCCGGGGATTTTCCTACTTTTTGTTTTTTTGGACTTCTCAAACATGGAACTTGTGGGGACATTTCATATGTAAACACACATATGAACATTTTAATAAACGAAATGAACTTAAGAGAGAACCAGCCAACATTTAAGACATTTAACGTAACAGTGCGGTATATGGAGTTTACATGTTACTGCCCAGTGAACCTTTAAGAAATGTTCGTTCAGTTTCGGTAAATTGAAGTGTCAACTTAACAGAGCGAAAATTATCGCGCAAAACTGAGGGAAATGTCAAAAATCCAAATTTCCCTTTGTGCAAATCTTCTTGTGGGAGCTCATTGTACATTTTAAGCATAAATTCAAAATTATTTATTTATGTTCATGTAGGTAAATTGAAAACCGAATTATTAAAGACTTTATAAATTGTAACATCAAATTATTTATTTTCAAATTAATTTATTTTCGTTTTTTTTTCTTACACCACAAGATCTGTGTCTTTTATTATTTATGTTTATGTCCTTTAAGAATTTAAGGTTTTTTAATAATTGAAATAACTTTTGGAGTTTCTCCAATTCCATCGCCACTTCAAAATTCTACACAAATTTTTAAAAATATTAATACGAGCTACCGTCACCATCAAAGCAATTGACAAGTTGTGTTACAGTTTCTCTAGCCAATCTGTCAAATTTTCCGTAAGAAAAAACTTTCGTTAAATTCTGTTAAATGTCTTAAATGTTCGCTGGTTGGCTCTTTAGTTAAAGTCTTTATGTTTTCGGAATAATTGAGCTTGGTTAAAATATGGAAGAACCTTTTTTTGCCTAAACGCAGTGCACATAGAAATAAAAATAAAAAGCAAAAAAAAAAATATATTGTTTTATGAATTGATTACCAGAAAAGAAAACTGAAAAGATATAGAAAAAAAATTTAGATATTCTGTTAAAAAATAAATGTTAAAAATCATTTTTTAATTATTGAACTAAATATTATATAAAGTTGTGTTAGTATAAATTTAAATTGGGGTTTTTAATAATATATTGAGTAGAGTAACATACGAAAATATATATATATATATATATATATACAAAACGTGTTCACCAAAACCCCAAAGTGGTGACCCCGACGTGATCCACAACGTCAACAACAATTTATTTGTGTTATTAAGAGCCAACACAGCTATTAAAACATTTTTAATTATAAAAACACATCTTTAACTGGCAGAAGCAACTAAGAAAAACATCTTTATTTATAAAAGCAAGAAGAAAACATCTGTAAATAATTAATCTTTTCATCACGAGCTCCAACGTGGATATATGGTATAACGAACCAAACGGATCAGATAATCAGCGGAAAATACAACATCCAATCATCTACAAATTTTTTGAAAGATCTTTGGTGCACTGTCAGCGGGGAACAAACCGTGAGTACATTTTTAACTAAGCTCAAATAAATTTTAAAAAAAGTAAATCAACATTAAATTTTCGTTTTACTCATTAAATTTTATTTAACGTCGTCATATAGGTTCATTTCGTTTGGTATATTGATTCTATCAAGTGTTTCTTGCTTCTTTTTTTTTCGTTTTCTATTTTGTTCAAAAATTTCCGTTTCGCCACATTAAAATTAAAACATAACATTTTTAAATTTAAAAAAAAAAAAAGAATTTTAATCCTGAGGGTACTCCCATTTCAGTGGACGACACTCACGACAAAATCATCACAATGACACAAGAACAACTACGGACCTACGTAGACGAACAAATTAGACAAACTTACGGTAACATTAACAGAACCAACGTAACGGACATAGCCAGTTCAAGTTCTGAAACGACTCCACCAGTTAACGACAACCGAACGGTGACACAACCTTTAACAAGCAATATCAATCATTTAGCTTTCAAACCACCTCAACCACTGTACAATCAAAACCCTGTAGTATGGTTTACAATTTTGGAACAGTCTTTCGGCTTATCAAACATTAAGACGGAAAACACAATGTATGCTCATGCTCTAGCTGCATTAGATGCAAGACATCATGACACATTTGCGGACTTAATACTACGTGACAAAGCACAATTTCTATATACAATTTTCAAAGACGAAATTACTCGAGTTTTAAGCGAATCTGAAAAGACTAAACTGAATAACATTTTACACGGACTCACTCTCGGCGACCAGAAACCTTCACAGTTACTGAACAAATTCAGACTTAACGCTGGACGGACTTTTGACGAGAAAATGTTAAGACAACTGTGGATGAAACGACTACCGCAACAAGTACAAATGATTTTGACTACTTTCGAGAACGACGTTCCATTAATGACATTAGCAGAAAGAGCTGACAATATTGTAGAAACCATGAGACAAACAAATTTGACTTCAATAAATAACATTACATCAACTGCATAACGGATTCAAATTCAACTAACCGTACTGAAACATTTCACAACACTACGGAGACAGCTAACAATGCTACAGAGACAGACCACAAAATTAATCAACTAACATCAATGGTTATGGAATTATTTGGTGCGTATCAAAATTCACGTTCTCGATCCGTCACTAAACCTTCATCTCGAAATTCATCACGATCAGCGTCGCGAAAACGTATTAATCCAAAATACGATCAATGTTTTTATCACTGGAAATTCGGTTCCGATGCACGAAAATGTTTACCCGGTTGCAAATTTTTCGATAAAACCACGACAGAAAAGACAAATTTTTCAGTAATAATCATCAATACTCAACGGCAAGTATTGATGGTCAAATTACTAGCCGATTATTAATTTACGAAATTTTTTCTAAAATAAAGTTTCTGATTGATACAGGAGCAGATGTTTCGGTGATTCCGGTTAAATTTTTACAAATTCCAAAACCAGTTTCGACACATAAATTATTTGCAGCAAACGGCACTCCTGTTCAATCGTTCGGCACCAAAATTCTTAAACTCGATATCGGACTTAGACGAGAATTTAGATGGGAATTTATAATTGCGGACGTTTCAATACCAATAATTGGAGCTGATTTCTTAAAACACACGGGCTTATTAGTAGACATGAAGGGCCAACGGATCATTGATCCACTAACTTCTTGTCACGCCAAAGGTGTAATATCTCAAGAAATAACGCAAACATTATCATTTTTAGACAAAACGTCACTACACCCCAAAATTAGCGAGTTAATAGCCAAATTTGCCGAATTAACAAGTAGCAGTCTCAGTTCCAAAGTGATTAAGCATAATATCACTCATAACTTACGAGACGAATGGATCACCTGTCGCATGTAAAACTCGACGACTTGCACCCGATAAATTACGGATTGCAAAGGAAGAATTCGAAAACATGATGGCACAAGGAATATGCAGACCAAGTAGCAGCGCCTGGTCGAGCCCACTTCACCTAGTTATGAAGAAAAATGGAACATGGAGACCATGTGGCGACTATCGTGCTTTAAATCGTATTACAATTCCCGACAGATATCCAATTCCGCATCTGCAAGATTTCGCTTATGAACTTGAAGGCTGCACAATTTTTTCGACGATAGACCTTGTCCAGGCGTATCACCAAATTCCAATTGATCCGAAAGATATTCCCAAAACTGCAATAACCACACCTTTTGGCCTTTTTGAATTTACAAAAATGACATTTGGATTAAGAAACGGTGCTCAAACTTTTCAAAGACTTATGCATTCGGTACTTTTCGGCTTAAAATTCTGTTTTGTTTATTTGGGCGATGTTCTAATCGCTTCAAAAACATTTGAGGAACATTTGGAACATCTACAAATTATTTTTCAAAAATTTTCAGAACACGGGCTGATCATTGCCATGGATAAATGCGTATTCGCGACTTCAGAAATAAACTTTTTAGGGCATATGATCACTAGCAAAGGTATACTACCAAATCAAGATCGCATCCAAATTATTAAAGATTTTAAACGTCCAGAAACGGTTGATGGAATTAAAAGATTTTTAGGTACCATTAATTTTTATAGGCGCTTTATTCCTGGCGCTGCAGCCGATCAAATTATTCTTAATGATTTTTTAAAAGGCTACAAGAAAAATTGTAAGACGAAAATTAATTGGTCAACCGATTCTATTAACGCTTATTAAATCACCCTTCATTATCCGCGCGACTAGCAATTATGGTAGACGCTTCAGATACGGCGATTGGGGCTGTCGTTCAGCAGTATGTCTCTGACGCTTGGCAGCCGCTCAGTTTTTTCTATGTACGTTTGAACGAAACACAACAAAGGTATAGTGCTTATGACAGAGAGTTGCTTGCAGCTTATTCTGGAATTAAGCACTCCAAACACTTGTTAGAAGGTCGCGAGTTCACATTGTTCACCGACCATAAACCATTAATCTACGCGTTTAGTCAAAATCCAGAGAAAGCATCTCCACGTCAATTTCGACATCTCGATTTCATCGGTCAATTCACTACCGATATACAACACATCTCCGGCGTAAATAACGTCGTGGCAGATACCCTCTCTCGCATCAATCAAGTTTCTGTTCCCGAAAGTATTGATTATGCGGCAATAGCAGATGCTCAAACCAATGATGACGAATTACGAGATTTTTTGATTAATAATTCACACACTGTATATGAATGTAGCGAATTGTCGATGATAAATGACGCTGAATTCGCTTAAGTAAAATTTATCCCTTGTAAACTGTTCCAATCAGCGGTTGAATAATGCAGGAAATGAAAATAAAACTCGCAATCCAAGATGATACCAAACAATTTTGTTTTATTTTTTAATTTGCAAACAATTTGTTGATTTTAATGAGATGATTCTCGATCAAACGCCAAAATAAAAAGAGAATGATGTTAGCTTTCGTCCAACTTAAGTTAGCTTTTTTGCTTAAATTTAAGAAAAGTTAATTTATGGTAATATTCAAAATTTGCGCAATTATGGCATTAGTACTAAAGTCGCATCGATCGCACTCTTTTTAATTGACTATATAATCTATTACAATTTGAGAGCAAGATTGACATTTGATTGATGTTGACAATTTGTTTTACAATGTTTACGGCTAAAGCCGCATCCACACGAGGTGTGAAATGTACACTTATGCGCGCGTATTCGCTTAATTGGCGAATGTAGACGGTTAACCGAGAAGTGTACATTTATCAACATCTCGGTACACACGATTCGTTAAATGTTCATTGATCACATGTAGGCGAATGTTAATGAACATTTCTAACTGATAGACATTTTTAGTACATATATCGTAAAATTTTTTCATTTAATTTCATATTGAACAAATTTGTTGTTTTTAAAATTTTTTCAAGTTTTTCGGTTTATTCAAAATTGAAAATGGAAATAAATAGCGACGACGAGATTTATTTGGCCAGTGCAATATTAATAAATAGTTGTGCTGTAATGTTATTAAACAGAAATAAAAATAAAGTATTTAAATATCGGTTTTTTACTAAAAATTAACAGCAAATTTGATAATATCCGACCAAACAGCCATTCCGACCATTTAAATGAAAATTGGCATTTAACATTACTTTTGAAATCAATTACATATTACGTTTTAAAAATTTTCAGATATTATTTCTCTAAAAAAATGCAAAGTTCAATAAATATCATTTCCATTAAAAAAAATTCTAAAGATAAATGCACTAACATTTCAAATTATATTTGTTAACATTTTGTCGCTTCGTGTGGATGGCACACAAATCCATCGATTGTTTCCTTTGATGTGTGTCGTTTACCGCCTATTTGACGAACACAAGTAAATGAAAATATTCGTCATGCGAAAACCATCCACACGACGTTTACATTCGCTAAATGCGCGCATAAGTGTACATTTCACACCTCGTGTGGATGCGGCTTAATCTGTACAGTTTTTAAAGTTATAATGATTTAAATTCAGAAAGCTAAGTATAATAATATATAATAATAAACTTAATAATTAATATTTACATATATTTTTAGGTTACTACAGTGAGTTTACATAATCTTAAATTATATTGTAAGTATAATGCAGTATACAATAAAATGATTTGGTTATTTCAGATAGCTATACATCAACAAAAATTATTTTTAATAAAGTGTTTTAAAGCTATGTGTGTGTGGTTCATTTATTTTTGCCAAACACACACATCTCTTAAATTTGTGCAAATCCCTCTTACGTTTAACACAAATAAATCTATATATTGTGACGTATCAACTGGTATACCAAGACCTTTTATTCCAGCAACATTTCGGAAATCTGTTTTTGAATCTTTTCATAACTTATCACATCCGGGCGTAAAAGCTTCAATCAAACTTTTAACTAAAAATGTTATTTGGCCCTCTATTACTAAAGATTCAAAAATAATGGCTCAAAATTGTATACCATGTCAAAAATCGAAAGTTTCAAAGCATATCCAATCTCCTCTCGGCTCATATTCTGTTGCATCGCAACGCTTTTCGGAAATTCATCTCGACATCATTGGTCCACTACCGATTTCTGGAAACAACCGATATTGTGTGACGTTGATAGATCGTTACACGCGTTGGGCTGAAGCGGTTCCAGTGCAGGACATGACTGCTGTCACAGTTGCATTCGCCGTTTATTCAACTTGGATAGTTAGGTTCGGCGTTCCCAAATTTATAGTTACAGATCAAGGATCTCAATTTGAGTCTCAATTATTTTCGGAACTGTCCAAATTACTCGGATTCGAACATAGACGCACAACGAGTTATAATCCGAAGTGCAATGGTATGATTGAGAGATGGCATCGCACCCTCAAAGCCGCTATAATGTGCCATAACCGAACTGACTGGACAACCATAATACCAACAGTACTACTAGGACTACGGACTACATTCAGTACCGAATTTAATACGACACCAGCAGAACTTGTTTACGGATGCCCATTACGAATACCCGGACAGTTTTTTGCTTCGACTACTGACACCAAAATTATTCAAAATGATTTTGTACAAAATCTAGTAAAGCATTTTGATGAAATCAGACCGACACCGGCATCCAGACACTGCTACAACAAAATTTTTATTTCAAACGACTTAAATACTACTACTCACGTTTTCTTACGGACGGACGCGATACGGAAATCGTTAGAACCACCGTACACCGGACCATACAGAGTAATTGAGAGGACGGACAAAACATTTATCATCGAAATTAAAGGCAAACATTTGAGAATATCAATCGATAGACTAAAACCATGCCACATTGAAAACACTTCCGACACCAGTATCTTACATGACAACAAAACGAACCCAGACGTACAAGTTGACAACACAGACACTACACCACGGAAGGTATCATTTGATCGGCAAACAAAATTTTTACCTACACATATACCAGTACAACAACCTCCGACAGTTACACAGACGTCAACATTCACAAGAACAGGCAGAGCTGTAAAGACACCATCGCGTTTTCTATAGGAATTTACGTAAATTCGTGTCGAATTCACTGGAAGGGGAGTATTGTGGGGACATTTCATATATGAACATTTTAACAAACGAAATGAACTTAGTTAAAGTCTTTATGTTTTCGGAATAATTGAGCTTGGTTAAAATATGGAAGAACCTTTTTTGCCTAAACGCAGTGCACATAGAAATAAAAATAAAAAGCAAAAAAATTTGTTTTATGATGATTGATTACCAGAACAAAAAACTGGAAAGATATAAAAAAATTTAGATATTCTTTTAAAAAAATAAATGTTAAAAATCATTTTTTAATTATTGAACTAAATATTATATAAAGTTGTGTTAGTATAAATTTAAATTGGGGTTTTTAATAATATATTGAGTAGAGTAACAGACGAAAATATATATATACCAAACGTGTTCATCCAACCCCAAACCTCTACAGAATTATGAAAAAAATGGTTCAGGCACACCGTGACTAGCGACTAATTTTTACCAACGATCACAAATTCGGTTCTAATGACATGAGAATGCACATTCCAAATCCCCCGACTCGTCGGCCGTAAAAATTAAATCGTTTTATTAAATTAAATGTTTTAAGTACACTTTATAACTCAATTTACCATATTTTCGCATAACAATAACAAGATATCAATATCGGATTAAATTCTTTTTAAACACAAAACAATTTTCAATTTTCCTCTCCTATTTTCAATGCATAAATTTCAATAAATAATTTTCTTCTTGCTGAAAAAAAAAAAAGCTTAAAAAGTTTATTTTATTGTGTGTTGTGTTTATATTTTTATACAGCCAAACTTTTATTTTCAGTTTCATTTTCCATCTCATCCCAGCTCGCCTCACACAAAACACGACAATAAAATGTAAGAAGATTTACAATTTTTTTAAATTATTGTATTTAAAACTTTTCGATAGAATTTTATATTTTTGGCTAATTTGCATTTATTTTATGTATACAAGAAATGACTTGAGCCGTTCAAAATGGGTTTTCAGCACACCGGTGGAAAATAAAACAAAATATTTTCGGACTACATACTACCGCAAAAAATTCATAAATTTATTTTATTTTGATTGCATAATTCTCTTTACAAAAAATAATCTACATACTACTTCTCACTATTGTGCACTTATGCCACGACGTGAACATTCACGGTTTGGACGGAATATCGTAAAAACTAAACGTACAATTTAATTAAATCTCTTCTTGTATCTCTTCATCATATTCCTCCTCATTATTATCATCAACATTTCGATAGTCAGCCTTCGCTTTTCGTATCTTCCACAATGCATCAAAATCGATGCCACACTCAGTCGCCAATTTTTCTATATAACGCTTATCAATCAAATTTTTCGCACTCCAATCGGGAAATTTCATTGTCAGTTCGCGTAGAGCGCCCAACGCTTCATTATATAATTCGGATTGTATTAGGCCCTCAATTAATAGGGCCAGAACATCAGCCCGTTGCACCGGCATCATATCATCTCGTGCCAATATATTACGGCAACCAATGATTACAGTTTGAAAATCACCCGCATCCTGACTATCATACAATTCGGTCATCGATTTAACACTTAGTAAAATTTTTTGCAATTTCTCAATTTTACTATCGGGATCGGGTAATTTAGTGACATATTTTTTTGCCTCATGTATCGCCTTTAATGCTTTACGATAATTATGATAATCATCAATCTCGACTTGGGCACATGTTACATAGAAATTTGCCAACAAATCAAACGATTGAGCTTTTGTATAGAACGTAACGATATTTTTAAGTATTTTTGGATCACTTTGCCAATTCGAGAGTTGCAAATAATTTGCGGCCATTAAATAAATTTCACGCTGGCGCGACATACTAGCGAAAAATATTATTTTATCTGTATCACCAGATTTTAGTAGACTTTTCATCGCTTTTATTTTATCACCGGCTTGAGTGAATTTTTTCGTTGCCGAATGATAATCACCTTGCTGATGAAGGATTTCACCCAAATTTATTAGGATTTTATTGCGTACACCCGATTCATATTCATCCTTATTCGGAGTAAGTGATTCGCTCAGCTGTTCCGTTATAGGAACATTAAAATTTGCACATATATTGAGTGCACGTTCAAATTGTCGGGCACCAGCCAAAAGTTGAACCGCCTTTTGTGGTTGCTCTATGCTAATAAAAAAATCTGAACATCTTTGCACCAATTCAGGATCCGTTTTCTCGTCAAATTCCGAAGCAATCACCTGTAGTGTCTCTGGCTGTTTACTATTAAACGCGATTTCTATTGCCTCATGCAATCTTCCAGCTCTGTAATACAATTCGACGGCCCGCTTAAAATCATTGTTGTCCTCAAAATATGCAGCAGCGTATGCCTTTTCACGAGATTGTGCCAAATTCGCCACCGTCCAGAGATCCTCCTGCAAATCATGTTCCTTACAAATACGTACTGCGTTCGCATACGATTTAGCTTTAGAGTAGAATTGAACCGAATCTTGAACTTTTCCGATGTTTTCATAGTGACGCGCCAAAAAGTAACAGGCTGATCGATCATTACTCTTTCGTGCTATACTATCGGCATGTGACAATTGATTTAAGAAGCACAAAATTCGAACCTGAGAGAAATAATCGTTTGCCTTTTGATACGCTTTATACGCGGTCTCCATATCCCCTGTGCTCTCAATATACTGTGCCCACCATTTTAACAGATTCAAATCGGTTGTGTTCGCCACGTATTGCTTCAAAACTGACGGGTCGTCCATTAATAACTGGGTAATATTGTGGATTGGGGTTGATGATTTTTCATAACATTGTATTGCATCCTGAATATCGCCGTTCACTTTTAACCACTCAGCGAATTTATAGTAAGTGTTCTTCAAATGAATGCGATCACCCTGCTCGGCTATTTGAATGGCCTCGTCAAATTTTCCGCAAGCCTGTAACAGTTTATTGAGCAGATCGTAACGACCACATTTTTTGTACAGGCGTTCCGCAATATCAGCCTTTCCCAACTCTATAGCGAGTACTGCTATTTTAGCGTCCTGCTCCAAATTAGGATCGTCCATCGCTTTAGTCACCGCACGAACAGATCGTGCCTTCTTTAAATAGCCGAGGCACACTTTTGCAACATCTAATCGGCCCGTTTCGATACACATGTGCGCCAAATTTTCCCAAATCGCATTCGATTGTAAAAATCGGATACACCGGAACGCCTGGTCCATGTTCCCCAGTGCCACGAATAAGCTAAAATCGAGTACAGTTTTTCGAGTAATCCCATCACAATTTTCCAATCCCTTAAAATCTCGCATAGCAACCCGATAAATCTGATTTATCCGCAAATTCACAACAAATGGAGCACACAAGTTCACCAGCTGCTCACCATGTAACAACTGTATCGTCTCAAGCTCTCGAATCTCGGTACTATTGTTCACGAACATTACATTAATCATGCATTCCGAAAATAAATTGGAATTCGATTCGTGTTGTGGTGAATTTGTGGCTTTAACATCAACCTTTGGCGTCTGAAGATTTCTTACCTCGCAAGCAAATAGCCGCCTATCCTCTTCATCCCAATAAAATGTGTTCGGAAGTCGTTTTATACTATCGGCGTTATCCGAAAAATTATAAAATCCAATCGAATTTCGCTCAACATCCCACACATATATATTTCCGTCCGGTATTAAACTCTCTGACGCTATAGTGATGAGCACAAAAGAACCATCAGAATTCGTTTTGGCCGCAATAATTTCGCCAAAATTTTCAAACAAATCGTATGCGCACCTAGAGTTTGTGATCAATTTCGGTTCATGTTTTGAGATGTCGTAAATTTTTAGATACCCATTGAGCGTAAAAATCGTTAGAAATTTGTTTGTTAAATCGGCGCCAATCGGTTGTCCCTCAGTATCTGTGATTAGAATACTCTGCAATATTATTCCACCCAATGACAAAATTTTAACGTCATTCGGGCCCAATATTATCACGCTATTATCGTACAAAAAAATTTCCATGCACTCGGCCGCAAACGTATTCATAGATTTAACGCATAAACTTTTGTTCAGTTCCGATATATTATCCTCGAATAAGATTTTATAAATTGCCACCGTGCGACCATTGGTCGCTGCCAAATTATTTTCCGTTACACTCAAATCAATAACGGAAATATCAGAGTATACGGATTTTGTTTGTCCAGATATGTGTTCCAAAAATATTTCATTGGCCGCTTTTTGTACGGCCCAAATATTCCGACTGTGGGATGATTTAAGCAGGTGCTCTTTCAGGATGTACACATTGGTGACACAATTCACAAGAATACAGGATTTCATGAGGCTAGTAACCCCCCACATACACTGTTTGATGGCTCCCTTAATATGTGCCATATTGTTCATTTGCCACATATTCTCCGGAATGTCACCAATGTAGTTTGTTCGTTTCCATGTGTATAGCTTCCCTTGATTCGTACCGGCACACAATATTTGAATGTCGTCACAATACGAAAGGCAACTGAATGTTTCGATTAGAGATCCATTATTATTGTAGCTCTCCTTGGTATCGCCTAAGACGTCCATAGGTAGCACATGATTATGTCCAGTGTCGATATCCCAAATCCTTATTGACAAATCTCCAGTAATTATGGCGAGCGCTGTTCCTCCAGCCCAAGAAATGTAACCGTTCTTCCCTTGTACTTGGCTGCTTAATTTCACCATATCCAATTCGGTTAGACCACCTTTAGACTCCACCAAATAATGTCCCACTGTCATATCTTCTGTTAAAATAACAATCGCCTCCCGCGTTGGATGCCACAATATTTGAATAATCCCTACGTTATTCTTCTTCAACACTTCTGTACACGTACCCGTTTGATTTACATAGTACACCAATCCCGATTGTGTACCAATAAAAAACGAATGATTATCAGAATTCGACGATGGAAGGACTCCACGTGCTGTAGTCCTTGGTCGCCATGATGTAAATGTATCTAGAGCTATTTCATCACCTGATACGGCGGCCCTAGCCAACTTGGCCAGCTCCGAATTCACCGTATTTGGAATATGCTTCTTGAATGCAACACTCAAGAGACTGTCACGCAAATCGTGACTAAACAGGGTCAAAAATTTATCAAGGCTATCACATTTCCAACCGGTTAGCAGACCAGCCGAATCAAGTGACACCATTCGTCCACCTTTTTCGCTAAACACAATGCTGACGATGGGAGATTTGTGTGGTCCATTGATTAGAAAGAATTCTCGATTTCCCATCAACCATGCATATATTTCACCATTTTCCCAGCCAGCGGTGAGAACTTTTTTCTCTGGATGCCAACACAGCGCGGTCACTTGCTGAACTAAATGCACAGGGTATGTGACGTTGCGTAACGGTTCACCCTGCAACAATAAAATAGATAAATTGGTTTAGGCGAAGTTATGAACACAAAAAAAAAAAAACACAAAAACTCAAAAATGCGGGACTGGGAGACGATGGGGTGTGGGGGCAAAAAATTAAACAATTTTCAAAATTTTGATTTATTGTTTTATTAAACTATTTAATTATTTTGTTTTGCAGCGTTTCGAATAAAAGTATTTTTACTTGGAAAGTTAAATATTGACGTAGGGCGGAGGATTAGCTGGATTTTCTTCATGGACATTTCTCTTACGAAGATCTATCGGAATTCTGTAAACATTTTCATCGATCATCGTCTCCTCCAATTCTTCCTCCGCTACTGCTAATGTCTCAGCAATATCTGCGTCAAGTTTACTGGCCCGCAAATATTCCAAATGGCGTAATAATTGTGCTATATTCGGTGGATATTCGTCCCATTGATCTTTTATGGTACGCAAATATAGTTCGCCCCACAAAAAATGCTCCTTCGGTATATCTGGCGCATTACGAGCTATCAAAACGATCAACGACAGGGTGGTGGCCAACATTTTGTTCGGATCCTTGTACATATTAAATTCATCATAATATGCATTGGTGGCAGCAAATTTTTTCTCCCGATCTATTTCATCAGCAGCATGTTTGACTCGATCACCCCACATCACATGATTCATTTCCGGCTTCAAATGTTCCATATTATTCCAATCATCGTGCAAACCGGGTGGGCGAATAGCATCTTTACTTGCTTGAGAAAGCTGTGACTTATTTGAATCACGTGACTTATCCGTTGAAGCACGATAGTATGATGCAGCAGATACACGGATATTATCGTCGTTAACCATTTTTCTATTTTCAGTATTCCAAGATTTTATTATCTACGAAATAATTTTGAATTCTATTCGACTTTGCAAAAATTCGAATATAATTAACAACCGATTGAGATTTTTTCGGCCAGCTTGCTTTGACCGGTTATGTGATTAACATTTTCTGGAATTCTAAATACCATATTCAAAATGGAAGTACCTGTTTTCAAAGTGGCGTAAACAAGCTTCTGTTTTGGAACGCAGTAATTAAATGGGAGGAAGCCCAAAGAAGTTATGAAATCAAAATCAGCCACAACAAATTCATCCGAGACACACATTTCAAAACTAAAATATAAAGGGCTGAAACCTCATTAGGTGGTTAGAACTTCGGTCCTAAAAATTAATTTAACTCCCAAATCCATCTCTTACTGAACCTCATAACACAATCTTCAGCTCAACACAATTTATTTGTGTATGTTACCAAAACAACGCGGCATAACAAAAGCACTACCGTTCACAAATAACAGGGTAGACTATGCAGGCCCAATTAGCATATGGAAGGGCCGCTGTAACAAAACAACAACAACTACATTGCCATATTCATATGCCTAGCCACTAAGGCAACCCAAGCGCATACCGACGGTTCATCTCAAGAAGAGGAATCTGTCTGAAAATATTCAGTGATTGCGGTATAATTAAAAAAAAGAAAATTTTTGTGAGATACCGTTATCACGCAATCATAAGAAATAGCACGAGACAAAAATTTCACATTTTTTTTTTTTTTTTTTGAGGATCCACGAGCTTGGGATTTTTTTTTTAAGTTAGACCAATGCATCGGTCAGTTAGCTTGTTTAATAATTAAGCTTCAATGTGATTTCTATTTGGTCTCTCTATACGTCAATTTTTTGCTGAGATGTGAGAACCCTTAACGATCGAGAGACTTTTTTGTAATACTCGCCCAAAAGACGACAGAAAATTAAATAAAGTTCTGGAATATGGCCAAGTAGGATGGAACTTGACTATTCTTTAACCGTTTATTATGAAATTCGAAATGTGCGTTCGAAATTGAATTCTAAAATAATTTTTAGATAAAGATCTGAGACAGAGAAAAGACAAATAAGAAGAAGTGGGTGACAGCACGCAAAGAATGAGTGAAAGTTCTAAGAGTAATGTAGGAATTCTTCTACCAAGAATGTCCCAAACATGTTCTATTGTGAACAATATTTCGTTAATATAGCGAACGAGAGTAATGGTAACCAGATCGTCCGAAAACAAAATATCGATACATCGGTGAATAAAACTTGGTTCCAATCAGGTTGAGTCCAATTTTAATGTTTCCTGGCCAATTGTAGCCGAGTAATCCTGTATTGCGACAGAAGCTCTGGACCCGTGGCTGGCCTTCATGCATGAAGAACTGCTTCTCCCAACCTTTGCCGTATTGTTTTTTCGCTTACACGGGTCTCAACAGCAGTTGCATGGCGATTTCTAAGAGTTGATGAGTTTGTTACTCTCTTTGTATACACCTTGTCTCGAAAAATCGCGACGAAACACATTGTACAGTACTACAGGAAATCCGTAACTGATTAACGATGTAACGTCGCACGTTGGCTTCTCCCATCTTCCAACAATGCCACGATTGCCGTTACAGTTTCTGAATTTAGCGACATAATAAAATCGTAACACACTTACACGGCAAAACTACAACGTATTATATGTATGTATTGTATGTGAAAGGGACTAGTCAACACATAGCAGATATGCTAAGTAGAGACTGTGTAAATAATGAGTCGGAAGAGGAAGAAGAGCTGCAAGTATATATTGCGATTGATTGCTCAAAGGATGCGAAACGTGAAATGGTAGAAGCCACGAAACACGACCAAGAAATCCAGAAGCTGATTAAAGTAACAATGTCAGGTTGGCCGAACAATCAAGCTGAGATAGATGAATGGGTAAAACCGTATTGGAATTTTAGAGAGGAAATATCATATTACAACGGTTTAGTGTTCAAAGGATTGAAGCTGGTAGTACCAAAGGCACAAATACCGAAAATGTTGTATAACATACATCGAGGGCATTTTGAAATACAAAAGTGTCTAAGTCGTACCAGGGAAATTCTGTATTGGAGAGGAATGTCTACAGATATAACGTCATATGTGGAAACATGTTCAATTTGTCAGTCGATGCAGAGATCAAAGGTGAAAGAACCAGTTATTAACAAGGAAATTCCAAGTCTTCCATTTGAAGTAGTGGGAGCCGATCTATTTCAGATGTGTTATACCATCAAATTTGTCTAGAAACTTAAGCGAAATATCGCAGTTCAATTTATATGCGGCCAATGGGACGCAAATTAAAGCATTTGGAACACAGCCTCTTCAGCTCGATATAGGTCTGCGTAGAAATTTCCATTGGAATTTTATTGTGGCAGAAGTATCTATGCCTATTATTGGGGCTGATTTTTTGCAAAGCACGGGCTTAGTAGTTGACATTAAAAGGCGTAGAATAATCGATCCTTTGACAAGTTTATTTACTGTTGGTTCCATAACGATGATTCAGGTCCCACCTCTTTCGGTTGTAAACAAAACCGTAGTTCACGCGGAGATTATTGAGTTGTCGTCCAAATTTAATACAGTTACACATGAATCATTGAGTTCATCCGAGGTGAAGCATAATGTGACGCACTGTCTTGAGACCCGCGGACCGCCAGTATCTTGTAGAACGCGTAGATTGGCGCCGGATAAATTGGACATCGCTAAAAAGCATTTCCAAAATATGATGGCACAGGGCATTTGTAGGCCAAGTAAAAGCTCGTGGGCTAACCCGCTCCATTTTGTGCCGAAAAGAACGGTGAGTGGAGGCCTTTCGGCGACTATCGGGCATTAAATAACGTCACTGTCCCGGATAGATACCCTGTTCCCCCTTCAGGACTTCTCTTATCAGCTGGCGGATTGCACGGTGTTTACGACATTAGATTTGGTGAGGGATTATCATCAGATACCCATCGAGCCAGATGATATACCAAACACAACGCCATCACAACGCCATTCGGACTCTTTGAGTTTTGCAGAATGACATTCGGCTTGCGAAACGCAGCACAGTCGTTTCAGCAATTGATGCACGCAGTTATGTTTGGTCTACCATTTGTCTTTGTTTATTTAGATGACATATTAATTGCATCAAAGTCATGGATAGAGCATATGAGTCATCTTAATGTAGTATTTCAAAGGTTGCATGAGTACGGTCTGGTAATTAATGCAGACAAATGTGTTCTCGCCGAGCCAGAGGTAAATTTTTTGGGACACTTGGTGAGCCCCGGTGATATTTTACCGTCACCAAACAGAGTCCGGGCTCAGCAACTAAATAGATTCCTAGGAATGATTAATTTTTATCGTCGCTTTGTACCGGGTGCAGCGCGAGACCAAGCTGTGTTGAATGATTTTTTAAAAGGATATCATAGAAATAGTAAGGTCCCTGTTGCGTGGACTGATGAGTCCATTAAAGCATTTGAGGGTTGCAAGTCAAAGCTGTGCGAAGCAGCGGTTTTGGTACATCCAGTGACATCGGCGCGTTTGTCTATAATGGTTGATGCATCTGACACCGCTGTGGGTGCGCTGGTTCAACAGTGGGTAGAAGATCTGTGGCAGCCACTTGGTTTCTACTCGGTGAGATTAACTGAGACCCAGCGTAAATACAGCGCTTATGACCGGGAGCTGTTGGCAGCATATTTGGGAATTAAGCATTTCCGATATTTGTTGGAAGGTCGTAGTTTTACTTTATACACTGATCACAGGCCACTGATATATGTATGCATTCATACAAAATGCAGATAAAGCATCGCCGAGACAGCGTCGTCAATTGGATTTTATAGGGCAGTTTACGACGGATTTACAGCACGTCTCTGGTGTAGGCAATGTAGTAGCAGATGCGCTTTCCGGGGTAGACCAAATAGACGTTCCAGAGTCCGTCGATTATTCGAAAATTGCTGAGTTGCAAGTTGGCGACACGCAACTGAACGCGTTGTTGCATGATCAAAAGACTACGCTAGAATTCAAGGAAATTCCCGTGTCATTTAATTCAGACACAATATTGTATTGCGACATCTCTACGGGTAAGCCCAGGCCGTTCATCCCAGCCGAATATCGCAAGCGGGTTTTTAAAGCATTTCATAACCTGGCACATCCGGTGGTAAAAGCATCAGTTAGGTTGTTGACCGCAAATGTAGTTTGGCCAGCTATTAAAAATGACGTGAAAATAATGGCTCAAGAATGTATCGCCTGCCACAAAGCCAAAGTTGCAAGACATACAAGGTCTCCCATAGGGAATTTTAGTCCAACTTCCGATAGATTCACCGAAGTTAATTTGGACATTATAGGTCCACTACCTGTTTCAAACGACCAGAGATATTGCGTCACAATGATAGACCGGTATACCCGTTGGACCGAGGCAGTGCCTATGCCTGATATAATGGCATCCACGGTGGCTTTTGCAGTTTTTCCGGGTGGATCGCGCGTTTTGGCGTGCCGGAGTGTATAGTGACTGATCAGGGCTCTCAATTTGAGTCTCAACTCTTCTCAGATTTGTCAACCTTACTGGGTTTTAGTCGAAAGCGAACCAACAGTTACAATCCAAGATGCAATGGGATGGTGGAAAGATGGCACCGCACATTGAAGGCTGCCATAATGTGTCACAATCGGGAGGATTGGACCACAGTATTACCTTTGGTTCTTTTAGGTCTACGGACTACGTATAGGGAAGAATTGCAAACTTCGTCGGCAGAGCTAGCGTACGGAAGTGTATTGCGCGTACCCGGACAATTATTAGAGCCCAAAAATGACATTATGCCTCATAGTGAGCTGTTACAGTCTTTGAAGCGGCACTTTAGCGAATTAGAACCAGCGTAGGCCTCACGACATAATAACGAGAAAGTTTTTGTTAGTGACAGATTAAATACTTGTTCGCATGTATTTCTAAGAACAAACGCTGTGCGAAAGTCTTTGCAACCTCCTTACACAGGTCCCCATGCAGTAATCAAACGGTTTGAAAAGTTTTACGACATAGAGGTAAACGGTAAGATAACGAGAATTTCGTTAGATCGTCTCAAGCCGTGTTTCATGGAAAATTCAGAGAGCAGTCAGGAAACTGCAGTCAAGACACCTATGATTGTGCCAATGAGGGAGAATGGGGCGGAGAGTACATCATGGTCTGATGCGCAAAGTAAGCGAGTAACTTTTTCCTCCGAGAAATCACAAGTGGAATCTCATCCGGTAATGACGAGAGCAGGGCGTGCCACCAGGCTGCCGCAGCGATTTCAGGATTGAGTTCCGTTCAATTCCGTTAGAATTTCGCTGGAGGGGGAGTGTGTGGTGAGTGCGTGGTGAGTGATTGAAGTGGTCGGTGATACATTTAGTACAGATAAGTAGAGTGTACATGGTACAGTCTCGTTAAGTTTTTGTTAAAAAAATATATTATATAATTTATTAATTAATGTCGTATAGTCTGAGTTAGCAGACATGTTTTTTTATTAAAAAGTTTCATAATTATAAATGTATAATTGAATTTAAAATCAAAAATAAAAGTAAATAAAAGCATAAAGTTAATAAATTCGGATTGTTCTTGATTAAATTGAAATGAAGCCGATAACCATGTAGGAGTTTGGGTATGACGCCGAAGCAACCTAACCTATAGGAGCTCAACGTCGGTTAACAGTGAATGCCCAAGACCAAAATTATCAACAGCCAATTATGTCACCTTTTGTGAGTACAAAACACGTTATAATAAACTTAGTGGACTATAACAGCGTGATACCGGATTTTACCGGAGAAAATACAAAGATGTCTGCTAAAGCATGGTTATCAGAAATCGAATCAAAGATCAAAGATTTATAACTGGGAAGTTCAACACAAATACTACATAGCGAAAACTAAACTGAAAGGTGCCGCTAAAAATGCATTGTTTATGTATCACGATCAAATAGAAAGTTGGCCCGATTTGAAATTTTATTTGAATAAATTGTTTCCATCGGAAATAGATGAAACCGATATCCATGTGAATTATTTTTATGACGTAGTTGCAAAGGCTAAACGAGGAAATTTTAGTATGTCTTGGCATTAACGTGGCATTAAAGATACTGAAATGCGCCATATTTTGTTGGCTAACCGGTCTAACAGTTTAGAATAATTGCCAAAAAATCCAGATTTGACAACGATAACTTCAGACCATCACAGTACCGTAAGATTGAATCGCCGGCATCTAAACCCACCACCGAAATAAAAATTAGTAATAATAATAATAAAAGTAATAAGTGTTACAATTGTTTCAAACCGGGGCCACAACGTCGAGCAAGATGTACTTCAACGAGGTATGTTTGCAACCGATCCGAACACATAGAAGAAAATTGTTACATCAAAATTAAAAGGAATAAGGTACCAACGGAGTCTCCAATTGGTTTAATTATAGAGATGAAGTCACAATGCAAATTCTAATAAATGTTGACGGCGAATCCAAAGAGCTACAAGCTGTAGTGGCCACAGGAAGTCCAATAAATATTCTACCATTACGATTTCTACCGAAAAATATTAAATTAGATAAGTATATCGGAACATCATTTTATGGTGTAAATAATTCAAGATTAAACATTTTATACATTTATAATTCAAATTGTAAAATTAATTCGAATTTTTATTCTGTTAGATTTCACGTCGTTCCGGATGACACAGTCATTTACGATTGCATTATTGGCCGCGAATTTTTAAAAAGTCCAACCGTTAAAATTCAGCTCATGTTGAACGACGGCGAAAATCCAGTGACGGTCGAACCATCCGAAGCATTCAACGAAGTCGTCGAAGTCGTCATTCAACGAAATTAAATTCAAAACTACCAAACTTTTGGATAAGTTTGTTTATAGACCAGTGAAGTCCGAACCCGTCTTAAAAAGTGAAATGAAGATAGATCTTACAAATCAAAATCTAATTTACTCATATCCGAGAAGATTTTCGTATTATGATCGGAATGTAGTAAGGGATATAGTTAATGATCTTTTGTTTAAAAATATAATACGGCCAAGTAATAGCGAGTATGCTAGTCGTGTTGTGCTGGTTCCGAAACGTAATAAAACACACCGACTTTGTGTTGACTACCGCACGTTAAATAAAGTAACGTTGAAAGATCGATTTCCGCTTCCTATAATAGAATATGGCTTAGACATATGTACAAGGAAAGAGAGTATTTTCTTTAATTGATTTAAAGAATGGATTTTTCCATATTCCGATCCATGCCGACTCGATAAAATATACGTCATTTATCACTCAAGACGGACAGTTTGAATTTGTAAAATGTCCTTTCGGTTTAAGTAATTCACCTGCGGTTTTCCAAAGGCATATCAATCAAATTTTTAGACCATTGATCGATGACGGTTCTATTATAATATATATATATATTGATGATATTATGATCGCTACTGTAACAATAGTAGATCACTACACTGTTTTAAATCAAGTCTTGAGTTTAATGCATAATAATTGTTTGGAAATGAATGTTCCAAAATCATATTTTCTAAAATCTAGGTTAGAGTTTTTAGGGTATGAAATTTCCCATGACGGAATTAAACCGTCTCTCCGGCATATAGAAGCCATAAATGATTTTCTAAGCTAAATCGTTTTATAGGCCTTGCCAGTTTTTTCCGTAAATTCATACAAAATTTTGCAATTATAGCTAAACCTTTATATGACCTACTTCGTAAGGACGCTGTTTTTAAATTTGAAGTAAATTAAATTTCTGCTTTCAATTCGTTGAAACATAAATTAGTTTCAACACCAGTTTTATGTCTGTATAACCCGAATTATGAAACGGAACTATACATATACTGACGCAAGCCAAAAAGGCTTCGGCGCTATATTGGTTCAAAAGCAAGCAAAAGATGGTTGTTTCCATCCGGTAATGTACTATAGCAAGCGCACGGGTACGGCACAGTCCACGGTATACAATTTAAAATAATTACCGATTGTAATGCACTGCAACAGACGTTACAAAAAAAAAAAGATGTGAATAGTCGAATCGCCAGATGGACTTTAAATTTTTCGAATTATAGTTTCGAGATTATACATCGGAGTAGTAATCAAATGAAGCATGTCGATGCGTTGAGTCGAACTTCGAATATTTTATTTGTACATGAATGTACATTATCATTGCTTCAACTTACCGATGAAACTATTAAATCCGATCATGACAGTCTTATAAACGATGGTGAAAATAAACAGTTTGAACTATGTGAAAACTTAGTTTACCGTAAAACCGACAAAGGCAAATTATTGTTCTACGTTTCCGAAAATCTTGAAAATGAGATAATTCGTAAATATCACAAAAATGGACATATGGGCGTTGGTAAAACATTAGAGATAATTTGTCGCCGATATTGGTTTCCGCGTATGAAAGCTAAAGTTGACGAATTAATTAAAAATTGTATTAAATGTCTAGTTTTTCAACCTAAGGATGGGCGACTCGAAGGATATCTTCATATTTTCGATAAGGGGGATAAACCTTTCGATACTATCCATATCGATCATTTAGCAATAACCGATTCTTTCACAAAGTACATAAAAGTATACCCGTGTAAAACGACCGGTACATCTGAAGTAATTAAACACCTCAAATCCTACTTTTCGACTTTTAGGGTTCCGAAGCGGGTAATTTCCGATCAAGGTATACTGGTTTTAATTTCGATGAATTCCAAAAATTCAATAAAAACCTTAATGTTGATGTTTTGTTTAATGCAACTGCATCACCACAATCCAACGGTCAAGTCGAAAGATATAACCGCACTCTTTTACCTATACTAGCCAAGTTATGTGATACCGAAAAGAAATTGAGTTGGGATCTCGTATTGAGTGATATCAAATTTATAATAGCTTTTAGTCGGAATGATGAGCTGGAACAGTACATTGATAGGCGGAATGTTGAACAACGTGATTTTACAAATATTCGAAAAAACATTGTCGATAATACCCTAAAATCCCAAATACAAAATAAAAAGTATTTCGATTGAAAACGAATAGATTGGATATAAATATAAAGTCGGAGATTATGTTTTAATAAAAAACGTAATAAATCAAGCCGGTGTTAATAAAAAGTTGTTGACTAAATACCGTGGACCATATGTAGTAACTGAATGTTTAGAGGGTGAACGTTATCGAATTGAGTTTGAGGACATTCCTGGAGCAACGTTGACGACAAGACCGTACAGGGGAGTTTCAGCGCCGTTCAATATGAAGCTGTTTCGTGCCAATTGAGGTCAATTGTGTCGGATGGCCGAATGTAGTAGTAGTAGAAAACTAACGTATATTATATATATATATATATATGTAGTTAACGATACGCAAGGCACGTACACCAAACATCAGGTCCAAAAATACCAAAAAAAATTACCAACAAGCAACTTTGAGCCTGATCAACCCAGAGATGTTCCAAATAGTATTACTAGCAGCAATATGTTTGGCAAGGTAACATAAAATTCATTGTATAATCATTTTCCACAAATTTCTTTCCTTTTGCTACAATTAACATTCAGTAGTCAGTATAAAATTGTGTATTAGTAACCCAAGTAGAAAAATACTGCTTGTAAAATATTAAAAACCACTCACTTGTGAATTTAATTTAAATAAAACTCGTGTGTATCGAAAATTAGAACCTTAATCGGGACTTCTTTTCAAAACTAATTGGAACCTGAAATCAGGACCTTTTAGCAAAATAGTGTCACGGGGACACATAAACAAAATTATTTAATAAATTTGTGAATTAACTCTTGAGTAATAAAACTGGTAAAGGAGCTAGAATAACATTTGATCAAGACGAACCTGGTGCAACTTCAACCACAAACACCTCTATAAACAAAGCTTCTGACTTTGTCACTACAACCGGTTCAAGATCATTACTAGTTAATTCAGATAAACTAGATAAATTTTTTGACGATCGGCGGAAAACCGAAAATCCTTCTCCTCAACCCAGAATAATAATAAATTTTAAAGAATTAATCATGGAAAAACTCTTACAAGAACAGGAATCCATTTTAAGCTCATTTAGGGTTGATGTGGTAACAAAGAACTTACCCACATTTTGTGGAAAGAGAGAATAATTGGCATTGCTAGTCAATCTCTCACTACGTATAATATCGATACCAATTGGGAAGATATACGTGCACATTTAATAGCCTCATACGCTGATACAAGAAGCGTTGCAAACCTTCAGTTGGAACTATTTTCATTGATTAAATCTAACTTGGAGCCTCAGAAACTCTTTGATAAAATACAATCAATATTAACATTATTATCCTATAAAGTTCAAACACAAAGGTTAGATCAATGTACAACTGATGCTTTGATCGAACAACAACAATCTACAGACTTAACAGTGTTCATGGCCAGTCTACAAGAGCCACTTGGCAGTGCGTTAAGAGCATCACAACCACCTGATTTAAAGGTACCAAACCAACAACCACAAAAACCAAAGTAAAATAATAAATTCTCAAAGTACAACCCTTCCACTTCAAAACAACAGTGCGAAGGAAAAAAAACCTAACTGCGATAATAATAATATTAAGCAGGAAAATGATAAAACATATAAACCACAATACAAACAACCTTACTAAATAAAAAATTCATTCCAAAAAATTGTATCAAACAAGAAAATATTAATAACTTAGAACAAGAACAAACGGATGAGGATTTTATCAACGATGCCTCATATCCGACGTTAATTACCTAAATAAAATAAACTATCAAACGAAACTTCCTTTTATTCTACTAACCATTCAAAATCAAACTTTAAAAATATTAATAGATACGGGAGCAGACCCAAAATTTTCTCATTTATTCAAACCTAACAAAACATCAGAAGTACACTTCAGAGTACAGTCTGTTTTTTCCTTAACGGAGATAAAACAAACAACAATATTGGAATTCAAAGAAATTCTGACACCACTAACATTTTTCATATTAAATTCCACAAAATTTTTGATGGTCTAATAGGATATGAAAATCTACAAATGCTTAACGCAAAAATAAACATCAGAAATAACGTTTTGGAAACCCAAAAATTTAATTTATCAATTCATAACGAATTGAAATCCATTACACCTGGTACAATCATGAGCCCAATTAACGTTTACGAATTTAAACAGCAATATCACGAAATAAACTTTCATATAGCAAATCGTCACATTAAAACAAGTGACATAGAATCAAAAATCCGAACGGAGAATTTAAATCCAGAGGAAAAACAACAAATATTAAAATTATGCAAGAAATTCCAAACTCTATTCTATGACGAAAGTCAAAAACTAACCTTTACCAATAGGGTAAAGCATGAAATAAATCTTCTCAAGGAAAAACCTCACTTCATCAAACAGTATAGGCATCCTGAGAATCAGAAAAGCGAAATCAAATTGGAAATTGATAAACTACAAAAAAGTGGAATAATTAGACCATCATTCAGTTCATGGTCTTCACCCATTTGGATGGTGCCGAAGAAACCAGACGAGAATGGCAATAAAAGATGGAGACTAGTGACAATTGACAAAAAGTATCCTCTACCGAACATAGAAAATATACTTGATAAAATGGGAAAAGCAATCTATTTTTCAACTATAAATTTGGCGACAGGGTTCCACCAAGTGGAAATTAGAAATTCTGATATACCTAAAACAGGATTTTCAATTCCTAACGGGCACTTCGAGTTCACTTAAATGCCCTTTGGTTTAAAGAACGCCCCTAGCACGTTTCAACGTGTTATGGATAACGTTCTAGGAGACCTATGTACAAGGTAAAAATGTACTGTGTGGCATGGACGATATCATCGTCTGTAGTACAAGCCTACAGGAACATATCCATAACCTCCAACAGGTATTCACAAAACTGCAAAACGCTAATCTGAAAATTCAGATTGAAAAAACCCACTTTTTGCAGAAATAAGTAGGATTTCTTGGGCATATAATAACGCCCGAGTGAGTAAAACCTGATTCTAAACAGGTTGATGCAATAAAACATATTAAAATTCCGTCAACTCCAAGGGAAATTAAATCTTTCTTAGGCCTAATCGGTTATTATAGGAAATTCATAAAAAATTTCTCAAAAATTACTAAACCGTTCACATCTTGTTTATCAAAAGGAGCAATAATATACCAAGACAAAGAATTCTTGCAATGCTTTGAAACATGTAAAAACATTCTAACGAATGAACCAATTTTGAAATATCCAGATTTCGATAACAATTTCATACTGACAACCGACGCATCCAATTACGCGCTGGGAGCAGTATTAAGCCAAAATTTCAATGGTAATGATTTACCAATTGCTTATGATTCACGCACATTATCCAAAACGGAATCTAACTATACTCTACTATTGAGAAAGAATGTCTTGCAATAGTATGGGGAACAAAATACTTCCGACCATACCTATACGATAGGAAATTTACGATCATTACGGATCACAAACCTTTATTATGGCTATTTAATGCAAAGGATCCAACATCCAAATTAATTCGATGGAGACTAGCACTCGAAGAGTACGACTACACCATCACCTATAAAAAAATTGAGGTGTGGCCAACACACGACTTTCTTTTACGAACAGAGAATTTTGAGAATTTTTTTTTTTAATTTTTTATTTTTTATTTTTATTTGTTTTTAATTTTTGGAAACATTTTGTATTAATTAGTATTTTGTAAACCTTATACTTTTTAAGATATTTGCAAAACAAATTTTCTGGACCAAGGGAGTGGCCACTTCCGGTTAGCCGATTTGGAGTAAAATTCACTGGGACCTCCCAATTTATCAAAAAAGCTTAAATTGGAAGTTTCAGTTCGATTAATTAAACCATATGGGCTGTAGAGAGGACACAGGCAGACTGACAGACTGACAGACTGACAGACTGACAGACTGACAGACTGACAGACTGACAGACTGACAGACTGACAGACTGACAGGCTGACAGACTGACAGACTGACAGACTGACAGACTGACAGACTGACAGACTGACAGACTGACAGACTGGCAGACTGACAGACTGACAGACTGACAGACTGACAGACTGACAGACTGACAGACTGACAGACTGACAGACTGACAGACTGACAGACAGACAGACTGACAGACTGACAGACTGACAGACTGACAGACTGACAGACTGACAGACTGACAGACTGACAGACTGACAGACTGACAGACAGACAGACAGACACCATACCGAAACCCACTTTTTCGGACTCAGGGGACCTCAAAACAAATAAATCTCTAGAAATCTCAAGGTCCAAAATTTTCAGGATTACTATACTTTATTTTACGAGAGTAAAAGAAAATAAAAAAACCCTAATCCATACGAATCGTTCGTTTAGTAAAAGTTCTGCAAAATTATTTTTTGGAAATCGCACTCAAATCCCAAGGGCCAATATCGGCCATTGCCAACAATGATGACAAAGGTTTCGCTAGCACATGGAATAGGTTCCTTAATTACCTAGTTAGAAAACCCTAATCCATATGGATCCTTCGTTTAGTAAAAATTCTACGAAATTATTTTTTGGAAATCGCACGCAACCCCCAAGGGCCAATATCGGCCATTGCCAACAATGATGACAAAGGTTTGGCTAGCACATAGAACAGGTTGCTCAATTACCTAGTTAGAAAACCCTAATCCATACGGATCGTTCGTTTAGTAAAATTTCTGCAAAATTATTTTTTGGAAATCGCACTCGACTCCCAAGGGCTAATATCGGCCATTGCCAAAAATGATGACAAAGGTTTGGCTAGTACATAGAATAGGTCCTTTAAATACCTAGTTAAAAAACCCTAATCCATACGGATCGTTCGTTTAGTAAAGTTCTGCAAAATTAATTTTTGGAAATCGCACTCAACTCCCAATGGAAAGTATCGGCCATTGCTACAAATGATGACAAAGGTTTCGCTAACACACAGAATAGGTCTCTCAAATACCTAGTTAGAAAACCCTAATCCATACGAATTGTTCGTTAAATAAAAGTTCTACGAAGTTATTTTTGGAAATCGCACTCAACCCCCAAGGGCCAATATCGGCCATTGCCAACAATGATGACAAAGGTTTGGCTAGCACTTAGAATAGTAAGCTCAATTACCTAGTTAGAAAATCCTAATCCATACGGATCGTTCGTTTAATAAAAGTTCTACGAAGTTATTTTTTTGAAATCGCACTCAACAATGATGATAAAGATTTCGCTAGCACATGGAATAGGTCCCTTAATTACCTAGTTAAAAAAATTGAGATGTGGCCAACACACGACTTTCTTTTACGAACAGAGAATTTTGAGACATTTTATTTTTTTTATAACTTTTTTTTTTAATTTTTTTTTTTTAATTTTTTTTTTTTTTATTTTAATTTGTTTTAAATTTTTAGAAACATTTTGTATTCAGTAGTTTTTTGTAAATCTTATACTTTTTAAGATATTTGCAAAATAAATTTTCTGGACCAAGGGAGTGGCCACTTCTGGTTAACCGATTTGGAATAAAATTCACTGGGACCTCCCAATTTATCAAAAAAGCTTAAATATGAAGTTTCAGTTCGATTGGTTAAACCATCTGGGCTGTGGAGAGGACACAGACAGACTGACAGACTGACAGACAGACACCATTTCGAAACTCACTTTTTCGGACTCAGGGGACCTCAAAACAGATAAATCTCTAAAAATCTCAAGGTCCAAAATTTTCATGATTACTATACTTTATTTTACTAGAGTAAAAGAAAGTAAAAAACTAAAACATGTGAAAAGATCAATAGACAATGTGATGCCAACTTTACCCCGGGTAGTCAAACGAGGAAAACGAGGACTAATTGACCCATTGGGCACTCTAATTAAATCTATTACTGGAAACCTTGATCAAAATGATTACATTAACAAAAACAAATTTAGAACATCAAGCTGATATTAGGAGTATAGTGGTTGACAAGATTAAGGACGAAATTGGTCAAGGTCCAGCTACACATAATAGCGAGAATTAAACGGCCATCAGCATAAGGAGCAAAATAAGCAACAACGATGCGGTGATTGTTAAAGCAGACAAAGGGAATACAGTCGTAATAATGAGCAAACGGGAATACAACACGAAAATTGATGAGTTCATTATAAACAACGGGATTCAGGAGTGTAACGATGACCCGACGGCCAGATATAATGTTAGTATCAAGGCTGTTATCAGTAAGTCGAGGCATTTTATGAGCAGTAGAGAAATCCGACTAAATAAAGTGATTAAGCCAACAATCCCGATAATCAGAGGCATGCCCAAGATTCATACGGTGGATATGCCAATGAGACCGATCGTAAACTTCACATCAGCGCCAGCCTTCAAAATTGCAAAGCACTTGAACCAATGGCTATATAACAATATTTGTATAGAAAATGACCATTCATCAAGTTAGCATCTTTTGATGTTACGAATATGTATACGAACATTCCAGTAGAAGAAACAATAGTAATTACAAGACGACTTTTGATGGAGAAACGGATAGATGCAATCGTAAACAAGGTTATCGCGTTATTGGAAGAAATCACACGTCAAAATTATTTTAAACACGAAGAGAGATTCTATATTTCAAAAGATGGTCTACCTATGGGAAGCCCATTATCCGGAACTTTGGCCAATATATTTTTAAATCATATTGAAAAAACGTATATTGTGAACGATAGAAATCAGTTTTTCGGAAAAATCTAATATTGGCAGAGATATGTGGATGACATATTGATATTGTTTACTGGAACGAGCAGACAGCTGAACCAGCTTAATAATTATTTAAATGGAATCCACACAAAATTAAAATTCACATTAGAAATTGAAAATAATAAATCCATAAATTTTTTAGACAATAAAGAATTTAAATCAAAAACATAAATTCCAAATTTTCAGAAAGCCTACACAAACGTGCCAAACGATTCATCAAAAGTCGCATCACCCGTATCAACAAAAGATAGCAGCATACATGGATTGGAGTCATACTAGTATAAAAATTCAAAAAGTCTTGAAGCATTTTGGTTATACTCTGGCGCACAAAACCAATAATAAATTAGACAAATTAATCAAGAACAGGAGTAACGAAACTTTGGATACGGGGGTGTACAAATTAACATGTTCAAATTGTCAGGCATTTTATTTAGGACAAACGGGCCGATCTTTTAAAGAAAGATTTAGGGAGCATGTAAAATCAATCGGAAAAGTCAACCCTGAATCAAAATTCGCTCAGCATATTAATTCTACAAAGCATAATTACACAAGTTATGAAGCAAATTTACAAGTACACATAGAACGAAGAAAGGGGATGTGCTTAGTCGAACCGAAGAATTCGAAATATATAAAAATAAAGACAACCGATGTATGTTGAACAACAGAATAAACACTGCAACAAATAAACTATACGATTTAATAATCAACATGCAATCAACGTAGCCAGAAAATCGTTCCTGAATCAAAAAATTGTGCGGCGCAACCATTGAAATTCCAAAAAAGTTTACTATAAAAAGGATTGAAAAATACGAAATAATTCAATAAGTAAGTCAACTGACGATGATGCTATAGATAGCATCGAAATCGATCTTGCAGCAAAATAAGAAACTATTTCATAATAAGTAGCACTTATTCTCAGACAAAAAATATAATAATAAAATAAATAAGTTGAATAAATATTTTAAAATTGTATTGATTGTGTTGTATTGATTTAAAGTGAAATATCCACAAACACCGGAATCATGGATTTCGATTATAATTACATTAACCTCCAAAACCAAATTAAACTCACTCAGGAAGGACAGTATACACTAGTCGATAGACTCAACAATCAAATCCAAATTAACGACCAAATAAATAATCGATTTGAACAAATAACAAATACCCTCAATAACGCAATGAGAGCTATAAACACCATACTGAAAACAGGATGGAAAATAAAAACTAATAATGACGTAGAGATACTCCTAAATAACGCATACCTAACTATTGAAGACAATATAGCAATACTCTTTGAACAAGCGGAGGAAATTCATGAAATTATTACATTCGCAAAAATAAACGTTATCTCAAGGTTCATATTAGACAACACAGAAATGGACTATGCCCTACGGGAGTTAAATAAACATAATATAAAATTCAACTCGCAAGAGCAAGTTTGTTCTATTTTACAATTAAAAGCATATTATAATCAAACTAACTTAGTATTAATAATCGAAATACCACAATTTTATAATGATGAATTTTCATATATTAAAATAAAAACCTATTCCATAAATAATTTCCAAATCCCTACTACCTATAACCACATCCTAATCGGTCCTAAAATACATATGACAGTATCAAAACCTTGTCAAACATTGGAAAACATATACTATTGCCAACAAGAGAAAATATATATCAACAATGGAACTTGCATTCCAAATCTGATAAACAACCAGGATGCGGATTGCAAATTGGTACAACCAATAGGAAATCGAACTCATGGAAGACGGTTATCTCTTCATAGCATCAGAAAATAGAGCCCTTGTAGCCCGTTTTCTATGCCGGTGAGTGTGTAGATAAATTTGATTAGGAGAAATTTCGAACATAAAAAACCACGCAAAAACTCAAAAAATGGCGGGGATTGAGCGAAAAATCATAAAATTGTCGAACATTATATTTCTCGTTTTATTAAACTTCGCATTAAATTATTTTACAAAATTTAAAACCAAAATATGAAATTTTTTTACTTGGGGAAAATTAACCATTAACGTCGGGCGGAGGATCAGCTGGATTTTCTTCATAGACATCCCTCAGACGAAGATCTATCGGAATTCTATGAACATTTTCATCGACCATCATCCCCTCCAATTCTTCCTCCGCAACGTGTAATGTCTCAGCAATATCTGCATCAAGTTTATTGTCCCGCAAATATCCCAAATGCCGTAAAAATTGTGATATATTCGGAGGGTAGTCGCCCCATTGATCTTTTATGGTACGCAAATATAATTCGCCCCACAAGAAATATTCTTTCGGTATGTCCGGCTTATTACGAGCCATCAAAACGATCAACGATAGGGTGGTGGCCAACATTTTGTTCGGGTCCTTGTACATATTAAACTGATCATAATATGCATTGGTGGCAGCAAATTTTTTCTCCCGATTTATTTCATCAGAAGCATGTTTGACTCGATCACCCCACAACACACGATTCATTTCGGCCTTCAAATGTTCCATATTATCCCAATCATCGTACAAACCGGGTGGGCGAATAGCATCTTTATCTGCTTGAGAAAGAGGTTTCTTCTTCTTTGAAGCACGATAATATGATGCTGGAGGTACGCGGATATTATCGTTGTCCATTTTTCTATTGTCAGTATTCCAAAAATTTTATTATTTACTAGAGAATTTTGATTCTTAATGCGATTTTGCAAAAATTCGAATTTAAATAACAAAATAGATTGAGATTTTTTCGGCAAGCCTGCTTTGACCGGCTATATGACGAAAATTTTCTGAAATAAAATATTCAAAATGAAAGTGCCTTTTTCCTAGGTGGCGTAAACAAGCTTCTGTTTTAAAACAAAATATCCGAGACCCACTCTTCAAAATAAAATTATAGAAAATTAACCTTGACTTAACCGCATCACCAAATATTGGCACTGAGCCACCTTTATCTTAACTATCCGATGCCACAGCAAATAAATTTTCATTTGTATGCCACACTTTGGTCTCAAAATAAAACATCATTGCTGAAGAATTTCAAATAACTAAACCAACTTGAGCCGTTTGTGGTATATAAATTCAACCTTTCAAGTGTTATGTCTGGGAAGTGTTTAAATTATGCCTAGAAAAATTATCAGGGCAACCATGATATTCACGGCGACAGGGATGGCCAGGTTAGAGCATGGACGTGAACCTCTTCTAAATACTCCCTCAAAACATTCCTGCAGAAAAAATTGTTGTCAATATACGGAACAAATCGTAAGTCGTTCTAAGATACACCTAATTTACTGCGAAATATTTAAAGAGCCTCCCAAAGAGGAGGCCGTCAATAAAACTACACCCCATTCACGAATATTGCACTGCGCGCGCCTAACGCTCATTAGGCCTTCGGAAGACTTTTGGTCTTCGATTTGAAGAATACAGTGAGAATATAGTCTCGTCCGAGAACAAACGTTTTCCCAATTATCGATAGTCCAATTCACAAGCTCTCTAACGAATTCCAATTCGCTCTCTTTAATATTCTACTGTTAATGCTGTTGCTTATGTTTTTTATATTACCTATATAGTATTTTTTTGCTCACCAATAGCTATGTACATAACTTTTAATCAGTAAATAATTAATTTAAAAAATATAAAACACAACTTGTTTTCTCGTTAAATTATAATTTTTAATGATAAAAATAGCTTAGTAGCAAAACCAATGTGG
The DNA here is from genome assembly GCA_958295665.1 of Tipula vernalis. Classification (NCBI taxonomy): domain Eukaryota; kingdom Metazoa; phylum Arthropoda; class Insecta; order Diptera; family Tipulidae; genus Tipula; species Tipula vernalis. Next base: position 358,788,736 of record OY282560.1, read on the forward strand.
GTTCGTTTTATTTTGGAAGCCATGTTGAATCTGTCGTTTTCCAAAAAAAAAACTGGATAAATTTGATTTATCAGCGGTATTAAGAATATTATTGTATGCTAAATATTTGAAAAAGTTCGTACTATAACCGATTTTGTAAAAATCTCCAACTCAAATGATTTAATTCAGAGTTTAAAATGGGATTTCATTTTGCTCTTCGCTCTTCATTTTTGTTCAAGAGCGATAATAAAAACTATTATAAAGAGCGATTTTGTAAAAAAAAAAAAATATCGCTCTGAAGAACTGGAGCATTATTTTTATTATAAGGCTCTTGCTCTTCCACTATTGCGTTTGTGTTATCATATTTTCGCTCTTTGTTATTGCGCTATATTGAGAAAATAAATACGTTCTGCTCTAATGAATAAAAACGTCATTATTATATTGCTCTTGCTCTTATTATTGCAAACGGTTACATTCCAAACCTTCTAAATTTCTTTAGAAAGCCAGATTGTTTTATTAACGAACAGATGCACAGGCATTGGAAATGGGATTCTATTAGGTGCATAACTTAGTTTTTTGGATTTTCTAAGGGAAGGGCGTATCTTTAAAATTAAACGTTCTTTTACAATACCGCCTCCTGCATTTTGAAGTGTTGACATTCCACATTAAAATTTAGTGCGTCACAATTCGTGAAAGCGTAAACAATAAATTTTTTGACATATCGAATTTCGTACCGACAAAACAGCATTTGCGGGAAGCATTACTTTTTTGCTTTAATCAAAGGAAAAAGTCTGCTGAAAGTTTTCGTTTGCTTCAAGAAACTTATGGTGCACATGCACCAACTCAACAAACTTGCGAAAACTGGTTTAAACGGATTTTGATATCAGTGACAAAAAACGTTCTGGTCAACCAAAAAAATTCGAAAATGAAGAATTGGAAACATTATTGAAGGAAAACTCAGCTCAAACAGAAAAAGAACGATTAAATGTCAGTCAAGCAGCCATTAGCAAACGATTACATGCCATAAAAATGATTCAAACAGAAGGAAAATGGATACCACATGAACTGACTGAAGCCAACATGGAAAATCGCTTGATGGTTTGCAATTCTTTGCTTACAAGACACCGAAAATGGCATTTTTTGTCTCAAATTGTGACTGGCGATGAAAAATGAATTTACTACAATAACCCTAAACACAAAAAATTATGGGTTCACCCAGGCGAACCATCCACATCAACAGCAAAACGAAACATTCATGGGAATAGTGCATTTGGTGGGATCAGAAAGGAGCGGTGTACTATGAGCTGCTCAAACCGAACGAAACTATTACTGGTGAACGTTATCAACAACAATTAATAGATTTGAACCATGCATTGAACGAAAGACGTCCGATTCCAGCCATCAAACATCGTAAAGTAATTTTGCTGCACGACAATGCTCGACCACATGTCGCAAAACAAGTAAAAAATACGCCGGAGGAACTGAAATGGGAAATTCTACAGCATGCTCCTTACTTACCAGATTGTGCCCCATCAGATTACCATTTGTTCCGATCCATGCAATGCGCTCTCGAGACCAGCGCTTCAGAAACCACGAAGAAATAAAAAAATGGCTCGACGAATGGATCGCATCAAAAGACAAACAATTTTTTTTCGATGGAATCCATAAATTGCCAGAAAGATAGTCGAAAGTCATAGATAACGATGGAAAATATTTTGATTAAAATAAAATTTACCATTTGATAGAAATAAACGCGTCTTTGTGTGTGAACAATCCAAAAAACTAAATTATACACCTAAATAATTTTTGGGTAAAGTTTTGGAATATGGCCAATTAGGATGGAACTTGGCTATCCCTTAACAGATTTTAATGAAATTTGACTAGCGCGATGGAAATCTGATTCTAAATTGATTTTTAGGTGTAGTTCTGGAATATGGCCAATTAGGATGGAAGTTGGCCATTCCTTAACCGATTTGAGTGAAATTTGACATGTGCGTTAGAAACGGAATTCTAAAATGATTTTTAGATGAATATGGCCAACTAGGATGCAACTTGGCTATTTCCTAACTGATTGTGATGCAATTCGACATGTGCGATGGAAATGCGATGAATGAAGTTTTGGATTTTAGAGAAATTTGACATGCGCGATGGGAACGGGTTTCTGCAATGATTTTTAGAGTGAAGTTCTGGAATATGGCCAACTTGGATGGAACTTGGCTAATCCTTAACCGATTGTGATACAATGTGGCATGTGCGTTGGAAATAAGATTCTAAAACAATTTTTAGATGAAGTTCTGAAATAAGGCCAACTAGGATGGAACTTGGCTATGCCTTAACCGATTTTAGTGAAATTTGACATGTGCGATCAAAATGGGATCCTAAAATGATTTTTAGTTGAGCTTCTGAAATATGAAACATTTAGATGGAACTTAGCTATTCCTAAACTGATTGTGATGCAATTCAATATATATGTTTTGGAAGTGGGATTCTAAAATAGTTTTTATATAAAGTTATGGAATATGGCCAAAAGCAGATAAACCTCGACAGCTGCAAGGATTACGGAAACTACCATTGATTACTCATATTGATATATTTAAATATATCAATATGAGTAACCTAAAATAATAATAATTATTATACATCTGCCGTAACCTGTTTATATTACTCATATTGATATATTTATTATACATCTGCCGGGAAATTTAGTCGCAATCAAAGGAAAATAAGAAAAAATGTGTGACAGCAAGCTAATGTTAGTGTAGGATCCGGGAATTAGGAAAATCATTTTAGAATCTCATTTCTAACGAACATGTCAAATTGCATCACAATCGGTTAAGAAATATCCAAGTTCTATCCTAATAGGCCATACAGGCCATATTACAGAACTTCATCTAAAAATAATTGTAGAATCCCATTTGCATCATGCATGTCAAATTTCACAAAAACCTGGTAGGGAAGAGCCAAGTTCCATTACAATTGGCCATATTCCAGAATTTCATCTAAAAATCATTGTAGAATCCCGTTTCCAACGCAAATGTCAAATTGCTCTAAAATCGGTTAAGGAATATCCAAGTTCCATCACAATTGGCCATATTCCAGAACTTTATCCAAAAATCATTTTAGAATCCCATTTTCAATGCACATGTTAAATTTCAGTAAAATCGGTTAAGGAATAGCCAAGTTCCATCCTAGTTGGCCATATTCCAGAACTTCATCTAAAAATTATTTTAAAATCCCACTTCTATCGCGGATGTTGAATTTTTCTAAAATCGGTTAAGGAATAGCCAAGTTCCATCCTAGTTGGCCATATTTCAGAACTTCATTTAATAATCATTGTAGAATCCCACCTCCAACGCGCATGTCAAATTTCTCTAAAATCGGTTAAGGAATAGCCAAGTTCCATCACAATTGGCCATATTCCAGAACTTGATCCAAAAATCATTTTAGAATCCCATTTTCAACGCACATCATTCATTTAGAATTTAAGCTTTCCAACTAACCCAATTTTTAAATAAACTAAACTTGACAGCTTGCTTAAAGTAGCTTATACGTGTTTCTTATTTAATTTCATCAGGTAATTTATTAAATAAAATCAAACCACTATAGAAAACATTTTTTGAGTCTCTATTGGTTCTAAGGGTTGAAATATAGTAGTTTTGATTAGATCGTGTGTTGTGACAATGAATATCACAAGCTCTTTGAAAACTGTAATTACATTTGGTTAGCTTGTGAAGTGCCTTAAATATGAATATCAGAAAGTCGTAATCACCTAAGAGAGCAATAGGTAGGATATTTTCACTAACTTGTTGAGATCAACAGTGCAACAAAACACAATATTTTATGTCAACTCATCAACACTACAACGTCCAATTTTTGTATTTTTATCTAATGTGCTGATACTAGCATTTAACCTACTTACAACAATAATAATGATGTTGAAGCAAACTTGACTTATCAACATTACAACATTTAAATTTACTGCATAGGAATGTTTGGTGTAATATTTTAGTTCTTATTTTTATATTTTCTTTTTCTCTAAGTTGCTGACAGTAGCATTTATGAGTATATAAAAGGTGAATATTAAATAAAATAAAATAGAATGAATTTAACTCTAATATTAACAACAAGTTGTTTATTCTCAATAACTAAATAGACCCCACCCGTGGTAATCTATTAGTTAACTATAAATCAAGACTATATTAAATTTACAATTTAAGTACAAGAGTATAAGAGTTTACATGGTCCTTCGAGCCACTAAAATAACTGGCAAATAGAACTACAGACGGACAGTCTGTAACGTCGTCGAGGCTGACGACACCAGTAGTAGCCAAGCAACAACAGGCGCATAACTTCATAAAATTAACGTCAAAGGAAGAGCTAAGCAACAACAAGCATCAATACCACCATAAGTAAACCAAACAACAACAACATGGATGAGTTACTTCATATCCAAGAGGTAACAGGTGGAAAGATAGTTCAGCTAGAGAGAAACTATCGAAAAGATGGTGAAGACAGAAAAACGAAGTCTTACTTAGAAAAGAGAATAGCGAGTCTAAAAACGCTATATAACGAATTCGTTGGAAACGATGACAAAATTCTAAGAATCGTCCCGCCTTTGGTCCAAAGTCATGCTTATCTCATAACAAGAAAGAACATGACAGATGTTTACAATACGCTGGTAGAGGAAATGCGCCATCGTCTAAATAACGGACCGCCATTGACACCAACAACGTCACAAGAAGTCCTACAATTACCAAACCCACATCACGAGGCATCATATAAAACAACGCCATCAATTCGGTTGGATGCCATACAAAGCTCATCAACCGATTCCCAAAAGGAGAAAATCAATCAAGATAACTCAGCGGCAAATCAACAACAACAAACGCTGATGAGTAGTTCAATTGAAGCCCTTCAAGCAGCAAAGTTAGAAGGGAACAGCAATACAAAATTGGTCAAGAGACAAGACGTGCTCATGCGCCAGATATATCAGAAATTGGCGTCAATAAATTATTCCTTGGAAACCAACAACATATCTAAGGAATATGTGAATATTAAAACAAGACAATTAGAATCGGACATGGGAGAAATCGCAGCCCAACACACAGAGTTATTAGTAGAGCTGGAAGAAGACGAATAAACATCCAACTACTTTAGAGAAGATTATTATAGCAAGCTTCAAGAGAGGGTAGAAGATGCAATGATCAAACTACAACAGTTTCGGCCCCAGACAACAACTGTAGCAGAATCAGCAGCACAAGTGAAATTACCAAAGGTAGAAATCCCGATCTTCTATGTTGATTATGAGCGGTGGGAAACGTTCAACGATATATTCCCTGAGCTGATCCACCAAAACAGCAAACGATCATATACGGTAAAGATGACGTATCTGAAGTCACATCTGCAGAAGGGAGCAGCCCAAATTATTAGTCACTTAACAACAACAGGTGACAATTACCAACCTGCTTGGAACATAATCCAAGTAAGGTATAACAACGTGAGGCTACTGGCAAACCATCAATTTAATGCACTATTATCATTGGCGACAATTCGGATACCATCCGCCCAAACAGTGAGAAATTTGCACGATACGGCGCGAGAAATATTACACAACATAAAGCGGCTAAATATGGATTCGCCCTTCGAGGCATTCGTGGGTTTCATTTTAAACCTAAAATTGGACCCAGAATCCATTAGGATATATGTACGAGACAACTATAGAGAAGCCCAGAGAAATTCCACAACTGGAAGATTTCTTTGGATTCCTGGAGAGAAGGCTTAAATCTTTGGAAGCCATAGGCAATCATAGAGCAACAGCACCACGACCACACATGCAGTATATATCACCAATGAAACGAGTGAATACAGCCATGTTAACCAAAACATGTTGGGTGGAAGGGTGTAAGGAGCATCATGGTTTAAATCAATGCCAGCAAATCAAAAAGATGTCAACATTAGAACGAGCAAGGCTCTTCAACTCAGCCAACTTATGCATACGATGTTTAAGCCAGCATCAAGGAAGAAACTGCCAGGCAGAAACATGTGTTGTGTGTAAAGGAGGACACCACACACTTCTACACTGCAATAATGCAGCATCAACTACCGGAAGTACTGTCAAAACCGCCAAAACATTCGTGATCAGCCAGCAAGGACAAGTTTTACTACCAACTGCATTAGTCAGAGCTGCAACTAGCACAGGCGATTTGTTCACACTAAGAGCTCTAATTGATCCAGGATCACAGGCCACATTAATATCCTCCAAGGCCGCAAATTTATTCATCTTTAAAAAAGAGAAAGTACACGTCACCATCTCAGGAGTAGATGGAAAAAAAGCAGGCACGTGCAGACACACGGGGAAGGTCCAGATTTTCTTCGATAAAAGCTCACTAGATGGAAGGCAATCAACCCTATTATGCGAAGTAGCACGCATAAACCAGAGGAATTAGAAGGAAAAGCGATAAAAATTATGACAATAACTACTGAAGATCACGCTTTTCCATTATTCGAACGATGCTCCAACTACAACAAATTGAAGCGTATAGTCGCATATTGCAAAAGGTTCATCAACAACTGCTCGCGTAGAAACAACAATAGAAATGAACTAACTGGTGCAGAACTCCAAATCGCAGAAATAATAATTCTCAAGCTCGTGCAAGGACCAGATTTCTATAAGGAAACAAGCCGTCTTAATCAAGCCGAAAAGATCAGCACGAAGAGCAAAATTCTATCACTAAATCCAACTATAGATGAAAACGGTTTGCTACGGGTAAACGGACGGCTACAAAATTCAAGACTCCAAGTTCAAGGAAAAACCTAGTAATCCTGAGCAGGCACAATATACTTACAAAAAGAATAATAGAAGATGCTCGTATTGGTACATTACATGGAGGCACACAATTGACATTAGGAACATTAAGAAACAAATTCTGGATCATTGATGGTAAACGAGCTGTAAGACAGATAATTCAAAAATGTATTATTTGCTTTCGTCATAAACAACATTCATCTAAACAACTAATGGGAAACCTACCATCAGCAAGAGTGATGCCGGCAAGACCGTTTATCAAAACGGGAATCGACTATGCGGGGCCCATCCAATTAAGATCAGCCAAAGGCAGGGGTCACAAGACATACAAGGCATACATTGCTCTGTTTATATGCATGGTAACGAATGCCATCCATATTGAAATAATAAGCGATTTAACAACAGAATCCTTCATTGCCGCTTACAAAAGATTTATATTCAGGAGAGGATTATGCACCGACATGTACCCTGATAATGGAACATACTTCGTAGGAGCAAACAACGTAATCCGTTATATTATCGTATATTGTATAATTATACATAACCCTTACCGAGCAAAATCATATATGTATATAATAAAAATAAAAATAAATAAAAAATTTGTTTACACAATTCATACCAAATATAGACCAATCAATACATGTGACATGAAAATACCTGTCTAACGATAACGATCCCGTTAACATATATGTATAGTTTTTTAGCACATTTCACCTTGTTCAGATCTTTATTATGTTTTTTGTTTTTATTTATTTATAACACTAAAACAACACAACACAACACAACACAAACAGTTAAACTTAAAACAAAAAATAAATAAAATTAAATTAAATTAAATTTGCGAAGAGGACGACAAAAACACGTCTATCCTCTTCGAGCGTCAACGACCGACTATCAATAATAATTAACTTTTTTATCATTTGTTCAAAAAATTTGAATACAAATAATTTTAGATTTCTGAAAAACTCATTTGCTTTCGCTAATGCCGATGGTTGAAGGAATCTTAAAACTTTACCAACCCTTGAAGAGCTTTTAACCGTTCAAACTATAAACAAAGTTAATCGACATTTCTGTCCGAATTTGTCCTCAGAATTAAGATTGAAGGAGGCTGTAAAACGGTGAATGAAATTTCTAGCGGGATCGGTACATATGTCCATATTACAAAATACCGAATTGACAAAATCCCGTAAATCACAAAAACACCGTATTTCAAAATACCGTAGTATGAATTTTTTACGAGATTACGGAATTCATCAAATTAAAAAACATTTTTACGTAATTAATATATCGAACTAAACATTGCAACGATTTATTATGTAAATACAGTAACTGCTTCATGAGATATTTAATTTTTCAAATCCCGTATTTTAATGGTTTAAGTTTAATGAGTGAAATCGTGTGCGATTCAACCGTTCAGAAGAAGTTAGGGGCTGATGTGAAATCACTATCTCAAGAAACAGTTATCTTGATTAAAGATATAGATGAGGTTACTACCGCTCAAGATGTACTCACTGCCCTGGAGAACCAATTCCCAGAGGTGAGAAGTGTGTGCATAGTTAAGTCCATCAGCAAGGCTTACCGCGGAACGCAGACGACAACGGTCAGAATACCAAGTAGCATGGTGAAGAGAATTATTTCGGTGGGAAAATTCAAGATCGGGTGGGTGATTTGCCGGATTCGGGAAAGATTCGAACCAATGCGATGCTTCAAATGTTGCAATTACGGGCACCGAGCGGCGAACTGTAGAAGTGTTGAGGATAGTGCTAAACTCTGCTGGAAGTGCGGGAGTGAAGGGCATGTGGTTAGGGACTGCAAGAACGCCCCCAAATGCATTATTTGCACCAATAACGGTGGCGCAAATAACAAACACGGGATTGGGAGCTTTAAATGCCCAGCATACCAGGAGGCGTTGCAAAGGAAGCGTTCATAAGAGTAGTGCAAATAAATCTCAACCATTGTGAAGCTGCGCAGGACCTCCTGCAGCAGACAGTAGTCGAGGTAAAGGCGGATGTCGCGATCATAAGCGAACAATATAGAAACATGGCCGATAACTGTGCATGGGCTTCTGATACATCGAATCGTGCTGCTATCTGGATTTATGGCAAATACTGCTTCCAAGAGGCGGTCAATCGTGCGGAGTATGGATTTGTTAGAGCTAAAGTCAATGGCATCCACATATATAGCTGCCACGCTCCCCTAGTGCGTCGATTGAGGAATTTAAAGCATTCCTCGATCGGCTTACGAACGAGGTTCGGAATAGAGGCCCACTAATAATAATGGGATGTCGAGAAACCATCGGTAGAGGTATTGCATTACTGGAGGCTTTTGCAAGCCTATACCAGTGAGACTGAGCAACACGGGAAGTACGCCAACTTTCTGTAGGGGCAACGCTAGCTCGGTAATTGACGTCACGTTCGTTAGTGACTGTCTGGCAAGCAGAGTGGTATGGAATGTAAGTGACTGTTACACACACAGTGACCATCAAGTCATTGTGTTCGAGCTACAGAACCGGAGCACATTATGGACACCAACCCCAGTCAACAAGAAACCTGCTGGCTGGAGATCGAATGCGTTCGACGAGAAGATGGTACTGTCTGGAACCGCTGGAAACAAAGCCAATCAACTCTTGACCTATGTTACCAGAGCGTGTGATGCAGCAATGCCTAGAAGGATAGTGGATAATCGCAGGAAACCTGTGTACTGGTGGAACGAAGAGATTGCGGAGCTGTGGAGAAGATGTATCGGGGCAAGAAGGCAGTATCAGCGAGTTAGGCAGCAAGAAAATTCTGCTCTGTGGGAACGGTACCGTGAAGCAGGGGTTTCGGATTTGAAACGAGCCATAAAAATAAGCAAGCGTACGTGTTTTTTCGATCTGTGCAAGGAAGTCGATCGGGATCCTTGGGGAAGACCCTACAAAATGGTCATGAAAAAGTTTGGGAATAGATATTCTAAATCCCCCACATCCGCGTCAATATTAAAAATGTGTTGGAAGTAATATGCGATGAGGCGGATTATGTTCCTCCAGTGACAGCGGAGGAGGTCCTAATGGTGCGCACCAGAGTAGCGAACAATAAAGCTCGCGACCCGGATAACGTACCGAACGTGGCATTGAAGTCTGCAATTGGGGCATACACCAATGCCTTTATCGAAGTATATGGTGGGTGTTTGAGGGAAGGGATATTCCCGAGGAAATGGAAGGATCAGAAATTAGGGCTGCTTCCAAAAGGAAAGGAAGCATCTGGGGAGCCATCCTCCTATCGTCCGATTTGTCTTTTGGATACGGCTGGCAAAATTTTGGAGAGAATCATGTGCGATCGGCTACACCAGGCTATTGCTAGAGCAGGCGATCTATCAGAATATCAATATGGCTTCCGCAAGACGCGCTCCACATTGGATGCGATTAGGTATGTGGAAGAGATGGCGCAAGAGGCAGTATCTGGTTATAGATGGTTGCGAGGTGGTAAAAAATACTGTGCCATAGTAAAGCTGGACGTAAAAAATGCCTTCAACACTGCTAACTGAAATTGCATACTGAGGGCCCTAATTCGGATGGAGGCGCCAAAATATCTACTGAGAATAGTAGTAAGTTACTTCAAACATAGGGTATTGAAGTACGATACCGATGAGGGTGTTAGAACATATCCAGTAACTGGTGGAGTTCCCCAAGGGTCAGTATTAGGTCCCATACTTTGGAACGTGATGTACGATGGCGTCCTTCGACTCATCCTTCCAAGTGAAGCAAGAGTGATTAGTTTTGCGGACGATATTGCAATAGTAGTCACAGCGAAACACAGAGAAGAGATCGTCGAAATTTGCAACAGAGTTGTCCGACTCGTCCAGCAATGGTTAGCGTCTGTTGGCCTGCAGCTGGCGGAACATGAGACAGAGGCAGTTCTCATCTCTAGTAGGAGAGCAATGGAAAACATAACTCTAGAGGTTGGGGCACAAAAAATAATATCACAGCCAAGTATTAGGTACCTGGGAGTAGTGATTGACTCCAGACTTTCGTATATGGAGCAGATCGTTGCAGCCAGCGAGAACGCGAGCAGAGTAAGCGCTGCACTGACTAGAATAATGCCGAACATGAGAGGAGCACGCCAGAGCAGAAGGGCCTTGCTTGCTAGTGTTGTAACATCCATTTTGATATATGGCTCACCAATCTGGGTGAACGCAATGGAGGAGACGCACAGGAAAAAAATGGCGGTTGTACAGAGATTGACAGCGTTGCGAGTGATATGTGCCTTCAGAACTGTCTCGGACGATGCTGCTTGTGTCCTTGCGGGGATGCCCCCTGTACACCTTTTGGCAATAAAGAAGAGGCAAACCACGTAACATCGACGAGATCAAGCAACGCGAGGAGATAACCGTAAGAGAGCAAGGAGTGAGACCGTGTCCCAGTGGCAGAGAAAATGGAGTGACTCAACCAAAGGGCGGTGGACCTATCGCCTAATCCCTGTTGTTGAAACCTGGTTGAATAGATGCCATGGTGAGGTAGGCTACTATCTAACGCAATTCCTTACGGGACATAGCTGCTTTAGAGCGTACCTTCACAGGTTTAAGTGCGATGATTCCCCCCGACTGTCCAAGTTGCGCGGGCATCCCGGAGACCGCTGAACATGTGCTGTTTGAGTGTCCACGATTCAGAGTAGAAAGGGAAAGTATTGGTGCGCATCTAACGCCAGATAGTTTGATGGAGTATATGTTGGATTCAGAAGATGGCTGGGAGGCCGTGAGTGGATCTATAGGAGGTTGTGGATCTATATGAAAAGGCTATAGCCAAAGTAGGGGAAGTGTGGCCAGGCGCAAAGCTTGCGGCATTAGCCGGGAGGAAATTCCCAGCAGGCCGAGGGCACGTGTCTGGCTGCCATCCGAACCGGCTAGCCCTGACGAGGCTTTGAAAATCATTCAGGCCAGTAACCCGATTCTTCCGACCGGAAATTGGAAAATCGTCAAGCAGGAGGAGGCGAAGGGGGGCTCGAAATTATCAATTATGGTAATAAATAAGGAGTCCCTTGCCCTCCTTCACAAAACGAAGGGAGTAATTGACTTCGGTTTCGGGTCAATTACTCTCAACGTTTATAAAAAGGATGGGGCGGAAGCGCGTACGGGAGGCCAACCGGAGGATGGTGGCAACCCACCCAGGCCTGAAGGGGGTACCAGCAGCATGGGGGGAGAAGCTGAGGGTAGGGGGGAGAGTGAATCCGGCGACCTCGGTCGGGCAAGGACTTCCTTGAAGGATGAGGAGGGGCACATAAGCGAAGGAGCTGGTGTACCGATGGAGGAGGATGTTGACAGCCCGGCCAGACGGGGGGCACTGACAAGTCCTCTACAGAAGATATGAGGGGTGGCGAGACGGGCGAATCCGGCGTATCCCAAAATACCGAGAAATAATAGGTAGGTAGAGGTTAAATGGTTATGATTAAGATAACACAAATTAATCTTCACCATTCTAAGGCTGCTTCGGCAGCTCTACTCCTCAGGCTAACTAGTTCGGGTGAGAATGTGATACTAATCCAAGAACCTTGGATTAACAACAACAGGATCTGTGGCCTCAGAACCAAGGGGTACAAAATTATATCCTCTAGTAAGTCTGGGAAGATCAGATCTTGTATTCTTGGGAAAAATAATATTAATCTTTTCCTTCTCTCTCAATACAGCAATGGTGACACTACTACAGTTAGCCTGGAAGTAGGCACTTGTACATTCTGGCTAGTTTCAGCCTACATGGACCGGGAGAAGGAGGTTCCTCCGGATAACCTGGAGGAGCTGATCCGTAAAGCGGAACAATCAAAGGTAGGTGTGGTACTGGGAGTTGATGCTAATGCGCACCACACTACCTGGGGAAGCACGGACATTAATGAAAGGGGTGAGTCGCTTTTTGATTATTTGATGAGTACTAACCTTTCAGTGTGTAACAGGCAGGAGGTTCTAGACGTGACCCTTGCCTCAAATAATATTCTTCATATGGTTAAAGATTGGAGGGCGGATAAGGAACACTCCTTTTCTGATCATCGATATTTAACCTATAGCCTCGATATTCACCCTGCTACCCGGGAAGCCTTCAGGAACCCTAGAAGGACCAACTGGAGCAAATATGGGGAATTATTGGAGGAAATGTTACCGACGAGGGCTATGGAGCCCCCGACGACCGTTGGGGAGCTGGAGGACATGGTGGCTAGCGTTACTAGCGCATGCAACCGATCCTTTCGCGCTGCCTGCCCACTGGCTAAACCTAGGAGTAGGCAAAAACCGGTATGGTGGTCCAGGGAACTGGGAACCTATCGTAAAGCTTGTAGGACAGCCTTTAATAGAGCCAAAAATACAAGGGAGACTCAGGATTGGGACTCATATAAGGAGAAACTCGGAATTTATAAGAAAGAATTAAGAAAGGCACAAAGGAGATCTTGGAGAATCTTCTGTGATAAAATGGAAGAGGTATCCGAAACCTCCCGCCTTAGGAAGATTCTTTCCAAAAGTACAGCTAGTCCCAGTTTTTTGATAAAACCGGACGGATCTTGGACAGCTTCTAGTGGAGAATCTCTGGAGCTTCTCTTCGAGACACACTTCCCAGGGAGCTTTGAAGACCTGTTGGTGCGTAGCAATCATCAGAAATCACTGTCAGTAATCACAGAGGATATCGTAACCAGGAAACGGATCCTATGGGCACTGAGGGGTTTTAAACTATTTAAATCGACTGGTCCGGATCAAATTATACCAGCGGAACTTCAAAACAACTCAGTAATTATTCTTCCCCACCTGGAAGCTATATTCAAAGGGTGTTTGACGCTGGGCTATATTCCTATGTACTGGACGGAGGTGAATGTGGTGTTCATACCGAAAGCGGGGAAAAGTTCACATGTCTATCCTAAGGACCTAAGACCAATAACTCTATCATCCTTTCTTTTGTAAACCTTGGAAAGGCTGCTGGATGTATATATTAGAGATAAAATAGGTGCCAGGAAGTGGGCATCGTCTCAGCATGCGTACACAAAGGGTAGATCTGTGGACACTGCTCTGCACGCCTTGGTGTGTACGATTGAGAAATCGATTAGTTCGAAGGAATTCTGTTTGGTGGCTTTCCTGGATATAGAAGGCGCCTTTAATAATGTGAAAGCGGAGGCAATCAAGGAGGGATTGTCATTTTTTGGAGGTGGACGTTTCTCTGATAGGGTTAATCAATTATATGCTGGGAAGCAGGATTGTTAGCTCGAAGTTGGGGGACACCACCATCAAGAGGCGAGTAACTAGGGGAACCCCGCAGGAGGGGTTCTGTCCCCTCTTCTCTGGAACATAGTGGTAAACGGTTTACTACTTGAATTGGAGAGAGAGGGTATTGAAGTTATCGCGTACGCAGATGACGTAGCTTTAGCTGTTACCGGGAAATTCCTGGGCACGATTGTAGACGTAATGCAGAATGCGCTTACCATCGTTACGAAATGGGCTGGCAAATATGGACTTGGTATTAACCCGTCCAAGACAGAGCTGGTACTCTTTACTAAGAAATACAAAATCCCGGTAGTTGTCCCTCCTACCTTAAATGGCACGAGACTTGCTTTTACTGATAGAGCTAGATATCTGGGCATTATCTTGGACAGTAAGCTTAGTTGGAAGCTCAACATGTTGGAGAGAATAAACAAAGCTACTATTGCTTTGTACTCCTGTAGGAACGCCATTGGTCATAGATGGGGTCTGAAGCCGGAGCTGGTACACTGGCTCTACACCGCTGTAGTAAGACCTGTACTCATGTACGGGGTGGGTGTTTGGTGGCCAGCTTTGGACAAGGTAACTTATAAAAGTAAGATTGAGAGAGTGCAAAGAACGGCCTGTATGCTTGTTAGCGGGGCATTGAGGTCGACACCGACAAGTGCCTTAGAGGTTATGTTGCACCTTCTTCCGATCGACATTTTTGGCAAACAGATGGCGGCAAATACGGCTATACGACTTGCAGCCGTCTCTCAGTGGAGGTGTCTTAGTATAGGACACTCTACTATTGTTAGATCGTTGAAGGATGAGCTGGCGAATCTTGACTACATTAAACCTACTCTACGCTTCGAGAAGCGATTTCGGACCTCCTTCCTTTCAAGGGAATCCTGGAGGGATAGACCGTTATCGGAAACAGAAGCGTTGCAATTCTTCACAGATGGCTCCAAGCTAGAAGGCAAAGTAGGAGCTGGAGTATTCTGTGACAAATTAAATGTAAACATTTCTATTCGTCTTCCTGATTACTGCAGCATGTACCAAGCTGAAGTCGTAGCGATTGAGGAGGTCATGACGTGGTTGAAGCATAATGTGTTATCCTCAGACGATATCACAATCTATGTGGACAGTCAAGCGGCGATCCGGTCGTTAGAATCGGTGTCTTTGGTGTCACGGGTGGCGTTGAGTTGTCACTCATCTCTAAATGAGATGGGTGAGCATTTCAATATCCAGGTAATCTGGGTCCCAGGTTACTCGGGCGTCATGGGGTACTGCAGGGCGGATGAATTTTCTAGGCATGGTACGACTCTTCAGCTGCAACCGGAAAGGGCAAGTCTGGGGAGGCCTATCACAGCGCTGAGACAAGCACTTGGGAAGCAGGCGCTATCCTCAGCTGGGGAAATGTGGTCGAACACCCTCACCTGTAGAGTTGCAAGACAAGTTTGGCCAAAGCTGGACTTGGGGCGCACTAGAGCATTAATATCCTTACGCAGACATGAATTAAGAACGGTCATAGGAATTCTCACGGGACACTGCCTTTTTGGGGAACATGCAAGAAGGCTGGGTCTCGGAGGCTAATGACTTCTGCAGAAGCTGCTTGGACGCAGAGGAGGAAGAGACGTTGGTCCACTTCCTTTGCTCGTGTCCAGCATTGGCTCTCAGAAGGCACAAACACTTGGGTAAGTTCAGGATGGACTGCCTCTCGGATCTCGAAAACAGTAAAGTGCTGGACGTCTTACGCTACATAAGTAGCTCGAAATGGTTCCAATAGGGGTAAAAGGGGATACATCCTATGGTATCACAATGGACCGTCACCGGTCTAAGTGTGCGTAAGCAGCCACTGCAACCTAACCTAACCTAACCTAACAGGCGGCCTTTCCAGGAAAAGCCAGTAAGCCAAGAAGCAGGAGTTACAGACGGAAAAATAGACGGCATTCATATCTATAGCTGCTATGCGCCTCCGAGCGCAACGATTGAGGATTTTATAAGTTTTTTGGATCGGCTTGTCGGCGTACCAGGGATCGAAGGCCGGTGATCATCGCCGGTGATTTTAATGCATGGGCCACAGAATGGGGTAGCACAAACACAAATAATCGAGGGAGGGCTCTTCTTGAGGCAATATCTGTTCTCGATATTGTTCTTTGCAATAATGGGGACTATCCTACATTCTGTAGAGGTGAAGCGACATCGTTTATTGACATAACTTTCATTAATAGTGATCTCATGAGGACTGGAATCAAGTGGGAAGTTAGCGAAATCTACATGCACAGCGACCACCAAGCGATACTTCTGGAGCTATGCGGACCAAAGTCCATGCCAATCAGATCGATTGAAATTGTAGAATGGAAGGTTAAGAATTTCGATGAGGAAATATTCACAAAAATGCTGGATGAGGTTTACCTGGAGGGTGTAGCTAATACTAAAGCAACCCAATTTATGGACTGCGTGACTAGGGCCTGTAACAAAAAAATGCCTAAACGGGTGGTAGACAACCGTCATCCGCCGAACTACTGGTGGAACGAGGATATATGCAAGTTGCGCAGTAAATGCCATCGAGCTAGAAGACTATCGCAGCGCGCTAGGGGAAGAGAGACATTTGCCATGCTTCTGCGTCGGTATAACACGACTCGATCTGAACTAAAGCTGGCTATCAAGAAGAGTAAGCGGCGGACAGATCTTTGTAACGAAGTGGAACAGGATCCCTGGGGTAGGCCATATAGAACAGTAATATCGAGGTTGAAAATGACAAGTGCGTCTCCTCCGACATGCCCAATTATGATGCAAGAGATCGTTTCCACATTGTTTCCAGAGCAAGTGGCGTTGGTGCCCAATGTGGACCTATAGCAGCCGAAGAGGTCCCAACCATTACGATGGAAGAGTTATGACAGCTCTTAGGAAAGTTGGAAATAATAAGGCTCCTGGCCCAGAAAACATTCCCAACATCGCTCTAAAATCAGCAGTTCGTTTGTTTCTGGGATTTTCTAGCCTTAAAAACTAAATAAGGCAGGAAGTTCATGTTCACCATCATCGCCTTCTACACAATCCTCCCAAGGTGAACTTTAAAATGCCTGTAACTAGCAAGGGGAGGGCGAAAAATCGTACAATTTTTAAAATGTATATTGTTTTATTAAACTATTTAATAATTTCGCAGCATTTAGAATAAAAATACCTATTTTTAATTGAAAAATTAAACAGGAGGGTTCTGCGGCGGATTAGCTGGATTTTCTACGTGGACATTTCTCTTACGAACATCTATCGGAATTCTGTGGACATTTTCATCGACCATCGTCTCCTCCAATTCTTCCTCCGCAACTGCTAATGTCTCAGCAATATCTGCATCAAGTTTACTGGCCCGCAAATATCTCAAATGACCTAATAATTGTGCTATATTCGGTGGATATTCGTCCCATTGATCTTTTATCGTACGCAAATATAGTTCGCCCCACAAGAAATATTCCTTCGGTATGTCTGGTTTATTACGAGCCATCAAAACGATCAACGATAGGGTGGTGGCCAACATTTTGTTCGGGTCCTTGTACATATTAAATTCATCATAGTATGCATTGGTAGCAGCAAATTTTTTCTCTCGATCTATTTCATCAGAAGCATGTTTGACTCGATCACCCCACAGCGCACGATTCATTTCACCCTTCAAATGTTCCATATTATCCCAATCATCGTACAAACCGGGTGGTCGAATAGCATCTTTACTTGCTTGAGAAAGGTGTGATTTATTTGAATCACGATGATATGATGCATCAGATGGACGGTTATTATCGTTGTCAGCCATTTTTCTATTGTCAGTATTCCAAGATTTTATTATTTACGAAAGAATTTTGAATCTTACTCGATTTTGCAAAAGTTCAAATTTAAATAACAATCGATTGAATTATTTCGGCTAGCTTGCTTTGACCGACTATGTGATGAATTTTTTCTTTAAAAAAAAATATTCAAAACGGAAGTGCCGCTTTCGTATGTGGCGATGTTTTGGAACGCAGTAATTAAAGGGGAAGCCCAAAAATGGTTTGTAGTCTAAATTGACCACAACAAAATATCCGAGACGCACTTTTCAAAACAAATTTATAGAAAATTACAAAAAGCCTTCCACTTACCGTATCATCAAATATTGTCACTGAGCCACCTTTATCCTGACTATATGATGCCACAGCAAATAAATTTTCATTTTTATGCCAAACAGCCGATGTACTGACCGCATCCGAATCCAGGAATTGTACTTTGGTCTCAAAATAAAGCGTCATTGCGGAACAATTTCAAATAATTCACTGTATTGCACCGTAACGCAACCATCCACACTGAGACACAGAACTTCTCGAATCGAAAATAATTTTCCAATCACAACAAATCATAACCATGGAAACCAACCGTGGGTGGACAATTCACTTGTAAACCGTTTTACACAAAAATCGCTTTCTACCCAAAAACTTTATAAATCAAACTAATATTTAAATATGATTTTCAGTAATATTTAATTTAGAAAAGTTTTAAATTTATAGTAAATTAGTAAATAAACGACCAATTTGATTAATATTGACGTTTGACAACATTACAAATTGATAATGCGCCTTAATAAGACTACTGGATTAACCAAACCAAAATGCCAATAAACTCTCCATATGTAGTCATCTCTTTCTATGACTTTTGATTGATTCTTGTTTTGTTTTGGTTTTACATTACGTAAGCATTCCGATAAAACCTTCCGTCGAAATTATCACCAAGAGAGTGTTATTCCTAATAATCATTCCAAATAAACCGGTTGTGCCTAATTTACACGAAATGTGAGTTATCTTTTTTATTTAATTTACTAAACATTTTTGTGTTTTGTTGTGATTTGAGTGTTATCGTGTTTATATCGAACAGTTCTAGAAGCTCTTACCTACGATTGCATCATTCTGAGTGAATTGATTAACTTTATTTAGTAATCCATTTATAGACAAACCTAAACATAATGGACAGATGTGAAGTTGCCAAAATCGTTGGAGCTGTAATTCTCCCAAACTTGGGTGGATTCTATAATTCACGGCTAATGCGAAAAAGTCTCAAGGAATGGTATCCAACATTGAACTTCCCAAGTTTCAAGCCACCAAATTGGGTATTTGCCCCTGTATGGACATCTATATATTCCTCAATGGGTTATGCCTCGTACGTGGTTTGGAAACAAGGCGGTGGTTTCCAAGGTAAATCAGTATGATTTGTGTTTTTTTTTTTGTGTTATCATCGTAATATGCTGATGTCATATTTTTACTTGAAATAAATTTGCAGGTGACGCGAAATTACCATTAGCTATGTATGCAACGCAGTTAGCCCTCAATTGGGCATGGACTCCAATATTTTTTGGTAAACGTGATTTAAAAATGAGTGCTATAGAAATTGTTGTACTAACAGGAGCGGCCGCTGCTACAGGTGTGGCCTTTTATCAAATTGATCGAGTGGCTGGATTTATATTCATTCCGTATGTGGCCTGGCTATCATTTGCCAGTCTTCTAAATTATAAAATCTATAAATTGAACCCTAACCAGAAGGCGATCGCCATGGAAGACGTTGAGGAGATCAAACAAGATTGAGAATTTTTCTTTTGCATTACTGCTACCAACAACAGGGATAATTTGTTAGGAAACTGCCTTAAACTAATTAAATGCATATAGTCTGTTGGGGATTTAGAATTATAATAATAATATATTTTAATAAATTATTGTTATTGATATTCTAATTTTTTACCCGCCTTTATTCAAAAACTTTTTAAGGTCTATCCGTGTGGCACTGGCTAAACTAAAAAATGACCATCGATTGGCGAATAGCTTAAAATCCAAATATAAATTTTCACAGTAAATATTTATTTATAATAAAATTTTCATATTTTTAATAATAATAATCATATTGCGTACCTTTAAAATGAGTCTGGTGTACATATTTAGAGGCTACATAGTTGCTATACAAAAGCGAAATGGGAAAAAATTTACGATAAAGCAACCGGTGGCGCTCGAGTGATCATGATGAATTAAAATTGCTCTGTTGTTGCCTCCTATAAAACTCCTGCTGCAATTCACGTAAATTCATTTCTAGGGTGGCCACCTCTTCAAATTTCATGGCTTGTCGGGCTTGTTTTATATAGCCTTTTATAATATTGATTTGCTCGACTAGTGGGTCATTATTACTCGTCGCAATATTTGAGGCGCTTTGGTATCCAGTCCAATTGTCTAATGTCGTTACAGCTATTCCCGTTGCTGACTTATTATTTGGACGTGAATTCACTGTATGATAACTTGGGCCTAGATCGTATTTTTCGGCCGCTTCTCTAGTAAGTTGCCGCTCCTTCTCAATCATAAGCTCAGTCTCTCGTTGCCTTTTTGTTCGTATTTTGAGGATTTCGTTTTCGAGGGGTAACGGTGGAATGGATAATGTGTCCTCCTTTATAAAGCGAATACAATCAGCCCGTATAGCTCGCTTTAGAGCCTCTTCTCTGGTTCCAGCCTGGCAAGGAAGCAACAAAATTTGTTTACTTATATTGTCCACACTCTCGGCTAGGCGACCAATTTTACCGCGCAGTGCACTCGCATCATTTATCGTAAATATCGTATCACCATCATACAGACTATTGATCATTTTCAAATACATCGGAATCTCAGGAATGATCTCCTTCTTTACGGACTGGACTTTTTCATATAATACCGTTACAAGCGGACGACACGTTCTGCTGTCCTGCATCTCACGTCGATTATCTAATAGATGCAAGCAATGGTCACATACCCGTAACCCATCTTGCACCTTTTCCTTATTACTTAACTGAACATTGGTCGGGGTTGACACCGAGGGGTTTACTAGATTTATAGCATCCTCTAGGTCAAGGAACGAAGAACAATCGTTACACATGATTGAACCACACAATCGACAATGATGTTGACGACGTGCCAAATGAAAACTTTTAGCACAATTTGGGCACAGTTTAACGGACTTCCCATCAAGCCACGGGACAATCTATGATAAAAATTATTTGTATTTAAAGAAGTTTAGTCCAAGTAATTCACTTACCGCCATTTCATGTTGCTTCCTCTGAGTCGGATCACTTGGCATATTTGTTAGTAATTTGTGTAATCTAATTATTAACTTATTAGTATCTGTAGCATAACGTTCCAACCGAGGTGTTCGTATAGCCTTAAAATACTGGGTATGTTCACAATCAGCCCCGATTTCTTGTACAAAAGTGGGCGGAATGTAATTTGTTCGATAACTCGTTGCCGCCTGTGTCAAATTCGGCCTAATCGTACTATCAAATTGTTTGGCCAAATCTACAGTCTCATCCAAGTTCTTGTAAATCCTCTTTTTAGCAATACTGAAAATATCTTTCAGAGATTTTAACAAGTCCTGTTCTTCAGAGTGCTCCCTTTCGACGTGCGATGTTAAACGTTCTGGCGTTTTTAAATCTTCCTTGCATATCGGACACAAAAATCCTTCTAATATATTATCACTGTCGTCAAATGGATTAGACATTATCGGAAATTGGGGATTATTTTCTAATTTAACACATTTCAGTTGAAAAAATTTACAGAATTGTTAATCTGTCAAAGTGACAGATAAGAGCAGGGGTAACAAAAACAAGAATTTCTTACAAAAAACCTTTTCAGATTTGTTCCGAGATTCGATCCTAGCAGAGACACATTTCTGGTTTAATAAGAAAAACGTTTTTACAGAAATTTTCAACATAGTATTTATTTTCCAACACCCTTAAACCATTTTGGCAATTTTTTCTCTGCTACACTGTTTGACGTTCGAAATTCATTAGCAGCCGAATACTGCTTAGGTATGGCACCCAAATTTCGTGGTGGTAGCTGTTCATTATTACGCGACGAACTAGCCTCGTCAGATAAAATGAAATTAGTATTTAGGCCGCGACACTTCATCGCCAAATAGCTAGCTGCACTGGGAGTTGAAATTTTCGTGTACAACTCATCTTTAAATAATTTGATGGTATCATCAGATGTAAGTTGATCCGAACCAAAATGAAGTAGTGCCTGAGGAACACATCTTGCTTCGACCAAATATTGGCTACCATCTAGAATTAATTTCGGTGGTGTTGTGAATAGATAAAACTCAATAGCAGGATTTTTCAGGAAATTTCGTACAAAAACCATCACCGACTCGATTGTATCGCTTGGCATGAATATTCCTTGCAAAACAAGCCGCTCTGGAAATTGTATTCGAATCACAGCCTTCTTGTAGTTCACCATATTATTGAGCACTTTCTTGCTTTCCTCCAGCTCACGCATTTTAGCCGTCAACAATGGGGCTTCCTGTAGATCTTGCGACACATCTCTTAAATCCCGTAAAATTTTACGAACATCTTCAACTGTTAAATCATAAAAGGAATCAGGAAAATCAACTTCAATATGTGTCGCATTTAGCGAATAAATGACTGCATTCCGAATTCCTAAATCTATGATTTCGGATTCGTACGCCATTAAAAGTCGTTCTATTTCTCGAGTCTCCTCAATTTTCGACTTTTTAATATCTTTTTCCGGGGTCGGTGATTTCGTATAGTTCCGATTCAATCGATAACCACCTTTGGTATCATCGAGATCGACTTCCATACTAGACGACGTAACATTGGGCGATCCTAAAATATTTCCTTCTGATGGTTCGACTTCAATCGGTTTACCATCACTCTGCCTTCGTGATCGTGTCGCCTCATCATATTGCTGCAATTCAGCGATTGGTTTGTGTGGAAGTGGTGCCGATACATTTGCCTGCATTTTTAATTCTTCCGGATTACGGTGCACAAGCCGAATAATAGCGCGGCCACTACTCAACCCCAAACTCTTTAAAGTTGTCGTAGCTATATCGGGGCCATACACCTCGGTTCGCATATAAATCAAGACTGTAGTATCATTTGGATAATCATTTGGTGATAATGTGTGAACGACATCTCTTAGTACATCTGTCGGCTTAAAAGTTTCAGTAAGACGAGTACCATCTTCCAATTGCAAACACAGTGTAATATCCTGTTCAACACGTGTAGTTTTGGCATCGATCATCTCGAGCTGAGCATTATTTGGTAGCCCCGTAAATCGGAACATTAACGACAGATCTAATATACGCCTGTGATGTATTAAATCAAAACTATTTGCATCGAAGTGATGTTTTTGGCATACTTCCTCCAGAATCTGGAGAAAAAAATTCGCTCGTTTGAAAATGAAGTTTTGAGACATTTCACACCGGACACTTACCTGCAGTACAGTTTTATTTGGTGCCACTTTTACTGTTTGTCTTCGGCCATTTGGTGTTAGCACGGTTACAGTTTGAGTCGACATTACTGTGTTATAGAATTTTAGTATTAAAATATTATTAAATTTTTGTGATTTATCAACATTCGTTTGGGGGAATTTAATTTACACAAAAATGATGATTTTTGTTTTTGAGATGGGTGACAGATGAGTGGTTGGATTCTCACTCAAGTACGTGAATGAAGTGGTGACATCTATTTGTCGTAACAGTAAAATATTTGAATCGTTAAAATTTTTGTAACCGTTACAATTGTATCGCCATTTTGTTGAGTGAAAAATAAAACTACGTATTTTTAAATTTTAATAATTTGTTTATAAAAATAATTTATCATTTAAGTTAATTTATGCTACATACAAACAATTATTATTTTCTTTTTTTTTTTATTATTATGTATATTATTAATTACTTAGAAAAAAAAAACCTAACAAATTAGAAAATTGATTAAAAATTATAAAAGAACGTATTGATTAAGTAACTTATGTATTTCGATAAAATAAAAATTTAATTAATTGAACATTATATGGTTTTATTGTATTTTCATGCTATCAATAGAATTAATAGTCCGGCAAAGATCCCAAAATGTTTTTTTTTTTTTTTTTTGTATTTTTTTGATGGAAATTTATTATAAAATTAGGAAAATAATTTTTCTAGAATACCTATAAATGCATTTTGTGTAATGATTTGCTTCCTGACCTTTAATATTTAAATTTTTTGATTGAAATAGAAATTGTGCGATTTATACATTTATTAACATAACAAGTGGGCACCCGGCCCTACACATAACTCATACAAGAGATTCAGATAGATCCTAAATTAGACGGCCTAATAGAGTTGCTTTTTGAACAAAGTTAAAACAAATAAAAACGAGTAATTAAAATAATTAAAATCACAACATTTATGGGCTAATTATAATATTTAACATTTCTATAATTTCATATTCTAGTGTGTTCATTTTTTTTTTTTTTTTTATCTTAATTTTATTTTTTATTTTTCATCTTTTTGTTGTATATCTCTAAAATACTAATATCATAAAATATTTTTTAACATAACATTTTTGTCGTGTTTATGCGTTAGTTTTAAGTTCTTGAAATTTTTAATTTTATCTATTTCTTTTTTTTTTTGTTATATTTGTTTATCTGAATTCATAAATTTGAATGCATGATTCCGGTACATGCTCTAGGGTTAATGATTGATACCTGAATGGAAATTAAATAATTAGAATAATTTTAACTATCTTGTAACTCACAATTAGCTTTTACCATTCGGACGATCTGTGATAATAGTAGCCTTCCATTATTGCTTTTGACTTTTGGAAACAAATATAATAAAAACCAGCAAATGATGCACCATTTATGTCTTTTATTGTGTGATCGGGAACCTAGAAGTAAAAAAAGGGCGTTAGCATTTAGTAGCCATTTTGTTCAGAATATTATTTATTCAAGATGTTCGATCTTGAACTTCTAATTAATTGCTCGGCGATAGGTTTCGCAGAGTACGCATTGCTACTTACTAAGAAATGTTCTTTCCACCTCATAAAGACATAATCACTTTTCGCTAGACTATCATAATCAAAATTATCTGAATTAAATGTCTTTGAGTATTCCGAAAATGCTGAAAATTTGCTCTGAAAATTTATCGAAATATTATGACCTCAAAATACTGATAATTTATATATGTAATATAAAAATTTACCCAATGTTTTCGATCTACATCCTCGTCCGCATCCCATTTCCGAGTTAAAAATGGATATTTTTTCGATATAATTTCACCATCAAAAAATGTTGTTAAAGTTGGAAATTCATATGTGAGCCCTTCTATTTTTAAATATCCACATAAATAAGAATTTTCTTCATCTACATGCTGAAAATTGAATATTCATAAATAAATTCCAGTTTGTACATATATAACGAACGCGAACTGTCAGACAAAGTAATGATGCGGGTTGACAGCTCTGGCAAAAAATTTCAATGCAAGATAACCAAAAATAATTTTTGTGCACGAGATTACTGCATGTCTAAATTGAATTTCTGCTGTATGCTAAGCTAATAAACCTTGAACTACAGAATCTCGTGCATTTAAATAGCCGCTCCCCCCCTAAAATATATTTACCTGTAGTACAACTTCAACCTCATATGAACTACCCTTTGATTTTTGGTATCCCTTGAATTTCGATCCATTGTACAAAAGAGTTTTTAATACACCTAATTGCTTTGAATTGGCTGGCGGCGGTGGGGTTATCTCCACTTTAACTGGCATTTGATGGGATAGCGCACGCTACACACGGGATATTTTCTATGTACAACTACGACGACGAATTAAAAATAACTTATCACTAAAATGCTGGCGTTTTTTTATTTTTTTTATTTACTAAATCATGAACTATATAAAATTGTTACAAAATATGTGAAAATGAGAAAGCGTAATTTTTAATTTTCCTTTTTTTTATATATATAAAAAAAAAAAAAAAATCTTGCTTTTGGGCTCTTTAAATTTTTTTGGTTGTAAATATTTTTAGAACTACAAAAATAAAAAGTGAATGCGAGTTTTCGTGTGCGAATGACATATAACAATTTTATAGCACATCATAAATATTCATTCTAGAAATTGATAATATTTGCCATAATCCACTAGATGGTACTGTTGTTTAACGCAAAAGTTATGAATTAAAATTAAATTAATTTTATCATTTATTAATAGTTTTTTATGCTAAATGCTAATTAATTTGTAAATAATATAAAAATTAATAACAAATATACCGTTTTTGTAATGTTTATAAAAAGTCCTATAAAAAAAATAATTCCATCCCTGCATAAAATGTCAACGCGAATTAAATTATTTTTTCATTCGCGTAGTAAACAGAATCGTGCTTGGTACATTTGTGTCAGTGTGCGACTTTTTTTTTTACTGTGATTTTTCTGTTGTTGTGTATCGAATGAAGTGTGAAAATGGCTACTGTCAATTTGAATTCAAAGAAAAGTCCAAATTTATTAACAAAGCACGGAAGTAATCAATGGGTAACATTAAATGTTGGCGGAACCTGCTTCCTAACAACCAAGACAACATTATCCCGTGATCCAAATTCATTTCTATCGCGTCTAATCCAAGAGGACAGTGATCTTATATCAGACAGGGTAATTACCAAAAAAAAATTTTTCATATCATTTGGTTTCGTTTATTTTTCGACACCGAGCAAAAAATTCGAGTGAATATTTTTTTTTAATTTTTATTATTAATAACAAAACACACCTGTGTACTAAGTCTACTGAGGTAGTAATTAGTAAGAAAAAAAAATGTTTACACGACAGTCTTGTATATTTACATTTTGGTCGATCTCGGTCAAAATAAATCTCTCCACCGATGATTGATTTATGTGTGATGAGTCTGGAGAATAATCACATTTTGTTTATTTACAGGACGAGACAGGTGCTTATCTTATAGACAGAGATCCACGATATTTTGCCCCCGTGCTAAATTATTTGCGTCACGGGAAATTAATATTGGATGGCCTTTCGGAAGAAGGTGTCCTGGAGGAGGCTGAATTCTATAATGTAACACATTTAATTACGTTATTAAAGGAATGCATTACGGGAAGAGATCAGGTAATTATTATTATGCGTACTATAATATTGTGATTCATATAAACGCATTTACTTGTTTTAAATTCAGCGATGGGACCCAATTCTATATTTAAATGCAAATTATATTTTTCTATATTCCAGCGACCTGGCATTGACAAAAAACGTGTCTATCGCGTGCTACAATGTCAAGAAAATGAATTAACTCAAATGGTTTCGACAATGTCCGATGGTTGGCGATTTGAACAACTTATTAACATTGGTACTCAATATAATTATGGTTCGGAAGAGAATGCTGAATTTTTGTGTGTCGTCTCAAAGGAATGCTTTACTAGGGAGGGCCGCGAACAAGAATCAAATGATCGAGCAAAAGTTTTACAACAAAAAGGATCTCGTATGTAAGTTCGCGCACAACTCATCATCAATGTGTGTTTAATTTCCCTGTACAAAAAATAAACTAAGCTTTATTTTAATTAAAAATTTAATTATTAATATTTAATAATATATAATAATAAATAAAAACGGAAATTTACATAACGAGATACTCGGAGATCTACTTAGTGGCGCGCGATTAGGATGTATAGCAATTTTTCAGTTCACATGGAAATTAGACATAGTTTTCTTTTTCTATATCTAGAGACATTGTTAGATAATAAAAAAATTTAAAAATTACATATATAACGTTAATTAATTTAATTATTATTATTATAAACATTTTTATTATATACCTATTCATTTAATTTAAATGTAAAATAGTTACAATTTATATTATTATTAAATAATCATTTTTAATTTTATGTATGAAATTTAATAAAAACAAATTATTTTTAAATTTATATTTATTCATCTTCATCGAACATGATCTTCTTCCCTTCAAATACACCTTTCCGACTTTTCTTACTGATGCTACCCACAAAATGATCGGCTGCTCTTTTCCGAAGTTGATCAATATTTTCTTCTGGATTGGCCCATTCCAGCACCAATCGTCGACCGTATAAATGCGTACTCTCGCTTAATGCTTCGAACGCCTTTTTTGCATCTTGTTTTGTTATAAATTCAACAAATGCAAAACCCCGATGACTTTCTTCGCTTGTTGTTAACTTTTGCGGCAATCGAACAGCTTTTAGTTTACCAAATACTTTAAATAGATCACGAATTTCTTTCTCTTTCGCCTGGAATGGTACATTTCGTACCAATAATTTATTACCCGTTTGTTCGATATTCCCCACTTTTTTTCTCGATGACGTACTACCAGCACCGTGCGTATTTAGAATTCGATCACTTCGATTCAATTCCACTTTATTCCCGTCAATATTTATATAGGGAATCTGTCGAAGAACCTTTTCTGCATCATTATGTTTCTTGAATTGAATAAAACCATAGCCCAAAGAAATAATTTGGCCAGGATTCTCCGTGTCTCTTTTCTGGGCGATTTGGATTGAATGAATGCGGCCATATTTTGCAAAGGTTTTACGAACCACGGGCTCTTCGGTTTTAAAATTTAAATTTCGTAAAAATAGCGTCGTTGCTTCTTGTGGCTCGTCGTCATCATCGCCTTCCTCATCTTCTTCTTCTTCTCGAACCATTTTTTCTGTATCCTCGTCTTTAACATCATTCTTCGTTGTGTCTTCCAATTTTTCGTCTACTGCATCCTCATTAATCGGCTTCCTCTCAATATCGCTAACAAAAATATCGGCCGGTGCCCATTCCAGATACAGTGGCAAATGTTTAAATTTTTTATATGCCAATTTTTTATAGGCAATCTTAGCCTCCGAACTATCAACAAAATCAATAATTGCTGTTACCCCGTTTGGCGGTAATAAAATTTTGCTCACCAACCCAAATGGTGTAAACATTTTTTTGATTTCATCGTATGTTGTATCGGCGGGTAAATTCTTGACTATAAACGAGTTTTTTGAATACTTTGTGACGACCGTACTGAATGCATCTAGACGCACGCCATTCTCTTCTAAATATTTTTTCATTTTATTGACAATTTCAGTTTCTCCGAGTGCCAATCGAACCGCAGCACTCGATCCTCCCTTTGTTGTATCCAGGATATCCTTTTTGCTTGTCTCGTAATTTATGGCGACCGCATCAGCAATTGCATTTGTTCCCATAAAAAATGTATTCCAATTGAATGGATTTGATGCACCCTTCTTTTGGAGGACGAGTTTTTTTTCCTTATGCGAAAGGCCGTCCAAATTTATTTCGGGTTTATCTTTGTTCTTGGCGGGCATTAAATGTAATAAACGACCGTGATAATTAACCCCATTTAGCTTGTTATAGGCAAGTAATGCATGTTCGGGCAAAACAAATGTCACGGTTCCAAATCCTTTTATCCTTTTGGTATCACCATCAACCGGTAAATTTATATCGGCTACAGGGCCACATTCCTCAAAGTACCCCTTAAGGTCATCTTCTGTTGTTTCGTATGGTAAATTACGAAAATATATTCGACCCGTCTCATCAATACCATCTTCTTGCGCCAATTCGTCTTCCTGTTTTTGCCATTTGGAATTCTTCTTCGTTTCTTTGACCTCAGACTTTTCCAAATCCATTTTATTTCGCTCACAATAATCTACGACCTGAACTTGATTTTTCTTCATAAAACTCCGATTTTTGAGTAAAGCTTTTTTATATTCTTCCTCCGCTTTGAATCCAACAAAACAGAAACCACGTTTAGGTATGCGAACGGAGTGTACCTTAAGTGGTTTGAAGAATTTAGTAATATCGGATCTTTTAGTGTTAGCCGGAGTGTTCATCACTTTAATTGTGAATAGCTCAATCATCGGTTTTTTCTTTTTTGCCGGTTCTTCTACGACTATAGGCGTAGGCTCTTCGGATACCTTGACTGTAGGTTCAGCGGCTTCTGGGAATGTGATATCACTATTCCAAATTTGTCCGCTCTTTTTATGGGAACTCATATATTCTTGGAACAATGGATCATCTTTATGCTTATCTAGTAGTGCCTGTATTTCCTCTGATTTCTTGTAATTTATACCAAGCTTGGGTATCTCCTCATTTTCGGTTTTGCCATTTTTCGGTTTATTAGAAAATAGTTCTTTGCACATGTCAACCGTGATTTTATTTGTGTTAATAAATGTGTTGTTAAAATAATTTACAGCATTTTCTGCATCCTTGACTGTTTCGAATCCTATAAATCCAAAGTGCCTAAAATTTCCATTCTCATGATACTTAAGTTGGACGTCGGTTACTTTCCCTTTGGCACTAAAGTGAGCTTTGATACTCTCATTGGTTTGCTGAAATTTAAAAACTAAATTAGCGCATTTTTATTTCAACTTATTACTTTTACTTACACCTTTTGGTATATTTTTAATAATTACTCTCGACATTTTGTCATCTATCTTGTTTGAATATTGTACAAAAACTTTTATTCACGTGTTGAACCAGCATATAACAAATAAACAAAACCTCAAATTCGATATTTTGACATATTGACATTGTGGATACGTTCGTAAATTTAAAATTATAGCCCGATATAAAAACCAGGGAAATTTTTGTATTTGTTGCATCGGGCACAAATTGACCTAAATACACTGAAAATTACTTTGTTTTTTTGAGAATAAAGAAAATAAAATGGCTGATCGTCAATTTTCACTGCTGACGAAACAGTGAGTTAAAAATTTTTGTACATTTCGTGTGGATTTTTAACTGGTAGTAAGTTAAAAATTTTTGATAGAAAATTCACAAAATATTTTCTTTCAATAAATAGTGTTGTGAATAAATAGAGGACAAAATAGAAAATTCAATGAAGGGGGTATCGGATCCAATTATCGGCGGTAAATACCGTATGATACGAAAAATTGGTAGTGGATCATTTGGTGATATTTTCTTGGGTATAAATGTTGCAAATGGCGAAGAAGTGGCTATCAAAATTGAAAGTACACATGCCCGTCATCCGCAATTACTATACGAATATAAATTATATAAAGTGTTAGCTGGTGGTATCGGTATTCCGCATATACGATATTATGGTGTCGAACGCCAGCATAATGTACTTGTTATGGATTTATTAGGTCCATCTTTAGAGGATTTGTTCAATTTTTGTAGCCGCCATTTTACAATCAAAACCGTACTGATGTTGATTGACCAAATGATTGGACGTTTAGAATACTTACATTGCAAAAATTTTATCCATCGTGATATAAAACCTGATAATTTTTTGATGGGCATAGGACGACATTGCAATAAACTATTTCTAATTGATTTTGGTTTGGCAAAAAAATACCGTGATTATCGTAGTCGGGCACATATTGTTTATAGAGAAGATAAAAATCTAACGGGAACTGCACGTTATGCATCGATAAATGCACATTTAGGTATCGAACAGTCGCGACGCGATGATATGGAATCATTAGGATATGTTATGATGTATTTTAATAGGGGTGCACTGCCCTGGCAAGGATTAAAGGCGACCACGAAAAAACAAAAATACGAGAAAATTTCCGAAAAAAAAATGTCAACACCGATAGAAGTTCTTTGCAAAGGATTTCCAGCTGAATTTGCAATGTATTTGAATTACTGTAGAAGTTTGCGATTTGACGAACCTCCGGACTACATGTATTTGAGACAACTGTTTAGGTAAGTGCATCATTTATTATTTATTAGCTATTTAGAATTTCTTGTGGACACATCGATTTCTTATTTTGCTGTTCGTCAGATTTGAACTCAAAAAACTTGTTTTCATTTCTTAGTTCCGTTTTCTTTCTTTTATTGGATTGTCAAGTGTTGTAATGCTGAATTATTTCGATTTCGTTGTTTTTTATCTCTCAATACCTAGCTACCTCGGTTAATAATTAAATTACATAAGTAGTTTTAGTTTAGGGTAATCGTTGAAATCATGAAAACGCGCATGATTTATATTTGTCAAATTAATAAACAGATTTTTTGCAGCAGTTTGATGGGATTATTCAATGATTAGCCTAAATTTTTTGATTGTGTGATTACTTTTAAATTATTCAACTTTCATTATGTCAGATTGTCGAATAGTGACTGAATATCAGATTTACATTATCCATTTTTAAGTTTACTTTTATAATCTTTTTTTAGTTTATGGCAAAATATTGGGCACTAAATAGTTTGTCACCTTAATAATGTAAAATGTCTTTCGTTTAAATATTTTGCGTAATAATTAGACAGCAGTAAGTATTCTACTTTGGTGCTTCTCTGACGTCGAGTTCTATAGGCGCAAATAGAAAACTGAACTGAGATTTCTACTAAGGAGCGTAGTTTTTTGAATCAATAGGACAAGCCATAAAGAAATCGATCCGAACTATTTTGTATTAACGCCGAGCTTGTTCGGCACTTATTTCCATAATTTATAAGTGGAAAGCTATATTTGGGTGATATGCGTTAGAAATTTTAAGAATTTTTAAGGTAGGCACTTACCAAATCACAAATTTTATCGTCTAAAATTCGTATTTTTCAGTAAAACAAGTGACATTTATGGACTTCAATTTTTAGATTCTTATTTTGGACTCCCTTATTTTAGGTCATTAAATGATTTAATAGTACTTAATAATTCGATACCTTCGTTTGTTCTGCATATGCTGCAGAATCTAAATTTATCAATTTTATGTCCTTTTTTAGATATTCTGATTATTAATCAATTTTATTTCCAAAACAAGCAAACTTCAAAATTTTAATTTTTTAAACTCTGCAATTCGTACCACCATTTTTGCCACAATTAAAATATTTAACTTTTTAACCCATTTGCACATGGCCTAAGTTATTCAAAATCATGATTTTTTAAATTCTTCTTTTTATAAATGCTTACTGCGCGCTCGTTTGTATGTAGTTGCCGGAATATTGGAAAAAATTGATATGATGTGAAATCGAATGAGGAGGATAATTGAATTATTTAATAGGCAACCGATCTCAATGAGCATGGTCACTGATGTTTTAGCCGAATGTTTTTTACGGCACTAACTTCTCATTAATAAAATATTGTGTGATGACATGTTAGCTATGTTTCTTATTTTGTAGTTCTTAATACGTAATTCAGTGGTGTTAGTGGTTAGCTGCAGATAATCACTTTTTGATATTATAACCTCCATCAAGTCAGCAATCCAAAGCTCTTTCCTTTCACTTATCCTAATTGGTTTTCAAGAATTACCCTTATTTACAAAAAAATAAAAATAAAAATTACTCAGAACTATAAAAAAACTTGGGTAAAAAACAAAAAATATTTTGCAAAATCCGGGGGGCTATTTGTGAATTCGATTGGAACGTATTCGACTCTTTGAAACATAAGAATCGTAAACGATTTAAATAAGAAGCGAAGGAATCTGATTCAATTCACAAAAGAATCCAATTTTTCGAAGACTCGAATACGTTCGAATCGAATTCACAAATAGCCCCCCCCCCCCCCCCCCCCCTGTTTATGAGGACTGTGTACATTCATAAAAAGAATGACACAAATTTGAAACCACTCGGGAGACCCAGAAATATTGGTCACTTTATGGAGGTGTTCAGTTTAGGGAATACAAAACTCGAATATAATTATTAATAATTATTTTTATATAAACTAGGTAACTGTGACCCCCATCGAGTGGGCCCTTTAGGTATTAATTAATGTATTGTATAATAAACATAAATGAAAATCATTCACAAAGAATTTTCGACAAAATTTGCAAAAATTTAAAGGTTACTGAATCATTTAATAAAGTTTTACTTATTCGACGGATAATAAACACGGTGTCTGGAAAGTTTTGTTTCGCACTAAACTGTTTCTACATGCAGTTTAAAGGAGTTTTGTAAAATTGAGAACTCTACGTTGCGCAAATCAGGGGGGCTATTTGGGAATTCGATTCGAACGTGATCGAGTCTTCGATGTATTAGATTCCTATTTGAATGAATCAGATTCATTCGTTTTTTATTTAAATCAAATATGAATCTTATTCATCGAAGATTCAATCACGTTCGAATCGAATTCCCAAATAGCCCTACAGTTTGGCACAAATCATATCATATCCCAAACAACAGGGGGGCTATTTGTGAATTCGATTCGAACGTATTCAATTCTTCTAAATATAAGATTCGTATTTGATTTAAATAAGAAACGAACGAATCTGAAGAATCCAATTTTTCGAAGGCTCGAATACGATGTATGATCTGATTCAATTCAAATAGGAATCTATCCTATCAAATGGTAATAGGAACCTCGAAGACTCAATCACGTTCGAATCGAATTCCCAAATAGCCTTGCAGCTAATGAAAATAATGTCAAAAAATCTGTAGTTTTTCTGTTTTGAAATAAAATATTAGATTAATAATTCCACGCACATCTCAACAAACTCAGATACAGCCAACTCTCTATATCTCGATTTTAAAGAGACCGACGAGATCGAGAATTATTGTTGAAATAGACAGAATTTTTTAAAAGTGAAAACTCGTTTAAAATAATATAATAGATTCTGATGCTGCCTACCTGGGATGTAATTTAAAAGAAAAAACGAAGAATTTCTCGTTTCCTCGAAGAGAGTTCGAGTTATAAAATTCAGAATTAAGAATTCAGAATTTTAAAAAATCGTGAATTTCCTATAATATCATGCAAGCAAACCTCCTCAAGGCCATTATAATTTTGAATAATCTAAATGAGGTATTATTAAGGTCCCTTCGGACAATCGGAGAAAAGTTTATTTCAGAGTTGTAACACACTGAACCTTACCTTAACACTTACGACCAAGAAAATTGATTACTGAAGAATTCAGAATTTTAAAAAATCGTGAATTTCCTATAATATCATGCAAGCAAACCTCCTCAAGGCCATTATAATTTTGAATAATCTAAATGAGGTATTATTAAGGTCCCTTCGGACAATCGGAGAAAACTTTTTTTCAGAGTTGTAACACACTGAACCTTACCTTAACACTTACGACCAAGAAAATTGATTACGCATCCATAACGATTACATGAAAATAATAATTAAACATTAATAAATAAAGTGTCTGATGAACTAGAATTTCTTGAACCACACCGAATCTTATTTTTGCTGTTCTTCAGATTTGAATTCAAAAAACTAGTTTTCATTTCTTATTTCCGTTTACTTTCTTTGTTTACTAAAGAATTACGCTTAATACAAAATTAAATCGAACAATTTTGTATTAACGCTGAACTTTTTCTCACCTAGGTTCCTAATTTTTCTTTAAATATTTTCTGTTCGGCATTTATTGTTAGTAAAATGTGTTGAAATATAATTGTTCGGGCTCTGTGATATTCCTCATTCTGCAACCGATCTTGATGATACTCGAATAACTCCAAGACCATTTTTAATCTTTTTCTTTAATCTTGCCATTTTCCGCCTGCACTTCACTTACTGAATAAATGCAGGTACACGATGGGTGCATTCAGGTCTCCCAACATGTTGGCATCAAAAATCTACCGGTGGAAAAAATGACATTTAAGCAATCACATTGCCATGCAATTTTGAATGTATCATTTGCGTTCAGGTCTCAACGTGTTGATTTTACCCAACATGTTGCCAACAACAGTTGGCTTGCCTGAATGCACCCAATTGTGAACTGGTTGTTCAACAATAAAATGTAACATAATATGACGAAATTGCATAATTTAATGAAAATTACAATATCTAACTAACTCTAGTCACATAAGTACATAAATAGAATTTTATTTATTTTTAATTTTTTTCAATTAAATTCAAAAATTATTAATGAAGTTCAATAAATTATGGTTTGTTTTTCTTGAAATTTAATTATTGAAAGGCGTTTCTGTTTTGAAATCAAATTCAGGTTTTTCTTTGTATGGATTATTTTCTGAAGCTAAATTAATTGGTAATTTTTGAAATTGGTTGGTTTTTGGTGTGTGAATTTAGAATAAAACAAATTATGATTAATCATCGGAATAACCTAGGTGAAATTCCACTTATTCCATTTTATATTGGCTATATTAATCACTAAAAGGTAAATGATGGAAAAATTGTTTATTTCCTTGTAGCGTTATGACGTTTGCAATTAATAATTAAATAGGGCTTAAGAATTTTAAAAGTTGGCAAATTTCCTTCAAGTTTTAAAAAAATCAGGTAGGTAATTACAACATGCATCGACAGACGACAGGTTTATTAAAATGATTGGGGCATAATATTTATAAGGGTTAAGTAAGAGGAGTTAGTAAGAGACTATGTATTTGATTAAATTTGGCCCTATTTTATCAAATAGAAAAAACAAATTTGTGTCGCTAGATACTTTTGATTGATTAAGTGGTTGGAGCGTTAAGAAGATTTTGATAGGTTACAACATAAAGATGATTTTGATAGGTTCAATTAGTAATGACAGAGCTTGACTCGGTTGCAGATACCCAGGTATAGCCAATAAATAGTAAAACAATCACAATACATTTCTAAAATACTTTTATGATTTATTGAAAATGAAAACTGCATTCTGAAATAAAATTTATTAGTATCATAATTAATTAAATCTTATCTTATCTTGTAATATCATAATTAATTAAATCTTACAGCTTATATAATAGTTGCTCAAAGATGGCCCAAATTAATAAATACTATTAGCATGAACTGCTTATTTAAATGATTTGCCTTATTGGTATCTGTCGCAACTCTCTACCTAGAGTTTAACTAAAAATTAATTAATTCCTCCAGTAAGAAGCCCGAAATGAAATGCTTCTAAATTAAGAAATTGATTATTATTAGTTCGATGATTAAATTTCTCCCCGATTCCTTTGCAGTTCTCTTAGTACGTCTTGTTAATAAATTATGATGAGCACAAGTAGACACAATTTCTAAACTACACATCCGCCCCTATATGCTTGAAAGTTCTGAAAAGCTGAGTCAGGTGCCACAGGGTGTTCTGAAAATCGAAATATTAATCAATTATCACTGAACATTACTTTCCCGAACTCGAAAATTATTTTAAATTTAAATTTAATTCATAATTTAAATTCTCAGTAAAACAAAGGAGATATCGATGTGTCCAAACAAGAGTATGACTAGGCTAAAGATAGGCGCTCAAAGCTTCCAATGCTAAATTTGGCCCAATTTTTCAAATAAAATAGTTGCTACACTTCTGGTTCACACTCTCATTTTCACGATGATATATTAATTTACCCAAAAACTAATTAAAAATTTTAACTTAACCAAGGCATCTCAGTAAACAGAATTAATCAGACCGGTCCAAATTCACCTGCTGTTTCAGTCTCCCGAACATACACCTGAAAACCCATTGTTGGCTCAGAAATCCATAGTTACTGATTGCTTCCTAACGGCTCATAATAATATACACCAGGTGCAGAAGTACCTGCAGTCCTCGTCGTCAAAAAATTTAATTGATTACATAAAATATCCACACAAACTCTTACACTCTTGACCACACATTATAGACAAAAGCTCACCCACCCACCACCAAAACCAACAAAAATGTCTATACAAGCCAAGCCATACTAGTACAAACACTTAAGATATAAAAAAGTACACTATATTTGTATATAAACACAATCGGAACAAATCTGTTTTTGTTGTTGTTTAAATATTATACGACAAAACCAATAATATAATGTACATTTTCTTGATAGGATCTGTGTAAAGAGCGAACATCTACGGCTTGTATAAACATTTTTGTTGGTTTTGCCCACCACTTATAATCACCCCATCACATTCACACATCAACCTCACCAACACATAACCTCATAAACATTTTCAAATGAAATTAGCATTTTTCCAATTAAATTTAAGGTATTTAAAGAAAAAATTAACATTTATTCAAAACAAATTAAATTAATTTTTTCAATTCAAATTCATAATTTGTTTTTTCAATCTAAAATAAATAAATTTTAAACCAAATTAACAAGTTTACAAAATTGATTAACAGATTTTCAAACCAGTTTCACTTATTTTCAATTCAATTAGGTAAAGTATTTTCAAAATAATTTAATAAATATTCAAATGAAATTAACAAATTTTCATTTTCAATCGGGTTAATTAAAACGAAAAAGAAAGAAACAGAAATACCAACAGGCTGAAAGTTGTGTTATATAGCCTCGATTAATCTAAAATTACCGGTAGTAATACGGAAAACCATTTAGTTGAATGTGGAAAGGTTGTCTTGACGACGGGTGCCACAGTAGTTAACTGCCGATCTATAAAAACTCTAAAGGGTATATTAGTTCAGTGGTGCGTCATGTGTAATCTCAATATAAAAAACTTTTTGCTACGTTTCGTGACCTCAGATGAAACTTCCTGTTCCCGAAATTAAAATTAAAAATTTATATTTGGCACATTGGGATTTTGGGAAGAGATAATCGCATGCCAATCACTATTTTGCAGACTTTGGGGAAAAATGTATTTTAGACTGGTTGGAAAAAATTTTAAAATCGCTGGAGCAAGTATGTGCGTCAACATTGTATAAAATTGAACTTTTTTCCTTCGGTTTCATTTAACTAGAACTTCGATTCTAAAACTACCATATCCTACTGTTGACGTATTGGCATATTTTGAGGGGTAAGTACCTCTATTATCCAAACAGAAAATAAACGTTGAATTGAGAAAACATAAGATGTAAACTACATCTTAATACCTATCGTATACGTATATGTATAACAACCAAAAGTGATCGCAATTAAGGGGGCCACGTTATTATCACTTAGGTTTAAGGTTTTAATAAGAAGTTCGACAGTATTTTAAAAGAATCAACTGAAATCACCAAATTGCAACATTCTTATAGTAAACAATTGCGATCTCAACTTGCTCGAATAAAACAATATTCTATTTCGACTTTTATTCATCACCCTAATTTTTATAAGGAACAGGATGAGTACCAACAGGCTGAGATCATATTAGAAAAAGCAAAATAGAGTAGAATTTTATTCTTGAAACAAGAGACATAAACTCATGTGGAACATATCACCGTTGTGAATTACAACTCTTGTTAAAAGACAGCAATAAAAATAGGGCTTTTGTAAATTCACTTTTTGGTAAATTTAGTAAAGGTAGAACCTTATAACAACTTCAACTTCGTAAAAGGTAATTTTGTAAATTACGGTTGTTGGAATGTGGTTTTAGGTTGCCGTTTGTTTGTTAGTATTCTGCTATAATGGGTTCAAACATGTTTAAAATAAAAACGGGTTTCACATAACGATAGTTAGAATCACAATTCGTTTCCAAGCAACCCTCCCAGCAACGCAAGTTAAACACTATAAAACGTCCCCTATTTAATAAGCAACCCTCGTACATAAAAATTTTACTAATGGAATACCTTTAAACAAGAACCGTGATGATTGGAACATCACCTGTTGGCGTTGTTTAAAATTATTAGAGCAAAAGAGTTTTGGTTTGAATTTATTATTTCTATGGAATAGATTCTAGTGGTGGTAGGTAGTAGCTATTATCAATTTTTTGTAAATCTACCAAATCAGAACAGCTCATATTAAATTACAAAATTTAATGATTCAGAATTTTTCAGCTAACTAATCGTGTAATATTGATTTAAGAAGAAAATGATATTCGTCACGTAGGTACTACAAAATTTAAAGATGTATCAAAATTGTTTAAACTATTTATAATTTCCTAATAAAACGAAATAGTATTCCACATGAGGCAGGCAACAGACTTTTAAATTTTGAGTCATGTACGAATTATTAGGTGTTTTAATGTGGTTTTTCACGCGACGTCAGAAAAAGGTTTTTAACAGTGACCGTATATCACGATGATTCATACAAAAAAATGTTTTTTTTTTATCAAAATTTGATTAGCGTTGCACGCTATACATAAAGTAATAAACAAGACGACGAAATAAATTTGGTGAATTGCGATTCTAGATTTATACATTTTGGTTTTGTAAACAACCACAACCACTTACGATCTTCACAATTTACATCATCATGATATGACGCAAAATCGACATGGAAATCTAAATTAAATTTTATTTTATATTTACATACAGATCTGTTTTTTTCTTATCGATTTTATTGGTTTATTGCAAAAAACTAACACCTTCGCTGTCGATTACCAGTAATTTTTGTTTGATAATTTTATACATAAAAAATTCTGCGCTTTACCAAGTGAAATCATTTTGTTTGTTATGCTCGTATTATACAAATTATGAAAATTCAAGTCTGTTTATTAATGTTAAATAATAAAATATGTTCTCATTGTTTTTGAGTAAAGATGATTTGTATGCTAGATTATAATAAACGCATAATTTTACGCTTAGATTAAGATTTAAATTAGTGGGGCGGATGAATTACAGTGTTCAGATTTATTTTATTTTTATTTTCTTGAAGGACTTGGGAGGTATGGTGTTTCAACAATATTTATGTTTAAAATTCGTCACACATCGATAATCTTATACTTTCACTAAGTTTGTGTATTATATTATCGAAAGAAATGAAAAGTGTCAATATTTGTGTAGATTTTCGTAAAGTTCGAGGTTAGAATATACAGAAATTACTTCCCAATTAGACTACCACCTACTAGAAATATTGTGTAATTATTATTGGAAAAAAGTTGTTTTCCTTCGTTTGTTCTATTTTAAAATATTAGTTTGCGCAATATTGCCATTCTTTAGTAGAACAAAACATTTTATTTGTAAAAGGATATTTTTATCTATCAACACAATGTCTAACTAGCAACTATAGCATAATTTTTAAAAGAAAACTAAACCAGGAAGTAATTAGCTAGCTTCTATCGGCAGATGATTTTAATTAGAGGAAATAAAATGTATAATTTAACGATAATTTGATCGATATGCAACACTGTTCACACAAAGTAAATAAAATTTCACAAAACGACGAAAATGATTGTCTCTGATTTCAGGAACTCATAAACCATTTAGCACATAGTTTTGTTACAATCCAATGAAATCTTTTTTATGATTTGAATCACAAAATTTTCTCTTTCACAATACATTAATGCATGACCTCATAATAAAATTTAATTCTAGTTTTGTTTTAGTTTATTAATACTAAAAAAAAAACTTAAAATGTAAAGAAAATGAAAGTTTTGTAGTTTTTGTGTGTAGACACTGTAATGTATGGTTTTTGTTTGAAAATTTCGTGTGGAATCAAAATATTTTAGTTAAGTCTTTATACTAAAAACTACTAAACCACTATTATTACTACCTAGGTAGTTTTATAAATTAATTAGCATTGATTTTTGGGTTTGAGTCATTTTTTCACCTTCACATCATTTTTTTTTTTTATGTTGAAACTGAAGGATGTCAATGTAGAAAAAATAAATAACGAGAGAATCGCGGATATTTTTCTGTATCCGGAAGTTTTTAACCTGATATTCAAAATTTGGTTTCATTTATTATATTTATGTATGTTTATGAATTTTAATCAGGTGATTTTGTTATTTCTTTATTTCGTCTTACTTTTAATATATGTACATACATATATAGTACACATAACAATAATAATGGTGATTTGAAGTTTCTTGTGGCACGAACATAGGTTATATGATAAATCTTTATTGTTTTGTTGTTTTTACACGAAAAATTAATTTTTTTGTTTACTCAAATTTATTTCTTTGATTTACTTGTATTTTATATGAAAATTGTCTCAATTAGTAATTGTGTTAGACGACAATATAATTGTAGTGTATAGATTCCGATTCGCGATATAATGGCGTATTAATGATTTTTTACAAATTCAAGTTTTCAAGAACCTGTGTGTTAAACCTATAATTTAAAAACATTTAAACATTTAAATTGGTTGAATCCGGTCTTCTGATATTTTAAATATGTACATATATCTAAACAATACGACTTAAACTATTGTTAGATGGAGATTCTTAAGTGATCAAGGCAGTAATTAAACCGGCTCAAAATTTTGAAAATATTAAAACTTATAGTCAAAATTAATATTTGATTCACAATTTAATTAAGACTGGTTTAAGGTTCTTATACTGTACTTGTGTAACCTACATATATAATAAATTTAGATTTACAGATTCGTTAGGCCGAATGGATTTCCTTTTCTCAGTCTAAATTCTGGCTGTT
This sequence comes from Tipula vernalis, assembly GCA_958295665.1. Classification (NCBI taxonomy): domain Eukaryota; kingdom Metazoa; phylum Arthropoda; class Insecta; order Diptera; family Tipulidae; genus Tipula; species Tipula vernalis. Next base: position 358,830,582 of record OY282560.1, read on the forward strand.
TAATGTATCTCTGGCCAATTCAAAGTCATCTCGTATTTTACTATTTCGAATGTGCCATAGAACGTTCAATTTTCTTCTAATCAATAAATACATTTTGGAAAATGTTTTTATTTGGTTGCGCTTCGCTTCATCTTTCGGTCCAGGTGAAGCTCCTAAGTATGGTTCTTTCGAAACGCCAATGAAATTTTTTTTTGTTTCGCTAGCCCTTAGCTCAAATAGGCGATATCCTTTTTAAACAACAGAAAACAAATAACCCAAGAGATTTGCCAATTTTCCTTAATATTTTATGGTGAGTATTAAATCATTTGTTACCACCGTTTTGATGATCTCCCACGGAGGGAGAACCTCCCTAACGTCAACTACTTTTGATCTTTTTCGTTAAATTAGCCACAAATTTGCGAATTCGAATAAGTGCATCTATGTACTTTGAACTGTAATGAGACCGAGACCGCTCCGTTTCGTTACTTCATTTCCGAAGAAATTTTTGAATTTCACTGGTGATTTTTGGTATCATTCACATATTAATTTGATTACTGATAAGCATTATTACCATCAAAATTTTTTAGTTAATTTTTTTCCTTAATTATTTTTCAATGTACACAATAATTTTAAGTAACATTAAAGTGATTATTAATGGTATTAATATTGATCGTTTAAAATTCGTTAAATAGAAATATGTATGGTAAGTAATGTCCCTTGTGTAATAGAACATTACGAGTTTATGTTGTAGTGTGTAAGATTAACAACTAACAATTTTCTATTTCTTGCCTATAAAGTTTTGGTTAACTTACAAATTTTATATCCAATAAAAAAAAGCTCCTAACTAAATCCTATAAAATCTCCACATACCATTATAAGAACATTCATAAAAGTAGAAAAATTCTACGTAAATATTTAAAATAATCGTAAATTCGGACTGATAGAAAATTTCTTTGGAAACAATTTTTACTTTGTGCTAGGGGTTAAACAAAAAGAATAAATTGAGATACTTTGTCGTGGAAGAGCAGAAACAAATTCGCCAACAAATTTCAACACGAAGGAGTCACAGATCAGTGCTTTTACAGGGTTTCAGGCTGTTTTTGTTAACGTCATAATTGGATCAACATGGATGGTAATGAATAATTCAACTTCAAATCATTAGCAACTCTTGTAAAATAATTGGAAAAATCACAGCAATTTCAACGGAATCAAAAACAGTAATAACATCATCATTCAAGATTTTATCATTATTCGTGTCAAGAGCCACAAATAAAACTGATAAATAGTTTGTGCTCATTTTTTTATTACATCAAGGAGAATTGAAGATGTACGACCTTTAAAAATTGCAGTTCACTCAATTTAGGTCTAAATAATTCTGACACTATCTAAATAAAAGAACCGTACAGATCTGTATTAAAACGCCGCATTGTATGTAGACGCTGACGTTTCTTATTACGATTTTTTATAACTTATCTGCCTGTCACACCATCACCGCTGTTCACCAAGAAATCTTACAGACTTAAATTAAATTATTTCATTAATAATTTGTCAAATATAAGCTCTCCTTTTTGTTATTCAAAATGGTAGGATTGTTTGTTGGGCTTAGTAAACGAGTATTAAATGAAGTTCAATCTGATCACTGCTCACGTAAATCACCGAATTTGAACCGACACCTAATTAATTTGCATTTGACAATTTTTAGTATAACACTGCGCTTTAAATCAAGGTATAGTGAGTTTTTCTTTTTAGTTTTATTTTTTGTATGTAAGAGATGGCCTTCCACAATATTTTTTATAAAAAAAACCTTGACGATTCAAAAAATTGTGCGAATATTTTCATTTTAACTCGATTTTCATATGAAAAATGTTTTAATGTTTTTTCTGCATGATTAAGTATGTATAGCTGCGAAGGACATCAAAATTTAAAAAAAAATATAGATTTTACAGAACTACTTGTTTAGAGTCGCATGCCGCAAGATGGAATAACTAATGCTTCGGCCATCACACTCATTCCAGAGGGGTAAATTTTGTGGAACAAATTAATTGAAAACTCTTTTCTGTAAGATGTCGCTAGTATTAGGTTGCAAAGTCGCCAAGACTATTACATAGCCAAAACCGAAAGGAAGGAAATGATGTTGAAACAAAAGATGAGTTGATGAATCTATTTTGACTTTTTGAATTTCATTTATAAGTGGTCCTTTTGCTGAGCACCGTTCAAGCAGCTCCCAATTTTTCCGGAAAGAGGTCTAAATGCGCAGGATTTTTACTTTAAAAATTGTCGACAAATCGCCGGGACAGGAGCATTATGTGCGTAATTAGATTTAAATGTCGACAAATATATAAACTTCCTAATCCGAGTAGGTTTACAGGGCACATGAATATCAATCTTTGCAAGTAGTTTAGGGAAGTCAATCGAACTGTTTAGCAGATCAGCGATGAATGTTGAAGCAGCACATCTACGTCTTACAAGCAATGAATCCAAATCAACAATTCTACAGCGGTCACCGTAGGATGGCAAATTCTTTTTATTCAGCCACATTGGAAGGTTCGGATCAAATGGCCAATTCAATTTATGAAGATAGTAAATAATAAATTGCTTCTGTATTCGTTCAATTCTATCGATATAAATATTGTAAGCATGATCGACGGATTACGAAAATCTTTTGTGATACGACGAATAAAGCCAAGCAGAGAATAGACTTAGCTACTATTAAATTAATATGGTCTCGGAAATTCAATTGATGGTCCAGGACAACACCCAAATCTTTAAATGTCATAACTCGTTCTAGCTGGTGATTACCAATAAGATATTGATGAAGAATAACTGATTTTTTCCTGGAGAAGCTCATAATCTTGCACTTTTCCAAATTTAACTTCAACTTATTCATACATAACTGACCATTTATACAGCAAATCAAGATCACTCTGCATTTCATTACATTGTTGCAGGCTACATACACTTCTTGATATTTTCAAGTCATCTGTATATAATTCACAGTCACAGTACTGAAACAAAGAAGCAATTTCATAGATGAAGGCATTAAATAATACAGGTTCTAGGTGGGAGCTCTGAGGCACTCCAGAATGAACTTCAATCATCTTAGATGTAAACCCGTTAATTTGAACTACCTGCTTTCGATCACGCAGATACGATCCAATCCAATCCAAAAACAATTTACTCACTTCAAATCTGTCCGGTTTGGTAAGAAGTAACTCAAACTGAGGTGAGTCAAATGCTTTCGCAAAATCAGTGAAAACCACATCAAGCTGACATTTAGAGTCAAAGGCACTGAATACTTTAGATGTTAAACTTAAAAGATTTGTAGTGGTAGAACGATGCCTGATGAATCCATGTTGTTGAAGTGATAATAAAGGTCAACAAGAATTGATGATAATATAGATATGCCACGATAATTTTTAATGTTGCTCCGTTTTCCGGATTTAAAAATTTGAATTATAATTGACTTTTTCCATACCAACGGAAATACACCACTCTTCAGAGGCGCATTAAATATCAGAGATAGGGTAATGATAGCGAGCTGTTAAGATCTTTAAGTATTTTTGCAGGTATGTTATCAAAACCACATTCCGATTTCATCTTGGATATACCAAGGCTGACATCTTTTACTGAAATATAAGGTATTCCAATTAAATTTTGATGATGCGAACTACGAGGTCCTAATGAAATATCAATAGCATTATCATTGTATTTTTGATAGACTGATTGATGTCCTCAGCATTACAGGCAGTTACATCATTTAACGACATCATTTGTGGATAACCAGAACATTTTCTTTTGACATCAACAAAAGGCCAAAATAGTTTTGGGTTTGAAATTAAATTATTTTCCAGCCGTGAAATATAGTTCCTATAGGCACGGCGTTGTTCCTTATCAAATTCCCGGCGTAATTGTAGAAAAGTATTTAGACAATCCAAGTTATTACCAAATTCTTTGGCAAATGTGTATGCCTTATTCTTCTTGTTTCTTAAATTGACCAAATTGTTGTCAAACCATGGAGGATGGTTATTCTTACGTTCATAGTATTTAGGTACAGGTTTGTCTAAAGCATCAAATAAAATGAGTCGACTAGAGCATTAACATCACTCCGTTTAGAATTGAAAGTTACTTCCCAATCCACCAATTCAAAAAACTCCTGCAGACCGGAATATCAGCCTTATTAAAATTGTAATTTAACCTTGGTTGTGCATTGTTGATGAATTTACAAAACAGCTCCCTGGCAGTCAAAGTTAATTTCCAATCCACTGTGGTGAAATCTATCCAGAACAAAAGGTTCCAACGACTTAGTAACCAATCCACAATTAGAATCATTCAATAAAACTAGATCCAGGATTCTACCATTCAAGTTAGCAACTTTACAAATTTGATGTAAATTTAAAGACAACATGGCATCAATAAAAATATGTTCCACATCACTCGAAACATTGGATGGAAAAACAGAAGCAGTTTCATCATCATCAGTACACCAACATAAACCCCCCGGAACCCAACCCGGAAGATTGAAGTCACCCAATATACATATGGTGTCATGTGCGTTACACTGTGATACAAAATAATAAATATTTGCACAGTGTAAGCTATAAACCTCAGCAGAGCTTAGAGATGGGACGTATGCAGCATATAAATATAATGATTTCACTGTCCAAGATAATTTCACCGCAACATATTCCACAGTAATATTCGGACATACTACATCACAGTTTATAATTGAATTATGCACAGCTACTAGAACTCCACCACCATCAGATTTATCATTTGTTAGGCTGGAACGGTCACATCTATATGTTACATAATTATCATCAAAAAGGTTTCATCCATATTTCAGATAAAACATATATCGGATAACATGACGACGATAGAAATAATGAAAACTGCGTTGATTTAGTACGCATACCACCAACATTTTGATAATAGATTGAGATTGAATTAGGCGTTAAATTAAATTCCAAATTCATTCTGTTAGAGCTGAGCGTGGGATAAAAAATTATTGTTCATTGATTTCCGACGTGAAATCAAGCATTTGGTCAAATTTGCTTACAGGAATACCGATTTTAAATGATACGTAATCGCGATCATCATTACGTCGAAAGCAATATAATACAAACACATCATGAGATCATCATCAGTAACGTCCTTACATAATCGAGAAATAAAAATCCACCGTAGTGGCTCAACGGTAGGCAAAGTAGAGTTCAAATCACCACTAGATTATTTATTTATTTTTTATTTATATCTGTTATTGATTTCTGGTTAATTTTACCGAGTAAATTGCACATGTTTTCACAACCAATTCAATTTAAAAAATTTTGATTACATGGAAATCACAAAAAAACATGAAAACTACAAACAAGCACTAATTCCGTTTTAATTTATAAAGTTGGAAAAAATATTTTTATTGTGACCAATTTAAATAATAAAGTATTGTAAAATGTAATCACGTTGGCGATACGATGGTCCAAACACACTAGACATTAACATGTTTGAGTATGCCTCCCTTCCTCCCATTTTTTTGTTTTTGATTGATATTTTTGCAGCTCGGTTCACGAATGGTGAAACCAAAAAAATTCTACTGTATCCTGTATAAAAATTTAATTGTGTTACAAACATGTTCAATTTTAGAACTAATAATAATTATTTGATTTTTTTTTTTCATTCTGTATTTATAGAATTCTTTTCCGTACATTGAATTATCAATATGATTACACATTTGATTGGACAATGTTGAAACAACGTACATTACATCACACAGGAGCAGCAATCGGAAATAGTGAAAATCGAGCTGATGGACGAGAAAAAGAAAAAACTCAACAAAGCGGATCTGAGTTAAAATAAAATAATAGAACATTTATATATTATTATAATAATTATATTTAATTAATTAATTGCTAAAAAAGAAAACATACTTTTTTTATTTCTAATATTTTTTTATTTTATTTTAAAAATTATGTTATCGTTACTACATACTACTACCTACTACTACATTTATTATTTTGATTATTAATTAATCAATTAAAAAATGAATGAAAAATTTGATTTTTGTTTCACAACACACAATAATTATCTATTTTAATGTTTAAATATATAAATAAAATTATAATAATCTTATATGCATAACATTTAAATAATTATTAATCAAAATAAAATGAGAAGTATGTATTCATAAATAAGCGAAAATGTTATCTTATATTTTTATCCCACCCATTTTTATTATTTTTTTTAATTTTTATATTTAGTTCGAAATAAGCTTTGGTTTTTATATTTTCGTTTTATTAATTTTCCAAATTATTATTAATAAAATATATAATATAAATTTATATAAATATTATTAGCAAACCAAAAACTCGGTTCACGATTGGTGAAATAAAAATGGCTGCCGCCAAAATATTCAAAATTAATTTAGCAGTTAGTTGTGCATGAACCGAGCTGTAAAAGGAAAGTATGTATTATAGTTAAGGGTTAGTTTCACATCAATATAATATTTTGAAACTCGTAACGAGCGCTGCTGCTACTTTTTAATTTGTTGTGACGTGATGTTTCAATCATGTTCCAATTTCAGTACAGGTTTTACGTACGTGTTCAAAAAGTGCAACTTTGAAAATACATAACAAAAATTCAACAAAATGACCAAAATGAGTTAATTATGAGGTAGATATTACTGTATAAAATTAAACAACTTTAAAAACTATTTTAATGTGGAAAATTTTCATTTATTATAAATCTTATAAAAGTAAATAAAACAAAACAATTATGACTGTAAATAATTAAATATTAGGTTTTATAGTAAAAATTCAAAATACACAAAAATCAAGGATATTTCGAACTATTTTTGATTGATATAGATATAATAGAATATAGAGAGAAAACTACAAATTATTAAATGGAGAACCGAATTAAAAAAAACCAATTCTTATAAATAATAATTCTTATTTCTGCTTAATTATTTTAGTAATATTATAAAAACACTGGGCCTATTTTAGTCTCGTGCAAATTGTGTTTACACACATGATTTGGGACACATTAATTTTTTGGTCCTTTCTCTTGCTTCCGTTTTCAAAAAATTTTACCTTCCCGACGAATCAATCAACAACAAAAAATGGCGGGGTATACTCATCCATTTTATAATTTAACCGTTATGTAATTTATGTTCTAATATATATTTTAACTCAGTATAAAAGAAAAATATGAAAAAATTACAAATTTGTTTCAATTAATTAAAAAAATTAACTAAGCAAATTTGAATTTAATAATAAAAAACAGAAACTACAAATTTATACAAAACAAATTTGTGTAATATAGTGATAAAATATTAATTAAAATAATTAATAAATTTAAAAAAATAAAAAAAGAACAAAACAAGTGAATAAAATTAATTAAACAAAACTGAAATTAATTAATTAATAAAAAAAAAACCTATTATATATGTAAAATAATAAATAAAAAAAAATGAAATTAACAAAAAAAAGATTAGAATTAAGGAATTCTATATATAAAAAATAATAATTCAACAAAATAAAAGGAAATTATTACATTTGTAGGATTAATTAAATAAAAAAAAAAAAAAGTTCATTATTTTTTATTATATTCTCTAATAATTTTATTTTATTATTATTATTATTTTATACGAGACAAAAATATTTTTACAAACTGAAATAATTTTTGTTTAAAATTTAGTTGATAATAATTCGCGTAATTTAAATTACACATTTAATATACCTATGCTATTTTATTATTATTATTTTTTTTTTTCATTTTTTTTTTTTTAAGACATTAATTTCATTTTCAATATTATTATTATTATTATTATTATTAGTACACATTTAAAACAAAAACAAATTTAAAAAAAAAAAAATTAAAAATAATTTACAAAAAATAAAAAATAAGTTATACCTGAAAAAGAAAGCAAAACAAAAAATGATGGTATTTTATTTTACTCTATTTGTACTCAAAATGAATTTTTTTTATTTATGAAATATATTGGTTGAAGTGTACAATTGTTTCCTATTTCCTGGTATTGGCTTTTAATCTAATTTGTAGTATGAAAACGGACTCTAAGAGAAGCATAGTATACATAATTTCTGATGTCTTGGATATTCTCAAATTGAACAGTATTTGCTACTAGTAACGCAGCTGAAGGCCACAGAAATATGCATGAAATACGAATGCCACAGTGGCTTGGTATATTAAGGAATTAATGCACAATGTTATTGCTTACAATTTATTTATTTATTTTATGAAAGGGCTTCTATTAGGCTGGAACATCTAACTCTATTGGGGCTATCTCTTTTAGTTCTCCCAATGATTTACCGAGTTATTTTCCAGGTTATAGCTAGTCTTGTGATTCCATTGCGTATTATGTCATTAGGAGTGCTTTTTTATTTCGGGCTCAATGTTTGTTTGCTGTAGAAGTTCTATGTTGCTAATGGTGTTTGGTCAGAAGCATTTTATCAGCCTTCTAAGGCATTTGTTAACAAACACTTGGATTCTTCTGTATGTCCTTTCATGTTTCACTCCCATAAAGCAGTACTGATTTTACAAAATTATTTGTTGATGCATTGGTTTATGCCTTTAGTGCGTGCCCCCTGTTTTTGCTCCAGTACAACCAAGGTATACGAATTTTTCAACCTCTTCGAATGGCATGTTGTTGATGGTGATTGGTATACTAAAGTTCGTGTTCAATGTCATGGCTTTTGTTCTACTGATGTTCGTGTTCAAATGTCATGGCTTTTGTTCTACTGATGTTGATTTTAAGACCGAATTCATTTGATAAGTCTGATAGCTTCTGTATTTATAGCAGGCATATGTAATGTAATCTACGTACCTAATCTAGATCATTGAGCCGTCTTAGTGATCCCATTAGATACCTTGTCTTACTTCTCGTGAGTTGAAGTATTTATCACTATGCTTTCGTTTCTGTTGAAGCTTGTTTCAGGCATCCCGATACATTTCTTGGATTAATTCAGTTATTTTCTTCGATATGCCTATTTCACAAAGTGCTTTCCTTATTGCGTCTCTGTTGATGGAGTCGATTACGTGTTCAAAGTCCACGAAGAGTAGATATAGTGATGAGTTCCATTCATTCGATTGTTCTATGATGATACGGATCGTTATCTGTATAGCTCATACCTGCCCTAAAACCGGCTTGTTCATTTCTTAGGTGTTGACTGATTGATGGAGATATTCGTTCAAGAATGATTATCACTAATACCATTATTGTGCCGTTGAGGAGGGTTATGCCTCGCCAGTTTTTGAGTTCTCTTAGTCGCCTTTCTTTAGGATTGTTATGATCAAACCTACTTCCCATTTCTGCGGAATTCTCCCTATATTCCATATGTCAACTAATAGTGGTGCTAGAGTTTCTGCTGCTGTATATGCGTTGCCTTTGAATATGCATTTGAACTAGTATATTGCCTGTGCCGGCAGCCTTATTATCGATTAGCTTCCGAATGGGAATTCTAACTTCCCGCTCCGTTGGTGGATGACCGTTGATAGTTTCGTTATAGTTGCCATCCGGAAGCTCGTAATTTTGTTCGCTATCTACGTAGATGTCCTGAAAGTGTTCTTTCCATCTATTAAGTTGTTGCTGATGTGTGGTTAAGATTTGTCCAGATAGATCATGAGTGGAATATTCGTGTATTTTCCGATGGCCTTCTTTCCGGTAAAAATTTATTTAGAAGTTCGCAAATAAGCCGAGTAAATCAAGAAAACGAATATTGAAGATAAAAATTGGTTCGCAAATATTTTGTTTTTTTTCAAACAGGTTGCGTGAAAAGTTTCTAGCCTAGAAAATGAAAAACTGTGTTTTTGTCTAACGGCTCTTCAATAAATTTATCCCATTGCGATTCCAAAAGATCTGCAAAATAACCGATTACGGCTGTTATAGCTTCTGCGTCCCAACAAAAACTTTTTCCACAAAGGAACTGCTTTTGGTTTTGGAACAGATAGAAGTTAATGAGAGCCAAATCGAGAATACGGTAAATGTTCAAGCAATTCTTACGTTAATTCGTTGAATTTTGTCATTGTGAAACCGATGATAAATAGTTGTTTTCTTCAGTAAACCAGGCCTTTTCTCACAAATGTTTGCTTCCAATTGATCCGAAAAGTTAAAATAACTAATATTCAGATTTAATTGTTTTACCTTTTTTCAGATAATCAACAAAATCCCTTTTGCATCGCAAAAAACTGTTGCCCTAATATTTCGTACCGATCGTTCTCGCTTTGTCTGCTTCGGAGCTGAACATTCAGCTTCATTCCGCTGTAAACGTTCTTGTTTCAATTTAGGATCATAGTGATAGATCCAGGTCTCATCAATAGCAATGAAACGACGCACAAAATTCATGTTATTCTTATTAACAAGATCTAAGTTCCGCTGAGAAATTAGAGTGCGAGTTAACATATGCGGCACCACTTTTCCAAAAAGCTTTTTATTATGTAATTCTTCACGTAAAATGTCATGTCCACCATCATCTCCAATGTTTGTACGATCATTAAATTCAGTTTAGCTTAAATTTAGCAAAACAATTTTTACTGATGCATAAGAAGTAGCACATTTACCGTATTATTTAGTAGCCACAAAATTTGGCCAAACCTCTTACCCAGAAACCAGAATATGCTTTTCTGAAGGGTTTTGACACGCTGAATTCGAATCCGAGGTCCGAATTTCTCTAATGGCTTCGGTTTTCGAGATATTCTAACCTAAAAGTGCAAAAATTACGTTTTCTCGAAACATTTGAGGTTATGTTACAACGTCAGAATTTCTTTTTTTATAAAAACGTTAATGGGTTCTGCGACCTGGGTTCCGAAAGAACATTTGGATTTGTCCGGATATCTTTTTTCCATCTTTGAGAAATCGTATGTTGAAATTAAACAGTTCGACTTATTTCTCGATTTTTGGAAAATGAAGCTGTGGAGGTGATGGAAAAGTATGAACTTGCGTTGCATTATGCAAATTTAATGAGATATTCTAATGATTGTTTATTGGTTTTTTAATAAAGGATTGAGCATATTGTATATAGTGTCACTAGCTCTTACACCAACGTGAATCCAAGAGCGTACTAATGTTCGTGTTCAATGTCATGGCTTTTGTTCTACTGAGGTTGATTTTAAGACCGAATTCATGTGATAGGTCTGATAGCTTCTGTATTTATAGCAGGCATACGTAATGTAACCTACGTACCTAATCTAGATCATTGAGCCGTCTTAGTGATCCCATTAGATACCTTGTCTTACTTCTCGTGAGTTGAAGTATTTCCTTATGCTTTCCTTTCTGTTGAACCTTGTTTCCGGCATCCCGATACATTTCTTGGATTAATTCAGTTATTTTCTTCGATATGCCTATTTCGCAAAGTGCTTTCCATATTGCGTCTCTGGTGATGGAGTCGATTGCGAATTCAAAGTCCACGAAGAGTAGATATAGTGATGAGTTCCATTCATTCGATTGTTCTATGATAATACGGATCGTTATCTGTACAGCTCATACCTGCCAAAATAACGATGAACCTTCCTTCAAATTGGATAAATTTGGAGTAAAAACGATAGTTTGAACTTGTTTCTTTTTAATGAATTTCAACAGAATCGACATAAATATGCCTAGTTGAAGTAAATGAAACTAAAATTGTGTTTGAAAATGTTCTGCTATACGTAACATTTTTATGTTCACCCCCCGTATCCGTAACAAATCGTAGCAAATCGTGAAACTCTACTCTTTCCCATGAAGCGTTACGTAATATGTGAAAGGCCCCTAACCAAGTTAAAATTTAGTTAAAAGATGCCAAAAGAGCGAAAAGCCGAATTCCATTCAAGCCAGCAGAAAGTAAACAAAATCTACCACATGGTCATACGAAATTTGCATCCAAACTTTGAAGATTTGAAAAGTAAGTTAATTGAACTGGGTCACGACTCACGATGTTGTTAATATCTACAACATAAGGCAAAGTAGTGGTACGAAAAAGCCACTGCCACACTCTTTAAGGTGGAGCTTCGAATGAGTGAAACAAATAAAGAAATATATCCGATAAGTAGACTGATGCATTCAGTTGTACAATACGAAAATCCTCATGTCAAGATGGAGGTGGGGAGTTGGGGACTACTTATCAAAGAAACAGGCATAGCAAAATATATTACAATCACAGACCCAGAAGTGTGAAATGTACAGGTAAACATTTCACACTTCTGGGTCTGTGATTGAACCTCTTTTAAACGAAGTTTTCTATCTTATCAGTAATAACAGTGATACAAAGATACATATCCCTTAAAGGCGCCAAGATATGATCTTATCACAGGAAAAATTTTACAAGAGTTGCAAGATGTGGAGTATTCGATTTCCAAACTAACTATTCAACGTAATACTTAGAACAGTACATTTCCCAATAAAATGGAAGGTTTCACAAATAATATTAGTACCAAAACCAGGCAAACCCCCAGAAGAAGTTACTTGTTACAGACCTATAGGCTTGCTACCAATTATATCTAAATTATTTAACCATCTAAAGCCTATATTGTTGTAGAAGAAGCTGATTCCAAACCGTTAGTTGGAATTTAGACCAGAGCACTCAACGATAGAACAAGTACAGGGAATAGTTCAAGTAATTCAAGAAGTCCTGCAGGGGAAAGGAATAGGATATTGTCCTGCTTTATTCATGGACATAAAGCACAAGCTTTCGATAAGGTACGTGTGGCATGTGGGATTACGATGCTATATACCACATAAATACTAACAAGCAATAAAAGTAACTGTCGTAACATTTCCAGACGTCGCACGGCAATACTCTCATCACATGAAGAACCCAACAAAGCTACAGAAAAATGGCGAGTTAAAATTAATGAAGCGAAATCGAATCATGTAACTTTTACAATCCAAAGAGACACAGGGCCACCAATACAAATGAATAACCAGGATAAACCTCAAACTGATGAAGTAAAATATTTAGGTATTTATTCACCTTGAGAAACGTCTGCCATGACGTAAACATATTATATTTATGGGCAAAAAGAAAGTGAATGAAACTACAGAAAATCAAGTTTATCGATTGAAAATAAACTGCGGCTCCATAAAAGGGTGTACAGCTATGGGGGAGAATGGCCAGCAACTCGAACATGTTCATTCTTCAGTGGATATCAGTCTAAATTTCTAAGAATCGTAGTAGATGCACCATATGCATGGTTCGACAGGCCCTAAAAATACAGTGCCAGTCATCACTCAACATTGACAATTCATCCAAATGATCTGGTGAGCAATTAATTAATAATAGTTATTTTTATGTATTATATCCATTTTATACTAATCATATTAATGTAAGTGAGATTTTATCAATGGATAAAAATACTTCGAGCATGACAATTTAAAAAGACAAAAATTTACTGAATGTCTCGTAAGGGATAGATTATAAAATAAAGGAAACCAATCAATTCTAAATGCCTTGTAAACAAAATGAATTGAGAGATTGATTTGAAATTTTTCAATCATTCGTATAAAAGGATGGATTATTCTAGTATCTAGTACACTTCTATGTGTCAGGCTACAAACTTTTCAAGCGTCTCATATCAAATTTACGATATTATCAAGCAAATCTACGATTTTATTTTTTAGGTAAAATAGGCAAGTAATATTTTGTCAGGTTAACCGGTTAATTAACGGTTACTAATTTGATTTAAAAAAATGAGTTCAGAAATGTCATCTGGCAAACAAAAAACCACTGTACTTTCTGCAACCATACTCAGCACTTGTTTAATATGTACTGTAACAGTGTAACGTCAGTTAAAGTTTTGACAAGTGTTGTGTTGCACAAATAAAAAAATAAAAGCCAAATTAAATAAAATGAGCAATCGCGCAAAAGATGAATATGAAATACAAATTTATAAATTTTCGATAAGAGAAATGCAAGAAGATAGTAAGTAGAGTGCATATATTTAATGTATAATCAAATTTTTGCTTATATTTGTGATTTGTTTACAGCCGAGAATATAATCATGAAACGAACTTGTGGTGTTATAAATAGTTTATTTCGAACTCTAGCCAAACAGGATTTGATTAATGAAAATGATACTCGCTTGGATAAGATTCGACAACAAATTATGGATAATATTTCTAATAAAATCAAAAATGATATAAATGCTTTACATAAAAAATTTGCTGAATACCTTAGTATTCCGGATAATGTAGTTCTCGTTGAGAATATACAAAACGAAAAATATTGTAATGGGAATTACGATATTGGAACTATAAGAGATAAGGTAGCTAAGTTCGAAGTGGAACTTCTACAGAAGAAATTATTTCGTAAAAAGCTTGAAATTGAACTAATATACCACAAAGAGATGGATACATTTTTGGCGGATGAAGAAGCGATGATAGGTTTAGTGAAGAGTATCCTTATGGAAGGAAGTTTAATAAATGAATGTCGAAATGAAGAGAATTTGATCAATAAATTAAAACAGATAAATGAATCGTTATTGAAAAATTCATAAACTTGCTGTTTTATTTGCATATTCAGCAAAAAGTTCAATGTCGTGCGGCAATTTTTTAGTACTGGACCACCAAAATATGTTTAGTACATTTTTTTCTCGCCTTTTTGCACAACTTTTTTAGCTGTCAGCCATCTTAAATTTCTTTTTGAAGCCGAAAGTGAATACGATTACCACGTGCAAATTGTATTTAAATAAAAAGTTTTAATTAATTAATTTAAATCAAATTAAATAATCAAAATGAATGCAGAAAAATTGAAAAAATTACAAGCTCAAGTCAGAATTGGTGGTAAAGGTACACCACGCCGTAAACGAAAGATTGTTCATCAAACTGCGGCTACCGATGATAAAAAATTGCAATCATCTTTGAAAAAGTTATCGGTGAACACAATTCCCGGAATTGAGGAGGTTAATATGATCAAAGATGATGGTACCGTGATTCACTTTAATAATCCAAAAGCTCAAGCATCTCTAGCTGGTAATACATTTGCCATTACCGGTCATGGGGAACACAAACAAGTAAGTCGATAATGATTTTGTTGTTGTAGAGTGCGCGCGTCTCACGAGACTTTTTTATTTGAATTCCATGCAGATTGCAGAAATGTTGCCAGGTATATTGACACAATTGGGACCAGAAGGATTAAATCAGTTGAAACGCTTAGCTAACAATGTCGTTGTTGGAAGTAAATTATTGAGTAGTGTCAATGAGGATGATGATGTTCCTAATTTAGTAGAGAATTTTGAAGATGCTTCCAAAAAGGAAGTTGAAAAGCCAATTGAAACTACAACAACAGAGGTTGTAATCTCAGAAGATAAATCAGCAGTTGAGGTACCAAAAGAAGCTGAATCTACTAAAGTGGAGGAAATAGCAACAGTATTACCACCAGCCGCAACTAGTGAATCACCAAAAAAAGAAGCTGCTCCAGTAGCAGCAACAGCTGATAAACCTGCCGAAACTAAAATAGATGTGCCAAAACCAGAAGAAAAAACAGCACCCGTAGCAGTGGTCAGTACTGAGAATAAACCGGTTGCCGAAGCTGTAACGCCAGTAGCTAAATCGCCAGAAAAAACTCCAGTCACAGAAACAAATTGAAAAGTGGAAATATAAAAACGGAAATAACATTTTTCACGTTAATTTATATTTTTAGTCTTTTTGTAGCTTGTTTCATAGATTGATCATTTTTCCTTAATTTTTTATATTTTTTATTGTTGATTGGAATGCGTTTATATATCCTGCTTTGTTTTTTGCGCTAACCTGAATTTACAGAAGATTTTTATGTTCTGGATCTTAAACAGACGGGAGCCCATCAATTCAATAGCGAACCTCATCACACGTTTATTGAAAAGCCTCCTAATATTTATTTATTTATTATTTTGACTGTTTTTTTTAACAAGTTTATAAGTTAAAACGTGTAAACCAAATTAATTTTCCATTTTTTTTTTTTTTTTTTATTTAAGTTAGAAAACAAAAATACTCGTAAGATCCCTATCAAATATTGGCGAGACAATTCCCTTTTTTGTAGTCGCTTAAAACACTAAACTAAAAATTAATTTCTAGTCATAAATTCATATGATTTTTTTAATTTTAAAACAATTACATATACACACACGAGAAATCATAAACAACACGAACACGTTATAAATTGTACTAAGGTAATAAGCGGCAAGACGTAGCCTATAGAAGTAAACTAATATTCTTGGGATGTTATAAAATTTAAAAGATGATTATTAAACAAAAATGTCTTTAAAATGATTTATAAAAAATGTTTTTTTTAACTGAAAATTTGGAATACTTAAATAAAATATTCCGAGTATGTAAGTAAGCCCTCCATAGTGATTTTAGTTTCGCTCGATTCTATTTTTAAAGTTGGCTTGTAACTTTCCGTCTAAATTTGGTTATAAAACCAAAATTTATCGTATGTACATACATAATTGAAACTGTCATTTCGCTAGTGGAAGATATGCAAGGCCTAGAGTTACGCGAGAGAAGTAGCTCTGCCATTCGCCCTGCGAAGTAACTAACACCTGGTAAAATGGTTGATTAATCAAAAAGTGTTCCCATTTAAAGAAAAATAGTTTTACCTCGTGCGTCAAAAAAGATTCATCCATAGTGAAGGGCGTAAGGTTTGTTTTCAACAGTACTTCAATAAAATGAACAAAACAAAACCGTTCCTTATTTCATTTAATTCCACGGATAATTCAAACCTATATCCATCCAAAAATTTTAAAGTTTAATAATTATCAGTGAAACATGAAATTCTTCAAAGTGGTACAGGCTTTGAAAGTGCACGTAAAGAAAGAAATCGATTTATCAAAATAAAGAACTGAAATTCACTCGAACTTTAATGATTTCTGCGGTTGTCAGGATCTTCTGCAGCCATTTCCTCTAGCTAATAGTTGTGTCGATATTCCCAATATTTCTCACCATCGTTTGTATGGCTAACAACAACGATAGCGATTTTCCCTGTTTACAATATTTTAAGGCATTTTTCAATAAATCAACTGGTATATAGTGATATGCTCATCCAAAGAGTGGTAGGCTGGAAGCTTTAGTTTAATTGAAACCAGGTTTATTCTTCGTACAGTTCACGAGCTATTTGAAAATCGTCAAGCTAGTTTTACACATATAAAAAAAAGCTGGAAATACATAGTAATCCGCATAACTGTGTCATCCTTATCTACTCGATCGATCCACTACTTCAAGCACCTGCTACTAACTACATACGTCAGCAAATAAAAATGGGTTCATTTAATCACATTGCGATTCACAAACATGAGAACATATGATTTATCATGTTACATCTTACTAGTTGTAGAAACATTTTGATCGTGTAAGGCAATGATTGAGTTGCTGCTTGCTATAAGTGTTTGATGTCGATGTTCAGGGTGAGTCCAATATTAAATCTTTAATAAGAAATGAAAAATACGTGTATATGTACAAAAGCTTCAATTGAACACAGAAACAGTTAAGTTTGACATTCGATAGAAATAACGTCATTAGATTGTTATTTCTAATAGCCCACCTTAATCTAATAAAACCAAACGATTTCGAAGTTCACAGAATTGCTTTGCTGCCAATCCCTTTGATATTCTGTCGGCCAATTGCTTGTTTCACGGTATTTAGACAACGTTAATTTTTCCATCTGCCATCGCTTCACGAATGAAATTGTGTTTTACATGAAAATGTTTCATTCACTTGTGGTCCCAAGGTGTTTCTGTAATTTCAATGTACGATTGAAGATGGACTCATAGTTGCTTGTTTGCGTTACAACCACGATACGGTGTTTACAAAGACTTCAAAGGCATATGCAGATGCTGTGATTCTGTTATTCGTATCGCCCGCTCAATCTGCATCAGCAAAACTAATAAAAATGCCTGCTTTCACATTTCGATTGTACGTGAGAGACAAATCAAAAGTGCCCCTTGTTGAATTACTTTGAAAACGATTAAAGTAATTCGTCTCTGTTGCCAAATCTGGTCTTGTTGTTAGTTTGACATTTATAAGACACCCGATTTACTCAGGACATTATTTATTTAGCGTTAATCCAACTTCCATCGGCGTTGAGAACATTTTTTAAATATTGTGTTTCATTCAGTTTCGTTGTGAAGTGAAAACCCCAAAAAAAATTTTTTCACCTAAATCGGTCATATCAAATTCATTTGATAATGCCAATTTCAACATATTAATGTGTCACAAATCGCTGCACACCACTTCAAAATCGTCGACATGCAATAGAAGATATAGAATTTATTCGATTGCTCTTGTGTATAAACAGCCATCGGCTACGCATCGTTTGAAACCCTAGTTTGATGAAGAAACTATACATCGCACGATTAAATGAAATTTCTTCATACAAGTGTTCATTTAGAAACGCTACTTTCACATCCATTTGAAGGATTAGTAACCTTTAATGATTTGTCACATCGAATAGCGTAATAAACGTTGCTAATTTCGCCACTGGTGCATGCCCTTCGCTATAATCGAAACCTCCCATTTGAGGAAAAAACCTTTGTTCCAGTTTTGCTTTGTATTTTTCGATATTACCGTTTTCGTCTCGTCTAATTTTGAAAACACATTTGCATTGAACCGCTTTATGTTCTGATGGTACATTGGAAAGCGTCCATGTATTGTTTCTTTTCAATGCATCGAGTTAATTTTCAATGGCAATTTTCCATTTAGTCCAATCACTGCTCTGTTTCGCTTCAAACAATCATGAATGCCATTTTGCACGTATGTATTGTTTTGCATTCAATGCAAAACCAATATCCATTGACATATCATAATCATCATATCGCTCTGGTGGTCGCCGTGTACTCGTGCTACGTCATAATTGTGTTTCATCATTCGCAATTTCATTTATTTCCAATTGCTCACCTGCATCTCCTGCCATTGTTGTTTTCATCGTAATCTGCAATGTTATTAAGCGACAATTCATCATCTTTTGTTTCATCGATTTCTTCCTATCGTGCCAATTTTCAATTCAATAAAATTCACGTTTGGTACGTAGCCCATCATGATACTCTTTGCCTTCACGTCAAGCTATAATAAGCCGTGCAGCCAAATATTTTTAAATTAACCAAATGTGGCTTCTTGCTATACAAAATTCCAGCAGTTGTAAATTTGAATCGACCGTCTTTGAAAGCACTAGTTCGACTTCGATTTGTTAAATAAATTATCGTCAGAACCGGTTAGTTCGAAAATTTCTTGTCGATTTTTTGTCTGGATTGTCTGGAATTTCTTAAATTCATTCGACGTGTACTCATCGTCATTTTCCATACGAAGTTGTGAAATTTTCCAATACTGTCCCCTTTTTCTCAATGATGAAAATTACTATGCAAATTGTGTGTAATCATCAATAAACGACACGAAAAACTTTCCGCCGTTCCATGCATACGGTTCAATTGGATCACACGCATTCGAATTAATCAATTGTAATGATCGGGATGAACTACCTTCATTCTTGATAGAAAGCGGTTTGTTTTCCATAGATACATGGTTCACATGTTTCATTTCACAAGATGACTCATTTGTTGATGCCAAACAGCTACGATGCAATATTTCCACCAAAAACTTTTCCTTTGTTGTAGATAAAAGCCGAACACGGCATCAGCTGACCAGTCGCTAGCAAACTATATTCGACCAGCCCCTTTTTCTTGGTATGTATTGAAACGTTGCGTTTAGCGAGGAAAATCTGCGCATACAGTTTTATATCACAAAAATGAGAGAAAATGCTTTCGTCATTTACCATGGCACCAGAATCTAAATCATTTTCACTAGGACGTAATTTTCATTGTGTGTATTGTTCTGAGTGTTCACATTCAGGTACGCAAAGTTCTCATTTGCATTACAGATTTCACAATTTGCTGCGACCGTGTGTTTACCTATTGTTGTTGATTTCGTTTGCTCAACTGGAGAATGGTATGACATTGTCTGAGTTGACCGAAAGAGCGGATAATTTGGTACCAAACCAACAACACAGCAATTACACCGTAAGAGATCAATCTCGATCAGAGATTGGTCCATTTTGAATCTCGTTTAGTGAGCGAGATTAAAGGCATCTATTCCACATCAGCATACAGCCATGTTGAATGTGCAGTTTATGTGCCTTTTAATTTTCAAAAAATTTGTGTGCTTAATTTGACTGGTGGCGGATTTTTTTTTTTTTAAAGAACCGGCATTGTGGTGTTAATCTCAAAAAACATCGGGCCAAGACGCGTTTAATGTAAACTTAACGAAAATTTTGTCGAAATTACTCGAGATAGTTGAGATAGTTTTGATACAGCCAAACTAAAACATAATTCCACTATAAATTAAGTAGAACAATAAAACTGCTTAATAGCAGCGGCAATACCTTGACGTTCGATCGATTTCCTATAGTTCAACTCCGACAGAATACTGTATTGGAACAAATCTGCAGGAATGTCTCGATCCCCATTCGGGCCCATTTGGCCTTCCATCAAGAAAGTCGTCAGACTATAATCAAATGATTCAACCGTGTTGTTCTTGTGAAAAAAGTAAGGTCTGTTGTTATGTGAAATTTAATACGGTTACATTGATTCGAAGCTACAACTGATCGTTTCTAGGAGCTGCATCTGGATATTATTGGCCCAATCAATGCCAATATCCGAGAATAATCGATATTTTATCAACGTTATCATAGTCTAATACAATTACTGCCTGTTGCTTTTGTAGTGTATACTGATTGGATCGTTCGTTTTGCTGTTTCAACATTCTTTGTTACTGATCAGGGACCATAATTGGAGTCTCAGCCGTTCACGAAGTTGTCAATTTATAATTCGAAGCGCTGGAGTATTGCAATCGTCTACATTATTTAGGCCCGATTATGTTTCATATAATAGAGCAGATTATTGGTAGATTTGGTTGTTTTGGGCTTAAGAAAGACTTCTAACGGTTGGCTATTTATTGTATGTTTGCTGGTCATGTTCAACCACCAAAATAATTCCGTTGTACGGTTTTGTTATCTGCTAATTAAATTATTCAATATTCTATTTGGTTGTTCTTGGTAAATAACGCCGTAAGTTTCATTATATAGTTTTAACAGTTGATCCATAAAACTCCGAAACCGTGGGTTGAATACAAAATCGTATAACCAATATAAATTGATAGCGGCGCTACCAAACATCGAGTTACAGTCGTACCTAGAAGTAGTACGTATCGGTATATATAAAAGAAAGATAGCAGTTAATAATGGACACCTTCAGAGTTGCTGTTGCGGTTAAGTATTTCTATAATTAATTTTTTTTTACCGTTTTCATAAATTTACTTTTCATTTCTTATTTTCTTATCTTGATTTAAACTATTTCTTGTTCACTTAACAAATATGTAATTTAATGTTTTCTACTGTATCTCATGTATTTTCTACTGTAGTAGTTATTTATTGCGGTTAGTCGGCTAATAGTGTGTGTTTAATCACCATTGTGAGGGAATCATGGCATGGTTGTTGGCCTTAGCACACGTTATATAGTCTACATTGTATTTTTTACCTTGCATATGAATCTCGTTTTTGTGGCAGACCGTTTATTCCGACCCTGAGCATCGCGGATTAAAGGAATACAACCATGTAGGCACCATATGGTAATAAATAGCAAGGTCGTTTGA
Source organism: Tipula vernalis (assembly GCA_958295665.1). NCBI lineage: Eukaryota > Metazoa > Arthropoda > Insecta > Diptera > Tipulidae > Tipula > Tipula vernalis. The sequence goes on from OY282560.1 coordinate 358,852,156, forward strand.
TACAGACTTACCTAATGAACTATACATGCCATTTCAGCGGAATTGTTGGTATTACTATCCTATGGTTATGTTGTTCCTAAAAATTAAAAAATCATTTTTGGTCAAATTATCATCCTATAATTCAATTTTGTATTTTGGTCTTAATGCGGGCAAGTGCGTACTTCAGGAATTGTTTATGGGTAATAATAGGAAAGGAGACATTTTAGGGACGTCACTCACAAGAAGGTTGATGCATTACAGATCTTATGAAGAATGTTAAATATGTTTCCAACTTGTTAATGATGCTAGGGATTGTGATGTGCTTTTGACAAGCTTCTTCCTGGTCCTTAGCCAGCTTGCCCATTTCTTGTATCATGATTAATTGTTGGCGATTCATTCAAGAATTTTTTTTTTTTTTTTATTTATTTAATATTATAACTGATTTACAAATCATTTAGTAATTTATCTTTCTTAAATGAAGATTCACATTTGACGGGCAGAAACCCAATGGTTCCCCAACCCAACAAACTTCATATATGTCTGCATTTTGGTGTATTTCTTCACTTACATATTCCATGTTTAAGCCCCTATGGAGGTTATCATTTCTAATGTACCATATGGTCCGTTTACAATGCCACGCAGCACTTTGTTTTGAAAACATTGTATCATTTGTACATTTCTCGGCTTGGTACAACCCCAAAGTTGAATACCGTAGGTCCATACTGGTTTAAGTATTTGCTAATATAATAGCAATGTGTTATGTATTGTAAGCTCAGTTCAATTCTTCTTTTTTCTTTTTAACATGCTCTTTCCATCTAAGCTTGCAATCGAGAGTAAAAATGTAATTGATTAACGTAAATTCAGTGTTTTGTTTTCCTCAATTAATTTAAAATTTTATTGAATTTCGGTGGTTGTATGCTAAGCGACCTTGGTTGATCGAGTGATGCGAGGCGTGATCATGCGGAAGGTCGGATTTACCCATTTCTGTTCCGTGCGTGCCGTTCGTTCCTCCAGGACAGGCTGTGCTGGAGGGCGGCACGCCATATAAGTTGGTCGTGCTGGGGTGATGGCTTCCGTTCCGGGGGGTCGTCGCTGGGATGCGGGCGTCCTTCCCTCATTCAGTGGCATCGGTAGCCGTCGCGACTGGGAAACAGCATTCCAGTAGGCGGGCCGATGAGGCGAGGCCCGTGTGGCAGTCACGGTGATGATCGCCTAGAATTGAAGCTGTCACTCCGGATCGATCACTCCCGGCTTATTATTTTCTTAGCCGCTGAGGCCGTGGCGAAATAGTTTTCAATTTCCTTTTCCCGTTTAATTTTATTCTTCATGCGGTTATTCAAGCATGAGAATATGTCTGAAAAACCCCACGCCGCACCGTGAGCTCTAGCCAGCTACTATACCGCATCAGACCTCTATTCTCATGTCTGTTGACGAGACCCCCATGTGGGATTTCGTTACAATCCTTTTTAATTATCATTCGAAGATCTTTTTCCTAAATTTACTTGGTATAAATGGTCTAGCCTTACTACTTGACATATCACAATATATAAACTGTGCTGTGGACAATCAAAGGACAACGGCTGTCGTTTAAAAACCAATGAAGTGATGTTGTCTTTTAATAACTCCAATAATTCCGTATCTGTCGCCTGCGCCTTAGCGATTTCGGTGTAATCTATACTCTCAGGTAATGAAATCTGATCTAGGCGAGACAATGAATCTGCGACCACGTTATCCACACCGGATAAGTGTTGCAAATCGGTCGTAAACTGCCCTATAACATCAAGGTGACGGAACTGGAGAGGAGAAGCTTTGGACAAACTTTGCTTAAAGGCGTAAACTAACGGTTTATGATATGTATCTAAACTGCTTTATACCAGAGTACGCCGCCAACAATTCACGGTCATATGCGCTGTATCTTTGTTGGGTCTCACTCAAACGAACAGAAAAAAAACCTAGTGGTTGCCAAACGTTGTTTACAAATTGCTGTACAACCGCCCCGACTGCATTGTCAGAAGCATCGACCATAATTGCCAACCTTGCGTTAGCTACAGGATGCGCCAGAATCGTTGCTTCGCACAATTTAGTCTTGCAAGCCTCGAACGCTGTAATAGATGACTCCGGCCATCCGACCTTTGTATGTTTATTTTTCTTATAACCTTTAAGAAAATTGTTTAAAACAGCTTGGTCTTTGGCAGCGGCCAAATCGGGTAAAAATTGCACATGCTGAGAAATCGTTTCAGCTGCTGCACGGTCTGTGGTCGCTCGTATTTCGCAATGACGCTACACCTTATTTCTTGTGATGGGAGTATTCCCTGCAAATTAACCGAATGACCCAAAAAAGTTATCTCTGGTTTTGCAAATACGCATTTATCCGTATTAATTACCAGACCTGCTTCCGATAATCTGGTGAAGACTATCTTTAATTGCTTAAGATGTTCCTCCATGGAACTGGATGCCACTAAAACATCGTCCAAGTAGACGAAAACGAACGACAACCCAAACAAGACGGAGTGCATTAATCTTTGGAATGATTGTGCCGCGTTTCTCAGTCCGAAGGTCATTTGACAAAACTCGAATAACCCGAATGGTGTAGCAATGACCGTTTTCGGAATATCACAGGGCTCGATGGGTACTTGATGATACGCCCTCACTAAATCTAACGTGGTAAATATGCTAAAACCGGCAAGCTGGAAGGAGAAGTTCTGTAAGTGCCGTATAGAATAGCGATCGGGTATGGTAATGTCATTCAAGGCCCGGTAGTCCTCGGTGCAGCGGGCTAGACTAAGGACTCTTACTAGGGCGACAGATGCCTTGGGCCATCATTGACTCGAAATTTGCCTTAGCTATGTTTAACTTGTCCGGAGGCAACCGACGTGTTTTGCTAGCAACTGGTGGACCACGTGTCTCGAGACGATGGGTCACCTGATGCTTTACAGGAACTGGACTCACTGAGTCGCGCGTGATTTCCGGAAAATTCAATAATAGTTTAACGATGTCTGGTTGTATTGCTGATTTGTCGACCGTTGTCAACGATGGATAGTTATTAGTAGATAACGATCCTATAGTGCATAAAGAAGTAAGAGGATCTACAATTCGACGCCTACGAATATCCACTAAGATACCGGTTCACTTTAAGAAATCAGCTCCCAGGATAGGTAGGGTGACGTCTGCCAAAATAAAAGTCACACAAATTCTCGGCGTAGGCCGATATTCAAGCTCAATTGCTGAGTACCGTATGCCTTAACCCGAGTGCCGTTAGCCGCAAATAAACTAAACTCGTCCGAAACTCGTCCGTTGTAACCGGCAACTTAACAAAATCTCTTGGAACAACTGACACGTCCGCCCCTGTGTCGATTAAAAATTTACGCTTGGTGTTTGCTTCTATGATTAAAAGGCGACTGGATTCTGCACCATCCAGACCACCGTCGCCACATGCTGGTGTGCTTTTAATTTTTTGGATTGGTATCCGTCTTATCGGATTTACGAATGAATTTATCGTGGTGCTTACATGTTGAAACGCACTTAATCGCACGATCGCCGAAACGTTTATGATAAAAACACACATCGCGATGGGTCGCTGTGAATTTGAACGGTTTCGGTTACGAGATCTGTCCTGATTTGTCACTAAGGCAAGAAATTTGACCCATAATTCTTGCTTCGAATTTGGTTAGCGTTTCTTCGAAACTTTCTACACTAGGAGCTAAAACGGAATTGTTACTAATTAAAGAACCCGATGAATTTGGTGGGCTTGTGATTGAATGAATTTGATTATGAGCCATGGTCTCGATTAAATTGTCCGCTCGCTCAGCCAAAATATTTAACGATACATCTTTTTTAAACGATGTTAATATGAGCTAAATATTTACCGGTAATCGACTTAACCATAATTGACGGATATAATCCTCGTTAAAATTAACACCGGCGTTTAACTTGATATTGTTCAAGTAACTGCGATGGCTTACGATCTCCTAACGACAATCCGTGTAACATTTTATTTAATCTGGCCTTATCCGATTCTCCGAGAATTTTAATAACGGCTTGTTTAAAAAACGTGTAGGGCCTGTCGCCCTTATCACCCATTATCACACCTGCAAACGTCTCGTGTAAGCGAGAATCAAGCGCGATGACTGCGTGGGAATATTTCGTTGGTTCACTTTTTATGTTAGACACTATAAATTGTTGTTCAAGGATTGCGAACCATACCGTAGGATTTTGCGTATATAGCGATTGCGGAGGCTTGAAGGCGATATGTGAAGTTATGCCAGTTTAATTTAAGGCATTACTGTACTATCCCCTAATTCGACCTTAGTTTTAACCGGACACGTGTCCGTAATGCGACCCGATCTTCTAACGTAAACGACAACATTTTGTCTTGGCCGTGTTGCCCCACAACTTCCGACTCCACTGGAGTGGAAGAACCCCCTGGCGTCGGCATGGGTAAAAAGAAACACACAACACGCGATAAAAAAAAAACTAACGGTGAGGCCACAGTGTGTCATTGAAGAGAACATCATTTGCTATGTTGTCGGTGGTCGGTTAGTCCGCCGTATCTCAGTCGCCAGAGCCTCGTTAGTTAATTAGCAGGAAGTACCACGTGCAGATGAGGTTGACATTTGGGCTAGTATATTAAGACCATCTAAACCAGCGCCCCTTACCCCCCTCATTCAAGAATGATCATTGTTAACGGAGAAATTAGTCCGAAGCGTCGAGCTTATAGTTGATGGAGACTCTCCAAGTGCTCTCCATGTTCCAAATTTAAAACCGATCTCCTTTATATCCTTATTTGAGGTCGTTTCGTAATAATTTTTTTTTTTTTTTTTTAATGTTGCCCAATGGCTTTATTCTTGAATCTTTCTACATAAGAAACTCACAAGAAGTAATCAAATATTAAGCTAAAAATTATTAAATATTTTAAGTCTTAACCAATGTTAATACTTATTGTTAGTGCTCACAATTTAATTAATTTAGACTATACATATATGTATATATCGAATTAAATTAACAGGTTCATCAGTTCGAGTGGGTCTGTTCTTCTCAGACGTCTAAATCGCTTGGCTGTTTTAGTATCTCCCTGGCCAATTCGTTGGGATGTGCTTCTAGTTTTGAGTAATATTTCGAACTGAATTCTTTAATAGTTTCTTTAACGGTTTTGATTCCAAGGTCGTCATGTATATTACTATTTCGAATGTACCAAGGAGCATTGGTAATACCACAGAATACAACCAGAAGAGACTTAACGCTGTTTTTGTATGGAAAAATTTGGACTCATTTTTTTGACCTTGATTTGCCGAAGGTAAGAGAAAGTTGGGTTGTGTATTCTTTGGTTTACTGGTTTTGATTTGAAATAATATAAATTGAGAATCCTTAACAGTGTAATTAGTTAAATTATTTGACAAGTTTTGTTTTTACAGCATAATTTGTATTACCTACCATAATATTCAAAAATACGTACGCAATGTCTATTCTGGTTAATCTTTCTTCTGTGGTAATACTGCGAAGTATTTTCGCTTGGGTTCGTTGCAGGAGTTCTCTGTTTGAAGCGCTGGTGAATAACTGAATACCATCAACGTTTCAATATGATTTTTCCACGTTAACTTTCTATCCAGATGCAAACCTAAGTATTTTACATTCGTTTGTTGAGGAATATTTTTATCGTTTAATTTCACTGGTGAGCAGGTACGTTTGTTTAGCGTGAATGTAATATGAGTTGATTTGTTTTCGTTCACTTTTATTCGCCATGCCTTCAGCCAGTCCGCGATTTTGTTTAAATGATTCTGTAATTCCTTTGAGGCAATTTCAGGATTAGTGTGAGACACCAGGATGGCCGTGTCATTGGCAAATGTTGATATTAATACTTTGTTGGTTACAGGTATATCAGCTGTGTACAACAAGTTTTAAGCAAGTTTCGTAATAATAAGGTTTCACAGATTGAGCTGTTAATCCAAAGCCTTTAACGGAGTAGTTTCTAGCGGCCGCCACGAAAAGGCAGTGTGAACACCTGCTGAAGTGGTAAGACACATGAAACACCAGCAAATTATTTTACTTTAACAAAAAATGTTTATTTTTTTCCGTTTCACATTTAAAAAAGAAATACTCAAACCTAAAATAAATTAATTAAAGAAATTTCTACAAATGTTAGAGTGTTGTACAAACAACATTTACTAGCTCATCTGCGACATTTGTATCTCATAACGTATTGACTTTCTCCTATTTTCAAGTTCCTCTTTTATTACTAACAATCCAATTAAGTGCATATACAAATCAATTTGGTGATCACAAGTCGGTTCATTGCCGGTCGTTTTCTTTTTACCAACCACTCTTGTAAAGTACATTTTGATATTCAAAATTTTATGAGTTATCGTTCTTCAAAAAGTAAGGTCAAACTTTTACTTATAACCGTACGAATGTAAGTGAAAGCAGTTCAAAACACCGTTCTACATAATATAAAGAACAAAACTTAAAAATTAAAAACAAATTTATTTTCATTTTTTAAAACGATCTTTTATTATGTATTAGAAATTTGTAAAAATGCATATAATACATTATATTTTGAATAATAAATATGTAATAAAAAAAAAACTCGGATTACTTAACAACTAGGTAATTTATAAAGTTTTTTTCTTGAGTAAAATAAGACTGGACACACCACACTTGGATTTAGTGATAAAAAGATTAGAAATTTAAATATAATTAATGTGCTTTTTTAAAAATATGTAGCTTATAATTAGACTAAATTTTATTTAAGCTTTTAGCCCAAATGTTGAAATAAGGAGATTAACTTTTTGTACATAAGCTTCCATAGCGGCATCCGTTGTTGTACCCTTACGACCATTCCACGCTTCCCATTTTGCCTTTCCTTTGAAGTCAAACATACCCGGTTTACTTGTATTTACGTCTCCGGTGGTAGCCTGTTTGTAGAGACCATAGATTTCGAGTAAATCATCGTCGGATGGTGTAATTGAAAGATTTTTAACATTTTCGGCGGCTTTATCGAAATCCTGGAAATAAATTAAAATACGTGTTAGCTAGCTCGTCACACATCATGTCGTATAGCCTCTAAACCAAAAGCTAAAGATACAAAAAAAAAAATGATTGGTTGAACTTTGGTCTACACGTGTTACAACTTATAACGTGATGAACTATGTACACAAATAAAAATATTGGTTAATCGATCCACATCCAATATTAATTATTTATTTCAACATATTCTAATGACACAGTAACATGTAATTTGCTTTAATTGTTTTATTTTCAACAGTTTACTAGGTAATGCTTGAGCTGGTTTTCATGGAAAACTTATTATCACATATCCGTGATGGACACTGATTCTTAAATTTGTATTGCAATTCTTTGTAGCTCCGGTATATAAAATAAAGAACACGTTAAGTACAAATTAAGAAATACGACGTTTCACCGTTGTGGTAGAATACACCCACAACGTTTTGAAAATCATGATATTGTTTTATCGTGTTTCCTAAAAGTGAAACCACATTAGTGGGTGTTGTCATTAAAATGATAAGAATTAAACCGTGCTCTTTGAACGGAACGTAAATATGTATATGTGTTACAAGTTCATCATATGAATCATTTGGTGACCAAGGGTACAAGATGATCTAATCTATTAAAGTTTGAAAAGCTTCGCATTTATCAATTAGAGAAAAAAAAAATACAATTTATTATCAGCAAACGATAATCGAACTTCAAGTAGCTACTTCAACTATTTCAAGTATTGCAAGTACTTAAAAGCCGTTATCAGAATTTATATTTACGAAATCTTTGAAGCAGTTTAAGATGAATGAGTTTCAAGTGAAACAGGATTCAATAAGAAGCAAACTTTGTAAAAGCCGCACTAAAGCCTAAAAATTTGCTACTAAGCGAAAACCGTGTAAATTAGACAACAATTTTAACCCAAGGCCAAATATTATCATTTGATACCGCGCGGATTACATTATTATCAAAGAATAAAGTGATTAGTAAAATAAATCACTGGCTGCACAATCGTCTATGGCTTACATAACCCCAGCAAAGAAAAAACAACAACAACATAAATAGGTATTCCAATCTCACACCCATAAGACGGCTGACCAACAGCGATTTGCCAACACATGCCTCTATATAAAAGTAACAATAATTGAATACTTTTATATTGATTGATTCAATTGGAGATCAACTAAATTGCCGTCATATAAACAAATTTATAAAATTAAATTAATCAGCAAATATTTTGAGAATTCACTTAGCAAAAAAAATAAAAAAAATTTCGAACCTCTTTTAAAGGCATATTTTAATTAGGATTTTATTAAAAATGTGCACAAAACTTGTTTAGTTAATTATATTTTAATTATATACACAAAAATATATCACTTTAATTCAGAATAAAATTAAAATAAATTTGTACGTTTCAAATTCAAGCAAGACTGAAATAATAATAAATAGAAGTTTGATGAATTTTTTTTTATCGTAATTTTCAAAATGGTATAAAATTATGCGCGGTGTGTTTGTAAATTTTGACAGCCATGCGCAACTTAAATGGTATAATATAAATCAATATACGCATTTGGTCTAGTGTCAAAAGTCATAAACAAAAACATCATTAGTGCGAAGCGAGAGACATGACTGAAACCAAAGCGGACAAAAAAGAGGTTAAATAAAATATTCAATAAATAATTCGATTAAATAAAAATACCCAAAGTTTAACTTATTTTTAGGAAAATATGGATGGGACTAGTCAAGAACAACAGCGTCACCATTATGGTGGTAAACCGAAATATACTGTGGCCGAATTACTTCTACTAGCCGCTCTTACGCTATGGCAACAATTATCCGTGAAGACTGTGAAATTTGTGAGGGAATTGAAGCTGAATGAGCGTATCGACTGTGTACATCGATTCCTCGCTTTACATCCATTCATGGCCCTATTCATATCCGGTATTGTACTAATATTTGGCCTTCCATTTGCCATTTTTAGTGTACTCGCTTTAACCACGGCCCTTCTAACATTTATGGGTATTGTACTAGTCGAGGGTACCGTAATAACCATCGCCTCGATTATATTCTTTGGATTTATTGCTTGCATCTTTGTGGTTTTATTATTTCTTGGTGGGATCATTTTGGCTGGATATTTTGGTTTTACCCAAATTTTTGAGCTATTCGATGGGAATTCATTCAAACAAAAGGAAGCGATAAGAAATTATTTGTCTAAAAACCGAGAACCAACTTCAGAACCAAAACTTGATTAATTATCTTAAATAAAGCGGTTTTAATTTATTTTAAAGATAAGAGCTCTAATTACTTTAATAAAATATGTAATCTCAAATTGTTTGTGTTTTAATAACCATCAATATAATATATTGTCAATAGAGATAATCGCTCAATATTTATGTTCAAAATATTACCAACTAGTACAATTTTATTTTATGTATTTCATCTCAATACGCCATTTTGGTTTATTTAAAGATTTGTGAGCTTTGTGTGTTGTGTAGTGAAATTGTCGATACATAAAAAAAAATTAAATAAGCAGATTTGTGAACATAAAAATTAAAATTTAATAACATATTTGGTAAACGGTAAGTCTCTAAAACATCTTAATTATTTTATTCGATCGTAATTCGACTTTAATTAAGGTAAATTTTAATATTTTGATTGGGTGTGGTGGTGTAAAAGTTTGTCATTGTTTTGTCTTGAAATTTTCTTATGAAGTTGCGGGTGTGTGTGAAGAATAAAAAATAAAATGGCTGAATAAAAAATAAAAATCTCAGTGAAATGTGAAATTCCATGAATTTTGTTTTAGACTGGATGAAATATGTTGTATTTTGTGTAATTTTGCATTACATTTGAATTAAATATGTCAAATCTTAATTTATAATTTACAAAAGGGCCAGGTGAATGTAAAAGTTTTGATCTTATTATTTTATTTTATGCTTTGTTTTCTTTTTTTTTGTATGTACCTAGTTTAAAGATGTAAAAAAAGGATTTATGTGTAATTTTTTTTTTATGTACTTAGTGGAATTGATTTAAAAGAACAAGTGCATAGAAGAAATTAATAAGAAGTAAAAAAAAAATCTTTACATATTTTTTTTTTTTTACTGTTGTTGTATATGAATAATATGATTATGTTGTGGTGATTAATAAACGAGTTCTTAATAAACATATTTTTGTTTATATTTTTTAATTTTAGGTTCATTAAACAGCCGTAAATACCATGAGTTATCAATTACCTCAGAATAGAACAAGTAAGTTAATATTTTGTTTATTTATAGTTTATTTCCACATTGGCTGACGATTGTTACATAAAACATGTTGAAACACAGTCTCCATCTTTTAAATAATCCATTTGGGCCTATTCGATAATGGTGGATTCACGAGATCGATTTTGTCCGAGCTTCTTAACCAATCAAACTACTCACGGTTGATGCACGAGGTTAGTTTTTACCCTATGTATTTATTTTCGTGCGATTTTTTAAATCAATCACTAAAATAACATAAAATGATTGATTTAGGAGCCGATAAATAAAGTATCCTATGGTAAAAACCGATCTCCAGACAAGGAAACCCCAGTGGCTACATAAAAAAGTGAAAAGTTATTGGTTGTAATGTTGGAATGCATACAAATATTTACTTACATATTTATTTCCATTCCAGCCACCTTATTGATTTGGTTTGACTTAACATTTTTATTCAAATTCTTCAAACGCTATAATTTCATGCTCCACACTATTTCAGATTTGAAGAAAGTGCATTGGCTTTTGATTTTCATTTAATAAAATGGTTTTCGACCAGCTTCTTTACTTCAATTGGTACCTTTCCATTTAGTCAAATTGATTATTTCTTAAGAACGGTCACAATACAAATAAAACTATAAGATAAACCTTGTGTTCATCCATTTCTAGCTTAGTCACGCACTTAATTTCATTTTTTAAATTCAGAAATTGAAAACAATCAGCATCAGGCCTGTAATTAAATATTTTTAATTAAGGCTATTTTTGAACGCGAAATAAAAGACGATCGTGTTTAGATTTTTTTTTTCTTATAATTACAACAAAATTTAATCCTATTTAGCTATTACATATTTGCCCCTCACAACTAAAAACGTTAAATCGGTTTAGTTTACCTGCCGATATTAAAATTTATTCATGAATAATAGGAAAAATATGCGCTTGGATTGTATTGTGCAGGTATAAAAGAGATATGTTGAGAAATGATTACAAAAAGATTGTGTGAACTGTAATATGCGAACACAACAAAAATATTTAGAGATGAGTAATGAACATTTTTGAGGAAATGCTTATTTATGTTTTTATTTTTTTATTTTTATTTATTTCAGTGTCTCACAATCAATACAATGCTCCGGATTTACCAATGGTATCCGCCAAGGAGCAGACATTGATGTGGCAACAAAATTCGTATCTAGGAGATTCTGGTATCCATTCGGGTGCTGTTACTCAGGTTCCATCATTGAGTGGCAAAGAAGATGATGATATGGAAGGTGATCCGCTTATGTTTGATTTGGATCAGGGATATGCACAAAATTTTACTCAAGATCAGGTTGACGATATGAATCAACAATTGAGCCAAACACGATCACAGCGTGTTCGTGCCGCAATGTTTCCGGAAACATTGGAAGAAGGGATCGAAATTCCATCAACCCAATTTGATCCACAACAACCAACCGCTGTCCAACGTTTGGCCGAGCCATCACAAATGTTGAAACATGCTGTTGTTAATTTGATTAATTATCAGGATGATGCTGATTTAGCGACTCGTGCCATACCCGAATTAATTAAATTGTTGAACGATGAGGATCAAGTGGTTGTTTCGCAAGCCGCAATGATGGTACATCAGTTGTCAAAGAAAGAGGCTTCTCGTCATGTTATTATGAATAGTCCACAAATGGTGGCGGCTTTGGTTCGTGCCATTTCAAATAGTAATGATCTTGAAACGACTAAAGGAGCTGTTGGAACTTTGCACAATTTATCACACCATCGTCAAGGTCTTCTAGCAATTTTCAAGAGTGGTGGAATTCCAGCTTTGGTCAAATTGTTGTCGTCCCCAGTCGAATCCGTTTTATTCTATGCCATTACAACATTGCATAATCTTTTGTTGCATCAGGATGGTTCAAAAATGGCAGTTCGCTTAGCAGGTGGATTACAAAAAATGGTTTTATTACTTCAACGTAATAATGTTAAATTCTTGGCTATTGTCACTGATTGTTTACAAATTTTGGCTTACGGCAATCAAGAAAGTAAATTGATTATTCTTGCTTCTCAAGGGCCACTTGAATTGGTCCGCATTATGCGTTCATATGATTATGAGAAGTTGCTTTGGACCACATCACGTGTTCTTAAAGTTCTTTCCGTTTGCTCAAGTAATAAACCGGCTATTGTTGAGGCTGGCGGAATGCAGGCTTTGGCCATGCATTTGGGAAATCCATCCCAACGTTTAGTTCAAAATTGCTTATGGACTTTACGTAATTTATCTGACGCTGCTACAAAGGTTGATGGCCTTGAGGGACTACTTTCAAGTCTCGTACAAATCCTTGCTTCCACCGATGTGAATGTTGTTACATGCGCAGCCGGAATCTTATCAAATCTTACGTGCAACAATCAAAGAAATAAAGTAACTGTGTGCCAAGTTGGAGGGGTTGATGCCCTTGTTCGAACAATTATAAACGCCGGCGATCGTGAAGAGATTACCGAACCGGCGGTATGCGCTTTGAGACACCTAACTTCGCGTCACATTGAATCTGAAATGGCTCAAAATGCTGTTCGTCTAAATTATGGTCTCTCCGTTATTGTTAAGCTTTTGCATCCGCCATCACGTTGGCCATTGATCAAAGCCGTTATTGGGTTGATTAGAAATTTGGCTTTATGTCCGGCAAATCATGCACCGTTGCGCGAGCATGGCGCTATTAATCATTTGGTTCGTTTATTAATGCGGGCATTCCAGGATACGACACGAGTAAGAATATTTATTTCACTAGATATATTGAACGAATGAGGTATGTTTACATAATACTTTTATTTATAGCAACGCTCTTCAGTGGCGAGTACTGGTTCTCAACAGCCCGGAGCTTATGCGGACGGGGTACGAATGGAGGAGATTGTTGAAGGTACGGTGGGTGCTTTGCATATATTAGCACGAGAATCGCACAATCGAGTGTTGATTCGACAGCAACAGGTTATACCAATATTTGTGCAGCTCCTATTTAATGAAATAGAGAATATTCAGGTACGTACAAAAATTTTCTTATTTTGAACAAAAAAATTATTCATGCAAGGATTAAATATAGCGTGTTGCTGCTGGTGTACTTTGCGAATTGGCTGCCGACAAAGAAGGCGCCGAAATGATTGAACAAGAAGGTGCAACCGCACCACTGACAGAATTACTGCATTCACGAAACGAAGGGGTAGCTACTTATGCTGCAGCCGTTCTATTTAGAATGAGCGAAGACAAACCTCAGGACTATAAAAAGAGGCTCTCACTAGAGCTGACGAATTCATTGCAGCGCGAGGACAATTTATGGAGTAACGCTGATCTGGGAATGGGCCCGGATTTACAGGTAAAATTTTGTTTTTATTAGTTTTGTGTTACACAAATTTTCCGCGAGTTTTTCTGTTTTTTTTTTATTTTAAATGTTTGATAATTAAATGTAAATATACGATACAGTGAGACTTTTTTTAGATTTAAAAAAAAATTAAAACTCAAATTATGTGTTCTTAAGTATAAAAACTATTAAACTACTACATTCAGGACCCGCAGGTAACATACCAAATGTTTACAGTTTTATTGTTAAATACGCACGAGGATCTGTGATTCCAAATCCAAAACTTTATATTATATATATATATAGGCCTATGTAGCAGTGGTGGCGACAAACATAAGGAATTTATTACCCTTCGAACACCAATGCCCCATTGCTATGTAGAAACCCATTGGTACACACAATAAATATATAAGATAGCGATCCTCTTGTTAAAAATGTTTTACTATATTATATATTAATATTATTAAACTACTTGTAGATTTCGTTTGCTTTTGACAGTTTCACTACGCATGATGCGAAACATTTCGAATTTTATCGTACTTAAATATTCTGTTTTTATTTTTCAATCAAAATCGGAACGTATTTAACTAATATTCATTTATTTTGAAATGAAATGAATATGTATTGAAAACAATGTAACATCTGCTTTATTAATCGACCATCCCGAGTAGAGCAACGGGGTTATCATATTTTAACGCATATCTCTTCAATGATTTTCCAAAGTACTAAAAATTCAGAAAGATATTTCTTGAAAAATTAATGTTTTTGATTGAGTTACCCTTGTTTCTCCTTGGTATGGTCGATATAAAATTGTTACATAATGTACTGTAAAATGTCCTGAGCTTTCATGAAAAATATTTGAAATATTAGTACCGTTCAGACAACACCCCCGATGCCAAGAGATTTATCAACGGAAAACTAAGTTGTAACAGCGTATTTTTTAAATCTATTTTCGGTAATCTCGTTCTTTTCAATAATCACGATTTAAGAAATTACGCTGTGTAATGTATTTAAGTTTTTTTTTTTTTACTTTATTTAGTTTTATGATTTTTTTATTTTTTGTGTGGTTGTGTTTGCATTTTGTTTATCCCTTAATTTCAGGACATGTTAGGGCCTGATCAAGGCTATGAAGGCCTCTATGGTCAAGGACCTCCCAGTGTACATAGCCTACATGGGGGTCGAGGTTTTCAGCAAGGTAAGCTAATTTGTTTTGTTGTTAACCATTTTCTATAATATTAATATATTTATTCTTACCATAATAAACTAACGATAATTAAAAGGAAAATATATATATAAAAAATAATAATAATAATTGTAGTAGTAATTTTTAGCTTTACTATTAATATACTTATTTGAAAATACTCTATCGCTCTATTCTATTTGTAATTTTTTTTTCCGAGGTATTGTAATGTATTTATAGTAAATTCGGTGGATGTATTGTGTTAGTTTTTTAGACTAAAGTCGTAAACTGTAAATAAGCGAATTATATAATTAAAAATGCTGTAAAATTAAGTAAAAGGGGTATGGTGTTTATTGTTAGGGCGATATTTTATCAGGATGTCAGTGTTTTTTCTGATCGAAAACTATCAAAATTTCACGACATGCTAAAACTTAACAAAGCGGTTCTTGTCTAAACTGAATTAGATAGCTTAATTGGTAAACGAAATTAGATCTAAACCATTCTTTCAAAGTCTTGCTTTCTTTTAAAACTATAAACGACTGATATCTTGCAGACCATTTTAATATTTTTTAAAAGTAAACAGTTGTTGAAACATAACTTTGTTGATTACTGGATATATTGAAGAGCAGATAGTACATATAAAATAAAAGGACCCATATGCAGTTCTAAGCAGGTCTGAGATTGTCAACAATTGCATAAGCAAATGTTTCGAGCATTTTCTCTTTATTATTATTATTAAGATTGACTGGACTCACGGTGCAAACCAGGGATTCTTTCCTAATTCAGACAGGAGTACTGAGTTGCATACATAATGAATGTAGTCATCAACGTCCTCGAGATAGTCCTCACATATAGAGCCCCAATAAGAAATAGCAACCAGGATCCGTAGCTGATCTTTTCTCAAAGACATGACAAATTTAATCAAAATCAATTTGAGACCACTAATAAAGTCCTTAGGTGCTTTTTTAAAATCTTGCTTTCTTAAATACTTTCGAGGTAGGGAATGTATACGCTTACGGGGAAAATAGACTTGAATTTATTGATGTAGAGGTGATTTTTATCACACCAAATCGCAAAGTTAATTAGGCTTAAATATAAATGATCGAATTTTCGATCACAGAACCAACGTCGTTGATTGAAAGTATCAAACAAATTGGACCCAGATGACAGCCCTGCGGTTCTCTGGATGTCACCAAGGTCTCGTAAATTTAGATTGGGATACTATCAAATGCGCTTTACTGAAGTCGGTGGCAACAATGTCAATATCATTCCCCGCTTCAATCATATTCAAAATGCTTGATGTGAATTTTGTTAGATTGGTTGTTGCCAGAAACGCGTAGGGTCAGCAATAATATCGGATTGCATCTGGCTGATGTAATTAATGTAAAGTTCATAAGACGATTTGAAAAATCATGACGGGCGTTCCGATGATTATAGTAATCTGGATTCGACTTGGTTGGCACCAATAGCAATGCAGACTTGAAAAAGTTGGAGTAAATGATTCTGAATAAGAGGAAATCTATGTTGTAATTCATCTGCTTTTAATTATATTCCGAAACTGTGGAGGAAAGTAAATGTGGTCTTTATACCAAAGGGCGGGGGTCGTCCAGACACCCAGGCCAGGGCATATCGGCCAATTAGCCTCACATCGTTTCTTTTGAAGACGATGGAAAAAATCCTGGACTATCAAATAAGAAGTGAGGTCCTTGGAAAGAATCCGCTGCATCGGGACCAGTTTGCGTATCAAACTGGTAAATCCACGGTTATGGCCCTTAGCGGGCTAGTCACGAGGATTGAAAAAGCAGTGACATATAAAGAAATTGCCCTTTGTGGACATTGAGGGGGCGTTTGATAATACCTCCTATGGATCTATAGAGAGGGCAGCAATGGGAAAAAGGGTTCCACTTTCAACAATTAGGTGGATCCGTTCCATGCTGGAACATCGTGAGATTACTGCCAGACTAGGTGGCGAATCAGTAACCATCAAGGCCGTAAAGGGCTGTCCCCAAGGAGGCGTACTATCTCCTCTTTTGTGGTCATTGGTTATTGACAGGCTACTGGTCCTTCTGAGTAGCCATGGGTTTGATGTCCAGGGCTATGCGGATGATGTGGCTATCATAATCAGAGGCAAGTTTGATGAGGTCATTTCTGATCGCATGCAAAATGCACTCAATATAATATGGCAGTGGTGTTACCAGGAAGGACTCAGTGTCAATCCAAGCAAAACTGTCGTTCCTTTTACGAGGAGGACAAAGCTTGCGCTTATAGCTCCCTCGTTAAACGGTACTACTGTGCCTTTTTCCAGCGAGGTTAAATATCTAGGGGTTATCCTAGATCAAAGACTGAATTGGAACCAACATTTGTTGAAAGTTCAAATTAGAGCCATCAAGGCTCTCTGGGCCTGTCAAAGACTCTATGGGCGTACTTGGGGACTACAACCAAAAATGATCTACTGGTCATTTCTTACAATCATTAGGCCTATGGTCACCTACGCATCGGTTGTATGGTGGCCTAAAACTGAGCAGAAGACAACGCAAACCTTATTGAATAAGGTTCAGCGTGTAGCCTGCATCGGTGTTACGGGCTCAATGAAGTCATGTCCAACCGCGGGGGTGGAGACACTTCTAGGACTGACACCGTTACACCTGCATATTAAAAAGGATGTTGCAAGTATGGCCCTGAAAATGCAGGCGGAAGGAAATATCAAACCAGGCAATATGGTGGGTCATCTGGAAATCCTTAAGGAATTTCAGACAGACCCTACCATAGGAATGCCTTCCGACTGTATGCCAGCTAAACTGGACTTTCACAAACCATTCTGTGTTAGGTTACCTGACCGGGATGTGTGGAGGGCAGGTGGACCATCATTTGAGCTAGGGTCCATGGTATGGTTTACAGATGGATCAAAAACGGAAGACGGGGCGGGGATAGGAATACACGGGAGTGGCACTACCCTCTCGAAGTCCTTGGGTACCAATGCTACCGTTTTTCAAGCAGAAATACATGCTATAGAACTTTGCGCTAGGATAGGCATAGCAAAAGGCCTAAACGATGCAAAGATTTATATTGTATCAGACAGCCAATTAACCCGTAAAAGCTCTTAGGTCGTGTACCGTTGAGTCAAGGCTGGTATGGGATTGTCTGAAGGTTATTAAACATCTGGCAGGCTCAAATAAGGTAACACTTATGTGGGTGCCAGGTCATACTGGAATCGAAGGAAACGAGGCAGCTGATGGCCTCGCCCGTGAGGGTTCTGCCTCTCCATTTTTTGGACCAGAACCCTTCTGCGGTGTCACTAAGGGACACCTTAGAGCAGCGGTAAAACGCTGGGAGGATGTTCAAAAGTCCTCCTACTGGCGCAGAATTCCAGGTTTACGGCAGGCGAAGAAATTTATATCACCTTCGTCTGTCAGGGTTAAGGAGTGTCTTGAACTTAGGAAACCTGAGTTGAGGCTGCTTACTGGCTTCCTCACAGGTCATGTCCCCTTAAGGTATCACCTTAAGAAGATGGGCCTAAGTACGACAGATGGATGCCGCTTCTGCGGTCTGGAAGCGGAATCAGCGGAACATGTTCTGTTTCATTGCCCAGCCATTTTCCAGCAAAGACTGCAACATCTAGGAGGGAGAACAATGAGCCCGGATAGTATGTATCTTGTACCGGCCAGTAGTATTGTCAGATTCATTAAGAGCCTGAATATTGACTGTACGGATAATTAAGTAGGGTCCAGCACAATAGATCTTTTAGGTCGCGGTGCGAGGTGGCTTATCGCCCACATGGCCCTCCAGTAAATAATAATAATAATCATCTGAGCTGTAGAGAGGACACAGACAGACCGACAGACACCCAATACACTCAAGGTCGAAAATTTTCATGATTACTAAACTTTATTTTACGAACGTAAAAGAAAGTAAAAGCTTATCTAATTTAGGGGAGAACCAGCGAGTCATTAACAACTTTAAGTAACAACGCGATATACAAAAAGTGCATGTTACTGACCAGCGAATCTTAAAGAACTTTTCGTTCAGTTCAGCCGTCACTTAATAGAGCGAAAATTAACGCGCAAACTGAAGGATATGTCAGTGTAACTTGCCGTGGTGAAAATCCTTCTACTGTTTTACCATATGACAATTTTTGCGAGTCCTGATAAATTAAATTGTTTGACATTTAATTTCCATTTTTATTTTGGTCATTTTCTCGGATTTGATATAAAATTTAATGAAATGAAGTAGGGTCGTAAGTAATTGACATGCAGTATTATAATATTTTTTATCACGTTTGCCCGAGGAAACGCTATGACTGTAAATTAAAGCCACGTAATGGTGCTTTGATTTGAAGCTAGCAACGATATTACCCAATGCAATGTAGTGCTAGTTACGCCATCATTACTTACTACTATTCAACATTTTCAGTAACTCGATGAGGGCCACAATGTACAATGTAAAATGGCGTATTATGGTTTTGTAACTTTAAAATCATACACCTATTGTTAAAATGTAATTTTTCCACTTTACTGTGTTAACTTTTATTTCCAATTCTCAAATTATTTCACTATTGGTGACCCCAAAAAATGTAAATAGTCGTCGATTAATGAAAACACATTGACAGCCAAAAATATTTAATTGTTTAAAGTTTGTTATCATGTAGGTCTCACAGTTCAAAACACTACCTAGTTTCGATATTTCACGTAATTGGACAATTTATCTTAATTTAAGGAATATGCTTGCCGTGCACTTCTGTTAATTATTTGTTTTATATATTAAAATTTATTTAAATTTTTTATTTGGTAAGCGGGATTATTACGCATAAAGTGTAAGTATGATGCGTGTCAAAATGTCCGCACATCCCACTAAGATTGTCCGCTTAGTGTAAAATAACAACAAAAAAAAAGAAAAAAAATCGTTTTCTCTGTGTTAATAAATTTCTCTTGTAAAATGTATAAAATAATATATTAAGTACAGTAGTAGTTATGAAAAAAAAACTGACATTTATTTTTAGCTAAACCAGCCTAACATATATCATCACTAAAGAAAGTCAAAGCCAGCAACGTTGTTCACCAAGCCAATTAAGTTCTTTACTGTGTGCATCTTTACTTTTTTTAAACTAATGCGTACATTTTTTTCTAAACAAAACGAATATAAAAATATAGGTGACTACTCTACTAATAAATAATTTTTTTTTTTAATATCTTTTAGTTGCATTTTGGCTTACATTTTATTATTTTACACGATTTTCTTTTTTTTTTCCTTTGATTTTTAGATGAGTTTTGTTTTATAATATTTTATAGTGCTATTATTTTATTTTACCCCCCCAACACCCTTTATCAACATTTATTTATTTTTTTTTGTCATCAAATACACAGCCCAACGAAAACTATACTTGAACTTATTTGCATTGTTTGCAAAATTTTTCTAGGGATCGCTTACGATAATATAATTTTGCATGAGATAATGAATTTGGCTGAACAAGATGGCGCGCAATTTTTGTTCAGCTAAATAAATACGTGCTTTTTAGTTATTTATTTACACTAATCCGCCTTTGTTATTAATTTTTATTTCCTTATATTATTTATTAACTAATTAGTTTTTAACCAATGTAATTTTGTTGTTGCTTGTTAATTTTATATAATTTTAACGTTTTATTCAATAAATGTTTTTTTTTTTTTTAACTAAAACGTACTCTATTAATTCAATAATTTAGGATATGATACTTTGCCCATTGATTCTATGCAAGGACTAGAAATTGGTGGTAACGGTCCCCCTGGTGGGGCACCAACATCACCCTACGCTATGGATATGGATGTCGGTGAAATTGGAGCTGCCGAATTATCATTTGATCATTTGGATGCTATGCCATCACCACCGCAGGATAATAATCAAGTAGCTGCTTGGTATGATACGGATTTATAAATTTATTATTATTATTATTATTAAGAAGCGCGCGCATTAGTTCTTAATCAACACAAAAGAAAATTATGTTAGTTTTAATAAAACCAATCAAATCTTTTTTTTTTTTCTTTTATATAAATATTTTTTAAGTTTAAAATCTATTTACTAAGGTCTCTGTCAAGGCAATAAATATGGCTGCTATTTTTAAAAAGTTGTGTAAATTCGATTTTTATTAAAAACATTTTTTACAAATGGGCTAACCTAATCCTATATTCGTTTACAAAAAAAAAAAAAAGAAATATTATTTTTTATATTATAAATCGTATAATTATTATTATAATTATATCGCGAAAAAAAAAATTGTTAAAAAATTAATTCTAAATGTTAAAAAAAAAATTAATTAAAACAAAATATATGAAACAAAACAGGGTGGACTTTAAAAATTAAAAAATTTTAAAATCTTATTAAAATATTTTTCTTTTTGATTATAATTTATATAATTAAATGTTTTTTAATAATTATTTTTTAAAAAGAATTTCAGTATTCAATAATTTTTTAATAGAAATTAGTTTATAATTAAATATTAAATGGTAATTTTATTATAAAAAAAAAAAAATATTAAAAGAAAATATAAAAGTTAATAAATCTAGATTTAATGAAAGTAATTCTATAAATTAAAATAAATATTAAAATATCAAAAAAATATACATACATATAAATTATATTCTAATAATTCATTTAATAATTACTTTACATAAATACAATTATTATTAAATAAACGAAAAAATTATGTATACAATTATTGTTGTCAAAAAAAAAATATAAAAAAGATTTCATCTCGTAATTTAATAAATCAAAAAAAAAAAGAAAAATTCTGTGCAGTCATACGCGAAATTTTATAATTCGGGATATTTCATAAAAAAGCACAAATTTTTGTATTTTTTAAAATTTTTATTTACTACTTTTAGTTTCTAATTTTTTTTTATTTAAATCGTTTTTTTTATTTAGATTTTATTTAAAAGAAAACTTATTATTTTTTATTTTTTAAATATATATTTTTATTCAAATATTATTATTAATTATATAATTGATATTTAGTGAGACGAATTATATATGTATTATGTATAATTTCTATACTAAAATAAAAATAAAAACATGAAAATATAGTAGTAATTAATATGTGCGACAGTTAGTTACACTGGGGCAAATATATTAAAATTTTATATCAGAGATAACATTGCAGAGAAAAAATCGCAAATTTCATATGAGTTAGGCATAACCTGAAAAACAATGCCACGCAAACTAAGACTTCCAAACGATCTGAAATCTTCAGATTTACAGAACGATCTCTAATTACCCCAATATTTTTAAAGGTTTTGTAAAGTTTGTAGTGAATATCAATTTCATGTTGAATATGTTCAACTAACAATATTTTAAATTATTTTCAGATATTACTACATATAAAATTTAAAAACCGTCAACTGGACGTTTGCGATAAATGTGAAATATTTAAAGCAAAAATCGATGCAGCACTAAGGCTGATTTGGGTCCTGCAGCTTAACGAGAAGATAAGCTTTTTCATTTTGTGTTTTGAACATTTAAAACAGCTGCCTCAAATTATTAAATCAGTAATTTTTTATAGTGATTCTTGTTCTGAATAGAACAAGTCGCTCGCCACCATGTTTTTTTTAAATTTGGGGGCAAATATTGAGCGAAAAAAGGAACCCATTTTGGCCAAAATATACCATCCTCGCGACAGAAAATACGGCATCATTTTAGGCCCGTGGAAGAATTTATGTTGAGTATTTTTTACTTTCCATCTCACCACCACACTTCAGAGATATACATAATCTCGGGAAAAAACTTAATGAACAATTTAAAAAATTTATGTGATTTGTTTGAAACCACTGTCTAGTTCGCTTCGGTGAGTGTTTCGGGTTATTGTCCTGCTGAATACCCACCGAAGCGGCATATTTTCCTCGGCATAGAGTACCATAAAGTTATTATGTATCGCAACGTAGTCCTCTTTTTTAATTATGCCATCAATTCGATGAATAGTACCTACACCATAGTAGGAGAAACATCCCATATCATGACGCATCCTCCATCGTAATTGATTGTTTTAATTGTATATTTATCGTGGAGAGTTCCATGCGGGGGTCGCCACACAAGTGATATTCTACCAACGAATATTGCGCCTTTTGTTTTGAGGCCAGCACACATATGTTGCTTAGCGAAATTCAATCTTTTTTCAACGTTCTTCTCTGATAGAAAAGGTACATTTCTTGCACTTCCAGCTCTTGAATTTTCGCGAATTATCTTGCGAATTGTAGATGTGTCCACACCAAGGCTAAACTCCTTTATATCACTAGATGAAGCAAACTGTTCATTTTTCACGTAACGCAAAATTCTTTTTTTGTGGTAGAAAAGATTTTTGATTTTCTTCCTCGTGCTTCTGATTTAACAACCCAATTAATTGCCTTTTCTAACATTGTTTTAGAGCGTCCAATAACTTCAGTAATTTTTCTGCAAGAAAATCCTTTATGTTTAAGTTCATTTATAAGTTTTGGTTCCGTGATCGGCACATTTTCAAGTACTAAGGTTAATTAAATGACACCAGTATTCCTTGCCTAATATAAAATACCAATATTACCTTATTCTTAACCCGGGGTCTACACTATGCAAAATTGCTGATATTTTCTCTCATGAAATTGTATGTGTAAGTATATTATACAAATGTATGTGTAAGTATATTATACAAATTTTGAAATTCTCAGCAAATTATCAGCAGGCTATTTCACGAAAAAATTATCATGAAATTTGTACGAAATGTCAAATTAAAATGCAATTTTCAGATGTTTTTTCATTTTTTTCCGAGTGTTGGGAGGTTCGTATCTGCATAAAAAAAAATCTTTCGCAATGGTATTTAATACTGAAAATACTATAAAATTAATTCATATGTTTAGGAATAACGAATGTTTATGGAAAATAAACAGTAATCAATTTAAAAGGACAGATTTAAAAAATGATGCGTTCCAAAAAATTGGAAAAGAATTAAACATAGATGTCGAACTAGTAAAAATAAAAATTAGAAATTTACGAAGCACGTATGTGGCTGAAAAAAAAAAATTAAATAAACAAAAAAAATCCGGAAATGGTGTTAGACAAAACCATATGGTATTTATTTGAAGAGTTCAAATTTTTGGACGAGGTGATTGTTTTACGAAAATCAACAGGAAATTTTGATGAAATGGAAAACGAAATAATAGAAATGGATTACAGTGATGTAAGCAATTTTATTTTAAATTCAAATTCAAATGAAATATAAATTTTAAAATGAAAAATAATTTTATTCACACAATTTTTTGCCACTGAAAAGGTACGTCTCCCTTCCCGACACAAAAATTTGCAATAGTGTTCCGCATTGTATGCACTACCGTGGTAGAGCTTGTATTTGGTTGAAATTTTTAAAAGATTCATTTTCTCCCCACAACAAGCTATGCAATAGCTTTTCTTCATAAGATTCCGAATATCGCTTGGCTAAAAATGGGTTAACCCAAAAGGCTCGTTTTGGATGTTCGGATTTTTCTTTTTTTTCAAAATCCTCAAGTTTTTTTAGGATTATTAGCTTATTAATCGCTTTACGCCGTCTATCCATTATGTCTTTGCTGCACGATTTTAAAAACCTACTAATTTTCTGACAATATTCAGCGAATTTTATTTGACAATTGAAGAAATTATCATGAGAGTAAAATGCCCAGTTATGATAATTTTTTAACAAATATTTATCAATACATTGAAAAAAACACACACATACATAAAATTTCATGAGAGAAAATATCAGCAATTTTGCATAGTGTAGACCCCGGGAAAGGAAAACAAGAATAAACTTGTAAGCTCTCAACTAATTTCCAAAATTTCAAAACTGTCATTATTTTTCACAGCAAAAATTAACAAAATTTTCGATGAACACACTGTGATTTAAAATAAATAGTAACGGTATCTTATTTTGTGTTGTGCTACCTCTTAAATACCGTTAACTTACTTTTGTTTTTATATTGTAAACATTAGTTAGCTTCAGTTGTAATATTTATTAAGCAGTGTCTGTGTATTGTGATGTTTGAAGTTAAGACGAAACATTTATATTTCCTAAAAGTTGAATGAGCAATAAGCATAATGAATTATTGGTATGGAATAACACAATGCTGAGTAGGCTTGGCCTGATTTTTTTTTCTTTAATTTAATGGGCAGTAGTGCGCAAAAGCTGTGGTAAGTCCTCATTATTTTTTATTTAAATATTTAGCCACCTCCTTAGCCCACAAAAACAAATTCTTTAAATAACGTGGTAAATCGCTGGTTGGTGCATTATTCTGCATGCATATTAGTAATAATTAGTAGGGTTATTGTTTGTGTCAAATCCTTTTACGCATAAGTTATCGTTTGTGTTAAATTGCAATCGTATTGTATATTGTGGTTTGGAAAGTAATCTAATCACCGCTATTATGATTGACGAGTCTATGGGCCTCTCGTTTGTGGGTCTTGTTGTACTTGTGGTTTTTGTATTTGGTAAATGTTAAAAACCCACAATTTTTGTTGACCTCATTAAAACATATCTGACTCCAAATTTGATATGTGCTTCTTTGTGTGTTGCCTCTGTGTGTATAATCAGGGTATCCTTCTTATCCTGCCGTACAAGGCCACTCGGTGTGGAGCACTAGCGGCGATGTTGGACCCACGCATCGTTGATACACTTAGTTTTGATTAATCCTCTTGATTAACAACACAATTTCTATTTCTGTTTGTTATTTCTTTTTATTTACATTTAAGGACATTTATTGTTTTATCATAAACGGGTTTGTAATTTGTAGATAAATGTAGGATATAATTTTCTTTTACTTTTTTTTATATCTATATTTTTTATCTATTGCAAACAAAAAATACTTAATAACTGACATTTTTATTTTTCCAAAAGTACGTGATTACATTTTTAAATTTTGTTACCGCTTTTTACCCAATGAGCAATTTCTACGGATTACGACGTGTGTGTGCGAGTGTGTCTGTCATTGAGTAAAGACTGATTTACATTCAACGACAATCGACGTCTGCAAAAAAATTGAAATACAACATAGGAAAAAGTACAAAGACAAAAAGAGAAAAAACAATCATCTGCTTAAAAAAGTCAATTGAAACCCGAGAAACAAACCCAAAAAACCTCGTCTGCAGATGTCGAGTTTCATCTTTTTTCTGTAAAATCGGCGATGCTTGGGAAAATAACTGTAATAAGGTTACATAAATAAGAAAACCAATCATTTGTATTGGTCAATGACATTTTTTGTTTAAATTTATTTCTTATGTGTAAAGAAAATGAATTTTTGATTTGACATCTACTCCCACCCCCCCCCCCCCCAGTGAAGGCGCAGCCTAAACGAAATAGCTACTCCTGGAAGCGCAAAGGCGTTTTAATATTACACCCACTACTGGACTGTGGAAACGGTGGTTCTAAATTCGGCGGACATGAGAATGTGACACATTTTCTGTTTGCTGTGCGTACTTTCTTGTGATGATTTCGGTGCTAAGTTTGAATCGCGCGAGGTTTCATGTTGTTCGTCTATGTTAGCTGGCGCAAAACACGGTTTCAATCGATCTATTGATACATTTACTTGTTTGTTGTTAACGATTATTGTATAGTTTTTCTCGCTACGTTTGATTACTTCATGTGGTCCGGTATAAGGTGGTTGTAGTGCTTTCCGAAGTGCGTCTGTACGTAAGAACACATGGGAGCATGTTCCCAATTCTTGTATTTTCTAAAAATTGACCAGGTATTCGAATAGCCGCGCCGTATACCAACTCAGCACAAGACGCTTTCAATTCTTCGCTGAAAGATGACCGTAACCCTAACATGATTGTTGGCAGGACTCATGCCAGTCGGTGCGTTCGTGGCACATTATAGCAGCCTTTAATGTACGGTGCCATCTTTCTACCATGCCATTGCATTTCGGGTTATAAGCCGTGGTCCGCACACGCTGGCGACCAAGAAACTTTGTCAGCTCCCCAAACAGTTCAGATTCAAACTGAGTGCCTTGGTTTGTAAGGATGGATACTGGAACGCCAAAACTGGATATCCATGATGAAAACACTGCGAACGCGACAGTGGCAGCAGTGATGTCGGGAACCGGAATCGCCTCAGGCCAACGTGTGTAACGATCGATGAGCGTGACGCAATAACGGTGATTGCCAGAAAGCGGTAAAGGACCAATTAATGATGTCGAGGTGGATTTCTGCAAAACGTTGCGAAGCTAGAGTGAAATTTGCGAGAGGTGATTTAGTATGCCTTGAAACTTTCTACTTTTGGCATTGTACACATTGTTGAGTAAGTTTTTTCGAATCCTTCTTGAGAGAGGGCCAAATAACGTTTTTCGTTAAAATGTTTGTAGTAGCTTCAATTCCAAGGTGTGAAATGATTCGAAAACCTGTTTCCGGAAGTTCAACGGAATAAAGGGTCTGGGTGTACCAGTCGAAATGTTACAATAAATTTGTTTATCGGAATTAAACTTTATTGGAATTTGATTGAGTTTAATTGACATGTTGTCATCATTCAAAAGTTCTCGTAGTTCTGCATCATTGGTTTGTTCATCCGCGATTTGTGCATAGTCCGCTACAAAATTATTTTTTGAAATCGCACTCAACACTCAAGGGTCAATATGGGCCATTGCCAACAATGATGACAAAGTCATCGAAAATTCTACAAAATTATTTTTTTGAAATCGCGCTCAACACTCAAGGGTCAATATGGGCCATTGCCAACAATGATGACAAAGGTTTGGCTAGCCCATGGAATAGGCCCCTTAATTACCTAGTTAAATAACCCTAATCCATACGAATCGTTCGTTTAATTGCGCTTTGTGTCAAGGGTATCTGCAACGACGTTGTCAACGCCGGAGACGTGTTGAATGTCGGTTGTGAATTGGCCGATAAAATCGAGATGTCGAAATTGACGCGGTGATGCTTTATCTGGGTTCTGGTAAAACGCGTAGACCTAAAGGTTTGTGGTCGGTGAACAGTGTGAACTCATGACCTTCCAGGGAATGTCGAAAACGTTTGATTCCGTGGTATGCCGCGAACAGCTCCCTGTCGTAAGCGCTGTTGCGTCTTGTTTAACCGTCTTGAGAAAAACCCTAGTGGCTGCCAGGTATCCAAGACAAACTGCTGCACCACTGCCCCGATAGCATGGTCGGATGCGTCCACTATGATTGCCAATCGAGCCGCGGGAATTGGGTGTGCAAGTAGCGTCGCGTGACATAGCTTCTCCTTGCAATTATTGAAGGCGTCTGTAGATGCCGAAGTCCAGTTAATTGGTGTTTTGCTTTTCTTCTTGGTGCCTTTCAAGAAGTCATTTAACAAAGCTTGGTCAGCGCCTGGGATAAAACGTCTGTAAAAATTAATCATGCCCAAAAAACGCTTGAGTTGATCAACAATTACAGGCCGTTCGAAATTTTTAATGGAATTGACTTTGTCCGGAAGAGGAAGAATGCCTTGTTCTTTGATAAGATGACCTAGAAATTGGACTTCGGGTAATGCGAAGATGCATTTGTTCGAATTGATGATCAAACCATACTTGGATAATTTTTGAAAGATAATCTTGAGATGCTCAAGATGTTCCGCGAAGGTCTTGGATGCAACGAGAATGTCATCCAAGTAGACAAAACAAAAATTGAGGCCGGATAATATACAGAATGCATCAGTCTTTGAAAAGTCTGTGCTGCATTCCTTAGGCCGAATGTCATTTTTGTGAATTCAAAAAAACCGAAGGGTGTGGAGATGATGGCTGTCTTGGAGACATCTGATGGTTCGATCGGGATTTGATGGTATGTTTGAACAATGTCGATAGTGGAAAATATGGTACATCTTGCGAGTTCATGCGAAAAGTCTTGTATATTCGGTATTTTGTATCTGTCAGGGATCGTGACTCGATTTAGTGAGCGATAATCACCGCATGGTCTCCAGTCTCCATTCTTTTTTAACACCAAGTGAAGGGGCTACGTATAGTCCCACGGACTATTACTCGGTCGACAAATGCCTTGTGCCATCATGTGTTCGAATTCTGTTCTTGCTATTTTGAACTTCTCAGGCGCCAAACGACGCGCTTTTGCGTAAATTGGCTGACCTGTTGTTTCCAGACGATGTCTAACGTTGTGTTTGCTTGTAGTGTTACTTAATGAACGGTTTGTGATCTCCGGAAACCTTCTGATTAACTCTTGAATTTGTTTGGGTATTGTAACGTTGTTGATAAATGACAGACTTGACGTCTGCATATGTGTTGGTATGCCCTTAACCGATAGTGAAATTGGGTTTGGCTGGCTTAAATAATTATCAGGCGACTTGAAATCTCGTCATCGTTAACGATCGCCAGCGTTGGATGACTGCTTAAAAATTTGTTTTTTGTTGGGACGAGTTAGCCTATGTCTTGTGAGGCAATGCTCGCTTTTCTCTGCCAGAATTTGCAACCAATCACGCATCTGCGTGCGTTGTCCCCGAATCTCTCGTGATAGTAACATGCATCCGAACCTGGTTTTAATTTGTTATGCTGGGATCCTGAACGACTAAAATGTCTCTGATTTCTCGAATTATCTCGCGAAAGAGATCGCGACCCATGCGCCTGGCTACCTCCGGCTGTGATCAATTGCTTCACTTCGTTTACCAAACTTATGCGGAACCCAGGCAATATTTCCTCGGAATTTATTCGGCTGTTGGCTGCGCTTGTGGGTTGGACTTGTACCGGAATACTCCCGATGGCATTTAATCGCGTTTGCGAGATCGTTTCTATAAGGGCGTCTGCTCGTTCGGCTAACGTCTTGAGGTCCAGATCATTCTCAAACGGCGTTAAAACCATCTGGACCTGTTAGGCTAAACGCGACATCCACAACTGTTGTAATGTTTTCTCGCTGAACTCACTGTCGGCGTTTAATTTAAATTCGCTCAACTGCTGTGAGGGTTTTTTGTTCCCTAGTGACAATCCGTGTAGGACGTTATTGGGATTCTCGTATAGCGGTATGGGAATTATGTTGAATAATTGGTATACATGTGTGTATACCAATGGCATCTGTACAAGGAATAGAATGTTGTTTGCTGTCACTCTCGTGTGGACCGTCAAAATCTTGTAAATGTGTCTAAGATCATTTTTATTTTCCCCCTCAGGAATTTGCGTCGTTGCTGGAACGTGCTCGTGAATTCGTACGATTTCCTCTTACAATTGTTGTGGGGTCAGCAATGCTGGATAGAAATGGCCACGATGAGAGCTGAGGATGACGTCGATAATGATTCTCTGCTATTCGCCTCATGACCAACACTATTTGAATCGTGAAGGTTGTGATGGTCTGCACTCTGTTGTAATGATCATGTCTTGTCAATTTTTTTGTCTAGATACGCGAACTGTTTGGCAATAGCACGAAAATTCTTGTCGGTTAATGCCTTCTCATGTTTAAATATATTTGTGGTTGCATCTATGATCGATGTTTGGTTCTTGATGAGTTCTAATAAATATTTTTCGTTGGTTTCTGCCTTTTCAAGCTGCAGTTCTATGTGGGCGCATATCTTTGATTCATGATGCCAAAAGCGTCACCAAGTATGTATCCAATTGTATTCCCAATGTCCCGCTTTCTTAGTGCGGGTTCTTTGGTAGTTGACGTAAGTAGATTATTTAGTGAGGTAATCTCTTGCACTTGTTCATTCAGTTATTGTACTATCACACATTTTCAACCGGTTATCTGATTGCCATCCCTTTTGGCAGCCCTCATCCAAATATTTGGCATAGTGTATTAGTGTTCTAACGATGTGATATCTTCCCAATATCTGGTTAACTTATAATTTATGATGATTTTCCACTGTAACGCTATTAAGTTTACAGTTCCGGAGTTGTGAAAATAAATTCCTGCATTAGATGGCAACGGCTCAATTGTGGTTGACGATGTGACAGGAGCAAAAAGCACTTGTACCATTCCGAGTATCAATAATATCAGATGTAAAGTTGTTTCTTTCTTGATACTGTTTTGATGTGGTGTACTCTTTGTTGTTTGACTTCTCGATGAGGTTGAACACGTAACGGAGTTGTTGGTTGTGTCTTTGTGAGGACAATCTCGTTGTCAGATTCTATGGGTAGTGGTGATAATTTGTGAATTGGCCTTTTTACGAGGATTCCTTCCGGGCCTCGAAGTGAAACTACTCGAATTTTTTGGTCTATGCCTGGATGTACTTCCACCACTCGCCCAGTCAGCCATTTTAATGGGGGAATATTGTCATCCTTGAGGAGCACTAGGTCACCTACTTTCAAGTTTGGTTGTTCAGATGACCATTTTCTTCTATGTTGAAGTTGATTTAAGTATTCGGAGTGCCATCTTGTCCAGAAATCTTGTTTTATTTTTTCTACCAGTCTCCATCGTGATATGCCGTAAATGGTTGGTTCTGATATAACATCTTGCGGAATTGCTCGTAATGGTGCACCGATTAAGAAGTGCTCAGGAGTTAAAAAAGTGATATCTGTAGGATCTGATGTCATTGGTGCCAGAGGTCTTCAGTTTAAGCAAGCTTCTACTAGTGAGGTGACCGTTGAAAGTTCTTCGAAAGTCAAGGTTGCTACTCCAATAACCTTTACCAAATGTTTTTTTTACTGCCTTTACTGCCGCTTCCCAAAGTCCTCTAAAATGGGGTGAAGCTGGAGGTATGAAATGCCATGTTGTTCCATCGTTTGCCAATAGTTGGGAAATTTCTTTAGAGGATTTACGAAGTAGTGCAGCTAATTCTCGATCAAGTTGGTTTTTTGCGCCCACAAAATTAGATCCGTTATCGCTATACAGATCACTGCACAATCCTCTACGTGCAGTGAATCTTTTATAAGCTGCGATGAATGCTTCGGTGGTTAGATCACTAGCTGGTTCGATGTGTATGGCTTTAGTTGTCATGCAAACAAAGATTGCTAAATATCTCTTATGTGCTTTGTGCCCTCTTCCCCTTGTTGTACGAATCAGAAGTGGTCCCGCATAATCGACTCCGGTTCTCAAAAATGGTCTTCCGGGCGTGATGCGTACTGCTGGTAAATTTCCCATGTGCTGCGTTCTTGATTTAGAATTGAACCGATGACACCTTGACACTTTGACACTTTGATATAAAATGTCTTGTTAGATTTCAACCATGTATGATCCAGTATCTGGTGCGGAGGTGTGCCAAAGTTAATTGTGTTCCTCCATGCATCGTTTGTTCATGTGCTTCTTGAATCAGCAGCTTGGCGATTAGATGGTCTGTTGTGATAATAACTGGATGTTTCTCATCATAGGTCCATGTTGTTGTATTTTGAACTCGACCACCGACTCGTAAAACATCGTCATGTAGGAATATGGAGATAAAGATTTAATCTTACTTGTGTTTGCTATTCCTTTCTGATTTAGAAGATCTCGAATTTCGTTTTTGAAATACAGGGTGGCTGAGACCAAGTGTTACCAAATGAAAACGCTGTAATTTTTTTAATTTTGATTATTTTTTATTGAAATTTCGTGGAATATGTTGAAAACATATTACATTTTATGAAAAACATGTTACTGCTCGATATGACCTCCTTTGGCTTTGATTATTTGATTCAGTCTTCCATAGAAAGCATTGCATGCTGACCGAACGTGGGCTTGCGGAATTTTATTCCATTCTCGAACAAGAGCTGACTTCAATGCATCAACACTTTCGTATTTTTTAGTGGACACCTTACTCTCCAAAATGGACCATATGGAGAAATCCATGGGATTCAAGTCTGGTGAATATGGTGGCCATTCTTTCGACGAAATCAGCCGCGGAACGCAATTTTGTA
This sequence comes from Tipula vernalis, assembly GCA_958295665.1. Lineage (NCBI taxonomy): Eukaryota > Metazoa > Arthropoda > Insecta > Diptera > Tipulidae > Tipula > Tipula vernalis. Next base: position 358,884,592 of record OY282560.1, read on the forward strand.
AAAATTGCTGTGTCGCTCGAGCTTTGTGTGACGGTGCCGAGTCCTGTTGGAATGTCCAACGGTTCGTACCAAAGTGTTTACGTGCCCAAGGTAGCAAAGCATCGTTTAGGATCTTTTGGCGGTACATCTCTTGGTTTACCTTGACTCCATGTTCGATGAAAACCAGAGGAGTGCGTCCATCTGCAGTAACTGCAGCCCAAACCATAACATAAGCTGGTGATTGCTTGCGCATGGCAACTCTTGTGTCCAAATTATCGTTGGACTTGTCCTCTAACCAAACACGATCATTTTGTTTATTCACATGCTGTTGAATGGTGAAAATTTTCTCATCAGAAAAGACAATTTTTGGAATCTCATCACGTTCGGCCAAGGCCTTCAATGCTCGTGTTCTTTCAAGCCTAACTTTTTTTTGTGCCTCCGTAAGATCTTGAACTTTTTGTATCTTGTAGGGCTTCAAGTGTAGTTCATTTTTCAATATGGTTTGAATGCTGTATCGTGAAACATGTAGACGTGCGGCTAATTGATTGGCACTTTGACGAGGATTTCGTTGGATTCGTTTCTTCACCTTTCGTATCATTTCTTTTGATGTTGCTGTCTTTTTAGGACCGCCTCTGTTGCGTTTAGCGATGCTACCAGTTTCGTTGTATCGAGTTATGGTTCGATACACAAACATTTTATTCACATTCAAATGCTGGAGCTGACGTACTATTGCTGTTTGTTAATTTCCACCCAAATACAGTGCAATTACACTATTACGTTTGAATTCCATTACGATTTTTTTATTAAGATATTAATTTAGAACAATTATTTATTGACCACATATAAACAACTAACCAAACTTCAATCTGTCAAAAAATTAATGCGCGAAAATGACAACTACACAAATGACAGCAGAGTGAAGTTAGTAACATTTGGTCTCAGCCACCCTGTATTGTCTCTGCGCTATTTTGATGAGACTTTGCGTGGCATGTTTTATTTCTTCTGCCGTGGGAGCTTCATGGCTGGTTACAATCTTTCGGCATTTATTGATAAATCTCGCCATATACACTATAACCCTTCTTATGGTATTAAAAATTGAGGACTTCAAAAGTAATTGATCAAAAAGTTCGTGTGTTGTTACTGTCATGGCTCCCAATATGGGTTGTTTTAATTCCAATTGATCTGGTGTGTCTTCCACTATTATTGGCGCTAGCTAGATTGCTTTTTCAAAGATTCTCTGAGGGCCGTTTCGCCATAAATTGTGATTGATTAATTTATTTGCTGCGATACTCCTGGATGCACAATCTGCGGGGTTTTCGGATGATTTGACGTAAAACCACTGAGACGGAGTAGTTACCTTCTGGATACCCGAGAGTCGATTTCCTAAAAATGTTTTAAATTTATGGGGCTTATTTTTCACCCATCCTAGCACAATCATTGAATCCGTCCAACAATATTTCGGTGTTTCATCAAATTTCATATCTTGCTGCACCTTGTTTATTAGATGGATCCACCTTGGAATCTTTATCTCCTCTAGTTTTGTAAGGGATATATAATACTGTTGACTTTTATTTTCTATATCTTCTGGTAGGTTTTGATCCCAGCTTACACCGGAGATCCAAAGTGCTTGCAATAGGATTTTGGCTTGTATCAGGGTTGGAGATAGCCACCCTAATGGATCAAATAATTTGGATGACTCAGACAGCATTTTTCGTTTGGTCATTTTCCCAATTTTGTTGTTGTGGTTCGCCTTAAACTCAAATATATCAGTGCCTGGATTCCAAATCAATCCTAAAATGTCTTTACTTCTTCATCGTCAAATGTAATGGGTTCGCATGCTCTCGAGTCTGGATCGACACCTTCTTTGAGTTGAGAATGATTAGAAGTCCATTTTCTTATATTAGACCCTTCGGTTCGTAGCAAGCTGATCAGTTGGTTTTGTGCCTCCTGATCATCTTCCAGGTTGTTACTTCCAGATAATAAGTCTTCTACGTAAAAATCGCTCCTAATTTTTTTTGCTGTAATTGGGAAGTTTTTCTCCTCATCGGCCGCCAACTGTTGCAGTGTCTTGATGGCCAGGTATGGGGCAGATGCCATCCCAAACGTTACTGTTGTTAGCTGATATGAATTTATTGTTTGGTCGGGGGATGTTCTCCATAATATTTTTTGGTACTGTTGATCATCGGGATGTACTTTTATTTGTCGGTACATTTGTTTTATGTCCGCTGTTTATGCTATCTTGTATTTTCTCCATCGTAGTAGAATTGATATCAGATCCTCTTGTAATTTGGGGCTCACGAGTTGTATTTGATTTAAGCTGATATTGTTACTCGTTTTTGCCGATGCGTCGAATACTACTCTAAGTTTGGTTGTAGTACTAGTAGTTTTGATCACTGCATGATGAGGAATGTAATATTCGTTGTTGTTATGTTCCTTACTCTCAATCAAATGCCCCTGATTGTAGTATCCTTGTATGCACGCCCGATAATCTTTAGAAAATTCACTGGCCAGTGACAATCGCCGTTCTAGTGGCCCTCTGCTTGGATGAACCAAGCCATGGTATGCTTTGTTTAAAAGGAAGTCGTACTTTGTAACGACCATCTGTGCGTCGTGTCGTCGGTAATTCTGCTGGTAATGTTCTTCACACAGCTTTTCTTCTTCTGTATAAAGTTTCTTGGGTTGTATTTCTTCTATTTCCCAAAATTTTTTTAATTGGTTGTCGATGTCTGTCAAAGTGATCAATGACTCGATCTTGGATGGCTTGTTAGTTGAGGTATTTCCGAATATAATCCAACCAAGCTCTGTCTGTTGTGCGATTGGTCCTCCTTGATTTCCTTTTACAACCTGGTCCATCAAAATACTTGGATAGTAATCGGCACCAAATAAGATGTCGATTTTGTTCGGTTGATTATAGTTCGGATCGGCCCATATTAGGTTATTTGGCAGGGTTGTTCAGGCAGGGACCGTGTTATTTTCGGCAATATCAATGCTTCCATTTTCATGGAGAAACTTGACGAAAATCGGGCTGCTACGCGAAAGCTAACTATTCTTGTGGCGGTTGTAATTTCGCTCTCATTTATGCCACCAATCTCCACGTGAGTTTTCTTGGTATGTTGCTTTATTTGCTTAGATGCCTCCTCGGTGATAAATGAAATTTGTGACCCGGGATCTATTAGCATTCGTAGCAGCTTTGATTGTTGTCTGCCAGCCTGCACTTGGATCATTGCCGTGGCTAACAATGTGCCAGTTGGTTGCTCATATTGGTCCACTAGATGATTTGTTACTGTATATTTTTCGTTCGCCTCATTTTTTGGGGTGTCTTCATTTTTTGTGGTGAGCATTGCACGTTGATTATTAGTATGTAGTAATGTGTTATGAGTTTCCTTACATATCAAACATCGGATAGAGTAGGGGCATGGATGGTGTTTCGCCTCAAGACACATGTTGCAAAGTTGATGGTGAGCGATGATTTTAGATCGCTCTAAAGTAGACATTCCTTGGAATTTCGTACAGTCCTTCAAATCATGTCCCTTCTTACACAACGCACATGTCATTTTTGTTTGTGTGTGACATGTATTGACCCTTGCTTTCTGTGGAGTGGGAGCTCCAGGACTGCGAATTATTGGTTTTGATGATTGGACGCCAGCTGCCTTTTGTTTTGGTATCAGTTTACCAACAGTCTCCAAGCATCACAATAATTATCACCCGTTGCCTCCAAGTGGCTTATTATTTTGCCCGTACTTCCAAGTACCGTTGTTTTTAATTGGTGCATCTTGACAGTGTCACTTATATCGTCGTTTTCGTGAATGATCCTTCTAAATAAATCATGGAAGGATGCCCATTGCAGAGCATCACCAAAGAAGTGTGGAATTTCAATACGTCTTAGTTTGATCTCGTGTTTTTCTGGACCCCTTGGTTTTGGTTTATTCAGCACCCCGGTGATTCTGGATCTCAGCGTCTCAAAGTTGTTGATTAAAATTGCATAGTAGTCTTCTTTGAAGTAGGGTATAGTAGCTTCTTCTTCAGGCGTGGCATCTACTAATAGTTCTTCAAGCACCTGCTCAATTTGTGTCATCGTCGCATCGAGTTGGTGCAGCTTGTGTTGCAGTTGATCGGGGCGATTGATCTCGGTGATGTCAAATATTATGTCGGTTTAAACGTTGAAAAAAATAGACATGAAAATTCCCGTTTAAGCCAAAAGTCTTATATAGAAGAGGTTGTTAAAGATGCTAGTGTAGGTTTAGGTTAGGTTTATGTGGCGGTTCACTAGGACCAGGCATAGACACAAAAATGGTCCGTAGCCATACCACTAATAATTGTTTCCTCCAACTCATTGGAACCATTTTGAACTTTTAACGAAGCGCTGGATACTCCTGACTTCCATCCTACAGACGTCGATCAGGTCCTTGAAGAGGGGTGCCCCTAGAAACTTTAGTCTTTCGTGCCAGACGAGGGCAGGTGCAAAGAAGATGAATTACTGTCTCTTCCTCTTTGTCCTCGCAACTACGACAGTAGTCATGTGAGAAGACACCAAGTCTACTCGCATGCCTCCCTATGAGACAGTGCCCCGTAATCACTCCAACAACCACACTGATCTGACTTCGCTGAAGTGAGATCAGCTGTTTGGATCTCGCCAAATCCAACTTTGGCCAGACCTGCCGAGTTATTACGCAAGAGGTGATACTTGACCATCTGTCATTCACCAGCTTGCTAGCTTCTTCCTGAACCGCAAGAGGCATTTCAATATCCTTTCTGCTTTCTGAGAAGTGGTCCGTTGTACCACGTCGAGCCAGTTCATTGGTGTTTATATTCCCTGTACTTATGAAATGTCCTGGCACCCATAAAACGTGGATGTTGAACTGATCTGCCATCTCGTTAAGAGATTGAAGCACTTTAATGGCAGCCTGACTCCGTATATATGCGAATATCACAAACTGATATTACATAATACTTCAACCAGTCTACGACTTCCTTTATGGCAGTTACTTCAGCTTGAAAAATGCTACAGTAGTCGGGGAGACGGAAGGAAAGATTTAACAGAAGTTCCTCGCAGAACACTCCAGCCCCGACTTTTCCGTCCCGTTTTGAACCATCAGTGAAGAAGTTTATAACTCCTGGTTTCAAAACTGAACCCATCATCCAGTCCTCCCTGGATGGGATCCTAGTCCGAAACTTTGTGTCAAAATATAGTGACGGGACAGTGTCGGTGGTCTTGGGAATTTGTTTGTTGCACAAAATAGATGAGTGCCCTGTATAGTTGCAGATCCACATTAAGATGGATATCAGCCGTATGGCAGTACAAGCTGCCAACTGTTTCCCCAAGATATTTAGAGGAGTCAAAAATAGCAGAGTCTCTAGTGCCTGAGTGGATGTGCTCCTCAGTGCACCACTGATCCACAGAGAGATTATTCTCTGAACTTTTGTCAACAGCTTTTGGTTGACAGTTTTGTCCAGAGCAGGCCACCAGACTATTACCCCATACAAGAGCATGAGTCTGACTACTGCGGTATAAAGCCAACATACGATGCGGGGCTCCAGCCTCCATCCTTTCCCAATGGCATTTTTGCAAGAGTATAGCGCTTCCGAAGCTTTCTTTACCCTTTCCAGAATATTGGGTTTCCAATATAATTTGCTATCCAAAACGAGCCCCAGAAACTTCGCTTCAACTATAAAAGTCAAGCTGAACCCATTTAAAGTGGAAGAATCGATGTGAGGAAGTTTATATTTCCTAGAGAAGAGAACCAATTCGGTTTTATGTGGGTTCACATTCAACCCACAGCCATTGGCCCATAATGAAAGAGTGCCTAGGGCATTTTGCATAAGCTCACTAAGGGTGCCGGGATATTTACCACGGACACCAATAGCAACATCATCTGCATAGGCAACCACCTTGAAGCCATCGTCCTCCAGTCTCAGCAACAGGTCATTTATAACCAAGTTCCAAAGTAGGGGGGACAGTACGCCACCCTGCGGTGTACCTCTGCTTGCAAATCTTCTGACGGAGGATTCCCCAAAACTGGCATTTATGATCCTGCCTCTTAGCATCTGATCTATCCAGTCCTTGAGTGATTCATCCACTCCCAGATCTGAAAGTGCCCGAGTTATAGCCCCTGGAAGCACATTGTTAAAGGTCCCCTCAATATCCAAGAAGGTCACCATTGCATAGTCTCTATATTCGAAAGATTTTTCAATGAAAAATACAAGAGAATGAAGAGCAGTCTCTACAGATCTCCCCTTGCAATAGGCATGTTGAGATTTAGATAGCTTTTCCGACACAATCGTGCCTCTAATATGAGATTCTATTTGTCTTTCCAGTGTTTTAAAAAGGAAGGAAGACCAGCTAATTGGCCTAAGGTCTTTGGGATTGCAGTGTGAGCGTTTTCCCGCCTTAGGTATGAAAACAACCTTCACTTCTGAGGAATGTAACATAGTTCTAGGCTGCCTTTGAAAATTACCTCTAACCAGGAAATTGTTAGATCCGTAGTTTGTTGAATATCCGCAGGGATAATACTATCGAGTCCAGGCAACTTAATATGGTTTAAAACTGTTTATCGCCCACAGGATCTCTTTTCTGCCCTTTTACCTACTGATGTGCTAGGTACAGATTCGGAACAACCAGGAAAGTGAGTCTCCATCAGAAGTTCCAGCGATTCCGCACTATTAGTGGTCCATATCCCATCCAGCCGTTGAAGATAACTTGGGATGGAAGGACCAGTTGCTAGTACTTTGCGTAGCCTAGACATCTCTGAAGACTCCTGAATTTTGCCACAGTATAGTCTCCAAGAGCTGTTCTTGGCACTTCTCAATTGATATTTGTAAATTTTGAGGACTTCCTTATAGGAGTACCAGTCTACAGCAAATTTTGTTATCTGTGCTGTTTTGAAGAGTCTTTTGCATTTTCGATGTGTTTGTTGAATCTCGTTGGACCACCAGGGTGGCCGAGATTTACCCCTAGGCCTGTTAAAGGGACTAGAGCCCACTATCGCTTCATTAAAAGCGTTGGACAACTCGTCCACCAAGCCATCGAGCTCTTGCGCAGTTTTTAGAGGTTTTGGCACCGAAACTGGTAGTGAATTCCCAGAATAGTTCTTAAGTTCACAGTTGGTTTTTCTCCTGTTTCTGTAGATTGGACTTTTTGGAGAAGTCAAGTCCATTTCAAATTGAAGATAACAATGATCAGAAAAGGAGTGTCCTCCGACACTATCCAGTTTAATAAACTAGTCGTCATCCAATACTTCTTGTCTATTACTAGTTATAAAGGTCGGCTTATTGCCTATGTTACATATATGAAGGTTAGTACTTAAAATGTAATCGAGGAGCAACTCACCTCGTTCATTTGTGTCCGTAATTCCCCAGATCGTGTGATGAGCATTTGCATCACTCCCAAGGATGACTCCAACCTTGCGCTTCTGACCTGATAACAGAAAACAACTTATCTTATTTTTAATGAGAATGCACGACCGAACCTTGCCTTCTTTTTTCGCGTGCATTAATCTATAATAGGGAGTCTTGAGCCCAAGTACCCGGTCTTCAGTGACCCAAGGTTTCTGGACCAAGACGACATCTGTCGCTTCTTTCCCAATTTTTAAAATTAGAGCAGCTGATACTGCCTTAGAGTGGTGAAGGTTGACTTGAAGAAATGTCAGTGTCATCTTTACAGCCTCTTCTCCACCACAGTAACATCAGAGTCATCCCCTGTTGAGAAGTCCTCTGAGAGCCTCTTTAAAGATTCCATGGACGTTGACATCTCCGTGTCCGTGGAGAGAGTTTCCGCTTGGCTGACTATCTCCGCGCACGCAGATGAGCTACCAAGCACCGCGGTATTTTCTGAAGATGACTTCGGAGCCTCCGGCTTGTCCGCGTCCTTCTTATACACCTTGAGTGTGACTGCACTGAATCTATAGTTGATTAGACCGTTGGTTTTTTCTAGTGCAGTCAGTGACTCCCTGTTTAAGATGATAGCAGCTGACCTATAGTCAGCTTTTGCCTCCTCGAGCTTGGCAACTTTCCAGTTGTGCGTTGGCAACTCCGGGTTGCCAACCTGCAACAACTGTAGTATCACCTTCGGATCACTAGGCTCCGAAGGGATGTACACCCTAGCTCTTGGTCTGCTGGGGATCTCCTCCCTATCAATCACAGCAAGGCTAGCTCTGGGCCATACCTCGCCAAGTCCCCCCACTGCCACCTTATAAAGCAGCAGGGACCTCTGATCTGCACAGGCACAGTTTCACCTGATTCCTGTGCCAGCCCGCGTCCCGACAAGTCGGAGCAGGTCCTGGATTTTCCGACAGGACTTTTAGATAGATGGTGGCTAAGGCCCCTTCCACTTTCCTCTAATTGGCGGGCGTGATACTGCTATCCTCTTGGGATTTGTCAATAACTGCCACAACCAGCTGATCCTTGGGGACCTCATATCCGAGTTGAGGGGCCAGCAGCAGAATTGATGAAATTAATAATTCCAAGACAATATTTCAAAGAAGATCCGCAGGGAACATATACTGCAACCACGAGGATAAAAGAACTGGCTACATTAATATGTACAGCAATGACATCATTAATTGGATGGCATGCAATGAGCTCATTCGAAATCGAACTCTTAACAGCGATCAATTCACCTCCTTTCAGGCTGGTCATGCCGATCTTTCCTGTGAACAAATTTTAGGCGGAGCGCCTTTACCTACGACACTAAATGTTAAGATTACAGAGCTCAAAAATATTTATAATCTTCAAGCACATTTTAATCTAGATTAAACAAGAAAACAAAATACTGGTTGTTAAGCCAATGACCTCATTCTAATTGTGTGCTTATTTTTTAGTTGATAAGTAAAAAAAAGTAAAGTAGTACTTCCCAGTCGTTATCATGTGCCCAAAATTTGAAAAGCGTTTTTTTTTGCGTTTCAAATAATTTATGAATACAGGAAATTCTATAATTATAGATAAAACAATGCTGAATTTTTATTAAAAAATATTTATTATTAAATATGTATATGTGTGTTGTATGTATGTATGTATAGTAAATTACTTAAGTACATTCTTATCGATATAAAAATTTTATAAATTATCTAGGTAAATTACATTTTTATAGAAGACAAGTATAAATTTAATTCGAAACAACCGATTTGTATTCAACTTAGGTAGATAAACAAAAATAGTCTTTTATTTAATTAGATTATAAGTAATTATAATTAATTAATTAAAAAGCAAAATACTGGCAATGTTTTTGAAATAAAAAGGCTGCCTAGAAATAGCGTGATGTATTTAGACTTCATCGTCAATAAGTCGTTTCTCTTCGAAGCTAGCTTTTGGTTTAACGTTCGATTTAGGATCGTATCCGTACAAAAATATTGAACAGATTACAAGAAGGGCACCGAAAGCAAATTGTGTTGTTAGATTGAAATTGAATAGATAGATTGAAGCAATGCACGATATTATTATGGCTAGTGATGTAGCAAATCCTTTTAGGATGTTGTCTGCATATTTAACGACCATGGCGACAATTAATCCACCACCCGCTTGAAGTACGATTAAATAGTAGATGAATGTGTCGTATCCAAAAAAGAATCCATCATTCCTAATTTTAGTCCCATCATTGATAAGGCAGGTAAGCAGTCCGAATGGTAGGCTGAGGAAGCTTAGCTGCACATTACGCATCCACACCGAAATATCAGAACCTTTGAGTATTTTTTCAAAATATATACCAGCAAATCCGGACAAGAAGCACGCACCCAGAGCAGCGGAAAATCCAAGTAATCGATTTTGTTCTGGCAGCAAAGTATTCTGGACTGGTTCATCAGTTTGTGCGAGTTGTACCAGCACCACACCACCAATCAAAAATAAAAGTGCACCCCACTGAGTCGATAGTAATTGTCTGCGCAATATTAAGACGGCAAACATTGCGGTCGTTAAAATTTTTAGCTGATACGTTACTTGATATGTGGCCGCATCCAAATGAGAAGCAGATACATATAGCAAATTATTCTGTATTATATAAATTAGCGAGGGCACGCATACTTTTAATGTGTCCTTAGGCTGTTTGATTATTGTATTGTTCAGTGCTTCTTTAAATTTATGGAAGCTGGCTTCTTCTACCCATACTAGCACCAAGCATGTTAGTAATTTTACAAACTCGGACATAACGACCGCTGAAATATGTAAAAAATAAACACATTAAATATATTTGGCGAGGATAATTTTACTTCGTTCTTCGTTGTCGTACCAGTCGAGCTGAGAAACATATCACCATTTCGAGTCCGGGCATATCGCATACTGAGCCCCAATACCGCATTTTGTAGCGTTAGTGTGACTAAACTGACATACTTTAATGTTTTCACTTTCTCTGCAATAGATTTCAAAAACATTTTAATTCAAAATTTTTATTATATAATTTTATGGCCAGTACTAATCCTCGGCCATTCGTCTACGCCTTGATACTACTCACTTTGTGATAACATTGTAAATTTCAGAATTTATTTTATCTACTTAAAATTTGTAAACTTTAATTAGCGCGTTGTCTGTGTGACGACATCGAGAGAGTGTTTAATTTAGAAATTTCTATTCTTCTGCTTTTGTGTTGTTTTTTTATTGGTAAAAATATTGTAAATAAAAAATTAAAAAAAAATATTTTTGTGTAATCAAAAATTTTGATTACGTTGACTGAAATCAAATGTCAAATTATAAAAACATAAAAAATGTATATTACCGCAATATGTATTCGGGATATTTTGAGTAAAGTTTATATGTTTTGTATAAAACTAAGTAATTAATATATTTTAAATGTATATATTAAATTTATGTTAATATTTTATTAAACATTAAGTTTTTACGCATTAATTTATATGTTACTTTTATTTTAATTCATAATTCTTTTAATAAAAAATTACAGCAAGATGGTATGCATCAAAATTAATTCAACATTTACGCGAGTGTACTATTTTTGACAGTCATGTTTTAATTCAGTTTGCTACGGTATTTTAATCAAAATGGACTTAAAATTAAGTGCTGAGGTGGGTTAATTCACGCCAATTTGTATATTGTATGTCATATTGTGAAATAAATTTTGTATCATTCTAGAATCCTGATAAACGTGCTTTAAATCGACTGGAAATTATGACTAGTCGAGATGGTGTAAAGAAAAAAGTTCCAGCTTTGGTAAGTCGACTGAGTTATAATAGTGGAAAGTCCCGAATTTCATTAAATTAAATTTTAGAGCCCGTTCTGGTTGTCGCCGAGAAGCCATTTGAAATATCTTCCACTACCGATTAAAGATAATAAACTGGCGAACGAGATGGGGAATGTGGAGGAATGGCTTTCGGATATGAAGTGGTTTAACAAGGAATTGGAATGGATGTTGCAACTGGATTGTCATTTGTAAGTCGAATAATTTATAAGCTTGGGTGTTCGGATCGAATTTTAAGGGTACAAATAAGTCAGTTTTGTTTATAAAAAAAAAAAAAAAAATCATTTATTCGTCTGATTGCATCACATTGAGCAACACTTCTTTGCTACCGATTCAAAAAATGCATCCCTATATCCTCACAGCTAAAACGATCGTTTCGAATATCTTAAATGTAATCGTTGAGATGGTAGCGTAAACAAATACTTTGGTTCCATATGCAGCTGATCACTATTCATATTCCTTCCCATTTCAATGTCGTATTTCGATAGCATAGTGATTAGGCCAATCTTGGATATTAAATGGCCGAATTTCATTCCTAAAATTATAAACATTAGTAAATAGTAATTTAGAGGTTGCGTAGTTTTTATATACCAATACAATTTCGTGGCCCCTCACCATACGGCAAAAAATCGACAGACGATAGATTTGCGCGATTCGCTGGCTCAAATCGAGACGGATCAAATACTTCCGGATTTGGATATATTTTAGGATCATAATGAATTCCCAGTATAGATATTGTAACACAAATTCCTTTTTCGATCACCTTATCGGTATTTGGAATTTTATAATCTTTGTCGCAAATCCGCTGCAGCAGTGGCATCGGTGGATATTTTCTTAGTGTTTCGTCTATACAGAGATCTAAATATTTTATGGCCGACACACTTTCATACGTAATCTCATTATTATACCGCCTCAGTGTTTCATCTATGTCGCGTTGTGCCATTTTCAAGTATTTTTGATTTTTTGCCAATTCATATAAACAAAAGGAAACTAAACACGACGAGGTTTCAAAACCAGCTACCAAAAATATAAAACACTGTGCCGCAATCTCTTGTATACTCATCCGTTTCATACTATCATTGACTATGTCGGTGCTCCACTCATCACTATTCTCTATATTAACACCATTTCGCAATTGTATCAATATTTGCATAAAATCTTCTCGCGTATAATTATTCTTTTCTCGGAATTTTATTGTTTGTCTAACAACAGAGAACATAAATTCTTCTACATCTTCATCGGTTTGCTTGAGATTAATGAATTTTAATAATTTTGGTGCCATAAACGAGAGTACACTGACCAAAAGATGTTTAAATGTTGGTTCGATTGATTTGGCGCTCATTACCCGAAACATTGTTAGGGGCTCATTAATACTATCAACTTCTATTCCGAATGCAACAGATGCTATTATATCAGTTAAATATCGGGCTGCTAGATCTCGCACTTCAATCTCATTATTTAAACTCTCAATCATATTATCAACGTATCGTTCAAGTTTTAGATTTATATAACGAAATGTTGAGAACATCATAAAAAGTTTGCCGACTGTAAATGCAGATGCCAACTTATTTCGCATTGGCATCCACTTGTGATAGCCGGAGCAGAATAAATTGGCCCACAGTGGATCCTTTTTTTCATCAAAAAATATGGTCCGTTCACGAAAATATTCAAAATCTTTGATTAGTACATGTTTCAGTAATTCTCGATCTTTTATCAGCAATGTTGGTCGCATAATCATAAATAGTCCACCAAATTTGCCATTGATTTTCAAGTGGCATGTTTTAATAATATTTCCCAAATCCTCTTTCAATGTTAAAAAATCACCAACATTTCCGAATGGGAATGTTGGCTTAATTGATTCAATACCGCGTCGATTCCAATATTGGTAGACACATTTCACATACACATAGAATGTGGCGAATAAAATTAGGCCGATTATTGTAAACAAAAAACTCAAACATAACATAATTATTTATTTGTGCACTATGAGATTGTCTTATCAATTAAATATTCATAATTTTATCACAACAAATTACTATAGTACAAGACACTCGAACATTACGTATTTATTCTTGAAACTCAATTTTGGTACTATGTAGTCTCTAATTATTTGTTTGTTTATTGTGTTTCGACGTTATTCCTACTTCGCGCGATGACATAACAACAACTGAGGTAAAATATTATTAAATTTTTAGAAAATTTTGATTTGTTATTTACTTACTCCTAAGTGAGAGATTCTTTGTTGTTAACCCTCGATTTGAATGGTGGGTTAAATATAAATACACACATACAGTGATATAAATTAACATGAATGATTCTGTTCTTAATTCACGTCTGCGTAAGGATATTAATGCCCTAGTGCGCCCCAAGTCCAACTTTAGCCAAACTTGTCTTGCAACTCTACAGGTGAGGGTGTTAGACCACCTTTCTCCCGCTGAGGATAGCGCCTGCTTCCCAAGTGCTTGTCTCAGCGCTGTGATAGGCCTCCCCAGACTTTCCCTTTCCGGTTGCAGCTGGAGAGTCGTACCATGCCTAGCAAGTTCATCCGCCCTGCAGTTCCCCATGACGCCCGAGTGACCTGGGACCCAGAATACCTGGATATTGAAATGCTCACCCATCTCATTTAGAGATGAGTGACAACTCAACGCCACCCGTGACGCCAAAGACACCGATTCTAACGACCGGATCGCCGCTTGACTGTCCACATAGATTGTGATATCGTCTGAGGATAACACATTATGCTTCAACCACGTCATGACTTCCACAATCGCTACGACTTCAGCTTGGTACACGCTGCAGTAATCAAGGAGATGAATAGAAATGTTTATATTTAATTTGTCACAGAATACTCCAGCTCCCACTTTGCCGTCTAGCTTGGAGCCATCTGTGAAGAATTGCAACGCTTCGGTTTCCGATAACGGTCTATCCCTCCAGGATTCCCTTGAAGGGAAGGAGGTCCGAAATCGCTTCTCGAAGCGTAGAGTATGTTTAATGTAGTCAAGATTTGCCAGCTCATCCTTCATCGATCTAACAATAGTAGAGTGTCCTATACTAAGACATCTCCACTGAGAGATGGCTGCAAGTCGTACAGCCGTATTTGCCGCCACCTGTTTGCCAAAAATGTCGATCGGAAGAAGGTGCAACATAACCTCTAAGGCACTTGTCGGTGTCGACCTCAATGCCCCGCTAACAAGCATACAGACCGTTCTTTACACTCTCTCAATCTTACTTTTATAAGTTACCTTGCCAGAGCTGGCCACCAAACACCCACCCCGTACATGAATACAGTTCTCACTAAAGCGGTGTAGAACCAGTGTACCAGCTCCGGCTTCAGACGCCATCTATGACCAATGGCGTTCCTACAGGAGTACAAAGCTATAGTAGCTTTGTTTATTCTCTCCAACATGTTGGGCTTCCAACTAAGCTTACTGTCCAAGATAATGCCCAGATATCTAGCACTATCAGTAAAAGCAAGTCTCGTGCCATTTAAGGTAGGAGGGACAACTACCGGGATTTTGTATTTCTTAGTGAAGAGTACCAGCTCTATCTTGGACGGGTTAATACCAAGTCCACATTTGCCAGCCCATTTCCTAACGATGGTAAGCGCATTCTGCATTACGTCTACAATCGTGTCCAGGAATTTTCCGGTAACAGCTAAAGCTACGTCATCTGCGTAAGCAGCCCTCTCTCCAATTCTAGTAGTAACCCGTTTACCACTATGTTCCAGAGAGAGGAGACAGAATCCCCCCTCCGCTGCGGAGTTCCCCTAGTTACTCGCCTCTTGATGGTGGAGTCCTCCAACTTCGAGCCAACAATCCTGCTTCCCAGCATATAATTGATTAACCCTATCAGAGGAATGTCCACCTCCAAAAATGACAATCCCTCCTTGATTGCCTCCGCTTTCACATTATTAAAGGCGCCCTCTATATCCAGGAAGGCCACTAAACAGAACTCCTTCGAATTAATCGATTTCAGGTTTTCAAAAGAAAGGATGGTAGAGTTATTGGTCTTAGATCCTTAGGATAGCCGTCAGCTTTTCCCCGCTTTCGGTATGAACACCACATTGACCTCCGTCCAGTACCTAGGAATATAGCCCAGCTTCAAACACCCTTTGAATATAGCTTCTAGGTAGGGAAGAATAATTACTTAGTTGTTTTGAAGTTCCGCTGGTATAATTTGATCCGGACCAGCCGATTTAAATGGTTTAAAACCACTCAGTGCCCATAGGATCCGTTTCCTGGTTACGATATCCTCTGTGAGTACTGACAATGATTCCTGATGGTTGCTACGCACCAATAGGTCTTTAAAACTCTCTGCGAAGTGTGTTTCGAAGCGAAGCTCCAGAGATTCTCCACTAGAAGCTGTCCAAGATCCGTCCGGTTTTATCAAAAAACTGGGACTAGCTGTACTTGTGGAAAGAATCTTCCTAAGGCGGGAGGTTTCGGATACCTCTTCCATTTTATCACCGAAGATCCTCCAAGACCTCCTTTGTGCCTGCCTTTCTTAATTCTTTCTTATAAATTCCGAGTTTCTCCTTATAGGAGTCCCAATCCTGAGCCTCCCTTGTATTTTTGGCTCTATTAAAGGCTGTCCTACAAGCCTTACGATAGGTTCCCAGTTCCCTGGACCACCATACTGGTTTTTGCCTACTCCTAGGCTTAGCCAGTGGGCAGGCAGCGCGAAAGGATCGGTTGCATGCGCTAGTAACGCTAGCCACCATGTCCTCCAGCTCCCCAACGGTCGTTGGGGGCTCCATAGCCCTCGACGGTAACAAATCCTCCAATAATTCCCCATATTTGCTCCAGTTGGTCCTTCTACGGTTCCTGAAGGCTTCCCGGGTAGCAGGGTGAATATCGAGGCTATAAGTTAAATATCGATGATCAGAAAAGGAGTGTTCCTTATCCACCCTCCAATTTTTAACCATATGAAGAATATTATTTGAGGCAAGGATCACGTCTAGAACCTCCTGCCTGTTACTAGTAATAAATGTGGGTTCCCGCCCAATATTACACACTGAAAGGTTAGTACTCATCAAATAATCAAAAAGCGACTCACCTCTTTCATTAATGTCCGTGCTTCCCCAGATAATGTGATGCGCATTAGCATCAACTTCCAGTACCACACCTACCTTTGATTGTTCCGCTTTACGGATCAGCTCCTCCAGGTTATCCGGAGGAACCTCCTTCTCCCGGTCCATGTAGGCTGAAACTAGCCAGAATTTACAAGTGTCACCATTGCTGTATTGAGAGAGAAGGAAAATATTAATATTATTTTTCCCAAGAATACAAGATCTGATCTTCCCAGACTTACTAGAGGATATAATTTTGTACCCCTTGATTCTGAGGCCACAGATCCTGTTGTTATTAATCCAAGTTTCTTGGATTAGTATCATATCCTCACCCGACCTAGTCAGCCTGAGGAGTAGAGCTGCCGAAGCAGCCTTAGAATGGTGAAGGTTAATTTGTGTTATCTTAATCATAACCTTTTAACCTCTACCTACCTCTATGTTATATTCCTGCTACCGCTCATACCCTCTGTAGAGGACTTGTCAGTGCCCGGGCTGCCGACATCTTCCTCCATCGGTACACCAGCTCCTTCGCTTATGTGCTCCTCCTCATCTTCCAAGTGAATCCTTGCTAGACCGAGGTCGCCGGATTCACTCTCCCTCCTACCCTCAGCTTTTCCCCTCATGCTGCTGGTACCCCCTTCAGGCCTGGGCGGGTTGCCACCATCCTCCGGTTGGCCTCCCGTATGCGCTTCCGCCCCATCCTTTTCATAAGCGTTGAGAGTAATTGACCCGAATCCGAAGTCAATTACTCCCTTCGTTTTGTGCAGGAGGGCAAGGGACTCCTTATTTATTACCAAATTTGATAATTTCGAGCCCCCCTTCGCCTCCTCCTGCTTGACCATCTTCCAATTTCCGGTCGGAAGATTCGGGTTACTGGCCTGAATAATTTTCAAAGCCCCGTCAGGGCTAGCCGGTTCGGATGGCAGCCAGACACGTGCCCTCGGCCTGCTGGGAATTTCCTCCCGGCTAACTGCCGCAAGCTTTGCGCCTGGCCACAACTCCCCTACTTTGGCTATAGCCTTTTTATAAAGATCCACAGATCTAGAGTCCGAGCATGCAGTCATCTTCGCACGCCCTTGATACCATCCCGCATCTCCCTCAGGACATCGCTGAACAGCTTTGTCCCTGAGTTGGAGCTCGGCTTCTCGTCAGTCAGCAACTTGGCCCGCTTGCTGTTGACTACTTCCACCTCGTCCTGGGACCGCTGTCTTTTCGACACATGGTCCCTTTCCGAGCTTCCGCAGCCCACAGTGCTCCTTGTCCAAGCTAACGATGTTCTCTGTTCTTCCGTGAGCTGCCCCTCGGGGGTCGCAGCCCACTTCTCGAGAATTCGAAATGCCGAGTGGCGATTTCTGTACCGCCTTTTCGCCGGAGGAATTTCTCTCGTCCCCCTCGCCTGCGTTGCGTTGGTACCGCTAACTCCCGGGACTAGTGCCCTAGAGTCATCCACCTTTGCACCCTTCGAGGCCCCATCCATCTGGTTCGAGGTACCTCCCTTCGCTGATACCGGCTTTTGAGGAGAGCCGGTGCCCTTTGTTTTATTTTTGTTTGATCCTTCCATTAGATTCCCACGAGTATCAGAGAAATGAGAGTCCGCCTGCGCAGAGATCCGTATACGCAGGTAAGGCTAATTACAACTGGAGGTCACCAGGTATCCAGAGGGCTCCGTTCACGACTGGGCTTTGTTAAATGGGCCTCCAGCCTGGCAGATCGTTAGCACGGGTCACTTTACACCTTAATCGGGCCCATTTGCCATCATTTAGCGTGACCCGCCTTATATCTAGGTCACTTATTAACACCCGCTCAATGAGCGTGGACCCGGAGGCGACGGCAATTATAAGGCTGTATAAAACTATCTTTGAACAAATTTTAATCAGATGGGCTAAAATGACAAAAAGAATTCGTTTCAAAAAGTAACTAAAACTGGTATTTATGACATCTTTAATTTTAATTTATAGAACATTAGCTGTTACCCGCGACTTTGTCTGCATGGAATTATAAATTCCTGTCACAATCAGTTCAGCCGTTTCGCAGATTAATTAGCCCGAATAGACACACCGACAGAGAGACAACAATTAAAAAAACAGCTTACAATGATTAGTTATTATATTATCGAACCGGCGATCCTTGAATGGCAGACGGTGGCATTACCGCTAGACTATCCAGGTCGTCAATATTATTATAATTATTATAAGTGTTTGCCCCTGCCCCTCACATACAAATATTCTATAATTTCCCCTGTTACCTGTGACATAGTTTTTTCATTTAAATGAAAACGCGGAGAGGCTCACCAATTCCTCCATACTGTGAACAATATTACAACATCTGCATATTGCCTAGATTCTGTGTCGTTGTTCAATTGTACTAGCGTATTTGTAGTTGAGCTAAATTTTTTAACATGTTAACCTTGCTTATTACGGACATAGTTTGCCTAAAATTACCGGCCAATAATTCGACCGTCCCTCCTACGTTATTTTGGTCGTTTTTAATAAAATTGGCGTTCCTTCATTAGTTAAGTTCAACGGCAGCTTAAGCACTGATGCGGCAGCAACTCCTTTATCTTCTACCACCTTCACTACTTTCAATCTGCTGCATAACATTGTTAAAAACTGCTCTTTGTTCTGGATTCAAATTCGGAACGTATTCAGTGAGTTATTGTTGCAATGAAATGGTATCATTACTCATTTCTCGTATTAAATCACTACTAACTTCTGCAGTTCTAACTGGTCTTCTCAAACCAAAGTCTAATAAATGTTTTCAGTTATCATTATTACTTGGCCGACCTTTATGAGAGCTTCGTTGTAGATAATGTCACTATATGTATCCGCCATGTCATTTTTGTTGGGATTTGAAAGCCCACACACAGGTCCCTATTAATATGGCAGAAAGCTCTCTCACCTTGGCTGCTGATGTGCACTGTACGGCCTCCTCCTGTGTTACATCCCAAAGATTATCATTTTCTAATAACCCGTTTGCCTCACAAGTCTCTCTGAATGTTGCCAATTTTTGACCATTGTGTTGGGCCTCGCACATGGTGTAACAACATTCTCTGATAAAAACATGTCGCTGACATGCACCGTATAGGCTCTACTTAAAGCATCTTCAGTTTTAACACTAAACCAATTTTGAATAGGGATTCCTTAAACTCGATATTTCTACTCTCTCCTTGATGTATTCCAGGTATAATATCTCGGCACCTCAACGTACAGAAATTTTTTTGCAAAATCGTCTTGTGTGCAAAGTAATGCAAGTGTTGTTTTTGGTGGGCTTGATATTCGGCCACGGAAATTATTTTCATTAAAATACACCCTTTCACCATTCTCCAAGTGAACATTGAGGTGCGTTACGGTGGAATGTCTCGTGTAACGGGCTTTTATAATGAAACTTATGCCCCAGTTGCTAAATTAACTACGTTACGTGTTTTGCTTGCAGTGGCGAATCATGAAACATTGTTTATTTATCAAGTGGATGTAAAAACAGCCTTCTTGAATGGAAACTTGAAAGAGGAAATATTTATGGATCAACCGGAGAGTTTCTCGCAAATTGGTACACACATGATTTTATCATTTGACTGGGGTTTCGGCGAACAAACTCGGATTCATGTTTGTACGAAACATCATCACGTGATATCAAATTCTTCTTTTTATTGTACGTGGATGACCTCATTCTATAATATGCGCCGAATGCTAAAGTGTTTCATGTTTTTGCGGATACGGATTGGGCAGGTGATCGCCATTGTGCAAAGCAAGTAATACTTAGTTTATCGTCGACAGAGGCAGAGTATGGGCGTTGAGTCAGTCGGCGTGTGAAGCAGTTTGGTTGCGACTTTTATTTATGGAATTGGGTTATAGAAACTTCGACCCGATCAGTATTTATGAGGATAATCAATCGTTTATAAAAATTGCTGAAGAGCCGAAGGAATATATTCCATCAAATTTGCAATTAGCCGATATTATGACAAAGAGTTTAAATTCTAAACAATTCACTAACTTAAGAAAAGAGTTAGGATTATTAGATTGAGGAGGGCTGTTGAGTAATGTATACTCAATAGTAGCTTTCGCCTGAATATATTAGAGCCTTTTTATTTAATCATACCATTTATACAGGGTGACTGACACGAAGTGTTACCAAAACAAAACGCCACAGAATTTTTATTTTTTGATGAATTTTATTGAATCAAAGTAAAAAATGTTCACAAATATTTAAATTTTCGAATTGCATTAGCAGTTTTCGATTTAGCCACCCTTAGCCGCGATTAAGGCCTTCAAACGGCCGACAAAGCTATTGCATGCAGCACGAAAATGGCTCTGCGATTTTGGCCCATTCCCGGCGAAGCGCTTGCTTGAGATGATCGACACTTTGGTATTTTTTTGTCTCAACTTTGCTCTTCAAAATACCCCAAACCGAGAAATCTAGCGGATTTGCATCCGGTGAATTTGGTGGCCATCGGGCAGTGGAAATGAACCACGGAACGTTGTTTTTCAGCCAATCTTGATTGACGCGCGCTTTATGACTCGGCGCCGAGTTCTGTTTAAATGTCCAGGCTCTGCGGCCGAAATGGTTTTTGTGCCCAAGGCTTCAACGCTCCCTCCAACACATGATCCCGATAAATTTGAGCATTTATCTTGATGCCACGATCCAAAAAAACGAGCGGTGAACGGCTTTCGGCCGTTACGGCGGCCCAAACCATCACCATCGGCGGCGCTTGGTTTCGAGTAACAATCCGTTGGTCCAAATTTTCAGTAGAATGGCCGGGCAAGTAAATCCGGTCGTTTTGCTTGTTCACATATTGCTCAATAACGAACGGTGACTCATCGGAGAAAACCAAATTCGGCAAATCGCCACTTTCGTGCAAGCGTAACAACTCCTTTGCTCTTTCCACTCTAACTTTTTTTTGCGCATCGGTGAGACCATGCGTTTTATGAAATTTCAAGGCCTTTAGTCCAAGATGATCTTTCAATATGTGCTGCATACGTTCGAGCGAAATGTTCGCCTCACGAGCCATTTTTCTGCCGCTACGGCGCGGATTCCGAGCCAATTTGGCCTTCACCTTCCGAATGATATACGGCGATGTTACAGTGAGTTTCGGTCCACCACCATGGCGTTTTGCAATGTTGGCAGTATCGTTATAATGATTTATGGTGCGATACACAAACATTTTATTCATATGCAGATGTTTTAACTGGTTAACAATCTGCGGCTGTGATTTTCCTGCCAAATATAGGGAAATCACACTATTATGCTTGAATTCCATTGCGGATAACTTTTTTTCTGAATATTTCCCACTAAAATGCTTCTGTACGTTTGTAAACAATGGAATGAACTGTCATTAGTGTAAATTTGAGCGCTCTGTCATCACTGGTTTGACAGCAATAACAGTCTGAAGTTGGTAACACTTCGTGTCAGTCACCCTGTAGCCGAACCTTTTACATCTCGTATAGTTTTATTAATATCCAGAAACTTAACAATATATAGTTTCTACATTGTGGCTTTCAAAAATTACAAAATTGCTCATCGTAAAGCCAAAAATATCCAATTCCAAAAATCGAAGGTGAGCTTTGATATATAAAGGTTATCTTCATTTGGTGATAAACGAAAGAAGTACATTGATGCAAGTTGGAAACAATTACCACGGAAAAATGACTTTACAAGGTTTGAAAATAATATTTAGCGTTAAAACTGCACCTAAATGCTAACATCAGGATTTATGGGCGATACATCACTAATGATTTCAGCGGTGCACATTCTTCCTTTGATGACATCATTATCGCCAGTTTCAGTCCCACGACTCATAAAGTACATGCATTGTTAAAGAAAAAACCCCACTCAAAAGATGTCAATCTTTTCAGGGCTGGGCTTTCAAATGGATACCGTTAGATATTCAGGCTCAGACAGCCCTCAAAGCAACAGTAATTCAAAAGATAAAAAATGCTTTGCGAGGAACTTGTTGCTGCACTGGAGTTGGGAAACAAACGAAATAAAAACAAAAACCAGAATATGGCACTTGACCAACTTTAAGATTTTTTTTGTGATGTTCGGTTATAGATGTCGCCAGCGTTGAGATGTGGAACTTACACCATGTAGTACAAAGAGCATACTTCAACCAAAGAAAGCCTAACATGTTTTAGAACAATAGAGGTCCTCTGTTAAACATCCACAGTTAAATTAGGATACAGAAACAAGGGTTTGTGCAATTTTGTATGAATGTGGGCGGGGCCCTAAAACGAAACATTATATACAACAAAAAAGGAAAAGACAACAAAATGATAAAGATTATTTTAAATCCCGCCTTCTTTCATATTGGCGAAGCTTTATTAAAATTTTAATTTTTAGGATGAATAGTAGTATAAAATCCAAGAAGGTTTCAAACAAAATCGCTATCAAATAAAAGTTGATTAATTATTTTATTTCTGGATTTGGCCGAGTTGTCACTTCCTTAAAATTAATGGTAAATTATGATTTCATATAATTCTTCTCTTGGTGTTCTACCGATAACCACACAAATCGAGGATTTTCTTATTATGTACTTTTTTATCTTATCAATATTATTTTTCTTATCTATTAAGATAATTCAATAGAATGAGAATAATTTATTAGTCGAGTGCGAATTACTTTTAAAGAATTTCAAAAAATCGAAGTGTTTGGTTGTGGCACAGTTTTATTAAATAGCTAAGGCTGTTTCCCAAACGAGTACTTATTTGATTCCTATTAAATAAGTAAGCAAAGTCACCCCAATCGATTTTGCTTAGTTGTTTTGACATAAACATAAGTCATTCGCCCGAAACAATTTTTTTGACATTACAAATTAGATTTTAAGTTAATTGAGTAATTGCTACAAATCTTAATATTATCTCTTGGTAAATTTTATGTTTATTCCACCAGTCGGCAGCATAAGTAAATATTTTGGTTCCATTTTAAGTGTGTCACGCATATCCGAACCCAGTGCTATATTGTATTTCGAGAGTATTGTTATCAAACCAATTTTTGAGATTAGCAGACCTAATCTTGCTCCTGTAACAAATATTTAGAATTTAAAATAATTAGTGTAATGGTTAACCAAAAAAAAAAAAATATGAAGTTACCTATACAGCCGCGGGGTCCCTCACCAAATGGTAGAAAATCCATTGAAGTTCGTTTATTTTTTTCCTCTTGCGTAAAACGGGCTGGATCAAATTTTTCTGGATTCGCATAAATTTTCGGATCGAAATGTATTCCCAGTACCGATATAGTGACTAGTACACCCTTTTCTATCACTTTATCGGTATTTGGAATTTTATAATCGCTGCTACAATGTCGCTGTATGAATGGAATTGGCGGATATTTTCGTAACGTTTCATTCATACACAAATCCAAATATTTTATTTCCGCCACACTTTCGTACGTTATTTGGTTGTTGTGTTTTTTGAGTACCGCGTCAATATCTTGTTGCACCTGACGCAAATAGTGTTGATTTTTGGCTAGTTCGTATAAGCAGAATGAGACGAGTGTGGATGTTGTTTCAAATCCACCGAGTAAAAATATAAAACAGTGGGCAGCCACCTCAGTTAAACTCAAACGTTTTAGATTTTCTTTGACAATATCAGTATTCCAGCCGTCTGATTTCTCGATGTTCACCCCATTCCGCAGCTGTAGCAACAATTGCATAAAATCCTCCCGCGTATAATGATTTTTTTCACGAAAATTTATCGTCTGCCGTACTATAGAGAACATAAATTTTTCAACCTCTTCGTCCGTTTGTTTAATGCTCACGAATTCTAATAGTTTTGGTGCCATCACCGATAAAATGGTGACGATAAAATTTTTATATGTTGGTTCCATTGCTTTTGCGCACATAACACGAAAAATACAAGTTGGTTCGTTTATACTGTCGACCTCTATACCAAAAAATATCGAAGCCGTTATATCGGTGAGATAACGGGCAGATAAATCACGTACTTCCAACACATTATTACAACTGTCACTAACCTTATCCAGATATTGTTCGAGCTTATTGTTTATGTACGTAAACGAGCAGAACATCATTTTTATTTTACCCGTTGTGAACGCTGATCCTAATTTACTGCGAGTCGCCCGCCATTGGTCTCCAGTTTGGGTAAATAAATTTGCCGACAGTGGATCAATCTTTTCATTGTAGTAAATTTCACGATCGGCAAAATTATTAAAATCTTGTATTAAAATATGTTTTAGGAGTTCGTTATTTTTGATTAAGATCGTGGGTCGAGCCAACATGAACATTCCAATAAAATCATCTTTAATCTGTAGATGACAATCTTTGAAAATATTTCCCAAATCTTTTTGTAGCGTTATACATTCACCGATGCTTCCAAATGGGAATGTTGGTTTAATATAATCAAATCCACGGACGCACCAATATCGATATTCAATCCGCATGTAAATGTAAAATAGGAGGAATATTACCGCAAGCAATAGCAAAAATGCTAATGTTCCAACACAAATTGGCATCTTTGTTGTGTTTATATGACTTGTGTTTATTTAAAATGACATTTCACATGTTATCAGTTTGGTGATAACATGGTTTTGATTTTGTTGTTTATAAAAAATTTCGTCGGCACTCGTTAAACACTTGATCTATGTTTTGACTTTGTTATTCAGAACGGTTCGACAAATACTAAAATTGTTTTGGTCGGTTTTGCTTTAATCGAAAATATTGCATTATCACTAGATTATTGTGTACAGGGTGAGGTTGAGTTTACGAGTTTAGCGTATTAGCCGATCGTGTAACATATTTTGAAGTGGGGGGCCAATTGAAGTGTGATCACGATTTTTGTTTTTGATTTAATTATCTTAATTCACGCGAGTTTATGAAATGAGGAGTGTACTCCCAATAAACTATTTTTAATTTACACAGATTTTGGTGTTACATGATACACGATCGAGGCTGTGCTGAAGCGATTGTATCATTTTTGCAAGAATCAACCCCGGCATATATCACAATTACTGATGTTACCGACAATGAGTCAATCATTAATTTATATACAAACATTTTGAGCAACATAATCGGTGTTGTCTGTCGTTTAATCACGAACAAGGAAAATGAGGTAAAAAAAAAAAATCGAACAAAATTTGTGTAAACGGAATAAAAATTTTTATATTTCAATTCGGCAGTACGAATGGCTGGAAAAGGAGTTCCTTGCTGAAATTTTATATTCAAAATATCTTCTCTCGGTGCCCATGTTGTTTGATCTCATAACAACGTATGGACGCGAGAATGTAACAATTTTAAAACGAATTTTTCATACCGTCATGAAAATTGAGCCAAAATATAAAGATGATCTGGGTGCCGGAGTTGAATATCTACTCAAAGCGTTTTTGATTATCCAAGAAAAAATAGAAATTGAAACTAAGCTAAATATTCTAACGGATGTATCGCTGCACGTACTCGATTGTGCTTATATTATCAATGTGCTGCTTGATGTGTATCCAGACGCGGAACTGATGTACATTACGCTCAAGGTGCATCAAAATGTGGCGGAATTTTATGAAAATGCGATTGTTAGTCTGTTTAAGAAAATCGATAAAATTAATCCAGACGCTCTGGGGGTTCATCATGTTAATAGAATTCGAGTAGAGCTGTTGGGATGCTTTCGTAAAATTTTGAATTTTAATATTGAGAATATATTGAAACATCCGTAAGTATGCCTCCCGTATATCGTAATATCATACATACACTATGAACATCTGTTTAAATTACAGAAATAAAAGTTTTGAACCATCCGAGCGGTACCTCAACCTAATGACTGAGGTGGCATCATATCCAATATTTTTGACGGACTATAATAATTTGTATCCCGTTGAAGTTGATATCGATATAATAAAACAGTCATGCAGTCGAATGTAAGTTTAATATACCATTCCTGATTATATCAGTTTAATAACAACTCCATTTACAGAGACAACTTTAAGATAAATTTCGTAATGCAAGCAGTTTCATCGGAAGAGCCGATCGAGTTTGATGAATCTGAACAAATTGTTGAAAATGGTACAAATCATGTTGAAATACCGCTACAGGCAATACCATCCACATCTCAATCTGGTGCAGAAAGCACTGGTGTTCGAAAATTCGAGACCGAGGTAGACTCTATACTGGGCGTATTTCCTGATTTGGGTCTGGAATTTACACGTAGACTGTTGCAACATTATGAAAATGCTGAGTTGGCGATCGCCGCTATTCTCGAGGGTAATCTTCCGCCACACTTGGATACAACTAGAAACATCATAGAACCAGAAGTTTTGCCTCCGTCCGAGCCAATCATTCCAGTCGATCCGCAAGATAAAATGTTTCTGGAAACTGGAATTCGGCGTCTTAATATTTTCGATGGCGATGAATTTGATGTAATGACCCAGGAAAAGCCTAAATGTATTATAAAACTTGGTAAAGGTATACCGGGCCAAGCGAAAACCTTAACTGCCCTGTTGGATGATAAATCACATGTGAAAGCCCTAAAAGAACGATACCAAGAGTACAGTATTGTAACGGAGAATGATTATGATGATGAATATGATGATAGTTACGATGCGATGACAGAAAGTGAAACAAAAGCGATTTCTAAATTACGTAAAGCGAAAAATATTATTATAGAAGAGGTGGAAGCTGTTTCATCATCGTCCGAAGAAGAGGAAGAGGCAGCGGTTGGTGGTACGATCGGCCCTAGTGGGAGGCGATTGGAGTTTTGTGAAAATCCTGAAATTGCTCGGGCCCGATACGAAGCAAATCGGCAACGTAAATTTGGTGCTCGGGGTGGTTCTCAGCGCGACGTTGTCGGTAAACCAAAAGGGCAGGGACAAGATGAAAAAACAGTGCACAATCGACAAAATAAGGAGGCGCATAAATCAACACGGGCGAATCATAATCGTAAAGGGGGTGCCTCATTTAAACGCAATAGGGGGATGATTCCGTCATAATTTTGTAATGTAATTATTATGAATTAAAAATGTTGAATAAACTTGCTAATTTAATAAATGTTTTTGACTATTTGATTCACACATAACAGATATTCGAAAATGAACGACCTAAAATTTCACTTCAAACGAAGGGGTCAAACGTGATCCCGTCTCTGACAAATTTGGAAGATATCGAAGAATGTAAGAAACGCTACAAAAAAAAACCGGCTATGTAGGCTGTACGATTACGAAGTTAATTATGAAAGTGTTAAATCTCTCAGTTTGATCATTCGCAGCAGAATATGCTGAATGTTGTTCTCCTTTATAAAATTCTTAAAATCGTAGAAAGTGAAATTACTTCGACGGTCAGTAATCACTTTACTGCGTCTACCAAATTGTTGAAAATACATCTGGAACAATCAATGGTGTTTTTTTAACTGGTTGTTTTCGTTGCAAACAGTCAGTAAATCCATCTATAATTCCAAGAATAAATCGTTTTTTTAACCACCGGCAAATCGACAATTTGAGGTATAACTTTTAACAATCATTCTCATGCCTGGAATCTGGTGTGAATTTCGAATTATTTGAAACAGATCAGAAAAATCATAAGAGAAGATTAGCCATAAACTCAACCCCGTAAATCGCCTTATTATAAAGAAAATACTGCTGAAGAATTGGTGAACACATTCATCACCTTGAAGTTACATGAAATAAACGAGAAGCAGAATCATTAATCTTAACGTATTGTGACAGGCCAGAAAGGTAAGATTGCAATCATTTGATAGTTTGGGTATGGCGGGAGGAAGGGGAATGTTTGGGTATGGCAGAAAGAATAGCAACTCCTCGATAATTGCTTATTTCACATCTTTTGCCTGATTTGAAAACCGGATGAATGAAGGATATTTTCTAGGGATCAGCAAAATTCCCAGTCCGAAGGCTTTCATTAGAGATGTGAGTCAGTGGAAGAGCTAAACTTTCTGCACAATTTTTAATGAGGTTGGGTAGAATGCCATCATGACCTGCCCCCTTATTTACATCAACAGGAGACAATCAGTTATAAACCTCCGTTTCAGTAAGTTTTAATAAATTATAATCAGTACGATTATAAGCAAGTGGAGACGTGTTATGTGATGGAAATGACATTGCGGATGGTTCCTACACGGACTCAAAATATTTGGCGCACAGATTGCAGATATCAGAGGGCTGACTCGCCAATGAATTAAATAACTGCTCTCCATTTAACATTTAGGAAATTCCAGAATTTTCTTGGATTGGACGCCAAATCAACTTCAATCTGTAAACGGTAGTTATTACATATATATAGGAACCAATCCTTTCGAGCTGCATCGAATCTAGAATAAAACTCAGCACCATGTATATCCTATATAATGAATGAAATTTGTTACGCCATTTTTCCATGCGCAGTAGTTTCATATTGTAGGGACATATCTTTCAACACCAGTCTTGACTAGTTCGTTGAACAACGAAACGCTTCGTTCAAATTTTTCCCCCGTTTCAAGAAATGTAGTCAGCATGCAATTATTAAGAGAAAAATGTTAGTATGCATTTTTCATGTGTGGTAGACGTTCCCATATCCAGTAAAATCATCACATGAAGAAATATTCGAATACAAAACACCAGATAAAAATACCAAATCCAATAGTTTTCCTCGACTGTTACTTATCTGGTTCACTTGCTTGGTTGCTGTGCTAGCAAAGTAATCGGTGATGGCCAATGCTTTTTGATCCTTAGAAGAGAGCGTGAGAACACTAGTAATGTCAAACTAGCAATTTTCAAATCACCAATGATCTTGAGTTGTTCATCAAGTCAATAAATTCGAGATAAACTTCTAAAGTTGATTCACAGAGCACAGACACAGTGACCACGAAGATAAAAGAAATTTCGGCTTTAAATGCGTGAATGACATGCTATAACCTCACTCGAGAATGAATTCATTACGGCGATCAATACACCTTTTCCTATAAGGCTGGTATCAAAATCATGTCTGTCTTTTCTATAGACCACCTAATCTGATGGAAAGTATTCTTCAGAATTAAAATTTTTTGTAAGCCATGTTTCACAAATAACTTTCACATCATAATCGTTGTCGAAAACGCCCAACAGAAACAATTTACATTTTTCTCGAACACTGGATGCACTCTGGTAATAAATGGAGGATATTGTAGTTTGTCTTGAGCATATGGGCTAGAATCCTAGGAGTCTTGATGTCTACATTTGGGTTCCGAAGTTGGCCAGGTTTCCGAATTTAAAGCCTTATCCTTGACAAGTATTCTCGATGCGTCCGATATTTTTGGGACTATCCAAATTGGGGAAGAATTAGGACTAGTGGAGTGTCGGACAATGAAATTGCTCAGCATTTCCTAAACTTGTTCTTCCACATCTTTTTTGAAATGATGTGGGTATCAATGTTCTCGGGTATATGGGTGTTTCATCCCGAGCGAGAATTGTGTGTTTTATTGCCGGTGTTGCACACAGTTTCTCATTTTGTTGCAGAAACAGTGGGTGGGGATTGGTTTTATTGCCTCGAAGTTATTCACTTTTAACTTCAGTTTCAGCAATCCTTTTGCTGCTTCTGGTTAATTGGTTAGAATCATAACAGTAGTCTTTCGATTTGTGGCTTTGTACAAACTGGCTGCACAATAATTCTATAATTTAGTTTGGCATACTCTGGTACTACCCAGTCTAACCAGAATGATGTCAAAAGTTTATCGCTGGGTAATAACGGGTAGAAGTTGAATAAATTTTTATTTAAGGAAATAGTATTTGATCTGTAAACAATATTTGCGTTCGTTTTCACCAATGACTCAGATGCTAGTATACAGTCAACGAAATTTTTGACTAAGAGATTGTTAGGTATTATATCGGGCTTAATGATATTTTTATTTGCGCCCGTACCTATTAGTATAGGGTAATGTTTCGGTTTGTCGGAACTTCAGATAGGGCGCAGGAAATTTAATTCTCCGTGTCTGATTCTGAGTCCGCTTGAAAATGTATTACTTCCAATTCGTCATTTTCATGTAAATTTTCTGTGTTCGAAATTTCGACTTTAGGACCTTCTCCTTGTAGAAGTTCGTGATTGTTAAGTAATTTTCTAACGTTTTTTTGAGTTGTTTGAGATTGTTTCATTACTGCTTAATTCTATATTTTTGGGTTTTGCCGCCTGGGCTTACTCGAAATACGGCTTCTTTAAACCTGATATAAATGCTAGATAAATGAGCAGATTGCCTGCCACGAGTTGTAATGAATTTCTTTTTGTTTTGCTAATGTCTTAATGTTTTGCACAATTTCCTTAGTTTTGTTGTAGAAACTATGCACTGTTATCGAGTCATTCTGTTTGTTTGCCCAAATTTGGGCCTTATAATATGTTAGCTTCTGAAAAAGCATGAAAAGAAAACAAAAAATAATCAGGAACAAGATAAAACAGTTAAAAATAAAAAAAGAAAAACAATCAACAATAACCATAAAAGGAACTAATAACAACCATAAATTCTACCAACGCATACATAACATGACCAACATAAAACTCAACACCCAAGAAGAACAATTATTAAAAAAAGGACCAAAACATAACATAAAACCAATAAACAACAAAAAGGAAACTAAAAAAACATTATTGGATATCGAAAACGCTATTCTAAAAACCGAAAGTCAACACCAGGAAGAAATCAGAACACTCGTTATAGATGAATTACGACAGAAATTAAAAAAACCACCACAAAAGAAACAAAACAATGAAACACAAACCCTCAAAAACATTAAAAAGAAATTAAAAAATAACGACGCACAAATAACTAAAGCAGATAAAGGTAATACATTAGTAATCATCCAAAACTCAAACTACAATTCAAAAATAACAGAATATATCAACAACAACAACATACAGCAATTAAATCATGACCCCACCAAAATATACCTGAAAAACATCAATAACATCATAAATAAATCAACCAATATATTAAATAAACACCAAATATACTTCAACAAAATGATTAAACCTGAAGCACCAAAACTAACTGGACTTCCAAAAATACACAAACTAAATATACCAATACGCCCCTTAGTAAATTATACAACATCTCCTACATATAAAATAGCAAAATATCTAAACCAATGGCTCACAAAAAACATTAAAATAGAGAACGATCAATCCGTAAAAAACAATCTGGAATTAATTGACAAAATAAGATCAATAAATATCCCAAATAATGCAAAATTAGCATCATTTGACGTTACAAATATGTACACAAATATACCAATCACGGAAACATTACAAATAACCCAAGATCTATTAATAAAAAATAATATAGAAAAAAGAAAAATCACAGAAGCAATAAACCTATTACAAGAAATAACCAAACAAAACTATTTCCAACACAATAACGATTTTTTCACACAAAACGACGGTTTGGCAATGGGGAATCCATTATCAGGGACGCTAGCTAACATATATTTAAACCATATAGAAAAAACATATATAAATAATAATAAAAACAAATTTATGAAGAATATAATATACTGGTACAGATATGTCGACGACATAATAATTTTATTCAACGGCACGAATAGACAACTTGACATTTTTCACCAATATATAAACAGTATACACCAAAACATTAAATTTACATTAGAGATAGAAACAACAAAATGCATAAATTTTTTAGACTTAACAATTCAAAATATAAACCAACAACACCATTTCAAAATATACAGGAAAGAAACACAAACAGATCATACCATACATAATACGTCAAACCATCCATACCAACAAAAAATATCTGCATTTAACCATATGATTGACCGCCTAAACCGCATACCCATGAACAACAATAATTATAAAGAAGAACTAAACACGATCATACACATCGCAATAGAAAATGGATACCAAGAAAACTTAATACATCGACTCAACTATAAAATCAAAAATAAAATACACCAACAAAACTTAACGTCACTAAATATAAACAAAAATGAAGAAAACACGAAAAAGTACATATCTGTTACATACAATAATAATACCAGTAATACGATGAATAAAATATTAAACAGATATGGATATACAACAGCACACAAAACCAACCATAAATTACAACAACAATTAAAAATACATAAAAATAATGAACTTGAATGCGGAATATATAAACTATCATGTAACAATTGCACAAAATTTTACATAGGCCAAACTGGAAGAAGTTTCGAAAAACGTTTCCAAGAACACATCCAGGAATTGAACAACAATCATCCAAAAAACAATTTTAAATCAAACTACGCACAACATTTATATAACGAGAAACACTCATATACAGATATGCAAACTAACCTACAAATTTTATACAGAATGAAAAAAGGAAAAATAATGGACAGAATTGAAGAACTAGAAATATACAAAGAAAGAAGCAACCTACTAATACTCAACGATAAATTAAACACAAGAACAAACAAAACCTACGAAATGATTCTAAAATTAAAATAAGCAACCACAAAAAACAAACATTAGATGTTGTTTACAAAACGAAAAAATTTGACAAGCCAATAGAAGAAAAATACTGAAGAAGGAAGAAGTTCCGAAACCGGTATATTAATAAAAAAAATATATCAAGAATTATCACCAAATAGAAAGAAATCTATTTTAAATAAATAAAATAAAAATCAATAATTAAATTTTTTAATTATATATAATGTTAGCTTCTGCTTGTCACGAAGTGTTTCAAGCAGAATTTGCTTTATTTCCTGAATTGATTGAGGGTCTCCGGCGAGGTAAATTATATCTCTCGCTTTTCGTCTTATTTTATTTTTTTACAGCCTCTATATACATACGGAGCTGTGGTTGGAGTACGAGTACTAATGTTTCAAACATTCGTAGTGTTTCTTCGGCTGTTTTTAGTCAAGTCGCTACTTGCTTTTTCCCGTCAAATGAAGGGATTGATTATATGGGGTCAGGTATTCTAAATAGATCAACAGCTTGGTTTCTGTGTGGTTGAAGTGTTCAGCTGGGTTGCAATTGCAGCCAGTTGATTATTCTTTTCATTTAATTGTTCCACGTTCATTTCTTCTTCTATTGCCTTTAAATCTCTATTAGCTAAAAAGGAATCAATAGACTTATTCTTCCTCGTACACTCTTTCCCCTTTCGCTTTTTTTGTCTTTACTTATTTATCTTGTAGTGCGTGTTGGTAAACACTTTCAAGAATATTAATTTTCGAATGACGTGACATGGCGAAAGTTAAGTCACATAATTCGACCAGGGGTGCTGTTCTTGAACCATTACGAAAATTTTCGTATTGCGAGTTAGTGTAAAAGTATTACGAAAACTAGGATTTTTGTAATACTTTTACACTAACTCGCAATACGAAAATTTTCGTAATGGTTCAAGAATAGCACCCCAGGAGCGTGTTCATAATCTTTACAATGTAACGATATTAGTTGTATTCCTTTCACTAAAAAAAAAAAAATTACAACGTCATACGTCGGCTTGCTAGCTTCTTCCTGAAGCAGCAGTTTGCATACCGCAAGAGGAATTTCAATATCCTTTCTGCTTTCTGAGAAGTGGTTCATTGTACCTGTACTTATGAAATGTTCTGGCACCCATAAAATGTGGATGTTGAACTGATGTGCCATCTCGTTAAGAGATGAGAGACAGTTCTGGACTACTTTCGACGTGAGGAGGTGTGATTGAAGCGCTTTAATGGCAGCCTGACTGTCCGTATATACTATATGCGAATATTACAAACTGATATTACATTATACCTCAACCAGTCTACGACTTCCTTTATGGCAGTTACTTCAGCTTGAAAAATGCTACAGTAGTCGGGGAGACGGAAGGAGAGATTTAACAGAAGTTCCTCGCAGAACACTCCAGCCCCGACTTTCCCGTGCCGTTTTGAATCATCAGTGAAGAAGTTTATAACTCCTGGTTCCAAAACTGCACCCATCATTCAATCCTACCTGGATGGGATCCTAGTCCGGAACTTTGTGTCAAAAGATAGTGACGGGACAGTATAGTCGGTGGTCTTGGGAATTTGTTTGTTGCACAAAATAGATGAGTGCACTGTATTGTTGCAGGTCCACATTAAAATGGATTTCAGTCGTATGGCAGTATAAGCTGCCAACTGTTTTCCCAAGATATCTAGAGGAGTCAAAAATAGCAGAGTCTCTAGTGCCTGAGTGGATGTGCTCCTCAGTGCACCACTGATCCACAGAGAGATTGTTCTCTGAATTTTTGTCAACAGCTTTTGGTTGACAGTTTTGTCCAGAGCAGGCCACCAGACTATTACCCCACACAAGAGTATGGGTCTGACTACTGCGGTATAAAGCCAATGTATGATGCGGGGCTCCAGCCCCCATCCTTTCCAAAGGCATTTTTGCAAGAGTATAGCGCTACCGTAGCTTTCTTTACCCTTTCCAGAATATTAGGTTTCCAATATAATTTGCTATCCAAAACGAGACCCAGAAACTTCGCTTCAACTGTAAAAGTCAAGCTGAACCCATTTAAAGTGGGAGGATCGATGTGAGTAAGTTTATAATTCCTAGAGAAGAGAACCAATTCGGTTTTGTGTGGGTTCACATTCAACCCACAGCCATTGGCCCATAATGAAAGAGTGCCCAGGGCATTCTGCATAAGCTCACTAAGGTTGCCGGGATATTTACCACGGACACCAATAGCAACATCATCCGCATAGACAACCATCTTGAAGCCACCGTCCTCCAGTCTCAGAAACAGGTCATTTATAACCAAGTTCCAAAGTAGGGGGGACAAAACGCCACCCTGCGGCGTACCTCTGCTTGCAAATCTTCTGACGGAGGATTCCCCAAAACTGGCATTTATGATCCTGCCTCTTAGCATTTGATCTATCCAGTCTATTGCAAGATGGCGCAATAAGGATGGGATGTTTGCGGCTTTTTCCTCGTGGTGATCGATTTTTGTGGATCGATGCTGCTTCAATAAACACTTTATTTGTTAGCTGGAATATTTGGTATTCCGCTACAAAATTACTTTTTATTTTATATTTACAAAAACTTTTTAATTTAATTTTTGGTGTTGACTTCACTACTTTTTCTTTTTATCCCCTTCCCTTTTTCCTGTCAAATTCTTTTTTTTTATAGTACGAACGCATCCATACAACAGGGCTGGCTACATGGTTTAATATATGGCAACACAGTCCTTGAGTGATTCATCCACTCCCAGATCTGAAAGTGCCCGAGTTATAGCCCCTGGAAGATTGTTTGTTAAAGGCCCCCTCAATATCCAAGAAGGTTACCATTGCGTAGTCTCTATATTCGAAAGATTTTTCAATGAAAAATACAAGAGAATGAAGAGCAGTCCCTACAGATCTCCCTTTGCAATAGGCATGTTGAGATTTGGACAGCTTTTCCGACACAATCGTGCCTCTAATATGAGCTTCTATTTGTCTTTCCAGTATTTTAAAAAGGAAGGAAGACAAGCTAATCGGTCTAAGGTCTTTGGGATTGCAGTGTGAGCGTTTTCCCGCCTTAGGTATGAAAACAACCTTCACTTCTGTCAATTTACTAGGAATGTGACATAGTTCTAAGCTGCCTTTGAAAATTACCTCTAACCAGGAAATTGTTAGATCCGTAGTTTGTTGAATATCCGCAGGGATAATACCATCGAGTCCAGGCGACTTATATGGTCTAAAACTAATATCTATAATCCAAATATAATTATTCCGTGCCTCGGTGGGGCAGAGGTAACTTTTAAATCTTAAATAGGAACCTCCCTGTCTGAAACATTTTTTTCGATTCATTATTGATGGCGCTGTAATCGATGAAATGTTTTTCGATTTCTCCCGTTTTTATTGTAAATACTCGAAATTAGTCTTAAAACTTTTATTGCAAAGAAGTTATCTGTAAATAAGTACAAAGCGAGGAATTTTATCAACATACCCTAAAAATCACACATTTGACATGCCTGTTTTTTGTTTACAAAATAATCTTTTTTTTTTTTTTACGGGGTGAGCTATACTAGACCTGTGCACCGCGACCATTGAGGTCTATTGTGCATCCCCAGAAAGTTTCACGTAAAGTGGAGGTTCAAGTCCTTGATAAACGCCACCAGCTCATGCATATTTAAAGGGCCGACGTTAGGCCACTGTATTGTGTATGCATGGAGGAATTTAAGTCTTTTATGGATTAAAACACCACTAGATGTTCGATGTTTCCCTTTCCAGGTTGCAAAATCTACAACGGTCTGTAGGGGACTTTCCAATTTTCTCCAGATGTCCATTAAAAGGGCCATGTCCTGTTAAGTACCAGGTGAGGGATTTTAGAGACTGTCTATCCATCTTGATTGCCTGATCTAAACGTCTAATATCATAGCTTAATAGTTTTTTGGTCTGTCTCATCCCAATGGAGGACTCCCAGAATATTTTCGTATGTTTTTGTTCCCAATTTCTTATGCCATTTGCCAGATGGCTCTTGGAGTAACCAATACTAGGCTCGGGGCCAAGGAAAGGGCACTCCGCTGCCTCTTTTGCACAGCGGTCTGCCGCCTCGTTTCCCTGTATATCGGAATGGCGGGGGTACCACAAAAGGGTTACTTTGTTCTCCCTGCTGAGTTCTAGAAGGTTGCAATAGCAGCTCCAGATTATTTTGGAATAGAAGACAGATGCTCCTAGGGCAAGCAATGCCGCCTGGCTGTCCGAGATTACGTAAATCTCAGTTTTTCTATATTTTTCTGTGAGACATCGAAGCACACATACCTCGATCGCACAAATATCTGCTTGGAAAGCTGTGGGGTTTTACCCAATGGAATACAGAGTTCGAGACCCGGCCCGATTATACCCGCACCAGTGCCCACCCCTGATTTTGAACCGTCAGTGTACCATATGGAGGCGTGACGGAGTAAGGAGGAGATGATACTCCCCGCTTGTTCCCTGTTGGGTATTTCAATCGTGAAATTCCTCCGGCAGTCAATAGTTTTAACCATCACGTCTGATAGTTGTCCAGGATGCTATTATGTCCTGGTCTAATAGTTTTAATTTGAGATGTTATTTTTAGATTGACTGCCCTTGAACCAGCTACTCTTTTAAGGTGCAAGTGTAGTGGTGAGAGCCCCAATAGCTTCTCAAGAGCAGCTGTAGGGCAGGTTTTCATTGCTCT
This sequence comes from Tipula vernalis, assembly GCA_958295665.1. Lineage (NCBI taxonomy): Eukaryota > Metazoa > Arthropoda > Insecta > Diptera > Tipulidae > Tipula > Tipula vernalis. The sequence goes on from OY282560.1 coordinate 358,921,849, forward strand.
CGTTACACTCAAACAAGCTAGCATTTGGATCCTATCCAAAATTGAGCAGGCACCACTTTGCTCTGTCTTAGGCCACCACACAAACGCCGCATTCGGGATTTAGACCCCACGTTTTGCCAATCATTCTTTGGCAGGTGAAATGCGCCTTATTTGCCTTGTCTGTGATATATTTAAAAACGGGTTCCATGTCAGTTTCTGATCAAGCATCACTCCCAGGTACTTAACCTCCGTCGCCATTTGGAGAATTTCCCCATTTAGAGATAGAGGTGGGAGAATTGTTTTCCTCCGATTTGTAAAGAAAGTACAAATAATTTTGTTGGGGTTTACTCTAAGGCCCGTCTCAATACACCAGTCGCTTACCAACTCGAGGGCATATTGCATAACGTTCCGCTATTGTACTCTCGAATTTCCCCCTGACCATTAAGACTAGATCGTCCGCGTAGGTGATATTCGAGAAGTGAGAGTTTTTTAATCTTATAAGTAGTCCATCCATCACGAGTAGCCACAAAAGGGGTGAGAGAACTCCCCCCTGGGGACAACCCCTGAGGCCGTTATCCTCCTGTTTCTAAGCATATTGACTATCCACCCTATGGTGGAGGAGTCTATTCCCCTTGCATGTGCTTGTTCTTGAATCATTTTGAACTTAGTATTGTCAAAAGCCCCTTGAATATCGATGAATGAGCATAACAAAATCTCTTTATTCCGAAGTGTATCTTCGATATTTGTTGTCAGCTCGTGGAGCGCTGTTTCTGTCGATCTCCCAGCCTGATATGCATGTTGGCTGGGGTCTAGAGGATGCCTTAGGAGGGCATTGGATCTAATATGTAGGCCCAGTATCTTCTCCATAGTTTTCAGAATAATTGATGTGAGGCTAATGGGTCTATAAGACCTGACGTCCTCTGCGGATCTTCTTCCCGTTTTCGGGATAAAAATCACCCGCACCTCCCTCCACCTTCTTGGAACATATTGTAAGCTGTAGCTGGCTCTAAGGAGTCTAATCAAATAAGGCAACAGTATTTGTAGGCCTTGCTGTAAACATGCAGGATATATAGAATCCCCTCCCGGCGATTTAAAGGGACCAAAGGAATTGACGGCCCATTTTATTTTTCCGGGAGTGAAGATATCTCTTGAGAACCTGTAAGCTTCCCTTGGAATCAGGTAGGGATGCTCGCTGTCTACATCGAGGTCTTCCTGGCCTACATATAGTTGTCTCTCCATTCGGTTTCCTTACAGATCCCAACGGATTTCTGTGGTCCAAGGAGAGTGCCTTCTGGAGTCGACAAGCCGCAGGCAGCCTATCTATTTTTTCACAGAAGTCTCTCCAGCTCGACCTCTTGCTTTTTCTAAGAGCGACGTTATACTGGGTAAGAGTCATTCGATAGGCTGTCCAATCGTTTGTCCTCTTAGCCCTCTGTTGAAAAGTTTACGAACCTCTCGTCTTTTGGTTTCCAGGGTGTGGTTCCACCAAGGAACGTCCCTTGTCCCCCTAATACGAACCATGGGTGAGCTTGAGTGGTAGGCATCAATAATTGAGTTGATGTTGGTCTGTAGACCAGTTACGTTATCATAAAGTCTTTCATTATAGACTGGCCAATTAGTACGTTTTGGTATTCTTACTACCGATTCTTGTTTTGAAGGGGTTTTAATATCAAACCTGATATACAAGTGATCCGAGAAGGATGCTTTCTTTGACACATACCAGTCCAGAATTGTACCAGAGGTACCCATGTCCGACAGGGTAGGATCTAGCGTCTCTTTCCTGACTGCATTCACAAAAGCCGCATCGTTCCCTTTGTTATTAATAATTATATTTTTTGTTAAACAAAATTCAAAAAGTTGCTCACCTCTGATGTTGGTGTCACTACTTCCCCAGACTATGTGGTGTGAATTTGGGGTGCTGAGTCTTACAGTAATTAACGAATCTCTGTACCGGTTCTGGAGGTGGGTCGTCTTCGTTCCCGAGAAAATATGCCGAAGCACAGTTGAGTGTGCTTCGGCCTCCTTTGGGTAAAAGCTTCTCTATCGAGATCGCTGTTATGTCCCTGGAAATAAATTCATTAACGGAGAATATATTAAGTGTCGAGCGACAAAGAATTCCTGTCCTCGCTCGGCCTATCCACTTCCGTGTTGTAAATTAGCTTACCTGTTCTACTTGGCAAACCTTCGGTTTTTCCATTGTGGGCCACGGCTCCTGAATGAGCGCTATGTCCCAGTTCTATATTAAGAAAAGGCGGCTTAGGTTATAAGTGCCTTGGATTGATGAAGATTTATCTGCACACATCTCAAGGATGTGTGGTGTGTTGAATACAATCTTCCCGTTTATTTTGCCATGGGCTCTGAATAGCCTTGTTCTCCCTTTTTGGGCTGTGATTGTGCCAACCTGCCCCTTGGGCTCAAACCGTGGCTTTTCCCCTTCCTACTCTGGCTCGGTCTTGGCCTTATCACACCTGATGTGCTAGGCCTATTCGTCCTGCCATGTTCAGAGGCAGCTCTGGCGCGTTCCACGTCTTTCGCCGCCGCCATCTTTGGTGGTTCCGCACGACCGCTCTTGTGGTACACCCATCCCTTGCTCTCTCCTTCTTGGGGCGAAAGTGTACGGCACCGAACATCCAATTTACTCTATAATTAGAGCCTTTAAGGATCTCCGTCGTTTTGTGGGAAACGGACATCGTCACCTGGACGAGGTCGCCTTCCCGCTCCTTCCTCGCCACAACCTTCCAGTCCGCTCCTCTCAACTCTTTGTTCTGAACCGCCAACCGGCGAAGCATCTTCTCATTCGTTTCCTTGCCTCAGCGTGGCAAGTATACGAAAAAGATTTTGGGGCGGGGAAGCTCGTCCCCCCTGACCACTTTGATGGTTGCCCCTCTCATAGCTTTAGTTTAGGTACGACGGCCGTAAGCCATTCCGCCGTGTCCTCGTCCGCACAGTTAACTGTGAGCCATCCGTTCCTAGTACGGCAGCCCAGAAAGTTGGGGCTGACTCCGTCCAGCGGCAGATCTGCCATTGTTTCCATAATGGCATCCTGGATTTCCAAGATCTGGATAATACCCAGCTTGACATCTGGGAAGCCTTGGTCGATGAATTCCAACCTGATTGATTTGGTTGTTTCGCTGTAGCTGGGTACGGTCGTATTCCTAGGACCCACACTCGCCTCGACTTTGGGGGCACCTTCCGCTCCCTTTGGTGAGGGGCTGGACCTCTTCTCCCGTTTTGTGCTACACCCTTAGGGTTGGATCCGCCTGACCGGCTCCGCTTGTTCGTTACGTTTGGATCTCTGTCCTTTATCTTCATTTGGCAATGCTCTACGGCGATATCGTGAGGCACACCTGACTGTTTTAAGTGGGCCAGGCGCTTCCTTGCGGCACCGCTAAGGCGTGGCCTTGTTCTGGTTTCGAGCTCCAGGCCCGCGAGATTCTCTCTGACCTCTGTTGTTGTTGAGGTAGATTGGGTCTCAACCTGTGCTGGCCAATAAGTGCTATGAGTCGGTGAGCAAACCACGGTATCCATGCTAGAGCAATTGCTCTCGGTATCTGAAAATGTATACCGATATTGATGCGTTTAGCGAAGCACTGCCCTCATTATTTTTTATATTACTTGTGTCCATACAATAGATCTTGTTTGAGGAAAGAAGGTCCACCACAGCAGCGCCTCTTACTGTGGTAAGGCTAATTGAAACCGGAGGTCGCCAGGTATCCGGAGTTCCGTGCTAGAGACCAACTAGACCTGTCTCACCTTGTATTTGGTTTTTTTTGTCAAGGTTATTCCTTCCTTTAGCGTCGTACTTTAGTCTGTTGTTCGGTAAACAGAACAAACAGTTACCGGTGGTCACCACGGGGAGGTAGCATATACACTTGCGAACCGCGATTAGGTTACCCCTCACGCGATCGTGAGCCCCAGGCAGGATTGCCTAAAACATGACCAGAACAGCCTGCTGGAGCTCACTCTACTGAAGGTTACGAAGCTGGTAATTACTACACAGCTTTGTTCCCCCCTTCACCAGACACCTAGACCACTTACAAAAGAATCTTACTCTTTAGCATTTTAGTTCTTTAAAATAAACCAAAACAAAATATTTGCTAGCAATCGAATATTCAACGTCAAAGCCATCGTTATAAGAAAGTATTCAACGTTGAGGCAAAGTACTAGAACATTGTGTATTATTGTTCATAAATAATTTCATGCTAGTTTAACGTTTATTTGTGTTCACACAAATTAAAATTAATCAAAATAACCATAAACCATCGCAAAGTAAGTGTTAAACGATAGAAGATAATAAAGTTTCCCCTTAAATTAAAGCTCTCGCTAAAAAGAATTTCCCACTTAAATTGTATATCGACTGCAGCGTTTTTAAACTCATTTTCTCAAAACTTGTGTACACAAAATACAATATCATATCGCGATCGGCAGTTCACTAACCAGTTTCTATACAGTTTTTTTTTTGTTTGTTGTATTTCTCTTCTATTTTGATATAGGTAGAGGTATATATGAAGTTCACAACGAATAATAATATATGCAATAAAGTAGTTAGTTGATCGCGAGTTTTTAACTGAAACGGTATGATCGTGTAGTTTTACAAAAATAATAAAAACATTTTTTTGTATTTTTTGATCGCGTTTAATTTATGTATGTTGTGCGTTCTTGGTTTTAATTAAATAAATATTAAGTGTATTTAACAAAGTGAAGCGATCGTGAATTACATGATCTTATATATTTTTTTGATTGATATAAAATATACTGTGTGTGTGTTTATGTGAATATTTTTTATTATGGTGTGTTAAGTTTAGTAATTTTTTGTGAATAAATAGAGAAATTTACACAAACAAAAAAAAAAAAAACCCAAAACTTTTTGGAATACACACGATCGATTCGATACTGAAAGGTAATTTTATTTGTTTTGTTTTTTTTTTTTTTTTTTTTTTTGTAAATCGACAATAAATTATTGAGGTCAAAAGAAAAATTTCTTTGACATAATTCAAATTTTAACTCGTATACGTACAACATGTGGATTGTTATTGTAAAGGAAGAGGTTTTTTTTTTTATAACTGAAACAAAATATTACCTCAAAGTATTGAAATACAAACGGTCGGTCGTGTGGAATAAATTAAAATGAAAGGAACGCTGAATGCTGCATCAGTGCAGTGAATCGCAAAATGTCATGGAAAAAAAATCGGTGATATGAATCGCGAAAAGAATGTAAACTGAAATGCTTCGTTTTTTGTTTGGTTGCTTGCTCTTCCCACTTCTTCTTTTGAATCAATTTTATGATCGATAATAAGCATAAATTGGCTAGAACTATTAAAAACAATTTTATGTTGTATAATGGTCAGGTTAATGTCAAGGCTGAATATAGTTAGGTGTAATAATTTTAACGAGATGGGAAAATATGTTATCAAATTTGTTGAAACATTTTTTTTTTTTTTTTGGGGAGAAAATTATTGCGTAAGCATTATTACTTGCGCACGCTACTTACAACATATTATGAGATTAAATTAAAAAAGGCAGATCAAATTCGAGCCATTTATCTAAATCGAGAAGGAAATAAACACAAATGATTATTTAACGATTTCATTAATCTTAATGCGCGCGGATTAATTATTTTGTATGGCGCGCGCATTTATATAATTTTAATTTAGGAAAAGGAAAGCGATTTTTATCTTAATTAGATTTTTTGTGAGCGCTCATTTAAATCAAAATTAAAATTTTTTTATTTTTTTACTTTTCTTTTGTTCGTTAATTATAATTTTATAACGTAAACTTTTCTTTATAATTATGATTAGATGCTTTATAATCGGGTTCGTTGCTTGGTCTCCTGTTAACATTGTTCTTTTTAATTTACATCGCACCCTTTGTATTATTTTTCTTTTTGTAAATAATTTCTTAAGGTTTGTGCACGCGATTAAAATCTGAAGTAATATATTATATTATTATTATTTCACAAAACGTCGGTTAATTTTTATACTATACAAAATTGCTCCATGGTCCGAGACCGCAATAGTATGTATGTATATAACTTAAAAGGAGTTTCCAATTTCTATCCATCTGGAAAACTCTGTATACAATTTTAATAATCATTTTCGTTATGGAATTATATAAAATAAAAACGTATAATTCTTGTTTCGATTTGCACGATTGACCTCTTTTTAGCTGCATTAAAGTTTAATAAACCAAAAGACCAAAAAAGTAATAAAAATATTATTTTCTTTCTTCGTTGTAAAGTACTTGTAAGTACAATTAAAATATTTTATTTCCTTTTATATATATGTATATATAAAGAAAGATACTTTATAATAAGAACAAGAATATTGTATTGTATATAAATGAAAAACAATTAAGGCGATTGCAAATTGTTATATGAAAGTAACAATTCTTATTTGAGTTTAAAAATCATAATCGCGCAATGTCTACGCGCCGCCATGGAGAAAGTTTCAATTTTTCAGAAGTGCATAAATCACGCTTTATATTTGTATATATATAAAATCATTTCGTTTGATTGACATGACGTGGACATAAAAATCCGTTGCTTTTAATTGATTTATAATGATAGAAAGTATTTTTTATTCTGTGTTAAGTGACAACAACAGCAATCTGATAATAAATGCGTCTTGGATAAAAAGTCGTATGTCAATATAATGATAATGCAGAATTTGAATATTGACAACAACAAATTTAAAAGTATTTTTTACGTAAAAAGAAATTATTTAAGCTTCCGTCCCGACATTATTTTAAAATACATAGTTTACTTAATATGTTGCAACACATGTATAATAAATTGTATAACTATGTATATGGACCATAATTAGTGGTATTGCATTACATTTAACAAGCTTAATATATTCCCATACCAAATCAAATAATGAACCGATTCGTTTTACCAAATTCTTATGACATACTATATATGTAGTGTACGCAAAAATTGATTTATGATAATTGCATTTAAATGCTTATCTGATGTTAATTGGCTAATAAACATTTTATTTTAATTTATTACAACAATAAAGTATTTAAGTAACGGTGTGGTTTAGTTATATGTATCGCGAGAAAGAGGTTCATTACATTTTGTTTTGCTAATCACACATAAAACACAGAATACCTACTTATTAATTTCTATTCAATATAAATACATATATCCACTGTACATCTGGTCGTGTACAGATTTCGATTTATTATGTGATATCTATAAAAAAATATTTGAAAGTTAAGACACGAGATCAAGTGAATAATATAATTCTTTGTAAAACTATATACATATCTTACTTACTATATTTATAATCTAGTTTGTAAAATAATAATAACAACGTCAACAATAAAACCTTGAAAGCAAATCTTATATACACTATTAAACACATAAACAACACAAAATATTCGGTTTTCTGTATTTATATACAATTTAACGAGATGTTTAATTCGTCTTAATCTATAAAAATCGTATCGCATATAAGCTTACTAAAGGTTATTAAATGGTATGTATAGAAAATGTCTCAAGGTAGTTGGTGTAAATATAAAAGGTGCGGGTTTGATTGTTGAAATTAGTATAGAGCAAATGTCTTAAATAGAAAATAGATTTTTATACTGTTTAATAAATGGTCTCCCATGCATAATACATAATGATACTGCACGTCTATATCATTATTACAGATTTAATAGCATGATCTCTGCAATCGTTTATTTAAATACATCCTTGCGCCTAAATGAAGATTTTCTTGGCCAAAATTCCGTTCAACACAGGTTTTAAATTATGTTTCTCAGTGAATAGTACCGCGTTTGCGTTGAATAGGCAAACTAAACATGAGAAAATGAAATTTACCACCAATTGCATAATTGAGTTTTATGTACACGAATACGTATACGAATTCGAGTTTATTTTATTTTATAGTTTTTTGACTATTGCACTTTACTGTTCTAGACTAGATATCATCGTAGCACTAAGGTGCCAATAGGCAGATTCAAATCTTATTGCACTTCTTCGGATTTTCTTCGCTGTCCCTAATCCGTAATAGTTCATCTTTGTTGTAAAACTCTTTAGCTAAGTGGATTGCAGCTACAACAACAACTCTCCTCGAAACCGCTATTGCTTCCTGTGTGTCGTATCGAAAATTCGTGTTCTTCGTCTAGTCACTTTTGGTCTTTCAGGTGGAGTCGACATCACTCTGCTGTTATGCTGGACCCTACCCTCTAAAACCTATTTAGTTAACCGTTCAGTCGATATTCAGGCTTCTAATGAACCTGTAATATCTCCTTATGGTAGTTGCATCACTTTGTCTGGGGTTAATGTTCTCCCACCTAAGTGTTGCAGTCGTTGGCGGAAAATGGCTGTACATTGGCACAGAATATGTTTGCGCTGATCCTACTTCCATGATACAGATGACATCTTTGCTCAATATCATCTACGAATCAACTAGGTTGGGCATGAAATTAAAATCCACAGTCTTTATTTATTAACCTAGCAAATGAAAGTGTTGAAATATACAAAAAAAAAACTGTTGCTAAATTTTTTAATTGAATTTAATTATTTATGCAGTTTTGTTGTTAAATTTGTTCAGTTAATTCCTTAAATCTGAATCCTATATAAACCAATTTAAATAAAGAACTAAGTTGGTAAGGTTAGGTTAGGTTAGAGTGGCTGCCAAAACGCACACTTAGACCGATGATGGTCCGTTGTGATACCAAGGGATCCTACTCCCCTTACACCTTCATTGGAACCATTTTGAGCTACTTATGTAGCGTAAGATATCTCGCACTTTGCAGTTCTCGAGATCCACAAGGCCGTCCAAACTATACTTGCCCAGATGTTTATGCCTCCTGTAAGCTAGCGCCGGGCATGAACAGAGGAAGTGGCTCAGAGTCTCTTCCTCCTCCTCATCCATACAGCTTCTACAAAAGTTATTTTCCATTGACCCAAGCCTCCTCGCATGCTCCCCAATGAGGCAGTGTTCTGTGAGCACCCACACGACTATACTTAAGTCAGGTCTACGTAGGGATAGTAGTGTTTTGGGGCGCTTCAAGTCCAGTTTCGGCCAGACTTGTCGCGCTACATAGCATGTTATGGTGTTAGTCCACTTCTTCTACGCCGAGGCTATCGCCTCATTTCTAAGCGCCCTATATAACGCTGCTATGGGCCTCCCCAGATTTGCCCTTTACGGTTTCAATTGGAGAGTTGTACCTTGCCTTACCAGTACGTCCGCCCTGCAGTTTCACAGTACGTCCGAGTGACCGGGTACCCAGACTATCTGGATATTGAAATGCTCATTCATCTCGTTATGAGATGAGCGACACTTGAATGCCATCACGGACGTCAGAGAAACTGATTCCAGCGACTTGATTGCCGCCTGACTGTCCACATATATTGTTATATCCTTTGTGGATATGACATTATGCTTCAACCAAGTCAGCGCTTCCTCAATCGCTACCACCTCCGCCTGGTACACACTGCAGTGATCAGGAAGACGAACGGATATATTCACATTTAATTTGCCACAATAGACTCCTGCCCACCACCTAGCCCACATTTGCTGGCCCACTTTGTAATGATTACGACCGCGTGTTGCATGACTTCCTTAATCGTGTTTAGGTACTTCCCCGAGATCGCGATCGCTACGTCATCTGCATACGCTATCACCCCTATTCCCTCCCTCTCCAGTTCCCTCCCTCTCCAGTTCCATTCCATTGATAACTATGATCCAGATAAGAGGTGATAGGACACCACCTTGCGGAGTTCCTCTAATTACTCGCCTCCTAATGGTGGATTCCCCCATATCCGCGTTATCCTGCATTCTAGCATCTGATTTGTCAACCTCCCTAAGGGGTAGTCCACATCTAAGAAAGACAGTTCTTCCCGAACTGCCTCCGTCCTGACATTGTTAAAGGCACCCTCGTCGATCAGTCTTTCCAATGCTTTCAACAGAAAGGATGATAGAGTTATAGGTCTTAGGTCCTTTGGGTAGGCCTGTGAATTCTTCCCTGTTTTCGGGATGAAAATCACCCTAACCTTCGTCCATTTCCTAGGAATATAATTCTGTTTTGGACACCCCTGAAGATCGCCTCCAGCCATGGGAGAATGATCGACGAGTGTTTTTGCAATTCCGCTGCGATGATACCGTCCGGGTTTAAAGCCGTTTAGTGCCCATAGAATCCGGTTTTTGTACACGATTTCCTCCGGGCGCCCCGACGATAATTTTTCTCTATTCCTACCAAGCTCCGTCGACACCCCCACACTACCTCGGAAATGGGTATCCAACAGAAGCGCCAATGATTCCTCACTAGACGTTGTCCACAGCCCATCTGGTTTAATTAAGTAACTAGGGCTCATTGGACTCTTAGATAAGATTTTCCTGAGGCGCGAAGTCTCCGAAACACCTTCCATTTTATCACATAATAGTCTCCAAGACCTCCTCCGCGCCTTCCTTATTTCCTTTTTATACTTTTTAAGGTGCTCCTTATAGGAGTCCCAGTCCTGAGCTTCCCTAGAGCCCTTTGCTCTATTGAATGCTTTCCTACACCCTGAACGAAGGATTCCAAACTTCCTGAACCACCATACCGGTTTCTGCTTCCCTTTAGGTATTCTCTTGGGGCAAGCAGTGTCCAAGGACAAGTTGCAGGCGCTTGTGATTTCCCCCACCAGGAAATCCAGCTCCTTCTCTGTGGCTAAGTTGGTAAAGAAGTTAAAATTATTAAGTGGTTTAACGCAACATTTGTTGCTGGATTTATTACTCTTAAATTTACTAATCAATATTATTTGATTGATTAGAGACATTTTTGATATATGTACGAGTATATATCTACATATAATATAAAGAGTTTTAATTTTTGTTATTTTTTTTTTATTTTTATTTATTCCAAAATAGGGCAGCGAACAGACAAAAGTCCAATTACACGCTGAGTTGCACAAGTTGCTCAATTTAGTATTTAAATTTAAAACTCTATCCATTAAATCTCTACTCATCATGTATAGGAAAGCACCTTGTATAGGAAGTGGAAAGGAATTTAACACCTTGAAATGCTTGTGTTGCACAAATTATTCCTAACGACTTGTTCAAAAATATCACAAAGATCAGTAAATTGATTAGTAGATTTGCTAAGTTAGCTTAACCTTTACACATTTAATTTTTACTTGTAACATCAAAGATACATCCGAGTTTTATTACAGCTTTGTATATTGGTAATTAAAATTTGGAATTACTTGATTATCAGAACTGAAGATTTTTAATTTCAAATAAGCTGTTCAATTAATTCCTTAAATTTGAATCGTTTATGGTCTTGTTCTGAAACCAAGTCAGGAACCGTTATAAATCGTGCTAGATTATATTGATGCAATATGCAACTTACTGTTGCTCAAATTATTTCTCTAGTAAATTGCTAAACCATCTATAATGTTTAGCCAATTTAAATATAAAAGTTGCTCAATTTCGTACGGTTAAACGCAAAAATGGTTGCTCAATTTATTTCTCTTTAGTCATCATCTGACTGGATACATTTCAAGACAACACTTTCAAGCAGTAGTTTTTATTAAATTTTGATTAAGTCGATCTAAAGTCGATGAATGGATTTATTATCAAGTCAACGAACGGATCGTTTTGTTGTTGCAGTATACGTCAACGATCTTTTAATTATTTTCCAACGATGTTAATATAAAAAATCATTTAAAACGGAATCTACAAGACGAATTCAAGATGCAGGATATTGCAGAAGCCAAGTTCGTATTAATCAATCAGAGAAACAATCGGTTCTATTTCATTTGTAGTTCAGCTTCTCGACCAAATATTCAATATGCTGTAAATTCCATGAGCAGATAAAGCAGTAAAGCACGTCTTGAGATATCTAAGAGGGGCCATTCAGTACAAGTTAACGTATCACTGGAATGGTGGGAGTGAATTACTCTGAATGGTGAGAGTGAATTCACTGGATTCCTGATAATGAGTATGGTTTTTTATTACCAACTAACGTAACTTCAGTGGTTGATCAATATTTTGTGGACTCTGTGTCTATTTGTGGGTTGAATCAAATTAATGGTGTAACAAATGATAGAAATAGGTATCTGGATTTAGTTTTTTCAAATTTTCAAGATAACATTTTTGTAACGGAGTGTTGTATACCATTTGTTGATCATATAGCTATAGAGATTTCATTTACAAGTTATTCTGTTTCTGATACTCGTATATCTGAAGAAATTTCCTTTTATGATTCTTAGCAAACCTGGATTGGTCTTTAATTTTCAATGATGTAGATGTTCATATTAATGTTGATAAATTTTATGAAATTTTGTTCGCCGGTTTTAATGAATTTGTTCCTAAAGAAAGTATGAAGTCAGTGGCGAATTATCCACCTCATTTCACCAAAGAATTGATTAAGTTACGCAATCGTAAAAATAAATGTCGAGGCTTATAATGAGTATATGAGGGTTATTGAATTTAAAATAAGTAAGGATCCAAAATTATTTTGGAAATTTGTTAATTCGAAACGGAATTCGTCTGAGTTGCCGATGACTATGTATTTTGAGCAAGACAACAGTTCTGATCCCAACGAAATTGTTGAGTATTTTAGGAAATTTTTTCAGAGTACATTCATAAATTGTTGCAACGTTAGCTCAGGTTTAAACGAAGAATTAGTAAATCCTCCGGTTCAATTTGACGTTTTGAAGGTTTCAGAGACTGTGATATTATGGATCAACTGGATGCCTTTAAGAATGGCTGTGGTTTGGATGGTATATCTTCCTCAATTTTGAAATTATTTAAGTTTGAGCTTTGTTATCCTTTGAAATTATTATTTCAGAAATCTTTAAATTCTTCACGTTTTTCCAGTGAGATGGAAAACATCCTCAATAACTCCCATCTATAAATCAGGTGATCGTTCTAATTTAGCCAATTACAGAGGCATTTCAATTTTGTCAGCAATTCCTAAGCTCTTTGAGGCGATTTTGGCCAAATAGATTATCAATTAGTCAGCATGGTTTTTTCAAAGGCAGATCAACTACAAGTAATCTCGTTGAGTTTCAACGGGAAACTATTGATGCATTTGATTCTTTTAGTCAACTGGATATTGTCTATACTGACTTCACAAAAGCGTTTGACTCAGTTCAGCATCAAATCATCTTAAACAAACTAAATAATTTTGGATTTTCTCGAAAATTCGTTGCTTGGGTGGAATCGTATTTAACTGGCCGTACCCAATATGTTAATTTGAAGGGTGTCAAGTCGAATTTAATAAACGTTCTTTCGGGAATGCCTCAGGGCTCACATCTGGGTCCTCAATTATTTTTGATGTTTGTAAGCGATGTGCTGGACATGTTACATTACTCAAAAGGACTTATGTATGCCGACGATCTTAAACTATTCCGTCAAATTTCTGATGCTTCTGATGCTGCTAAATTACAATCCGACCTTGATTCATTATTTAATTGGTGTTGTTTGAATCATTTAGATTTGAATATTAAAAAATGTGCGGTTATGTCTTTCTCCAAGAAAAAATCGCAAATAAGTTATGATTATTATATTAATAATGAAATATTGAATCGGATTACCCAAATTAAAGACTTGGGAGTGACATTTGACTCTAAATTGAGTTTTACAACACACATTGATAAGATAATCGTAAAGTCGTCTTCTTTGTTGGGGTTAATACAACGTCTTTCTATAAAGAGTTTAAGGATCAGAAGACTCTTCAGATTTTATATTCATCATTAGTTCGTTTTAACTTAGAATATGCCATAGTTGTATGGGCTCCTTACTATTCGACGCACATTCAACGAATAGAAAAAATTCAAAAAAAGTTCACACGGCTAATGTTTTCTAAATTTATTCTTTTTAATATTAATAGAGATTTCAAATTTTCAAGAGGGCTTACGAGTATGTATTGGGAAAACTTAATTAATATCCCAAGTTACTATTTAAGATGTATTGTTATGAATCTTGAGTCCTTGGCGACCAGACGTTGTTTTGCTGTAGCTTTATTTACAGCTGATATTTTAAATGCTAGAATTGATAGCCCTTTTATACTTTCGGGTTTAGTATGACCCTGTAAGACAACTTAGAACTAGATCTTTGTTGTTTTCTGATTTCCGACGTTCTAACTATTCAGTTAACGAGTCAATTAATTTTATGATTGTAAACTTTAATCAATTCGAAGATATCTTTGATTTTGGAATGACGAAGGAGAGGTATAAACATAATTTGAGAAATTAGTTACAAATCCTGTAGATTATTATTGTCAAAAAAGGGAGGGGAACAAATCCTGTAGATTATTATTGTCAAAAAAAAAAAAAAAAAATTGCCAGGATATTGTGATTCTGATTGGGCAACTGATACAGTAGGTTGGCGGTCAGCTCAAGGAGCTGTTACAATTTCCTAAAAAAAATAGAAAGTCGGATCTGATTGATATTTACAACGTTTAAAAGCTCGTTGTATCTTCAAACTTTCGGATTTGGAACAAACTGGAAGGTGGCAATGCGCAATTGGTACATACTATGTGGTACGTGGACATATGTGGTTGATACAATTAGACTAAGCTTTACCTATACTCTTAAAGTTAGCCACAAGCTGCCAGCCGAAAATAAAAGTCGATAATGCAGAACCCTGTTGTCGGTCGAAAGTTTCCACCAAAAGAAAAAAATCTGTATAATGGAGATTGTGTTATCATATCCATAATCAGTCGATAATGTTTAGCCGAAAATTATTATGGATGCATGGGTAGTATATTGAAAAATTTTGTAAATATTCTTCCATAGTTCCTCGTAAAAAATTGTGGAAAATTCGTGAAACCCCAAAAAATATTAAAAATTTGTTAAAAATCAGCCTCCGGATTGTTATGTCAGGAGTTGGAATGCTTGCTGATTTTATACAAAGCTTTTAATAATTATTGGAAAATCTAATTTTCCCAGATTTCCCACGGGAAGCTTGAATTGATATTTTTCCCAGCGATAGCTTTTGGCAAATACATAAAAACGATTCATCTTCAGATATACACTCTAGAGGCTGATTTTATTCCAATTTTTTGAATTCTTCTAATTTGCCGATATTTTTCACGAGTAGGTGGAACACAGTAGTACCGATTATCGAACACAGTTTTCCACATAGTAGTATTTACAAAAGTGTTTATTGCAATCCATGTATCCTGTTTAATTTTGACTAATAAATGTTGGAATGTTAATAGCATAATCTACATTATCGACTTTTTACTTTTGCAGATATATTTTACCAGAATTTTTGATTTTTTCATGTTTTTAAAGCCATTACGTACAAGTAATACAATAACCAACCATAATTAACATTAAAATACAATTTGTTTTGTTAATTTAATTATTTTGAAGCCCCATAACCTCACAGAGCATTAAGGGGCTTGAACAAGGTCCCACATCGCCACATATCTATAATTATATCAATTTGTCTATGGAATTCTCTCGTGGAGTTTATATTGTCATCAAATCCTCTACAAATCAAATTATCTACCTTATCTACGATCCTATCGATTAAACTGATTTGAACAATATGGCAAATTTGATCTTACAAACTTACATTTATTAAATGTGTTGAATTGTGTTTGAAAATAATTGAATTTCACTTGAAAATGCTTTGTTATGGGCTTTAGTTGAAATATATACGGTTTACCCCTAAATGATGATAATTTCCATTTTGAAATATAAAAACTTCAAAATCTGCATTATCATTAAGAATTGAAGGATATCGGCGCTTATTGTGTCGAATAGACGAACTTTGATATATGACAACAACAAAAATCTCTTGACAACAACAAAAACGTTGAATAAAATTAATTGGAAACTATAAATAATGCAGATGGTATCGATAAATTTGAATTTTATATATGTACTCGTATGTGCAAAGGTTATATTACAGTACATTGCACTTGCAAATTTGTTGAAGGCTAACAATCAATAAAAGGTTTAATTTCATCAATATGTTTAGCACACATTTTTTTTTACGTAGAATTTATTGAACTTATAAACCCAGACATCTGATTCATATATCGCGCGGCGATTCTAAGTAGTAAAATTAATCGGTTTAAGTTAGTAGATCATGAATACGTTATAAAACAGAACTGCATATTAAAATTGAACTTGGTTTGTGTCGCGCCGTTTTTATACACACACACACACGTTCATGTATGCAATTAAAAAATCATTGAAAAACAAGAATTACACAGGTATTTATGTACAAGAACTGTTTGACATCTAAATATTTCATAGTGTACACCGTAATTACATTTTTTTTTTTTATATGTTAATTCATTTTAATGTGATTACATAATATTTTGCAAAATCATAATTGCAACTGTTATTTGACCTAATGATGTTTTTTTTTGTATTAAAGAGTGTTTTGCCTTCAATTAACAATTATATTGTTTGTGTAACATAACTGATGAGTTTTTGAAGATGTAATGATGGGAATTATGTTAATGTAAACATTTGTTTGTTTTGTCTTTTCCGCAGGAATGCTGAATTATTGATTTGAATCACTTTGTACGCATCCAGATTTTTTTATAACTTATGGTGAGTATTTGCCTTATAAATAATATTTATGTAAATTTAAAACGATTGTATGAAAGTAGGTAAACAATAGTGGCATAATCAGTGCATATGACTGATAACCTTTTATTTATTAAATCGCATGCATATAGTTTTTGGTTCATTGCACTATACCGGTTGGTTAAATACATTTGAGTTGAGAAGGTAATTTAATAACCGTGAAATAGTTTTAGATTGTATTGTATCCATAATAATATGGCTCAGTTTTCAATTAGAAAGTATATAGTTATATATGAATATAAAGTAGGAGCCAATAGATTTGGTCTGTGACAGAATTAGGGTTTTACACACGCACTAATTATTGCAAACTGATTCTCATTTTAAGCTAAACTATGTGAAAGGTCTTAAATTTATCGTTGCTTAGAATTATTAAAGTATTTCCGCTTCTGTACAATTATACATAATAACGAAATAAACAGTTCATTGGTTAATTATACTAACAAACCAACGACAATTACTAGTTTTATGTAACTCAATTTTATTTTTATTGTAATAAAAATTACAAAAATTGTACTCTAGTTTTATACAACAAAATTTAGAAAGACAATTTGGCATGACATTTAGCAAAGTTGAATAAAACTTTTACGCGAATGAATGAGTTTATATAGGAATTAAATTTAATTATTTTTGGTTTTTTATATAAAAATTTTCTTTATTTTTAAATGAAAATATCAAATGTTAATAAGTTTTTTTAAAAAATCGTGATCGAACTATTCGAGAGTTAACACACAAAAAATAGTTTAAACTTTATATTTATGTAAACAAAGGTTTATGTTAGTTTTAAAAGTTTAATTAGCTACTGGCTAGACATTTACCTTCTTGATTGTTATAAAAAAATTATTTATGTAAGTAGACGAGGGGTGATACAAAGATATAAAGCCAATGTACCAATATATATATGCAGTACAGATATTATCAACGGTAGTCTAAATATTTCGCTCGTGGGTGGCACACTTCATGATTTACGATTAGATTTGGTATAATTTATACACAATTATTAAGCAACGTAAAATTTTGTAAAGTCAGTAAATTGTCAAAATTTCGCTATTTTAGATAAAATGTTGATTTTATTTTATATAAGTTTCCCAGTTTGTCTTATGTAGTAAATTTAACATACTTATTGTAAAAGTAACAAAACCACTCCCGCTAAGTTAAGAAAGTATTCGCGGAATCAATGTCGGCCGCCCTTTTCCGGCATACCCTTAAGAGTAAGTAGGTGTAGAAATTCTAATTTTCCGATTTCTTTTTGTTTTTTGTTTTTGTTTTTCTGCACTGGATAATTTTTTCTTTGTTTCCATAGTTTTTAAAATGTGTTATTAAAATTAGTTAGACAACAAAAAGACATTTACCTCAACGGTATAATTGATTAGCCGCACGTATTTTAATCATTATGCAATACACTTTTTTTTAACGATATAATGTCAATTTACATATAGGTCAAACAAAGTGTTTCCGTATTTACTTGATTACACATGCGCTGAATTATTATTAAATCGGTCGGGTATCAAAAACTAAAAAATTCCCGGATCAATAGGGTCATCGGAGAGAACGCTGAGAGGTCGACTATTCAGACAACCTTCTGGATGTTCGTTTGTCACGCATTGCAAGTGATGTTGCCTCCCATGAAACTCCATAGTGTGAAAGTTCACTCCATGGCTGAAAGCTTCAATGGCTGCTCGGTTGCCATTGGATTTAAAAAAAAACTCCAGCGATTTTAAATGATTGCGAGCACCAAATAAGTTGGTGCCATTGTCACTATGTATGAATATGCCTTCCCCTTCGTTGTTAGATTGCTGATGGTTTTTCATCGAGTACCAGCGATTCTGATAACTCACCCATAAGTTGTTCAGCGGGCGTTGGATTTTGTCGAATGCATATGACACATCTTAATATATGGTCCGTTTTGCTGCTAATTTACCCTGAATGGCCCAATATGTTTGTCGTAAGTAATACGTGTTTGTCAACAGGACCTCAGTGAAGTAGAATACTCTTAGTGATGCGACCGCCGACGTGTTTGATTCGAAATCTGCCCAAGAATGGTGTGAGAGCCTTCAAACTATTTGATTGCGACACCTGTCTCTTTAATTGTAAAGCTCCTTCTCCTCAACAAATGCGTCACTTTGAACCGCATGAACGAACATGAACAAAGCTGCAGTTCCTTCGACAAATGCTGAAATTTGCTCTTTGTTAGCCAATTTATTGTTGCGAATCTTAATCAATGGCTTTGTAACTGGATTTCGTTGCAAGTATAATCGGATTGTCCTTCCGTTCAATTACCTCGACTTTCGATAAGTTCAATACGTATACGCTCTTAGTCGAGAGGTGCCATCAAAAACGTTGGTTCATGCCACCTGTTATTGTCGAATGCCATACTCTTGAGAGGAAAGTCACGTGCAACGAGATCTGCAATATTTTCCTGGCGAGCTCCGGTATCTCGGATAAGCGTGACGCAACAAATTCTTTCAGCTGATATAAGAGTGTCCTAATCCTTGCCAGGACTATAGTCGAGTCGGATCATAAGCATTTTTTATCAATTTAGTGGTTAACAGCTCGCCTAACTGGTTCTTTCGGTTTATAAGACACTCGATGTCATCATCTCCTGTCATGACGCCATGCACATAAATATCACGCAATGTTCCTCGCCCTAAAGGAAATCGGTCACTTTTATTCGTCTGGAGACTCTCTGTACAAGAATCTCTGAAATCCTTGATGTTCAGGGGCGACTTTCACTTGCCTATTGAACGTTGTTGCAAAATGGTAAATTTACAACATATACCTTCCAGTATATAACTGCATGTATGTGTATGAACGAAATTATCTTAACACTCATCGCACTGTTTGATGACATAAGCGCGAAATTCCTACTTCCTAAATGAAGTAATCGAATTCGATTACGTGCAATGGTGGTAAATCTTATGAAATTTTGATGCGCTGTTGTATGGGAAGATCGAACACATATTGAGCACCAGTCAACACGTCAATCGGTGATGGCAAATTAAACGATAGATCGGCGAGTTGTTGTACATCATGAGGTATTTCGATACTTTCAAAATGTATGCGATGGTTTGGCAATCGATCCAAAATTTTTGATTTCCTTCGAGAGCTCGTCGGTAGAGCTCGTGGTTATCCGCACCAGTTATGTGAATTTGCGCTGTTGATATGGCGATGTGCTCTTTGCACAAACAATTCAAACATAAACGAAGCGATTGAATTTTTGTGAATCCGTTGCTATTATAGACAGTGCGACATAGTCCGAACACAGACCGAACTTCTGTTGCATATGTTGCTTTGCAAAACACCTAATTAATCCTTTTGTTACATTCGCTTTCGAATTTTTGTCTTTTGACAACCTCACCTTCAAAAACAGCTGTTTTCGCAGCAATTATCTCCAAAATTCTCGACATCTCGAATTAAGGAAAGTCTTTCATTTCCTCCCATGTTGTCAATTCTCCACTAATATTTTGGCTTCCTTTCCCACAATTCTCGAGTATCATTATCTAATCTGAGCAATCATTCCAATGACTAGCAAATCCCAGTTCGTGGAGATATCGAGTGCATTCACGAAGAGAATGTGGTTGTGATATTCATCTACGACTGCTTGAAGTTTCATGCCGGACCTGACTTTATTTACATTCGATATTTTTAGCAAAGCTTCAATGTGAAATGCGATAATACGCCGCCCGTATCCATACCGCTTGCATAGGGCTTTCCCTTGCTGTAGGCAATATTTTTGATTAAATCAAATGCCTCACCTCGACATGAAAGTCTTATTGTAGATATCGGCATTACCATGAACTTGTTTCAATCTTCAAAAAGGCCTTAAAAATGCTTGATCTTTGGATAAATTGGACGCGACGTGATTGATTTTATGTCCTTGACATAGGTTAGGTTAGGTTTGGGTGGCGGTCCACAAGGACCAGGCATAAACACAAAAATGATCCGTAGCCATACCACTAATAATCCAACTCATTGGAACCATTTTGAACTGTTAACAAAGCGCTGGATACTCCTAACGTGCATCCTACAGAGGTCCGTCAGGTCTTTGAAGAGGGGTGCCTCTAGAAACTTTAGTCTGTTTCGTGCCAGACGAGGGGAGGTGCAAAGAAGATGAAGTACTGTATCTTTCTCCTCTTCGTCCTCGCAATTACGACAGTAGTCATGTGAGAAGACACGTCCAAGTCTACTGGCATTCCTCCCTATGAGACAGTGTCCCGTAATCACTCCAACAACCACACTGATCTAACTTCGTGAAGTGAGATCAGCTGTTTGGATCTCACCAAGTCCAACTTTGGCCAGACCTGCCGAGTTATTATGCAAGAGGTGATGCTTGACCTTCTGTCAATTGTCAGCTTGCTAGCTTCTTCCTGAAGCATCAGTTTGCATACCGCAAGAGGCATTTCAATATCCTTTCTGCTTTCTGAGAAGTGGTCCGTTGTACCACGTCGATGTGGATGTTGAACTGACCTGCCATCTCGTTAAGAGATGAGCGACAGTTCTGGGCTATTTTCGACGTGAGGAGGTGTGATTGAAGCGCTTTAATGGCAGCCTGACTGTCCGTATATATGCGAATATCACAACCTGATATTACATTATACCTCAACCAGTCTACGACTTCCTTTATGGCAGTTACTTCAGCTTGAAAAATGCTACAGTAGTCGGGGAGACGGAAGAAGAGATTTAACAGAAGTTCCTCGCAGAACACTCCAGCCCCGACTTTCCCGTCCCGTTTTGAACCATCAGTGGAGAAGTTTATAACTCCTGGTTCCAAAACTGTACCCATCATCCAGTCCTCCATGGATGGGATTCTAGTCCGGAACTTTGTGTCAAAAGATAGGGACGGGACAGTATAGTCGGTGGTCTTGGGAATTTGTAGGAGAGTGGAGAGGAGTCAAAAATAGCAGAGTCTCTAGTGCCTGAGTGGATGTGTACCTCAGTGCACCACTGATCCACAGAGAGATTGTTCTCTGAACTTTTGTCAACAGCTTTTGGTTGACAGTTTTGTCCAGAGCAGGCCACCAGACTATTACCACATACAAGAGTAAGGGTCTGACTACTGCGGTATAAAGCCAATGTACGATGCGGGGCTCCAGCCCCATCCTTTACTAAAGGCATTTTTGCAAGAGTATAGCGCTATCGAAGCTTTCTTTACCCTTTCCAGAATATTGGGTTATATTCGAATAATTTGCTATCCAAAACGAGACCCAGAAACTTCGCTTCAATTGTAAAAGTCAAGCTGAACCCATTTAAAGTGGGAGGATCGATGTGAGGAAGTTTATATTTCCTAGAGAAGAGAACCAATTCGGTTTTGTGTGGGTTCACATTGAACCCACAGCCATTGGCCCACAATGAAAGAGTGCCCAGGGCATTTTGCATAAGCTCACTAAGGGTGCCGGGATATTTACCACGGACACCAATATCAACATCATTCGCATAGACAACCACCTTGAAGCCACCGTCCTCCAGTCTCAGAAACAGGTCATTTATGACCAAGTTCCAAAGTAGGGGGGACAGTACGCCACCCTGCGGCGTACCTCTGCTTGCAAATCTTCTGACGGAGGATTCCCCAAAACTGGCATTTATGATCCTGCCTCTTAGCATCTGATCTATCTAGCCCTTGAGTGATTCATCCATTCCCAGACCTGAAAGTGCCCGAGGTATAGCCCCTGGAAGTACATTGTTAAAGGCCCCCTCAATATCCAAGAAGGTTACCATTGCGTATAGTCTCTATATTCGAAAGATTTTTCAATGAAAAATACAAGAGAATGAAGAGCAGTCTCTACAGATCTCCCCTTGCAATAGGCATATTGAGATTTAGACAGCTTTTCCGACACAATCGTGCCTCTAATATGAGCTTCTATTTGTCTTTTCAGTGTTTTAAAA
Organism: Tipula vernalis; assembly: GCA_958295665.1. NCBI lineage: Eukaryota > Metazoa > Arthropoda > Insecta > Diptera > Tipulidae > Tipula > Tipula vernalis. The sequence goes on from OY282560.1 coordinate 358,944,260, forward strand.
AGGAAGCAAGACAAGCTAATCGGTCCAAGGTCTTTGGGATTTGTTACGGCCATTAAAGCAATTTTTTTGTGTAAAGCAAAATTTAAAATGATAGTATCCGACACCCTTTAGAAAATAGTCTCATGAATTGAATTTGACGTTGTTTTTTTGATTATTTGATTATATATGCCTACATAGGTAGGTCATTGAACTTTTATTTATTTTTTTTATATAATATTTCGGTCCATTCATTTTTTTTTGATGACGATGAATGATGAGTCATTTCTGTTTAATTTTTTTTTGTAAGCAAATCGATGCATTTTTGAATTTTTTTTGGTGTATATAGGAATTTAAACGATATCGCATCTGTAGAGACAATTATATTATGTACGTACATAGACAAACTAAGCAATTACACAAGTCTTGTACATATTTTGTTATTTATTGGGTTAAAACATCTATAGGTACCGAAATAATATACATATAGATAATTTTAGGCGGGCTTTTTTTTTGTCATGGTTAAATGCGCGTATATGCTAAATGAAGACGAAGTATATAATATTGTACATAAAATAAACTGTACATAATATAAAATAAAAAAATCTTTCTGGAATATGCGAAATTTTTTTTCTCGAATTATTGTTGAGATACCACAGATGAAGCTTGATTTAACCTTTATGTTTACAACCGCATACCCGGGTATGTTTTTCAATTTTAATAACCAACCATGACCATGTAGCTTAACAATTATATAGTATGTTCTGAATGGAATTTGATCAAAATTTATTTAGTATAAATAGTAGTTTAGTAAAATTCAATTCGTACATACTTAACCGGGTATGTTGGTTGTAAAGACGAAGATAAAAATTCGGTTGTAAACATAAGGGTTAAATTTGCAAGCTAAGTTAGTTTGAAAAAAAAAAAAATATATTTGTGCGTTTAAAAATTAGATAAAACAAGTGATTTTTTTTTGTTAATCATTCGATAAAAAAAAGGAAATATTTATCCGAAATATATAGTTTTGGAATAATTTTGGTGTAAAACTAGTTCCTCAGCGAATGTTTAACGGTAAGCCTTTGCTAATGGTTATTAAACGTATATTTGTGTTACGAGGAATTATGTTTGATTTTTTTTATTCATTTACATACTTCTCTTAGATAAAAGTGAATACAAAAAAAAACCTAAATAGGTGGAAATTCTATTCCGAGACTTAGGGCCGCTGCTTTAGCGGGTAAGTTATTATCGAAGTTTGGTGTTACTAGTGCTAAGTTTTGCGTTTGCGTTTTTTAGTGTTAGCGGGGTGGCCATGGATTAAATTGACGATGAACAACTTAATTGATCTCATCAGATTGCGTCTTTTCACCATATACCTTGTCACACAAGGTTAACGTTGGAATTCCGGATTATTTTATTCCACCGGGAAAAATACTGTAGAAAATAGTGTAGTTATAGTGATCAATAAAAAAAAAGAGGATGAAAGAAAATTGAATTGAATTGGTGGAAAAACAAGATAAATATAAAGTAAAAGGAAAAGGTGTATACGTATATACGTATAAGTGATAAGTACATATACATATGTACATAGATAATAAGTAGTTTTAAGGGTAGAGTTCACATTAAATAGTAGTGCAATGTGTGAGGAGCATACCTCCATATAAGTTAAATTTTGAGTTTTCAGCTTCCATATATTGCGGAGAGTACTCTTGGCGAGCTTATGGTGAGTCTTTTTTTTGATTATATATATATACATATTTCTATTTTTGTATGCTCCCAGCATAATTGTGTGCAGTTATATTTGATTGAATTTTGATTTACAAATTTTTTTTTCTATTTTACAATTTTGCTCTTAAATTCAGTATCGTTATTTACATATGCATATATATACATTTTTATAAATACAACTATTCCTATTACCTGTTGATGATATTGTTAAATTATTCAGTTTTTTTAATTTTCAAATAATAAGTTAATTAAAATGAAGAAGTAATTTCTTTTAATTGATGATGGTGTTGAGCTGGGTTAGTCCAGATGAATGTGGACATGCCGCTTAGTTTTTTTAAATTCATTTCAACACGTGAGGGTTTGTACGATCAGTTTATTTGGCGGCAAAGAACCTTCCTAGTGCCAACTGTAGATTATCCTAATTTATAAAACGTGTTGGCCGCCAAAAGATCGGTTACAAAATGGCGCCGAAACAGGGACCTGAAGGTCATTTAACCCGCTTGGTTAATTTTTTTTGAAATCTCATTTTCTTGTAGTAACAGTTTTTTAATGATATTTTCCAGTTAGATAAATTATTATACGTTTGTTTAATGGAATATTAATCGTTTTTAATTTAATTTAATTTTCATTTTTATGAGGTAGTCCTAAAAAGACATCCAAACAGCTTCTCTGTTTAACAGGTGTAACCCCAAAAACCGCTGTTATCAATTTTTTTGTAAATTCATTCAATTAATTTTATATCTTTTCTAATCAATTTTCTTGAATAGCGGGTGGTTATCACACTTTGTATCATCTGTAATTGAATGCTGTAAGGGAATATGTATTGACTTTAGAATGGGTGAGTCATTGTCAGAAACATGATGATTTCATGATGTCCTTTGATCCACTCATTACTGATTTCTACATAGGAAAACCTTGCACTCATTTACCTCATTTTTTTGTTTGCTCAACGATCGAGAAAATTCACGATGATTGATTCGCTGTTGGAAATCAGTGGTCGAAAACGCAGTGATTCTGTGGGATAATCTCACTGATGTCTTTTAGCGATACTCATTGAGGGGTTTTTCCGATGGTTTACATTTTACATTTTTTTTTGATAATTAGTTTACCGTATTTCAAATTTTAAGTGGGGCTCATACATACGTTCAGTCTAACCCAACTATCAGCATCATCATCAACATTTATATTTTTTTTTACGTTAAAAAGAAAACATTAATAACAGATTTTTTCTTTTGAATTTTTTTGAAGATTTTTTTTTGATACATAAGTGGCAATTTTACACCGATTGGTAGAGTTGATCATATTATTCTTTACATTCAGTTTAGTTTTATGAAATCTAATAATTGACATTGTTAGCTTGGTATAATTATTGTTATTTTTTTATTATTTTTTTTGCCAATTTATTTTGAATTCTGGTGATTTTTTATTTTGGTTTAGGTTTCGTTTTGTTTTACCTAGTTTTTAAATAGGTATATTGGTGGTAGTTTTTTTCATTGGTTTTAGCTTTATACAACTTGAATCAAAGTCGTTTTGTTTACAATATATTAAATTTGAATTTACGTCTTCTGGTCGTGTCTTTATTTTTTCGTTTAGTTTTTTTCAAATTATTATATTTTTTTTGCTTTCTTTTTAATTTTTTTTAAAATTACATTTATTACAATGGATGCTCTAAGCTATTTGAAGCAATTAACCTTATCCGAATTGGAAGTTGAATATACTGTTAGGGGTTTGTCAAGCAAGGCTACCGATGCTAACCAAATTTTAATCAATTGTTTAGTTGCTGAACGCTCGGATAAAACCTTAGTACCCAAAATATCTCATGTCAAAAACAACCCTGAAAAGGAAATTGAATTGTGCCTGACCAAATATAATGAACTGTCTAATGCAAATTTAGAACAAGGACCTACGCCATCCATTGATTTTATAGCTCTTGCATTTGCTAAAATATTACACTACAAATCAAGAACGGAAAGGCTTTGTAATACCATAGGAGAAACCACTCAACTAAAAGGAATACTCAGCAACTGGAGAAGAGCCGCAAACTGGTGTGAAAAGTTGTGGAAAGAACAAGTAACAACCCAGGTTGATGTATCCGGACGAGACGAGATAATTTCACCTATAAAGCATTTATCTAGTTCCTTCACTGAAAAGATTGATAGCATTATTGATAATCAATTTACAATATCCAAGGGCAACACATCAGCTAGTGAAAAAATGACAAATAAAAATGAGAAGGAGATCAGGACATCACCACCATCAGCATACTTTCCTAATTTGGACACCAAAGGAGCGAAAAATTCGGTAACGGATTTTTTCTCGCAAATTGGAGCTAGACGCAGTTTAGACCCTTTTTCTCTACCAAGCGCAGCTCAAATGTTCAATACTGTAGAACCACCAGCACAGATTCCAAAAGGACCGGTTAAAGTAAACTTTCAAGATGCTGCAAGATTTCCAGAACAAAACATGCATTTTGAAAACTATCAACCCCAATTTTATCAACCACCAGTTCAACATTTCAGACAAGACAATTTTTATAAACTACGTCAGAGATGGAACTTGTCATTCGATGGAAGTGAATCTACAAATGTTCACGATTTCATTTATCGGCTGGAACACATGGCGCAAGACGACGGGTTTCCAGAAGCGAACCTCACCAAAATTCTTCACCTATTCCTCTCCAAAAAGGCAGAAGACTGGTATTGGGTGTTTAAATCAACAAACCCAAATGCTAGTTGGACTTCTATGAAACGATCACTCATTTCATTTTTCAGTTCTTACGATTTCGAGGAGGAAACGAAAGAGCAGATTTTGAGGAGATTCCAACACGCAAGAGAAAATTTTTCAGATTTCGCATTAGCCATTCAAAAACTTAACACCCGACTTCAACAGCGATTAACCGAGAATCAACTCATCTACAGGTTAAGTCAGAATATGAATCCTGCATTAAAAAATGTTACACTTCCTTACCAGAACTCCATTACAACAGTCGAAGAACTACGAACATTATGCCAGAGATATGAAAGGATGTGGGACCAGACAGGTTACGATCCCAGGCGATTCAACGACAACGTGGTAAGGCGCAGACCGATAATTAATGAAATACAGATGGGAAGTACCAATAATGAAATAAATGTGAGTACACCAGAAAGCAGTCCGTTTGCAGTGGATTATTGTGCGGAAGTGGGTAATCAACCGAGATTTTCTGTCGAGGCAATTTCACATAGACCTCCAGATCGCCGTAATTACACTAACGACCAAACAATTCAACTAGTATGCTGGAACTGCAAAGATTTGGGACACAGGTACCAGGATTGTCTACAAGAATTCACAAATATCTTCTGTTTTGGGTGCGGAGCTGCAAATGTAAGAAAGCCAAACTGCCGAAATTGCCACAGAATCGCAGCGGAAAACACTCAACCGGGTGTGATGATGTCGAGGGTGTCGCACTCGGGAGAAAACCCGAAAACTCAAAACCCAACTCCTCAAAGTATGATGAATATGAGAATTTTACAAGACAAGCCAAATTCACAAGGTCCACAATAATTTCACCTATCATCCATACTCTTAAACAGCCACATTTATTATTTAAATCTAAAAGACATAATAGATCCTTAAAATATTTCAAAAATAAAAGATTTTTCATAAAACATTGCATTTTCGCCATTTCTAATAATTTCATCAAAAATGATCCACGTCCTTATGCAGAAATTGTTCTTGCCTCTAAACCAATGCACGCTTTACTAGACAGCGGGGCTTCCGTAAGTGTTTTAGGAAAAAATTCACTGCAATTTCTGGATGATCTAAATATTAAATATTGCAAATTAAATTCTTTTATTAAAACAGCTGACGGAACACGAAACAACATAGAAGGCTATGTATGGTTACCCGTAACATTTGGCTCTAAAACCGAGAAAATCAAGTTCTGTATTGTACCAAGCTTAGAATCTCAGGTGTATCTTGGTATCGATTTTTGGGAGATTTTTAAGATTGTTCCAAGTTGTAATATAAATGAGTTACAAAAGCCAGAAGAAAGTAACACACATGTTTTGAGTAAAGTGGAACAAGAAGAACGTGATAGAGTGGTAAACTTATTTCCATCATTTTCGAAAGATGGACTCGGAAAGACAAAGCTGTACGAGCACGAAATTATAGTGACAAAAGGCGTTAAGCCAATTAAACAAAGATATTATCCTATATCACCTGCCGTACAGCAATGTCTCTACGAGGAAATCGATCGAATGTTGGATTTAGGAGTGATTGAAGTAAGTAAAAGTGCATGGAGTTCGCCGGTGACACTCGTACGGAAACCGAACGGAAAGACAAGACTGTGTTTGGACGCACGAAAACTGAACTCGGTGACAGAAAAAGACGCGTACCCACTCCCCATAATTGACGGACTTCTTGGTAGACTCTCTGAGACAAAATACATTACGGGACTTGACTTAAAAGACGCCTTTTGGCAGATTCCGCTTGCGGAATCATCACGTGACAAGACTGCTTTTACGGTACCAGGGCGACCACTCTATCAATTCAGAGTGATGCCATTTGGGCTGTGTAACGCAGCTCAATCAATGTGTCGGTTGATGCACCTAGTAATTCCTCACGAACTTCAAGATAGAGTTTTTGTGTATTTAGATGATTTGCTGGTCATCACTGCCACATTGAGGGAGCACTTTGAATTGCTAGAGTTGGTCGCAGACTTATTACGGACGGCGGGACTGACTATTAACGTCGAAAAAAGCAACTTCATTATGCGAGAAATTAGATATTTAGGATATCTAGTAGGCGAAGAGGGCTTGCGACCTGACCCGAACAAAATAGATGCAATAATTAACTTACCTCCACCAGAGAACGTAAAACAGACAAGAAGACTACTCGGAATGGCAGGCTGGTATCGCAGGTTTATCTTAAACTTCGCTTCAATCACAGCTCCGATCACTAACTGCCTAAAAAAGGAAAATTTTGTTGGACTAAAGAGGCACAAGACGCTTTCAGCCAGTTAAAAACACTTTTGACAACAGCTCCAGTATTGGTGAATGCTTCTTATGACCAACCTTTTTTTATACGATGTGACGCAAGTACAGAAGGCGTGGGTGCAGTTTTGTATCAAAGAGACGAAGAACAAAATGAACGACCCATAGCCTATATGTCTCAAAAGCTAAATAAAGCACAAAAAAACTATTCCGTCACAGAATTAGAGTGTTTGGCAGCGATACTAGCAATTAAAAAATTTAGACCTTACGTAGAGGGACATGAATTCACGTTGATTACAGATCATGCAAGTCTGAAGTGGCTCATGGGACAACGTGATTTAAGTGGTCGACTCGCACGTTGGAGCTTAAAATTACAGGGGTACCGGTTTACAATAGAACATCAGAAGGGTAAAGAAAATGTTGTTCCAGATATGCTGTCGCGCGTTTACTGTGATTCTAAAGAAGAGCATTTGTCCAGTATCTTAAAAATTAACGCATTAATGGAAATAGCATCATCCGAGTTCGAAGACGAAGAATACAAGGCATTACGTTCAAAAATTTTACTTGATCCAAACAGTTTTCCAGCATTTCGTGTAGATAACGAACGCATCTTTATTCGGCTCGAACCAAAAATAAACGGCGAGTTATCTGATCTATCTATTTGGAAATTGTGGACACCGATGAAAATAAGAAATCAACTGTTAGAGAAGGAACATAATGATCCATTAGCATCGCACGGTGGAATTGCCAAGACATTGGAAAGACTACGGAGATTTTATTACTGGCCTGGTATGACAAGACAAGTGAAAGAGATCTCGAAATGTGACACCTGTAAAATGTCAAAAGCACCAAACCGATCGCTGAGACCACCAATGGGCGATATGTATCAAATTATTAGGCCATGGCAGCGAGTCTACGTAGATTTACTAGGGCCGTATCCTCGATCTACTCAAGGAAAAACTATGATTTTAATAGTTCTGGACCATTTCACGAAATTCGTGGTATTGAAGGCATTAAGCAAGGGGACGTCACAACAAATTGTAGAATTTTTAAAAAATGAGATATTTTTCGTCTATGGACTGCCGGAGACTATTCACTCGGACAATGGATCTCAGTTCAAAAGTGTCGAGTATAAGGATCTACTGAAAAGCTATGGCGTAAATGATTCAAAAACCGCTATCTATTCACCCCAGTCAAACCAGTCTGAACGAGTCAACCGCTCAATTTTGGACGCTATCAGGGCTTACATAGGCAGTAAACATACACACTGGGATAAACATTTACCTGAGATAGCATCCGCACTTCGCAATGGTATCCATGAAAGCGTTAGGAATTCTCCTCATTTTCTCCTCTTCGGGTACCACAAGATAAATCATGCAAACGATTACCGAATGCTAAGACAGCTAGGAGCTTTATCGGACGGCGAAATAATTCTTCCCTTACCAAGCAGGTTATCTATTATCCACGAGCAGGTCAAAGCTGACATCGAAAAAGCATATTTAAAAAGCGCAGGTAGATACAATTTAAGAACCCGACCTATAACATATAATGTTGGTCAGAAAGTGTTTGTGCGTACTCACTCACAGAGTGACGCAGCGAAGAAATTTTGCGCAAAATTTGCACCTCTGTTTATTAAGGGAACAGTCATTAAAAAAATAGGCAATGTCAACTATCAAATAAAGGACGAATGTGGCAAAATTTTAGGCGTATACCACGGGAGACATTTAAAACCGCAGTAAATATCAATAAAAATGCATTTTATTTGTATGTCCTGGTTAGTTATGACGATAGATATTTTGGATGGCCAGTTTGTTTTCAGCTTATAAAAGCCATTGTACGCCAATAGACTTTTATAACCTGTCCTGTTACGGCCATTAAAGCAATTTTTTTGTGTAAAGCAAAATTTAAAATGATAGTATCCGACACCCTTTAGAAAATAGTCTCATGAATTGAATTTGACGTTGTTTTTTTGATTATTTGATTATATATGTAACTATGTAGGTCATTGAACTTTTATTTATTTTTTTTATATAATATTTCGGTCCATTCATTTTTTTTTGATGACGATGAATGATGAGTCATTTCTGTTTAATTTTTTTTTGTAAGCAAATCGATGCATTTTTGAATTTTTTTTGGTGTATATAGGAATTTAAACGATATCGCATCTGTAGAGACAATTATATTATGTACGTACATAGACAAACTAAGCAATTACACAAGTCTTGTACATATTTTGTTATTTATTGGGTTAAAACATCTATAGGTACCGAAATAATATACATATAGATAATTTTAGGCGGGCTTTTTTTTTGTCATGGTTAAATGCGCGTATATGCTAAATGAAGACGAAGTATATAATATTGTACATAAAATAAACTGTACATAATATAAAATAAAAAAATCTTTCTGGAATATGCGAAATTTTTTTTCTCGAATTATTGTTGAGATACCACAGATGAAGCTTGATTTAACCTTTATGTTTACAACCGCATACCCGGGTATGTTTTTCAATTTTAATAACCAACCATGACCATGTAGCTTAACAATTATATAGTATGTTCTGAATGGAATTTGATCAAAATTTATTTAGTATAAATAGTAGTTTAGTAAAATTCAATTCGTACATACTTAACCGGGTATGTTGGTTGTAAAGACGAAGATAAAAATTCGGTTGTAAACATAAGGGTTAAATTTGCAAGCTAAGTTAGTTTGAAAAAAAAAAAAATATATTTGTGCGTTTAAAAATTAGATAAAACAAGTGATTTTTTTTTGTTAATCATTCGATAAAAAAAAGGAAATATTTATCCGAAATATATAGTTTTGGAATAATTTTGGTGTAAAACTAGTTCCTCAGCGAATGTTTAACGGTAAGCCTTTGCTAATGGTTATTAAACGTATATTTGTGTTACGAGGAATTATGTTTGATTTTTTTTATTCATTTACATACTTCTCTTAGATAAAAGTGAATACAAAAAAAAACCTAAATAGGTGGAAATTCTATTCCGAGACTTAGGGCCGCTGCTTTAGCGGGTAAGTTATTATCGAAGTTTGGTGTTACTAGTGCTAAGTTTTGCGTTTGCGTTTTTTAGTGTTAGCGGGGTGGCCATGGATTAAATTGACGATGAACAACTTAATTGATCTCATCAGATTGCGTCTTTTCACCATATACCTTGTCACACAAGGTTAACGTTGGAATTCCGGATTATTTTATTCCACCGGGAAAAATACTGTAGAAAATAGTGTAGTTATAGTGATCAATAAAAAAAAAGAGGATGAAAGAAAATTGAATTGAATTGGTGGAAAAACAAGATAAATATAAAGTAAAAGGAAAAGGTGTATACGTATATACGTATAAGTGATAAGTACATATACATATGTACATAGATAATAAGTAGTTTTAAGGGTAGAGTTCACATTAAATAGTAGTGCAATGTGTGAGGAGCATACCTCCATATAAGTTAAATTTTGAGTTTTCAGCTTCCATATATTGCGGAGAGTACTCTTGGCGAGCTTATGGTGAGTCTTTTTTTTGATTATATATATATACATATTTCTATTTTTGTATGCTCCCAGCATAATTGTGTGCAGTTATATTTGATTGAATTTTGATTTACAAATTTTTTTTTCTATTTTACAATTTTGCTCTTAAATTCAGTATCGTTATTTACATATGCATATATATACATTTTTATAAATACAACTATTCCTATTACCTGTTGATGATATTGTTAAATTATTCAGTTTTTTTAATTTTCAAATAATAAGTTAATTAAAATGAAGAAGTAATTTCTTTTAATTGATGATGGTGTTGAGCTGGGTTAGTCCAGATGAATGTGGACATGCCGCTTAGTTTTTTTAAATTCATTTCAACACGTGAGGGTTTGTACGATCAGTTTATTTGGCGGCAAAGAACCTTCCTAGTGCCAACTGTAGATTATCCTAATTTATAAAACGTGTTGGCCGCCAAAAGATCGGTTACAGATTGCAGTGTGAGCGTTTTCCCGCCTTAGGTATGCAAACAACCTTCACTTCTGTCCATTTACTAGGAATGTGACATAGTTCTAGGCTGCCTTTGAAAATTAACTCTAGCCAGGAAATTGTTAGATCCGTAGTTTGTTGAATATCCGCAGGGATAATACCATCGAGTCCAGGCGACTTATATGGTTTAAAACTGTTTATCGCCCACAGGATCTTTTTTCTGCTAATAATTTGGCCTATGAGGCTACTTACCCTTTTACCTACTGATGTGCTAGGTACAGATTCGGAACAACCAGGAAAATGAGTCTCCATCAGAAGTTCCAGCGATTCCGCACTGTTAGTGGTTCATATCCCATCCGACCGTTGAAGATAACTTGGGATGGAAGGACCAGTTGCTAGTACTTTGCGTAGCCTAGACATCTCCGAAGACTCCGACAGAAAACAGCTTATGTTATTTTTAATGAGAATGCACGACCGAACCTTACCTTATTTTTTCGCGTGCATTAATCTATAATAGGGAGTCTTGAGCCCAAGTATCCGGTCTTCAGTGACCCAAGGTTCCTGGATCAAGACGACATCGGTCGCTTCTTTCCCAATTTTTAAAATTAGAGCAGCTGATGCTGCCTTAGAGTGGTGAAGGTTGACTTGAAGAAATGTCTGTGTCATCTCTACAGCCTCTTCTCCGCCACAGTAACATCAGAGTCATTCCCTGATGAGAAGTCCTCTGAGAGCCTCTTTAAAGATTCCATGGACGTTGACATCTCCCTGTCAGTGGAGAGAGTTTCCGCTTGGCTGGCTACCTCCGCGCACGCAGATGAGCTATCAAGCACCGCGGTATTTTCTGAAGATGACTTCGGAGCCTCCGGCTTATACGCGTCCTTCTTGTACACCTTGAGTGCGACTGCACTGAAACGATAGTTGATTAAACCATTGGTTTTTTCCAGTGCAGTCAGTGACTCCCTGTTTAAGATGATAACAGCTGACCTATAGTTACCCTTTGTCTCCTCGAGCTTAGCAACTTTCCAGTTGTGCGTTGACAACTCCGGGTTGCCAACCTGCAACAACTGGAGTATCACCTTCGGATCACTAGGCTCCGAAGGGATGTACACCCTAGCTCTTGGTCTGCGGAGATCTCCTCACTATCAATCACAGCAAGGCTGGCTCCGGGCTATACCTCGCCAAGTCCTCCCACTTCCTTCTTATAAAGCAGCAGGGACCTTTGATCTGCACAGGCGGTCAGTTTGACCTGATTCCTGTGCTAGCCCGCGTCCCGACAAGTCGGAGCAGGTCCTGAATTTTCCGAAAGGACTTTCAGGTAGGTGGTGGCTAAGGCTCCTTCCACCTTCCCCCAATTGGCGGGCGTGATACTGCTATCCTCTTGGGATTTGTCCGCCTCGTAGCGGAAGCATGGAGTTTTGTTCGCTTTGCGATCTTAGGACTTTCCTCCTGAGATCTATTTCTTTTAAGCTGTGAACCAGCTGAAGGGCTTTCCGACTTTTTCCGGTTTTCCGTCCTTGACATAAATCGTGGCACTTCTGTTAGGTATGGGAACAACAACAGACGTTGATTTCGGTAATGATTCCACAATTTGGTAATACTTGCCCTGACTTGTTGATTTTATACAAAGTTTTTAATAATTTTTGGAAAATCGAATTTTCCCAAATTTCCTATGAGAAATTTTTACTGAATTTAGACATAATACTCTAGAGGCCGATTTTATACCAATCGAATTTTACATAATTTTCCATGAGGATCTGGAGGTAGGTTTTTCCACTTAAAAATATTAACAAAAGTCTTCAATGCTATCATAATTTTCGGCTAAACACAAGCAACTGATTACGGTTTAATTTTTTATTTTCGACAGGGATTTTTTTTTTTTTTTTTTTTTTTTTTTTTTTTCGTCCCTGCCCAAAAGCGGCTAGCACTACGACCTAAAAGATCTTTTGTGCTGTTGGGTACTGTTACTCCAGGAGCTTCTCCACCTCTCTAATAAAGGCGAGAATGCTATTTATAGAGGCCAATTTACATTTCTCCGGGGTCAGATACCTCTCTTCAAAATGAATCCACCTCCGTGTGCACAGAGCAACACACTCACATAGTATGTGTTCTGCGGTTTCTGTCTCTTCCAAACAGAGTCGGCACTCCGTCTCTGTGGACAGGTTCATTTTGTTCAAATGATATCTCAGGTTACAGTGACCTGAGAGAAAACTCACAAGTTTCCTAATATTTCCTTTGCTGAAATAGATCGCCAAATTTTTGTGGTGAAATGGTCTGATCAAAGATTTGGCTTGTCTAAGGCCGGGAATACAGTTCCAATAAGTCAAGCACTGTATTTTTTCCCATTTACTGATTGTGTAGGTTGCAGAAGCCCACGGGATACCACAAAAAGGCTCAGGGCCAATGAGTGTAGTCGACGAGCCTGCCCGTGCAAGTTCGTCGGCTATCTCATTTCCAGTGATGCCCATGTGACCAGGCACCCACCACAACCTTACTTTGTTTTGACAAGAGAGAGATTGTAGCAGTTTATAACAACTTTGAACCGACTTGGAAACCAAGCAGTTAGAAGCCAATGCTTTCAGTGCTGCTTGGCTGTCAGACAAAATGTGGATGGATGCGCCTTTAAGACCTTTGGTCATAATAATAGAGGCGCAGATTTCGATGGCGTGAATTTCGGCTAGAAAAACACTGGGGTAAGTACCCAGTGATTTCGATATTTTGTGATTGGGTCCAAAGACACCAATGCCGACTCCACTATCCATTTTTGATCCATCAGTGTACCAGACTAGGCTGTTAGGTTCCATCTGCGGTAACCCAGTATCCCAGTCTGTTCTATCGGGGATTGTTACCACGAAATTCCTGCCAAAGCAGAGTTCTTTCGGCATAACGTCCGGGACACTAAAGAACATATTCAGGTCTGGAAGTTCATTCAAAATGTCCAGGTGACCCATATGGTCATCATGACTGTATTGATTCGCGAGCTTCAATCTAGCTGCACAGGTAGCAGCTGATTTTTTGACGTGGATATGAAGTGGAGTGAGCCCGATGAGAGCTTCCATTGCCGCCGTAGGGCAGGTGCGCATAGCACCTGTAATTCCGAGACATGCTAGTCTCTGTAATGAGGTCAGCTTGTTCATAATAACTTTTTGCTGTACCTTAGGCCACCAAACTATTGCCCCATATGTTACAATTGGCCTCACTATCATGATGTACATCCAGTAAATCATTTTTGAGTTCAGGCCCCAGGTCCTGCCGAACATACGCCGGCAGGCCCACATGGCCCTGGCCGCGCGTTCGGTAGTTGAAGTAATATGAGAGTTCCAAGTTAGTTTCTTATCTAGGACAACACCCAGATATTTGACTTCATTGGAGTATCCGATATTTATATTATTAAGACTAATTGAACCAAGGTTCAAATTACGTCTTTTGGTGAAGGGCACCAGGACTGTTTTGCTAGGGTTAATCGAAAGGCCCTCCCCAGTGCACCAATTCGAAATAACAAGCAAAGCCTGTTGCATGCTGGCGGACATCGTACGTTCATGCCCTCCAGAGACTATGATAACCAAATCGTCCGCATAACCAATGGCATCGTACCCAAGTAGATGTAAATTATCAAGCAACTCGTCGATCACGAGTGACCACAGCAAAGGGGACAGGACACCGCCCTGCGGACACCCTCTTGCTGCCGTAATCGTGACTGACTCATTACCTAATTTAGATGTAATCTTCCTACTAACCAACATGGAACTAATCCAGTGGTTAGTCGGATCGTCAATACCTCTACGCTTGATTGCCCTAGCAATTGAGTCGTATCCAGTATTGTCAAAAGCTCCCTCAATATCCAGAAATGCACACAGAGCAATTTCTTTCGAGCGATAGGCTGCTTCAATCTTGGTGACAAGTAGATGCAGCGCACCCTCTGTGGATTTGCCTTTCCTATAGGCGAATTGATTTGGATTTAGAGGTCTGGTTGCCGTTAACCAGTCTCTGATATGAAGATCTATAAGTCGTTCCATGGTTTTAAGAATAAACGATGTAAGACTGATAGGTCGAAAGGACTTAGGAAGTTCACATGGCCGATTGCCAGGCTTTGGGATAAAAACCACGTTTACTTGACTCCAAGCCTGTGGTATGTGACCCCAATTGAAGCTAGTTCTAAACAAGGCCACCAGAGCAGGGGTAATCAAGTCCAGGCCCCTTTGAAGGAGGGCTGGGAAGATTCCATCCCCTCCTGGAGCCTTGAAAGGCTGAAAAGAGTTAATGGCCCATTTGACTTTATCCGGAGTAAAAAGCTTACCGGATAAACTATTAACCCAACCCATATTTACACCCATGTGTGTACCAGATATGGACTTAGTGATTGTATTTGTGTCGCAAACAGTGCAGCCCGGAAAGTGCACTTGAAGCAGGGTTTCGAGCGACTCTTTGCGACCTGATGTATAACTACCATCGGATTTCAGAAGAAGCCCAATCCCGTTGGACTGATCTTTAGCTAGAACTTTATGGAGTCGAGCAGCTGTAGATATATCCTCGATATTTCCACAGTTTTTCCTCCACGTGAGGCGTTTGGAACGCCTTAGTTCTGTGTTGTAACTGGTTAGGGCTTGCCTATATTCATTCCACTCATTGGAATGCTTTGCCCTATTAAATAATTTCCTAACCTTCTTACGAAGTTTAGCCAGCTGTTCGTTCCACCATGGAACTTTGCGATTAACCACAACGTTACGCACCACACAGCTGCTTTCGTAGGAAGATAGGAGCACGTCATTAAGCAGACCAGCTGCGGTTTCTAGGTCACTAATTGAACTCAAAGATGTTGGCAGCATGTCTGCTTTGATAAATAAAATATCCCTATATGTTTTCCAATTTGTAAAACAAGGGATACGACGCTCTGTTGCCTGTATGATCACTCCCGGTATATCGAACCTGATGTGCATGTGGTCCGACAGAGAAGCTTCGCTTGAAACATGCCAGTTTGCAACAGAGTTGGAAATAAACTGACTTGACAAAGTGAGGTCCAACACCTCTCGCCGAGTCGAGTTTATGAAAGTGGGGTTCGAACCTTTATTTAAAATGTCTATGTGACTACTCATAAGATAATTTAAAAGGGACTCACCTCTGCCATTTGTATCACTGCTGCCCCAAATGATATGGTGTGCATTAGCATCGCAGCCTATGATGAAATGCTTGTTTTTTAGGTTGCAGTAATCCACCAGATCCTGTACAACTACAGGTGGAGCACTAACCGACTCACCAGGGAAGTACGCAGAGGCACATATTGTCTCCTGCATTCCCCTGCTAGTCGGAACCTCCAGGATTACTGCAACCAAATCCTTAGTGGTGAACTCTGGAATTGGAAGAACGTTAATATTAGATGAAACAAATATTGCTGCTCGGGGAACTTCCTCCCTTCGATCGTAAATCAACTTACATGACTTGAGGTGGAGGCCTCTGATTTTTCCTCCATTAACCCAAGGTTCCTGGATAAGGCCAAGGGTTAAGTGTTGTTTCGCGAACCTGTTGCAAAAGGTATCCGAAGCTCCTTTTGCGTGATGCAGATTCGCTTGTAGTACCCTAATAGTACCAGCCATACTGGATGATTAGGGTGAAGGAGCTCTACGCTCCTGGCTGCTTGCCAGCCGTCTGCTTTGCGGGATTTGGCCTGTTTCTGCCACTTTTCCCAGTAACACCCCGAGCGCCCATATGCTTAATTTTCGGGGTGAGTGCTGATTTACTCGATCCCACAGTAGGAGTTGCGGAGAGATCCGTTGATCGTGCTCCCGACGAAGAGGCAGCAGGAACAGAATGCTCAATAGCGCTGCTGTTCCTGGACGCCTCCTCGTCTGTGATTGTGCCTACTACTGGGGCTGGTAAAGTACCCTCCTTACTGGAGCTGACTCCAGTGGTTGGGTTGGTAGAGGGGGAATCCTTCTTGAGAAGGAGTTTTATCCTACCAAAGCGGTATGCGATGTTCCCGTTGGATTCGCGTAGTTTCTTCATGGAAGACTCGCCTATGGCCATAACCAAATGGACGAGTACGCCAGTTGTCGTCCGTTGCAGTATCTTCCATGAGTTGGCCGCGAGACCATCGTTCTGCGCGGCCATGGTAGCGAGAATCTTCTCGCTAGTTAAGCTAAGGCTCTGTGGTAAGAACCCCCTAACGATGTTTGGCCGAGGAAAATCATCCTCTTCCACCAAAGTTATGTTCAGACCAATTTTTTCCCTTAGGCTTACAAAACTGTTCCTCATCCATTCCGCTGTGGAATGATCGGAACATATAAAAAATAGCCAACCTGTTCTCCGGAAACAGCCAAGGAATTGCGGCTTGTGGTTTGAGCCTTGCATCCCAATAATGAGGTCAATGACACACTCCTGTATGTTTGCCATTTGCTCCATACTAAGAGGATTGCCACTGAGATCACCTGGTACGATGCCCAGCTTAACACTGCCTGCTACCTGGCTGAAAGAGGGCTTTACCGGAGAAGGCCCTTCTTTTGCTTTTTTGGCAGGTGGTTTATTTGGTTCCGGAGCAACCTCAAAAGACCTCTCACGCTTACCACCAGACCTCTTGTCTAGGGTAGGAGCAACAGGCCCCGAGGATGCTTTCAGAGGGGTCGCGGACTTAGCAGCAGCTAGAGCCTCTTCTCTAGTTTTGCCTTCCTTGAGCCCCTTTTTAAAACGCCTTCTTTCGAAGGAGTTGAGCTTAACCCATTCCCCGGCGTTGAGGGACATGTTCCCAATAACAACACCAATGGTTGAGGTGCCCGATAACTGTGAGATTACACTTATGTTGTCGTCACAGAAGGTGTCCGTAGTAGAAGAGGTGGACTGTTCCACCTTTTCCTTGGTCCGGACGTTAAGATAATCAAGAGTGGTGGCCCTTGTGGCATCTACCATTCCATCATAGCTTAGGAGACCCAACTCAATAGCTGGTGAAGTTGATGCTTTTAAAGAGGCATCACCCTCTATGTTTTTTTTAAATTCGGTTTCCATTTGAATCCCACGAGTATCCGAGAAATGAAGGTCACCCACAGCAGAGATCGGTATACTGTGGGAAGGCTACTTTAAACCGGGGGTCGCCTGGTACCCGGAGTTCACATACTAAAGACTAAGCTCCCCCTTAGCCACGCAGCTCTCAGCGTATGTTGTCCCACCAAAGCTTGGGGCAATGGATTTACCGCCATTGCACGGTCGTGTAAGTTACTTGGCTACATTCTAGGATGCATTGCCCGGTTGTCGCCACGAGGAGGCGTAACTACACTAGGAAGAAGTCTTATGAGAATCGCATATCCTAGAAAGCTTTCACTCCTAAAACTACTCCCCCAACAACCTTCGACAGGGATAACATAATCTGCATTACCGATTTTTTTTTTTCTTTTGGCTGTCATTAAAATATGGTTCTGCATTGACGATTGGAAAACTGCAAAATGCGATACCTATCGAAAATAAAACAAACCCTAGTAGCCATGACACTCTCCATATAAAACATAAGGAGAGTGAAACTATCGGAATTAAATTGAACCCTAAATGCGCTTCTAATCAAAAAGGGAAATTCGTTACCAGAAGATTTTTAAAATTTGTGCTATGTGGCAATACCTTAAAGCTGTCCAATAAACTCTATATTTTACTACTTTATGTTTATGGTTAAATTTTTTTATTTAATGTAAAATCAAAAATGACCGTGAGTTTCTTGTTTGAATAATTTGTTATTGTTTGGAATTTTTGATGTTTTATCGATTGATTATTATGACATGCTTAAATGTATTTTCTGTTTGCCAAGGAATTAAATTAAAATACTTAACTATGTTTACATTAATGGCAAAATATTTCATTATAGTGGTTTTTCGTTATGTCAACAACAACCGATTAGATTCATTTCATATGGTACAGCGCTCCAAGCGACTGTCGTAAGAATGTAATTAAACAAATATGACGAGACTTGACTAAATTGTCGAATTGGAGGAACACTACAGTGACTTTTTTTACTTTTTATTAATTTTTTGTTGAATGTTAATTATTTCATGTAATTTCTAATATGCTACCGGTGGTTAGACCATTTTAATTGTGTTTCGATTAACACGAGAAGTATATTAGTATTTACGAACAGTAATTCAACGAAACCGACTAATAGACATAATTCTATTTATTTAATTAAATGATTTCATGATAGTAAATATCAAAAATAAGTGAATCTGGTGAAATCGGTTTAAATTTTTGCAACTTATGCCCGCCTTGAGTTATTAGTGGCTGTCCAATCGACTATCGCAAGTAATACATAAGTGCGAAAAAGTGTCTCGACTAAATGGTCAATGCGATTTTCGTCGATTGGAAAGCTCCTATTGAATATCGAGTTATAATTTTCTGATCACGACCATATATTTGGATGATCTCGTATTTAAATTTGGATCCAAAATAAGTTGAATTTGTACCGAAAATCTTTTTCCGCTCAACATTTAGCACCTTAAACATGTTGCGCACTTCGTGACCGCACAGCTCTCCCATATCTCGAGTCGGCCCTGACCATATATGACAATTAAAGCAACAGATGTTATCTAAATTTTAAAATGTTATTTATTATGTTCGCATAATAAAATAATTTTACTGTAGCTAAGAGTCAACGACACCGTCACTCGCAACTGTCAGATCAGTATGTGTCTTATATGTGTGAAGTTAACACCACTTTGTCTGCAGTTAAACTCCTAGAACATATCAGAGCGATCAGATGGATAATTTATCAGTATTATTCGGTAAATATTATACATATCTACGCTGAATATATTTAGGTAGTTCAAAATGGTTTGTGGAGTGCATAAATCTTCCAAACAATTGTTCAATACAAACACAACAACTAACAAACTGAACAAATAACGTGTCATACTATATTTATTTAGATTTCTGACAAATTTTTAAAAAACTTAATCTTTTTCGTAAATTCATTGCATCATGTTCCAAAATTTCTATAATAAATTACATTTGTATAATGCCAAATTTGATTAATTTGATTAAAGTTACGAGGCTGTATTTTCTTATAATTATTGCTATATTCAGCTGATGATTTAATGTTGCACAAGATGATTTTCAATAATCCATTATTTAGTGCCTCTTAGCCTCATTATTGTACGTCAAACATTTAATCTATATTTTAAAAGGAATTTCCATGACAAAGTTAACTAGATTAAAGAGTTTCGTTGAGGTAGTTTGTTCAATTTTTATCACAGGTTTGGCATGAATTTATTTGACTCTTATAGTTCTCTCTAATCCTACTCCTTTCGTTGAGTTAAGTTTGCTTAAGAAACTTAACGAAAACTCCATTTTCATGAACAGATAATTCGGCATAATTCCCATTAAGTCCACCATGAAAACGTAGTATGAAATTAGATTTTCGATAATTTCAAAATGGCGGCCATCGTTTCCACGAAATATAGTTAGGTGGAGTTGAAATTTTGACGTCGCGTAGTACTTTCTAAATAGTTTATTTTATCGACTGATACACTTGTTGTTGAGTTCAAATTAACCTAAATAAACCTAACTCCAATCCCTGGATTTATCTATGTACTTATTTTTAAATGGGCGCTACAATCACGTCCCATTCGCGTATGTAAACCGTTAAATATTAAGTTAACTCGTATACATCGCTGAATACATAAAATCACAACCTCTTTTCATTATTTATATACACATTTTGTGCCATATTAATTCATCATCTGCACAAAACACAAAACCCTCCTATTGTGTAATTTCTTGTATACAATCTGTTGTTATACATTGTCTACAATCGTATATGTATACAGAGATTGTAATTTTCTTCACGTACAGGTACTCGTAACTGTTTTCTTAAATGTGATTTAATTTTAAATTTCGAATTTGTTGAGGAATTTTCATTTTGGTTTTTGTAAAAAAGTGAATGCGCAACCGCAGAAAGGTTAATTTTGTGCATGTCCTAAATCCCGTGATATGCGCATTTATGTCATTTTTGCTTTTCTAATTATTGAATTTAGAAATTATTGTAAAACTTAAGGCAAATACACTTTGTATAATGTATGGTTGTTGGTTTCGTATATTTTTTTTATATTTTGCTTCTTCTAACCATATATTTACGCTAAGAATAAGTGTATTAAGAAGAAGTATATACATTTCTTATTAAGAATATTGTATACATACATAAGAGTTTTACGGTCAATGAAATTCTAAAAATCATTCAAACATATAGACACAATATGAGTTAATTAAATAGGTTAACAGACTGATGAACAACCACGATTTTATACCATTATTCAATATATGGTATTCCATATATGGCTATCTCAAGGTAATGTAAATCTATTGAGATGTGCACAACCTACTAAATATTCTTAATCACCTACAATATTGCGATTATTATTATTGAGCCCACCATGATTACGAAAATTTTATAAAACATCCGGCGTTTCATCTTCGCTATAAACGAACACTATGACTAAATTGTTGTTATTACAAAAATGTATGTCAATTTCAATTTCGAATAAAAATCATTAAAAGCATTAAAAATATGCCATTAACGTAAATTTAAATATCGATTCGTTTCCAGAGTCTTTAAGAATTTAAGATGAGAAATTAGTGCCGTTGATCGTAAATATATTTATATAGAATAATTTTGGAAATTGCCGCTAGATGGGAACTTAAATATATACGTCATACTTACTCGTATTATGAAATATTGAAAACATTAAAAATAATTTGGGGCACCGCATTTTATGCATGCGATTGTAAAATATTTTACGTTACAAATTTTTTTTTTTTTTTTGTCATGAAAACCCATTGAACCCATTTTAAATTGTACAGTATACAAATGGAGATTTATGTAGCAAGTATATATTGAGCAATTTATTTATTTTTATTTTTTGTACTACTTCCAATTTCCTGGAAATGAGATCGAAATTTATGTGATTTAAGTAAGAGCTATAATTTTTAACAAGCAGTCGCATGTTTTGATTACAACTTCTACTCTAGTACATTTTGCTTTGTTATTCGCTAAATATTATTTAGCCGAGACACATCCTTAAGTTGCTTAAGGATTAACTCAATGTTTTGATTTATTACAAATTTGATCCGTTTTATTGCGCGCTATTTTTACCGTTGTTAACTCAAATTTACTCACTTGACTATTTTGAACTCCGTTTTCGCAGTGTTTCCAGATGTCTCTATCAAAGGCCTAAAGGGATGTGCATTATGTCACTTACTTGATGATATAACTGGTTCGTAAGAGATCGAGTAGGATGATGGTTTGTATGAGGTTCGTTGCGTTGACATTCTGAATTCGTTCGTTCCAGCACCATGCGATTTTATTTCGGTGAAATGACTAACGATTTGATTGTTGCGATGGTTAGGTTAGGTTAGTTTAGAGTGGCTGCCAAAACGCACACTTAGACCGATAATGGTCCGTTGTGATATCAAGGGATCCTACTCCCCTTACACCTTCATTGCAACCATTTTGAGCTACTTATGTAGCGTACGATATCTCGCACATTACAGTTCTCGAGATCCATAAGCCCGTCCAAACTATACTTGCCCAGATATTTATGCCTCCTGTAAGCTAGCGCCGGGCATGGACAAAGGAAGTGGCTCAGAGTCTCTTCCTCCTCCTCATCCATACAGCTTCTACAGAAGTCATTTGCTATTGACCCAAGCATCCTTGCATGCTCCCCAATGAGGCAGTGTCATGTGAGCACCCCCACGACTATACTTAAGTCAGGTCTTCGTATGGATAGTAGTGTTTTGAGCGCTTCAAGTCCAGTTTCGGCCAGACTTGCCGCGCTACATAACATGTTATGGTGTTAGTCCACCTCTTCTGTGCCGAGGCTATCGCCTCATTTCTAAGCGCCCTATACAACGCTGCTATGGGCCTCCCCAGATTTGCCCTTTCCGGTTTCAATTGGAGAGTTGTACCTTGCCTTACCAGTTCGTCCGCCCTGCAGTTCCCCAGTACGTCCGAGTGACCGGGGACCTAGACTATCTGGATATTGAAATGCTCACTCATCTCGTTAAGAGATGAGCGGCACTTCAATGCCACCACGGACGTCAGAGAAACTGATTCCAGCGACTTGATTGCCGCCTGACTGTCCACATATATTGTTATATCCCTTGTGGATATGACATTATGTTTCAACCAAGTCAGCGCTTCCTCAATCGCTACCACCTCCGCCTGGTACACACTGCAGTGATCAGGAAGACGAACGGATATATTTAAATTTAATTTGTCACAATAGACTCCTGCTCCGACTTTGCCGTCTAGCTTGGAGCTGTCAGTATAGAATTTTATACTTCCAGTTTCTGTTATTGACCTGTTCCCCCAGGATTCGCTTGAGGGGAGAAGAGTCCGGAAACGTTTTTCAAAACATACAATCGGTATCGTGTAGTCACTATTCTTCACATCTGCCATTAGTGACCTGCCAATCGTCGAGTAGCCCGTCTGAAGACATTTCCACTCAAACACGGCAGAGAGGCGTGCAGCCGTAGTTGCCGCTCTCTGCTTACCAAAGATGTCGACAGGAAGAAGGTAGAACATAGCCTCCAGAGCACGTGTAGGAGTTGTCCTCAGTGCTCCGCTTATAAGCAAGCAGGCCGTTCTCTGTACGTTCTCTATCTTATTCTTATAAGTTTTCTTGTTTAGTGCTGGCCACCACACACTCACCCCGTACATCAGAATCGGTCTGACTACAGCGGTGACGAGCCAGTGTACCAGCTCTGGTTTAAGACCCCATCTCCTACCGACGGCGTTTCTACATGACTACAGAGCCATGGTGGACTTCTTTACTCTCTCTAAAATATTGGGCATCCAATTTAGCTTACTGTCCAAGATTATGCCCAGAAATCTTGCCTTATCAGTAAAGACCAGTGCTGTGCCATTTAAGGTAGGAGGGGCGACTACCGGAATTTTATATTTCTTGGTGAAGAGTACCAGCTCGGTTTTGGATGGATTTATACCCAGCCCATATTTACTGTCCCACTTTGTAATGATTACGAGCGCGTGTTGCGTGACTTCCTTAATCGTGCCTAGGTACTTCCCCGAGATCGCGATTGCTACGTCATCTGCATACGCTATCACCCCTATTCCCTCCCTCTTCAGTTCCAAAAGTAATCCATTGATAACTATGTTCCAGAGAAGATGTGATAGGACACCACCTTGCGGAGTTCCTCTAACTACTCGCCTCCTAATGGTGGATTCCCCCATATCCGCGTTAATAATCCTGCATTCTAGCATCTGATTTATCAACCTCCCTAAGGAGTAGTCCACATCTAAGAAAGACAGTCCTTCCCGAACTGCCTCCGTCCTGATATTGTTAAAGGCGCCCTCTATATCGAAGAAGGCTACCATACAGTACTCTTTCGAGTGGATTGATTTCTCAATTGTTCGCACCAGGTAATGCAGAGCCGTGTCCACAGATCTCCCTTTCCAGTACGCATGCTGACAAGTCGCCCAATTATTGGGTTTTATTTTTGCACGTATGTACACGTCGATCAATCTTTCCAATGTTTTCAACAGAAAGGATGGTAGAGTTATAGGTCTTAGGTCCTTTGGGTAGGCCTGTGAATTCTTTCCCGTTTTCGGGATGAAAATCATCCTAACCTCCGTCCATTTCCTAGGAATATAATTCAGTTTTAGACACCCCCGGAAGGTCACCTCCCGCCATGGGAGAATGATCGACGAGTGTTTTTGCAATTCCGCTGGGATGATACCATCCGGGCCTGACGATTTATAGGGTTTAAAGCCTTTAGTGCCCATAGGATCCGGTTTTTGCACACGATTTCCTCCGGGCACCCCGACGATAATTTTCCCCCATTCCTACCAAGCTCCGTCGACACACCCACACTACCCGGGAAATGGGTATCCAACAGAAGATCCAATGATTCCCCACTAGATGTTGTCCACAGCCCATCTGGTTTAATTAAGTAACTAGGGCTCGTTGGACTCTTAGATAAGATTTTCCTGAGGCGCGAAGTCTCCGAAACACCTTCAAATTTATCACAGAATAGTCTCCAAGACCTCCTCCGCGCCTTCCTTTTTACACTTTTTAAGGTCCTGAGCTTCCGTAGAGCCCTTTGCTCTATTGAATGCTTTCCTACATCCTGAACGAAGGATTCCCAACTCCCTGAACCACCATACCGCTTTCTGTTTCCCTTTAGGTATTCTCTTGAGGCAAGCAGTGTCCAAGGACGAGTTTCAGGCGCTTGTGATTTCCCCCACCAGGAAATCCAGCTCCTTCTCGGTGGCTGGGGGCTTCGGAGCATCGGTCGGTAAGAGTCCTATTAACACTTCCCCGTATTTGTTCCAGTTAGTCCTTCTAGGATTCGTGAAGGCTTTCCGGGTACCAGGGTGAATGTCAATATTAAAAACGTTCATTCCCGATGGTCCGAGAAGGAGTGTTCCTTCTCCACCCTCCATTCTTTGACCATATGTGTAATGGAGTCTGATGCAAAGGTAACATTCAGTACCTCCTGCCTGTTACTAATAATAAAAGTGGGCTCTTGCCCCAGATTACACACTGCAAGGTTAGTACCCATTAAGTAATGAAATAAGTACTCACCCCTATCATTGATGTCGGTGCTACGCCAGATTGTATGATGCGCATTTGCATCACAACCCAGTATTACTCCGATCTTTTCCCGTTCCGCTTCGAGTATTAGTTCCCCAAGGTTTTCCGGCGGAACCTCCTTCTCTCGGTCCATATAGGCTGAAACCAGCCATAGTAAGCAGCCTCCCGTGTCCAGGCCGACTGCCGTTACGTCTCCACTGCTATATTACATCCCTACAAGATGGAAGTGGTCCAGGATTTTCTCCGAGGACCGTTAGGAAAACGGAGTTTAGTGCGTTATACACTAGCCTCCATTTATCGAGAGTGATACTCCCATCTTTTTGACTCCTGTCAAAGACGGCTAGTATCCCTTGATGCTCTTTAAGGACGTCACTGAACAGTCTTGCCCCGTGCGTCTTAGTGTCTCCTTGGGCTCCCTGCATTCTGGGTCGCGTACTATCCCCAGCTTCTACTTCGTCTTGGGACCGCTGTCTTTTCGACTCTGCTGGTACCCTCCCCGAATTGTCGCCTAAGAAGGTAACCTTTGCCCATGCCAGAGTTTCCTTCTGTTCCTTCGTTAGCAGCCCCTCAGGGGTGGCAGCCGGCCTATCTAATATCCTCTGCGCCGCGCGTCGGTTCCTGTACCGCCGCTTAGCCTCAGGGATAACTTTCGCGCCAGTCACCGGCTTAGGTGCCAAGGCCGCGTTTACCGAACCTACTGTGGAGGTAGCTTGCCCTTTACGGTCCAAGCTCCCTTTTTCTACGGCAGGCCCTCGGCTTCCGCTGGTACTCGGCACCGCAGCCTTCAAGACTCTTATTGTTTCTTCGGTGGTGACTCCACCTTTAAGGTTTGAGCCACCATCCGCTGTACCTGTTGGCTTTTTGAGAGTGCCTGTCTCTTCTGATTTTATATAATTTTTGTTCATTTGTTCCCACAAGTTTCGAAGAAATAAACGATCCACCTTCGCAGAGATCCGTATACGAGGGTAAGGCTGATTAAAACAGGAGGTCGCCTGGTATCCAGAGTCCGCATATTAGAGATTAGTTTACCCACTAACCATTCATTTCTTGGCATATGCTGTTCCACCGTGACTTGGGGATTTGTGTAAGGTTTACTCCTTCAGCGCTGTACATTAGCCCAGGAAAAATTCCTAGTTACCAGTAGCCACCACGTGGAGGTCGTATATGCACTTGCGAGTCTCTCCTGGATATATCTGATATACATCCGTTCGTGACCACCCACCCCCTACCTCTGCCTAAAACATGACCAGCACAGTGGAGAGAAAGTGGGTGATGTGATAGGTTGCGGAGCCGATGAAAATCATTCGACTTATTGTCCCCCCACCACATCCGCCAGACTACCTGC
Source organism: Tipula vernalis (assembly GCA_958295665.1). Lineage (NCBI taxonomy): Eukaryota > Metazoa > Arthropoda > Insecta > Diptera > Tipulidae > Tipula > Tipula vernalis. Next base: position 358,970,827 of record OY282560.1, read on the forward strand.
GATGCTAATATGGTTCGAAAGTTTCTCGAGCTTTCGATATTGTTGGTAATATCTCTGTTTAGGTTGCAACAGGTAAAGGTGAATTGCCATTAGGTTCATCGGTGTGGTTTGTCGTTTTTTAATGATACTTAATTTTATTAAAACGTGTTTTAACTTGTTGGTTATATAGTAGCTCGGATGGAGTTTGTCCTGTAGGCGGTGTTGTGATATGTTGGCTGATCATGTTTGACATTTTTTTGAGGAAGCTCTTAGCGGTTTGCAACAATCATTTCTCTCGTTCGTTTGATGATGGGTGGAAAGGACTACCCGAATATGTCAGATCAGATTCGATTCACAAAAGTTACGGAACATGTACAGTTACAACCATGATTGGATCCTACATCGTGATGATGTGTAGTTTGACGATGAACACTTCTAATCAATTCGAGAAAGAGTGCACGATCTCGAAACGACCCGGCATGATCGGTTGTGAAGCTGGAACCACGGGCTTAGAAAATCAGCATTTTTCATTTTCGCGCCTGAACGATGAACGATATTGTATTCATAAGACTCAGAACTATTATATGTACATACGGCGCAGCATTGTAGTTGAGATGATTTTTTAGAGTTTGTTGTGAAATATCGACCAAACAAAAATTTGTGGAATTTTTTAACTCCTTCTACAATGGCGACTGATTCTCGATCGATCTGTGCCTAAAATGATATCGGTTTCTCAGCTCCGTCGGTCATACGGTGACAGAGTACGACACCCAAAGATCATACGGCGAGGCATCATCACACACAACAAGAGAAGAAGTTTCTTATTATAGTGTATCAAAACTTGGCCGGACGCTGCCATGTTTTTGTTGATGAATTTTGGTCCACTCCCACCTTTGGTTCTGATTTAGAAGATGATGCAATGGTTCGGCGATGGTTGCTTTTTCCGGTAGAACAGTGTGGTTAAAACTCAAGAGGCCCAAGAATGGTGGTAATACATTTCTGATGGCGTGGACCTTTTCCGTGGTTGGACGAGTTCCTATTGCGTCAATTTTGTAACCGAGAAAATTGATCATTGGTACTCCAAATTTACATTTTGTTAGCTTAAGACGAAATTTACAAAAAATTGTCCCTTCGTCGATTTGCGATAATAGTGTGCTAATAGCTAATATCTGGCACAAGTGCTTCTCATTGAATTTACCAATTTCTTGTAATATTTGATTGTACTTAAATATGACAGTAATCTTGAAATATCTCGGGACTCTGGATTGGACGGATCAGGACGAGTTTCATATTGACCGAATACATCTCGTAAATATTTGATTTTAAGCATATGAAAGAGGCGCACATGAAACGTGAAAGAAGCGCTGCAGAATGTCGAGAAGATTAATTTTGTATGTTGAATAGTTTTCCTCAGTGTCCATAACTTGCTGAAAAGTGCGCGGTAAGTTTGGCTTTAGTGCAAAGTCCGATCGTAAGCAGTTCGGTACTTTTGGTTAAATCCTTACGTTAAGTCCTACTTTTAATTTTTTCCTCTCACCTCAATAACAGCCTTGTTCTAAAGATATTTCTAATCAGTCTACTATGTTTAGAACTTATTTTCGTGATCAGGATGATCAGTCCTTGCTCGGTTTTTATTTCCTTACTCACAATTGTTTCGTCAAAATATTGATTTTCGTCCGTTAATTTATTTTCGAAGGTATCCTTATTCGTGACAGTTGGTACATTGTAAAACCGATTTACACTAAGACTTTTTTGTACAATAAATACTTGACTAATATCACAGATCGCGTGTTTCCCCTTAGTTTTTGTTTCTTCAGGTTCCAGCTCAACTTTAAACATTGGTTTAGGTTATTATTATTATTATTGGAGGGCCATGCGGGCGATCAGCCACCTCGCACTGCGACCTAAAAGATCTATTGTGCTGAACCCTGCTTAATTATCCGTCCAGTCAATATTCAGGTTCTTAATGAACCTGACAATACTGCCTCCCGGTACGTGATACATACTATCTGGGCTTGTTGCTTTCCCTCCTAGATGTTTACTACAGCATGTAGTTCCGCTAGAAAGACGGTAGCATTGGAGCCCAAGGACTTCGAGAGGGCTGTCCCACTCCCCTATATTCCTACTCCTGCCTCGTATTCCGTTTGATTTTACTCTTACGAGCTGCTGGGAATTGCAAATCGAAGGCTAAATAAAACTCGAGGGTGCCTGGTATCCAGAGTCCGCATATTTTGGACTGATTAACCTATCAGCCATTCATCCATCGGCATATGCTGTTCCACCTTAGATTAGGGTTTTTTGTCAAGGTTTTCTCCTTTAGCGCCGTACTTTAGCCTGTGCCAAAAGGCCTCAGTTACCAGTGGTTGCCACGAGGAGGCAGCACGTACACTTGCGAATTGTGAACAGGTTACACCCTTACACAATTGTTCCCATCACGTAGCTGCCTAATGACATGACCAGAACAGCTCACGTGATGCGCGCCCTACTGGAAGATACGGAGCTGGTACATTAATACACTCAACTTTGGCCCTCCCCTCCCCCCACCCCTCCAATAGACGCCAAACCACGAAAGTGGTTGAGGTTATTTAATTACGTTTTTCGTTTGGCTGTACAGTGGACTTCTTATCACAACTGTGATTCCTTTTACGCTCTTTAAACAGTATGTGTAAAAATACTTTCCAATTTTTCAAAAACTGTAACAATTTTTTTGTTCCCGTCGATGTTTTTGCCTGAATCCTGTTTTCAATCTTTTATAATCCTTTCAGAACATGAATTCTTGTGTTTAAATTAAATTTTGATAGCTGTCTCCTTCTTTTCCTCGTTATTGCTACCGTTTCATCGTTCGATATTTTGCAACCACTTGTCATTTTATCAAATCCACCGTCAGTTCTTCCAAATTTCTAGCGCAATAATTAAAATGTCGTCAGCTATCTGGCAAAGATCTGACACTTTAGACGTTGTTGCGACACACACATGGCTGGCATCGAAATGTTTGTTCCCGAAGGTAACAGACAAACCGCAATTTCGTGAGCCATGGTATAATGATAAACTTGTGCTACTCGAGAAGCGTCGTAATAAACTTCATTCATTATATAGGGTACATGGGGATAAGTTTTACTCTGCGTTCAATGCAGCCCGTATGGAGTTTCGAATTTTAAACCGGTTCCTTTATAATAATTATATTTTGCAGATTGAAGAAGATCTTACTACTAATCCTAAAAATTTCTGGAATTTCATCAACAGCAAAAGAAATGTTGTTGGATTTCCGCCACTTATGATTTATCAGAACTCATCTGCAAGTCGGCCCTCGGATATCTGTAATTCATTTGCCAACTATTTTAAGTATGTCTATGAGCAATCTCATACTACTATTACTAATTCTAGTGACTGTTCGGAATTTAGTCTGTTGAGGTTTTCTGTAGATGAGATCTCCGACAGTTTGGCGCGATTTGACGTGAATAAGGGCTCAGGACATGACGGCATTCCACCCATCCTTATGAAAAACTGTGCGGATGGTTTAGCTGTTCCTCTCACTATTCGAAGCATTGGTACAAAAATTTCTATTTTTTCATTTGAAAACGTTAATTTGTAGGAAGATCCACAGTGACCAACCTGATTTCTTTTTGTGGTCACTTACATAGCAGTATTGCATCAGGCAACAACTGGATGTTGTGTACACGGGCTTCTCAAAGGCTTTTGATAAGATTGTTCATTCGATACTTATCAATAAGCTTGGGAAATTGAACTGTCAATTCATTCCAACTAAGTGGCCTTAATCTTTACTTTCGGATCGATGGCAGTATGTTAAAATCTATGACTCGTCCTCAGTTTTATTTGGAGTTACCTCAGGTGTCCCACAGGGAAGTCATATTGGACCTCGTCTTTTTTCACTATTTATTAATGATGTTGTTCAGTGCTTTGAGTTCACACATTGTCTGTTACATGCAGACGATTTGAAAATATTTGCACCAATTTGTAGTGTATCTGACTGTCTTAGGTTGTAAAGGGATTTAGACACATTTTGTGTCTGGTCGGCTAACAACAAATTGTCCCTGAATATAGCTAAATGTAAAACTATTTCTTTCTATCGCATTCGCTCTCCGGTATTTCATGGGTATTCGCTGTTTAATGGAGTCGTGGAAAGGGTAGAGTATATGTCCGATCTTGGGGTAGTATTTTCTTCCGATCTGACGTTTGTGAGGCACATTGATTCTGTTATAGCAAAGGCTTATATGATGTTGGGTATCATAAAGCGTAACTGCAGGGACTTTTGTGACTCGCTTACATTAAAGTCGTTGTATGTTGCCTTTGTCCGTTCTCCGCTAGAGTACGCCTCGCAGGTTTGGTCTCCTTTTTATAACTGCCATTCTGATAGAATTGAAAGCGTTCAGAAGCAATTTGTTTTATACGCACTTCGCAGTACACCATCAATGAATAATTATGCTATTCCGATAATGTGGCTTGCGTTTTATTTGTTCGCGACATTTTTTTGTATCGTATTGATTGTGCTGAATTACTCGCACGATTCAATATTTATGCTCCTGAACGTTGTCTGCGTCGCCGTGATGGTTTTTTACTAATCGATTCTGGCTCAACAAACTATCAACATTCGGAGCCAGCTTTGACCACGTCTCGACTTTTCAATTAGTCATACGATGTTTTTGATTTTAATTTGACTAGAGATTCGTTGAGACGTGAGCTTTTTAAGACCTTATAGGCATTCTATTGTTTTTATTTTGTTATGCACATACTTTTCATTTATTTATTTATTTATTTACAAAAATCTATTCTACAGTTAAAAAAAAACAACTTAATGAATGGTAACTACATAGTATAATATAATAATTAAACTTTGTGCAATACGGAATATATGTCAAAAATATTATAAAATCAAAAATTGCAACTACGAATTTCGTACCGAAAGCATTTTCTCGATTTTTCAAAATGAAACAAATGATAATAATCATTGAAAATTCTGGCCATTGAGGCCGTCGGTTCGTTATAGCCATAATTAGTTCTATGAAATTCGATAAATAGAAATTCCCTTTGCCGCAAACTTCTACCCGGTACATAAATGTTCCAGGCAGAAATAAGACTAGGGCATCTTATACGACCGTTCAAAGAATCCCCGACAAACATTGCTGACGCAATTTTTCGACGCTTCGCTAAAGTGTCAATTCGAAGGCTTAGACACCGATTTTCATACCCTGGAAGATTACGCACTTGCTGCCACATAGGCTGATTACGATCTGAAAGATAACCAAGTTTTCTAGAAATGTAAATGGTAAAACGTTTCTGAATTGATTCCAATCTTTTAATCTGTACTTCATGGTGAGGATACCAAACCACCGCCGCATATTCCAGGTGAGATCTAACTAGAGAAGTATATAAACTAACACATGAAAAAATATCAACAAACTCTTTTGTCATTCTAAAAATAAAACCCAACATAGAATTGGCTTTTAATATTATTTTGTCTAGATGTAAAGCAAAAGTTAATTTTTGATCAAAGCATACACCTAAGTCAACAATTGAAGTTACTCTACAAAGTTCATTACCCTCCAACTGATAATTGAAAACAATCGGATTGGATGTTCTATAGAACGACATGATGTTGCATTTATTAATATTGATCAACAATTTATTCGTAGAGCACCAACGAGATAATGAATTAATTTCTGATTGAAATACTTCTGCGTCATTTAAAGATTAAATATGTTTATAAATCTTCAAATCGTCTGCAAATAATAAGCAGTTACAAAATTTAAAAATATTCGGAATGTCATTCACAAATAAAAGAAAAATGATTGGGTCCAAATGTGATCCCTGCGGAACCCCAGAATGGCAATATATATAATCCGATTTGACTTGATTCAATAAAACATATTGTCTTCTTCCCACCAGATAAGAACCAATCCATTTTAAAAAAATGGAGGTGTGGCCAACACACGACTTTCTTTTACGAACAGAGAATTTTGAAATTTTTTTTTTTTAATTTTTTATTTTTATTTGTTTTTAATTTTTGGAAACATTTTGTATTAATTAGTATTTTGTAAACCTTAAACTTTTTAAGATATTTGCAAAACAAATTTTCTGGACCAAAGGAGTGGCCACTTCCGGTTAGCCGATTTGGAGTAAAATTCACTGGGACCTCCCAATTTATCAAAAAAGCTTAAATTTGAAGTTTCAGTTCGATTAATTAAACCATATGGGCTGTAGAGAGGACACAGACAGACTGACAGACTAACAGACTGACAGACAGACACCATTCCGAAACCCACTTTTTCGGACTCAGGGGACCTCAAAACAAATAAATCTCTAGAAATCTCAAGGTCCAAAATTTTCAGGATTACTATATTTTATTTTACGAGAGTAAAAGAAAATAAAAAACCCTAATCCATACGAATCGTTCGTTTAGTAAAAGTTCTGCAAAATTATTTTTTGGAAATCGCACTCAACCCCCAAGGGCCAATATCGGCCATTGCCAACAATGACGACAAAGGTTTGGCTAGCACATAGAATAGTTAGCTCAATTACCTAGTTAGAAAACCCTAATCCATACGGATCGTTCGTTTAATAAAAGTTCTACGAAATTATTTTTTGGAAATCGCACTCAACAATGATGATAAAGATTTCGCTAGCACATGGAATAGGTCCCTTAATTACCTAGTTAAAATTGAGGTGTGCCCAACACACGACTTTCTTTTACGAACAGAGAATTTTGAGACATTTTATTTTTTTCTTAATTTTTTTTTTAATTTTTAAATTTTTAATTTTTTTTTTTTAATTTTTTATTTTTATTTGTTTTTAATTTTTGGAAACATTTTGTATTCAGTTGTTTTTTGTAAACCTTATACTTTTTAAGATATTTGCAAAACAAATTTTCTGGACCAAGGGTGTGGCCACTTCCGGTTAGCCGATTTGGAGTAAAATTCACTGGGACCTCCCAATTTATCAAAAAAGCTTAAATCTGAAGTTTCAGTTCGATTGATTAAACCATATTGGCTGTAGAGAGGACACAGACAGACTGACAGACTGACAGACAGACACCATTTTGAAACCCACTTTTTCGGACTCAGGGGACCTCAAAACAAATAAATCTCTAAAAATCTCAAGGTCCAAAATTTTCATGATTACTATACTTTATTTTACTAGAGTAAAAGAAAGTAAAATTAGGGGCGACACCAATTTGTGAGAGCTTTTTTATAACGATTGTCTGGTCAATTGAATCAAAGGCTTTAGCAAAATCAAAGTAAATCGCATCAACCTGGGCGGCTTGTGACTCAAGTGATTCAATAGCGAATTTAGTAAATTGTAAAAGATTGGTAGTCGTAGATTTTCCACTGGTGAAACCGTGCTGAAAATCCGAGATAATTTCTTTTGTATGAAATGACAGATGTTTTGTCACAATTAACTCGAAAAGTTTTGGGATCAATGAAAGAATTGAGATTCCACGATAATTGGATACATTCATTCTTTGATTTAAATTATTGTTGCCGATTGTATACCACTGTAGGTAATATATTAAATAAATAAATAAAAGTAATTAATTAATACAATGTATAACGATAAATAATAATTCAGAAAATATTTAGGAACGCTTTTTAATTTATACTCATGTAATTCACTTTACAAAAACTATCTGAGTGACAGCTAGGATTAAAGGCTCATTTACACTACAATTCGTTATTGATACGGTCACAGTTTTCGAATATTGTTAATTATTTTACACTCTCATAATTTAGTGTAAAATAAGCTTGATATACATAGATTAGTGGAATCGATTTAGCCAATACACTTCCTTATTGTAGGATCCGTTCCATTTATTCAGTAATTTTGTCGTTAAATGTTGTTCTATAGCATTTAGCCGCTTGCATTGATATAAGAGAAAGTTTTTGTGGGTTTCTTTCTCAAACAACATAAAATGACACAAATTATAATGATAAAATGGAAACAAAACTACTTTTATATATGAGTATGTACAAAAATATTTTTTTTTTTCTTAAAATAATATTCTCCGATGAAATTATCAATCAAAACACATTTTAAGATAAAACCTGTTTCTCGCGCATCTAAATAATTTTGCATTTACACAGATAATTTGTATTTAATTATTCAGGTTTTAATATTTTATGACATTTTAGTGTTAATTATACTTTTATTTTCTAATATTTATCTGTAAACGATGAAGTGAAGGTTTTTTGGTCGAAAAATCTTCGCTGCCATGGTCTAATACTCTCGTTTCTATTTAAATATTCACCTGCTCTTCCAACATCTTAACATTAAACACTTTCTTTTGTGAATAAATAAATATAATTATTTTTTCAAGACCTTCATAATTACAATTTTTAATTATCCCCACCTAAAATACCTACACGTGCACCTACAAAGTGATAATTCATGACACAAACATTAAAAATGTAATCTTAAATATGTCAAATGGTTCTTACGTTTATACATAAATTACCCATCGCACACTTAGTTGCATAACCGTATAAATATTGTAAATTAGTCAACAAATTACGATTGTATATTTTACATATGTGTTACATCGGAAACCTTGAAGGTTGTTTAGACATTATATAGATTTTGTGCAAGACGTCGTGATTTTTCATTCAGCTCAATTAATCATCGCCTTAGAGGATACAATGACCTATGTATCACTATCAAATCTTGGGTGGGAGAATTTTATTGTGTTGATTGATGATCACGCGCGTATAAAACCAACTTACCGCGAATAATTTTTAGAATTTTCATAAGGTTGATTATATATGTAGGTAAATATCAAGTCGATTAGCTTACCAAGTACCTGTGTTGTTCTTGAAATTTTCGCTTATAGAAAGTAACTTTCAAAAAAATAAAAAAATTGTCAATCTAAATAAATTATAAATTGCAATAAATATGTTAATTAGCTTGCTACTGGTAAAATTCCTTTCCAATATTTGACTTGACTACCGGTATTTTATGATTGTAAAATATCCAAATCAATTTGATTACACTTAGGTGAATGTAACTTATAGTATATATACGAATATATATTAAATAGTGAACGTATATAACAGAAAATTATGCGCACTTGCTATAATCTAAAGTACGACCGAAAGATTTGCGCGCTTGTCTGCCAACTCTATACATTTAAGTAATCTGCTGCGTCTAATTTTGTATTCAATGAATGGTCGAACGCATTACAATATTATCACAAAAATTCAATGAACCCAACGATACTCCATTATTTATGCATTACGCGTATAATGTATAACACGATTTTGTTTTATTTTTATAACAATAAATAAACACAAATTCAATCAAAGATTCGTTCGGAATTCGTTTTAATGAATAAAGTATTATGTAAATTTAATAATTATGCAAGATCCATCGCACTATACTGTGGCCTCGCTATATTTGAAATTAAATTAATCATTTCTGTTGGTAATCATGTAATTTATTAAAGGTTTTGTGCAATAGATTTGTTTTAAATCAATTTTAACGATTTATTAAGTAGATGCATACAAATGTTGTACACATAACACGTGATGCAACGTAAAATTGTATGGAGATAAATATTTTTGTTGTTGTCAATATACATGCGTTTGTAAATCAACATTTAGGGGCACGGATAATATTAACCAAATAAATCAACCTATGTATTAAAATAACAGTAAATCATAATACCGTGAATATTTTTTTATAATACATCATTTTTCAAGTTCAATGTCTTCACTTGTATACGCTATTATTATCTATTGTTGTTTTATTTATATATGATTATGTTTAATCAGCGTTTCAATTGAATTGGTAATTTGGTCAAATTTAAATATATTTGATCTGATTGATTTTTAGATGTACACATATTTAATAAAAAGTAAGAGTTGACGAATTTGACAAAAAAAAATTAATTTCACTCGCATCATCAAACCGTTTATAAAGAAGACTAAACAAAATAGAAAGCATATATGTATCATTTCATCTGAAGATTAATTTAAATCGACATTATAAGACGCGATCCGATTTTACCGTTGATTAATTTCGTTGTTTTTACTTTTATATATACTTACAGATTGCGTTATAATGACAGCAACCGATAAAACCAAATCAAATCATCATCATCATAGACATCATCATCATCATCACCATAATAATAGTAGTAGTAGTAACAATAACACCATAAATAATAATAATAATAATAATGATGAGAAGCGAAAGGATTCATGGGATGTAAAGGTAAATTTAAATTATTATTTATGCATTTAGTTTATGTTTTGTGCCATATTTGGAGATAAAGAAGAAAGTTATGTGCGGTTGATGATCTTGTGTAACATACGAGAAATCGCAAAACTATAAAAAAAAAAATGTGTCCCACGTTTATAGAAATGTAAGCGAAGAAGAGTAAAAGTATTAAAAGATAAATTTGTACATTTTCCTAAACACAGGGTACAATTTTGTCCATTTTCTTACATAATCTATAATTGCACAAAACGATAAATCTTAAGTAGTAATTATACCAATTTTAGAAGAAGAAATCGTTGCTCTTTCACGTATTCATTGAACTGTTATCTAACAATATTGTCTTAAGTTAAAACGTAAAACACGCAGTACAAAGGCGTACACATGGTATTTGGTTATCTGTTTGTGTTTTTGTAGACATCCAACAATAGCAAAAACAAAAACAAAAAAAAAACCTTAACAATGGGAGAAAAATGTGTGTTTGGGAATTTCTAACCGAATTGTTTATACTGTTTAGATATTAAAAAAACAATAGAGGTCTTAATTAATATAAAGCTCTGGATTCATCAACTTCAATTATCGTACCATGTTTTATTGCGAGTTAAACGGATGACATTTGATCGTTCATCGCCATTTTAATAACGTAAGACAGTTTATAGTGAGGCCGTCTCTCATAGAAGTTTGTTCAATATTATTATTCCGAAATTTTACAATAGGGTGCTGCTTATTGGATGGTTTAGTTCTCATACAATAAAGAGTTCTACTTTATAAATATTATTATGTATTATCACCCGCTTACTGTACATAAATATAAAGTACAAACGGGTAATTATTATCGATATAAATTCTTTTGTTCAAACAATAAATTGAATCTGATTCATGCAATTTTCATATATTCCGACTTTCAAATAATATTGTCTGTAGTAGGTACTGTGTGCGCTCTTCTATACACGATTATAACAATGGATGGAGTTTTTTTTTTTGCCAATTTAATTGGAATTATGCGGAAGACGGAAAATCAAACAAATTTCAATCGATATTGTTATATAGAAATTTTTCTCGAGAATTTTATTATTATGTTTGTGATACTGATTAAAGAAAAGTGAAAATTAGTTTGTATGAATATAGTTTGATTGTTATAGTTTTATACAGTAGAGTATTACGATTATTGTTGAGCTATTAACACACATATAGTATATATATGATTGTCAGTTTAATGACAAATCTTTTTTATTCCTGTAGAAACTAACAAATGATGTCACACTTCATTTTGTATAAAGTGAAAGGCAAAATGTATAAACATCCATTTTTTTTATCGTATGGCAGCATCGTTGTAAATAAACGTACATATAATTCCCAGCAACTTATTTACTGTTCTAAATGTGAGGCAGATTGTTTTAGTTTTATGATACGGTTCTAATGTGCGCTGTTATGGTTTATCAATTTTTAATTTTCCTCTTGAGTGAAATTTTTAATTCTGTTTTTGTTTGATTTTATTTGGAGTGTAATTGAAAATAATTGATTTTTAACGGTTTTTTTTTTACTTTGAAAAATAATTGTTTTTACTCGATAGGCGTAAGAAATGCTACAAATATAAAGGGTGGTCCATCTAGCGTTTTCAATTTCAACTACCGATTATTTCGAGTGTGGCAACACTCTAGTTTAATGTTTGACATTTACGAAATGGGTTGTTTTACGCTTGAACAAAATTACGAAATATTGAAAACTTACTTTTAAAGTGGTGAGTCTTACCCAAACTGTAAGAAATTTATGTGGAAAATGAACGTAGAAATGAAATTGCAAACGTTAGATGGACCACCCTTTATTGTCGTTAACCGGATGTTTGCAGAATTGTGTTACTCATATCAAATAATGTTAAGCCGCATTCTTAAACTTTAGTTGAATCTATTTATAGATACTGCCTATACGTCCCAAACGGGTTAACGGGAAATTATTATATTTAAATTTTCTTTATAAAATATGAGTGGAATTTTTGGTGGAAATCAGTCGACCGGTTTTGGTATTTTGCCTCGTCTCAAAATTGAATGATTTATGAGCTAGAACACAACTTGGCTATTTCTCAACCGATAATGGTGAAATTCTACAAGTACGATGGAAATTGGAAGAGTACTGGTTAAAATTTTCGAATATCAGCCAACCGGAATGATAGTAGGAACTAGGAAGGATAGTAGTTTAAATGAGGAAAGCTGAAAACGTATGTAATTTATGTGCAAACCTTAATTATTTGTCTATTTAAATCGAAAGCTTCGATAGATCGGAAATTTCTACTGTTAAGCTTTCACATCTATGAATTTATTATTATTTAATTTTTTTAAAATTTTCAAACTTAAAAGTTTTTTCCAGTGGACGGTTCAATATTAATTTTAATGTGATGAAGATGGCAAATACAGAAATTAAAATATATTTTAAGGGAAGTGACAGTGCCATTTCAAAATATCTGTCAAGTTGGCAACAACCAGTTCCAATCCATGTTTGATTAACCTTTCAAAATTTTAAATTATTAAAGAAAATCTAGGAAAATTCACTAAGTTTATGCTGAAATTGAGTTTGTGTCTCGAGAATTCCGGAGAAATACCGATTGGAAGGTTTCTCAATTCTTGAGAAATTTTTTGTTGCGATTTTCGAGAATCTCAATTCTCAGACTATTTCTAGTTAAATTTCGGTACATTTTTAAGGACTAGAAACTTTCAGAATTGCACAAAATTTATAAAATTTTCATTTGTTTTAAGAATTTCAAGAATTTCACGAGGGAATAAATATTTTAAGAATTTGATTAAATTAAGGAATTAAGATTTTTTAAGGATTGGAAAATTTTTTGGGAATTTGTTGAACTTATTATTATTATTATTATTGATTGAAGGGCCATGTGAGCGATAAGCCACCTCGCACTGCGACCTAAAAGATCTATTGTGCTGGACCCTACTTAATTATCCGTCCAGTAAATATTCAGGCTCTTAATGAATCTGATAATACTACTGGCCGGTACAAGATACATACTATCCGGGCTCATTGTTCTCCCTCCTAGATGTTGCCGTCTTTGCTGGAAAATGGCTGGGCATTGGCACAGAACATGTTCCGCTGATTCCGCTTCCAGATCGCAGAAGCGGCATCCATCTGTCGTACTTAGGCCCATCTTCTTAAGGTGATACCTTAAGGGGACATGACCTGTGAGGAAGCCAGTAAGCAGGCTCAACTCAGGTTTCCTAAGTTCAAGACACTCCTTAACCCTGACAAACGAAGGTGATATAAATTTTGTCGCCTGTCGCAAACCTGGAATTCTGCGCCAGTAGGAGGACTTTTGAACCTCCTCCCAGCGTTTTACCGCTGCTGTAAGGTGTCCCTTAGTGACGCCGCAGAAGGGTTCTGGCCCCTTAAATGGAGAGGCAGAACCCTCACGGGCGAGGCCATCAGCTGCCTCGTTTCCTTCGATTCCAGTATAACCTGGCACTCACATAAGTGTTACCTTATTTGAGCCTGCCAGATGTTTAATAACCTTCAAACAATCCCATACCAGCCTTGACTCAACGGTACAAGACCTAAGAGCCTTTAAGGCCGATTGGCTGTCTGATATATTATAAATCTTTGCATCGTTTAGGCCTTTTGCTATACCTATTCTAGCGCAAAGTTCTATAGCATGTACTTCTGCTTGAAAAACGGTAGCATTGGTACCCAAGGACTTCGAGAGGGTAATGCCACTCCCGTGTATTCCTATCCCCGCCCCATCTTCCGTTTTTGATCCATCTGTAAACCATACCATGGACCCTCGTTCAAAGGATGGTCCACCTGTACTCCACACATCCCAGTCAGGTAACCTAACACAGAATGGTTTGTGGAAGTCCAGTTTAGCTGGCATACAGTCGGAAGGCATTCCTATGGTATAGGGTCTGTCTGAAATTCCTTAAGGATTTCCAGATGACCCAGCATATTGCCTGGTTTGATATTTCATTCCGCCTGCATTTTCAGGGCCATAGTTGCAGCATCCTTTTTAACATGCAGGTGTAATGGTGTCAGTCCGAGAAGTGACTCCGTAGCCGCGGTTGGAGATGATTTCATTGAGCCCGTAACACCGATGCAGGCTATACGCTGAACCTTATTCAATAAGGTTTGCGTTGCCTTCTGCTCAGTTTTAGGCCACCATACAACCGATGCGTAGGTCCCTCTATTTTGAACTTCCAACAAATGTTGGTTCCAGTTCAGTCTTTGATCTAGGATAACCCCTAGATATTTAACCTCGCTGGAAAAAGGCACAGTAGTACCGTTTAACGAGGGAGCTGTAATCGCAAACTTTTTCCTCCTCGTAAAAGGAACAATGACAGTTTTGCTTGGATTAACACTGAGTCCTTCCTGGTAACACCACTGCCATATTATATTGAGTGCATTTTGCATGCGATCAGAAATGACCGCATCAAACTTGCCTCTGATTATGATAGCCACATCATCCGCATGGCCCTGGACATCAAACCCATGGCTACTCAGAAGGACCAGTAGTCCGTCAATAACCAATGACCACAAAAGAGGAGATAGTACGCCTCCTTGGGGACAGCCCTTTACGGCCTTGACGGTTACTGATTCGCCACCTAGTCTGGCAGTAATCTCACGATGTTCCAGCATGAAACGGATCCACCTAATTGTAGAAAGCGGAACCCTTTTTCCCATTGCTGCCCTCTCTATAGATCCATAGGAGGTATTATCAAACGCCCCCTCAATGTCCACAAAGGCACAAAGGGCAATTTCTTTATAAGTCACTGCTTTTTCAATCCTCGTGACTAGACCGCTAAGGGCCATAACCGTGGATTTACCAGTTTGATACGCAAACTGGTCCCGATGCAGCGGATTCTTTCCAAGGACCTCACTTCTTATTTGATAGTCCAGGATTTTTTCCATCGTCTTCAAAAGAAACGATGTGAGGCTAATTGGCCGATATGCCCTGGCCTGGGTGTCTGAACGATCCCCGCCCTTTGGTATAAAGACCACATTTACCTTCCTCCACAGTTTCGGAATATAGTTAAAAGCATAACTTGCCCGAAACATCTGGATCAAGCTGGGGAGTATTTCCTCAATACCTTTTTGAAGTAAAGCTGGAAAGATACCATCCCCTGCAGCGGATTTGAAAGGTTTGAAAGAACCAATAGCCCATCGCACCTTGCTGGGTGTGAAAATTTTCCCAGAGAGACTCCAGATCCTACTGTGAGGCGCATAGGCCACCTCACTAGTGGGTCTCTAACAGTACCTCTAAGGTTTCCTTCCGGTTTTCAGTGAACCTCCCATCTTGCTTCTGGAGAAGTCCTAAACCATTTGAATGATCCCTGGAAAGGACTTTCTGGAGACGAGCTGCAGAGGGCAATTCATTGAATCCCTCACAGAAATTCCTCCAGGTAGCCCTCTTGGATCTTCTTAGTTCGAGATTATATTCCGTCAAGGCCATCTTATACTCGCCCCATTCACCGGTACGTTTAGCCTTGTTGAATAATCTTCTCGTCTTTTTCCTCAGTTTACCCAGCGTCCCGTTCCACCAAGGGACCATCTTTGTGCACTCTCTTCGCTTAACCGGGCAGCTGTTTTCGTAACCCAAGTGAATAGAATTATGCAGCTGGTTTGAACAGATCTCCAAACCCTCTGGAGACTCTATGTTCCCCACAACCGAGGTCATTTCTGATCCGAGTGAGACTCTATAAGAGTCCTAGTCGGTCAGTTTTGGAATTCTAATTTCCTGCCGCTGCATAGCCTCAACCGCCATTTCGAATCTGATCTGCAAGTGATCCGATAATGAGGCCTCTTCAGACACATGCCAGTTTTTGACCAAGTCGCTGAAATGCGGACTAGCAAGTGTCAAATCTAGGACCTCTTGCCTAATCGCATTTATAAAAGTAGGTTTCCTTCCCCTATTGACAATGTCTACATTATTTGAGAACAGAAATTCAAAAAGGTTAAATTATTTAATAAATTTCATAAAATTCTAAAAATCTTGGTTAAAATTCAGAGAAACATAAAAATTTAAAATTGGTTAAAAATTCTTAAAAGATTTATTCCCTAGCGCTATTGAATTTCTTGAAATTCTTGGAGCAAATTTAAAGTTTATAAAATTCAACAAATGGAATTTTGTATTTGTTTTAAAAATTTTCAAACTTCCAAAAGCTTTAAGAAATGAACAAATTTCAATTTTGAACAATTTTAAGAATTGAACGATCTTTTGAATTTCATGAAATTAATTAATTTTAATTCGATCAAATTCAAGGAATTTTTCATAAATTTCAAGAAATTAACAGATTTATGGAAATCTCAACTAGTTCCTTTGCAATCTAATGATTTAATTAATTTTATGATCATTACAATTTTAAAAATTCCAAGATTTCCAGAATTGAAAGAAATATTCGAATTCGAACTTTCTTTGAAATGTTTGTTGGTAGCATACTTACGAATTTAATGGTTCTCGAGGTCATTTTAAACAAGAGGAGTACTAGAAATATTTTTTGGTTTGCCACACCTCCATTTTTGAATAGGTTTGCGATGTGGCATGCCCTTTTCCTTTATTCTACTTCCAATTTGCAAGCTGCCACTTTTATTGGTTGGTACTAGGTGGTTTAAAAATAATAAAATCTACAAATGACTCCCATCCCGTTCAGTTCATTGAATTTCAGATCTGATCTGTGTACAACTGGAAAACTATATATAAATTTAAATTTGACTTATTTAAGTAATTTTCTGTAGAGAAATTATTGTTGGAATACACGAGTCCTTATGTGCATCCACTTAGCCAATCAGAGTACTTAATGCTGAACAAAGCAAACCACCGTAATCGGAAATAAAAAAAAGAAACTTTTGTCTTGCGAGAGACCATTTATGTTCTTTAATATTCACAAAAAGACTAAACTCTAATACATAAAAACAAGAGAGAGAGAGAGAGGGAGAAATAAAAATGCAAAAACAAAACGCCTACTTCACCTTAATCGATTCTGGACTGTCAACAAATAATTCAAAATGTCCATATAACTTATTTCAACACTCCTGGCTGTTGCAAATCGTTCAGCAACCGCCGCAACCAAAATGCCTCTTGACACGCTTCGGACAATGCGATGAACTCTGCTTCTGTAGATGACAATGCGACGCAATTCTGCTTTCGACATGCCCAACTTACGATGCCACCATTAACAATAAAAATATAACCAGTGTTTGATTTTCGGTCCTTTTTATTTTCGGCCCAATTGGCGTCAGCATATCCGTAGAAAAATTTGTCCGAATTGTCATCACTGCCTAATGCCAATTTTATATTCGCAGTGCCCGTTAGATATTTCAACACCCGTTTCAATTCGTTCCAATTTTGTTGACGTGGTTGTTGCCCTCATTGCGCTAATAATGATACACTTGCCGAAATATCCACGGATATGTAAAGCAAACACCCGACGAGTTTCTGATAATCTGTGTTTGTCAGCAAAAAACTATCATCCGCATCGGATTTATCGTAGTTCACATTCATCGGAACATTTGAAATTGTCGCATCACTGAGATCGAAATCCGCAGCAACCTTTTGAATGTATTTTGATTGACACAAATGATAAATGGTTTTTGCGTCCTTGATGATTTCTATTCCGAGGTAAAATTTAATTTCACCCAGATCTTGCAATTCAAATTTTGATGCGATGATTTCCTTTATTTCGTTATCTGTTTTTATTGATTTCGCTGCCACAATCATATCGTCGACATAAAATAGAAGAAATGACCATTCGCCGTTTTTCTTTAGTCAGTACAAGCATTGATCTGCTTTGCTTTCATGAAAACCCGCATCGATCAATACTTCGTGAATAGCGTCATTCCATGATTTCGCCGCTTGTTTTAGACCGTATAGACCTTTTTTCAACAAACAAATGAGTTCACTCATGAATCTATTTCATTTTTCATTGCGCGAACCCATTGTTCTTTATGCTCACTGGACAATGCTTCCGATAGACTTTTCGGCTCGACGACTTTATAAACCATTTCGATTTCGTCGATCAATCGTCGTGGTGGCACACCCTTTTTTCACGCTGTGAAATGCGATGCACTGATGTCTCATGAATGGAAATGACTCTGTTGTTTTCGTCATTGAAAATACGATGTAAGCCTTCAGGGAAAGATTCGAATTCGACATTCAACACTGCATCACCAATGTTGTTGCGCACACCCGCATTATTTTTTGTCGTCACAGTATCGCTCATCACGCTGTCACGCACATTTGGATCAATTTCAGTTGACTTATTCATATCGATACCGATTATACTTGATTCGACATTCGCATCACTTGATGATAAATCAACGCTGATTTCACTCGCAGATTTTTCCGTAAAACGCACATCGCGACTAATCTCCAACCTATTTTTGACTGGATCTAAACATATGAATCCCTATGAATTTTCGTCATAACCAACAAAAATCATCGGTGCGCTGGTATCATCCAATTACCGTCGTTTCTCTGATGGCACATGAACAAAACATTTAGCACACATTATGGTGTTGTATACTGAATCTGAGTTCCTTCATGTTTCAAAAAATCAACAACGTTCTTTCCGGTGTACTCTCCTCCTCGATCGGACCGTATAACTTTTGGTTTCGTAGAGAATTTATTTTTTACCAATGCCACGTACTCCTTTATTTTCTCGTCGACTTCTGATTTATTTTTTAGCAAATAAATCACCGTATAGTGCGAATAATCATCTATGAATATGAGTACGTACCGCTTACCGCTCGAAGAAACTGTTTGCATTGGTCCGCATACGTCAGTATGTATAAGATCAAATGAAGCTGTAGATTTTGTAAATGATTGCTTTGGAAACGGCAAACGTGTTGTTTTTCCCTTGAGACACACTTCGCATTTAACCTTGATGCCGCAATCGACCATTTGCATGCCGTCAACTAATCCTTTCGAATACATTTGCTTGATTGCATCTGGATCGCGATGGCCAAAAATGCGATGGCAGTGATGAATGCAATTTTTTGTTATGTTCGCGTACCGCATACACTTTGTTCGGCTGACGCAATTTAAACAAATTCGATTGAGCGTCTGCTACTGCCACTTGTTTGTCTCCGAATTTAATTTCACACGTTTCAGAATTCGGAATGAAATTCACTGCATAGCCCTTTTACAAATTTCCTTGAATACTCGGCACGTACAAAACATCTTTTACCGTTGCCACGGTCGACACACCATTTTCATTGGCCATTTCGATGCGACATACGCCTTTTCCCTTGACATCTACGCTTTCACCGTTTGCGACGTTTAGCTCTTGCATTCCGCTTGATTTAGTGAAACGAAAAACCCTTTGTTGGTCGAAATATGTTTCGTAGCACCCGAATTGAGAATCCATCCATCACAATTTTTTTCGATGAAACCACAGATAAAAAATTGTCATTTTCTTCAACTCTATTTATTTTGTCACTGATTGATGCACTTTCCTTTATTGTGTGTTTCTTTTCCCACGATTTATATTTACCGCATTCACTCTTTACATGGCCAGATCGTTTGCAAAAGAAACACTTAATATTGTCTTTAAATTTCGCCGTAGTTTTTAATGCCGAATCTGTATTTTCGTTGCCGTCCACCTATTTTCGACGTTGATGCAGTGTGCAACAATTAAATTATCGTAACTGCGCGGTAAACTGCTTACGATAACACCAACATGCCATGTATTTGACAATTGCTTTTCGCCCAAATCACTTAATTTCTGGAACAAATTTGTGAGTTCATTCAAATGCTCTTCGACGTTTCCACCTTTACTCATTTTTAAACCACAAATACGTCGAATTATGCTCATTTTATTTGTCATTGAGTCCTTCTCATGAAATGTTTTTAATGCCGTCCATGTATCTTTCGTCGTGGTTTTATTTCGAATGTAGCACAATTGGTTGTCTTCGACCGACAAACCAATCCACGCCCGAGCCTGATCATCGCGAATTTGCCAATTGTTGATTGCTTCCTCATTGGCATTATCTTCCGTTGGTTCTGGTTTTGTTTCATTTAAAACACTCCCCAATTTTTCTTTCATAAGCAATAGCTCTATTTTATATATACTTCCACATAAAATAATTGTCGTTGTTCAATTTCGTTATAAACGCTTTATTTGAGTCCGCCATCTTAACGTTATTCACTCGCACTTTCTTTTCCGCATAAACTGTTCTTTATACTTCTTTTATTTAAACCTTATGTCGCTTGTTCAATATCTGGGCCAATAACCTGTTGGAATACACGAGTCCTTATGTGCATCCACCTAGCCAAACAGAGTATGTACTTAATGCTGAACAAAGCAAACCACCGTAATCGGAAATAAAATGAAAGAAACTTTTGTCTTGCGAGAGACTATTTATGTTCTTTAATATTCACAAAAAGACTAAACTCTAATACATAAAAACAAGAGAGAGAGAAATAAAAATGCAAAAACAAAACGCCTACTTCACCTCAATCGATTCTGTTCTATTCTTCTTTTATAGATAAAAAATAACAAACGTCGGTATTTTGGGTTTGTGTCTCGGATTTCAGAAAATTTGTTCTAATATTGTTACGCAACATTATAGGCTACATAACGTAGAAGAAAGAAAATCTAGTACAATTTTAAGTTTTTGCTAATGCCCCAATTATTTACAAGCAAATATTCTTTTTTTTAAGTGATTTAGGCTTAACACTTCACTAAAATCGAGCATGGAGAGTTATAAATGCATTGCTTGTTGGCTGAACCGCGCAGAATTTTCGTGTTGAACTTCAAACGTATAACAAATAAAAAAACCTTTACTTTTTTCCACTAACACCGTGCCGACTCCAGACGAAACAACCCTCTGCAGATGATCTGGTTCACTTGCATCATCCCAGGAAACCTCCGAAAAACAAGGCTTCAACCTATCTATAGACACCCTTGCCCGATTATTGCCAACTTCAATGTCGAAAAATTTCGTGAAACGTTTAAAAAAAAAAACCTAATGGGTTGTCACATTTGATCAACCTACCTTGCCTCGCACAATTCCAATTTTCAATTTTTGAAAGCTTCAATAGTTTGCTCAAATCTTTTCAATTGCTGGACGTAGTAACCGGCCGTTTCTCACTAAGGTGAGTTAAGTGGTACTCTCTTGATTTTGATGCGATCAAGATGTCGTCTAAACCCGAATAACATAGACTGCGCTGCATTTCTCAACCCGAACGTTATTCTTCAAATCTCGAATAGCGTCAAAATGGCCGTCTTAAGTATGTCGTTTGGCCCGAATTTGATGGTAAGCGTGTACCAAATCGAGTGTTGTGAAAATTTTACATCCTGTTAACTATATAGAATGAAAAATCCTGCAGGTGTGGCATGGGATACTGGCACACATGGTCTCCATTGCCCGTTTTTGGTTTTAACTAAACGCGATGGACTAGACCAAGGACTACTGCTGGAACGACGATTTTCAAGTTATCGGGTGACAAATGTCAAACTTTACAACAAGCTACATAACTTACGTTATGCTTAACAGACGTCGCAGCAACTGTGTTTGTTGTGATCCCATCAACTTCGGACAACAGTATGCAAATGTCCGATAGCACTTTTGAATTGTCTGCAATGTGGAAAGAGTAGCCTAGGATTAATAATTCGACGTGCCATGAGATCTACCACAATCTGCTTCCAAGATAGCAAATAGAGACTTCCGCGACATAGAATTATACAATACGAAATTCCGTCTTAGTCCAATATTTAATTTAAGCACTTGTGTGCCAAAATGAAATTGTTGTTCGTGTGTCGTAATATTTTCAAAATTAGGAGGAATGATGGATACGTCGGCTCCCGCATCTATCAGGAATGTACGGTTGGAATATTTTTCTAATACTAAATGGCTATATTTGAATCGAATCATCAGAACACGTCGATTCAACTGGTTGCTCGAATCACCATTCTTGCAACACTGAATACAATTGCGAGCCCGGTCTTTAAATCGTCTGTTATAGAAACGACCGGTTCTGGCTGTCATGTGATTGCGAGTACTACGAGTTCTGAATTTGCGATCGATCAAAGCTAAAACTTGGTGGATCATGCATGATTCGAAATGAATCCATCTATCATCGAGATTGGTTTCTACTCGCTGACCGGTTAGTGGTGAACTGTCTGGAGTTGAAAAACTTTTGGAACTATAGATGCAACTGAATGTAGTTGAAAATGGGGCATAGTTTCCATTCGATTATCGGCACGCTCGGCCAACATGATCAAAGCCATATTTTTTTTAATTGTGATAGTACTATTTGTAGATGCTGCGGAGGTAGTCGTGACACCCATAACTGGCGTATCGATTCGATGTTGGATTTTCTACCTGCGTTTAAACGAAATTTTTCTAATAGTTGGGATTGCTTCCTATCCCCTAATGTAACTCGTTATAGTAAATTGTGGAGTTTTGTCTTTTCGGATATGTCTAGACCTCCGACGACCTCTTGTTTGAAAGTTATGAATAGCTGCGATTTACCTTTGTCTTTATAGTAATTGGAGTTACGAATTGATCGTTCAAACGCGCCTCTAAGGACGCTTAAGTTTTTACGCCTTATATTTTTGGGTTAGTGACTAAACACGATGAATTAACGATATTTTGCTCTTTCAGTTTCTGGAATCTGGTGATTGATATTCTGGTTCTGTTCTTCAGAGCCACGAGAAATTGCTTAATTGTTTCGATCAATGCTGAATGCTCATAATTTGGAAGGCAGCTTGTTCATTATCAATGTTATACATACAATGTTAGCCTCATACCACCTACAATCTGCGACAGCGACAAATAAAAGAATGTCAGTTTAACAATAGACAGTCGACCAGAAACTCAGATTTGGCTACGAAAAGCCAATATAATGTCTAACTGAAAATAATCTGGCTTATTTGTTTAGCTGCTCTCAACAGTCCATCTGTTCATGGATTTACAGTTTGCTTTCAACAGATAAGCAGATTATGTCAAACTCCATACCATTTATCACCTACAATGATTATGACAAGTTTATACGGAACTAGATATGTGGCGCTGTTTTTCAATTTACTTTCTTTAAGCAGCACGCCAAATGGCAAAACTATTTTCTGCTAAATTAGCCAAAATATAATAATCGTATAAAAAAGCAAACACTTGCTGAATCATATCATCAAATCTCACACACAAATCATTTTTTTTACTTAAATACCGCAGTACATTAAATTCCAAATTACCACCATCCATTATATGATACCCATTACTCAATTGAGTGCGCGCGCACAATCCATTATAAGCCTAATAGGATTAACAGTCTTACACACGATTTTCATTTTTTTTTTGTTTTTTTTTTGTTTTGTGACATTCAAATTTATGATTTATTAATAATCTTGAAAGTTGTCTGTTTTATTTTTAAATTAACACGACATTTTTATTTTGGTTTTGTGTTTTGTTTGGTTTTTTAATTTTTTTTAATTGAATGTACATGAACATTAAAAGGTGATTATGAAATTTAACTTTTCCGGTTTTTACAGTTTTTTAATATTGTGGTATGTATGTACTCGTATTGGTATATAGATGTCGCATAAATGTTTTGTTTGCCATAATGCTCAAACGTCACTTTCTTTGCCCTTTGCACTCTTTTGTTTACGAGTACATCGATTTCATATTTTAATTCGAAGTTTAAATCAACTCTTAAGCGGTTAATCATAATTTTCAGTGAAATTATGCTTTTTTTGGGTCAGATGAAAGTTAAAAATTAATAAAAACAAACAAAAAAAAAAAAAAAAAAAATTCGAAATCTCCGCGGCCACTTATAAAGCGAAATGCAGAAAAATTTGTGAATTTTATATGACCTTTAATGTGCCGTACATTTTGTTTTTTTATAAACCGGAATCCAATTATGTATAGTTGATTAAAATTATTACACCAATTACATTAAATGCCCACGACTTTTAGATTTAAAGTTGCTTGATTTGATCGCGAATATCACAAAATATCAAAACAAAACAATTTTTGTGTTTTTAATGAAATTTGACCTTGTCCAAGATGTTTTATATTCTTCAGTTTTTGAGGTTAACGGTACAATTGTTTTTTTGTTATTGTTGTATTTAACTTCTTATAATTTTCTTTCTTTATGTACAGAATGGCTATATATAAGATGAGTATCTTACTTGTAAGTAGCTTATTTTGGTTATGTTTGTATAACGACCTAACCGCTTGAAAACTGGAATATGGCAAAGCTTTGAATCACTTAAAAATCATATTCGTATATACAGGGTTAAGTATAAATATGAAGACCTCACATCGTATAGTTGACCCAAAAAGCAATCGGTAATTGAATACATCAGAATAATTGTTGTGGAAGAACTTTGGTTTAAAAAATGTAAGAAGAGTAGTAATATATTTACAAAATTCTTAGCTCAAATTACGTATTACGTATTAATGCACGGTAGCATATTTTGGTGTAATAAAAACAATAGAACGGTTTCATATTCATGTTAGTCGCCAATTATTGCAAGCATATGTGATTTTTGAAAAGGAATGTGTCTGATTTGTGCATAACAGAATATTATTTTAAACGCACAAATGCATGAGTACATTGCCCAATTATAAAATGGAGGTCTTAAATGAAATGTCAGGAACGTGAGCACGTGGCCGTAAATTAATCAGTTTCTATTAAATGACACCGGAATAATGGCTAGCCACCTCATCCTAACGACACACCTCATCTTAACACGTGTTAAGAACTCTACAAATGTTCGTGTTTAAAGTGCCTATGGGCTACAGCCTAATCAACTGAAGGGGTTTGAATGTTGAACAAACCATTCCAATAACATCCAGCCACAACACGGTGGTATAAAATAATTTGACATTTACTATATTTCAAAATGTCGGCTGTTGTAAATTATTAATTGCGTGAGTTGAATTAAATTTTAAACAATTTTTATCAAAAATGAAATAAAACGGAGAAATATTCAGATTAATTTAATGCTTAACCTCATGTTTAACTCCACGATATTGTTTTTAGCAGAAACGGTATAAAATATTTTGCAGCCCTCATTCATAAATTTAAAAAAAAAAAATCTAAAATCAAAAGCAATTATTACAGCAGCTCATTTAGATTGCTTGAACATTTTCCTACGTTTCATAGAAAATTCGATTTATTGAAAACCACCTCACTATAGATCGGCCAATTCAGAGCCATAGAATCCAAAATCTGTAATTGTGCTCCGATTTTGGTTCGTGATACCTCTAATGATAGGTCTTGGGACCTGTAATTGTTGTGCCAACACGCATTTAGATTGCTTGAACATTGCCTTACATTTCATAGAAAATTCGTTTTTTTGAAAATCACCTTACTATAGATCAGCCGATTCAGAGCCATAGAAATCCAAAATCTGCAATTGTGCTCCGATTTTGGTTCGTGATACCTCTAATGATAGGTCTTGGGACCTGTAATTGTTGTGCCAACACGCATTTAGATTGCTTGAACATTGCCTTACATTTCATAGAAAATTCGATTTTTTGAGAATTACCTCACTATAGATCAGCCGATTCAGAGCCATAGAAATCCAAAATCTGCAATTGTGCTCCGATTTTGGTTCGTGATACCTCTAATGATAGGTCTTGGGACCTGTAATTGTTGTGCTAACACGCATTTAGAATGCTTGAACATTGCCTTACATTTCATAGAAAATTCGATTTTTTGAGAATCACCTCACTATAGATCAGCCGATTCAGACCCATAGAAATCCAAAATCTGCAATTGTGCTCCGATTTCGGTTTGTGATACCTCTAATGATAGGTCTTGGGACCTGCAATTGTTGTACCAACACGCATTTAAATTGCTTGAACATTGCCTTACATTTCATAGAAAATTCGATTTTTTTGGAATCGCCTCACTATAGATCAGCCGATTCAGAGCCATAGAAATCCAAAATCTGCAATTGTGCTCCGATTTTGGTTCGTGATACCTTTAATGATAGGTCTTGGGACCTGTAATTGTTGTGCCAACACGCATTTAGATTGCTTGAACATTGCCTTACATTTCATAGAAAATTCGTTTTTTTGAGAATCACCTTACTATAGATCAGCCGATTCAGAGCCATAGAAATCCAAAATCTGCAATTGTGCTCCGATTTTGGTTCGTGATACCTCTAATGATAGGTCTTGGGACCTGTAATTGTTGTGCCAACACGCATTTAGATTGCTTGAACATTGCCTTACATTTCATAGAAAATTCGTTTTTTTGAGAATCACCTTACTATAGATCAGCCGATTCAGAGCCATAGAAATCCAAAATCTGCAATTGTGCTCCGATTTTGGTTCGTGATACCTCTAATGATAGGTCTTGGGACCTGTAATTGTTGTGCCAACACGCATTTAGATTGCTTGAACATTGCCTTACATTTCATAGAAAATTCGTTTTTTTGAGAATCACCTTACTATAGATCAGCCGATTCAGAGCCATAGAAATCCAAAATCTGCAATTGTGCTCCGATTTTGGTTCGTGATACCTCTAATGATAGGTGTTGGGACCTGTAATTGTTGTGCCAACACGCATTTAGATTGCTTGAACATTGCCTTACATTTCATAGAAAATTCGTTTTTTTGAGAATCACCTTACTATATATCAGCCGATTCAGAGCCATAGAAATCCAAAATCTGCAATTGTGCTCCGATTTTGGTTCGTGATACCTCTAATGATAGGTCTTGGGACCTGTAATTGTTGTGCCAACACGCATTTAGATTGCTTGAACATTGCCTTACATTTCATAGAAAATTCGATTTATTGAAAACCACCTCACTATAGATCGGCCAATTCAGAGCCATAGAATCCAAAATCTGTAATTGTGCTCCGATTTTGGTTCGTGATACCTCTAATGATAGGTCTTGGGACCTGTAATTGTTGTGCCAACACGCATTTAGATTGCTTGAACATTGCCTTACATTTCATAGAAAATTCGATTTTTTGAGAATCACCTCACTATAGATCAGCCGATTCAGAGCCATAGAAATCCAAAATCTGTAATTGTGCTCCGATTTTGGTTCGTGATACCTCTAATGATAGGTCTTGGGACCTGTAATTGTTGTGCCAACAAGCATTTAGATTGCTTGAACATTGCCTTACATTTCATAGAAAATTCGTTTTTTTGAGAATCACCTTACTATAGATCAGCCGATTCAGAGCCATAGAAATCCAAAATCTGCAATTGTGCTCCGATTTTGGTTCGTGATACCTCTAATGATAGGTCTTGGGACCTGTAATTGTTGTGCCAACACGCATTTAGATTGCTTGAACATTGCCTTACATTTCATAGAAAATTCGTTTTTTTGAGAATCACCTTACTATAGATCAGCCGATTCAGAGCCATATAAATCCAAAATCTGCAATTGTGCTCCGATTTTGGTTCGTGATACCTCTAATGATAGGTCTTGGGACCTGTAATTGTTGTGCCAACACGCATTTAGATTGCTTGAACATTGCCTTACATTTCATAGAAAATTCGTTTTTTTGAGAATCACCTTACTATAGATCAGCCGAATCAGAGCCATAGAAATCCAAAATCTGCAATTGTGCTCCGATTTCAGTTCGTGATACCTCTAATGATAGGTCTTGGGACCTGTAATTGTTGTGCCAACACGCATTTAGATTGCTTGAACATTGCCTTACATTTCATAGAAAATTCGTTTTTTTGAGAATCACCTTACTATAGATCAGCCGATTCAGAGCCATAGAAATCCAAAATCTGCAATTGTGCTCCGATTTTGGTTCGTGGTACCTCTAATGATAGGTCTTGGGACCCGTAATTGTTGTGCCAACACGCATTTAGATTGCTTGAACATTGCCTTACATTTCATAGAAAATTCGATTTTTTGAGAATCACCTCACTATAGATCGGCCAATTCAGAGCCATAGAATCCAAAATCTGTAATTGTGCTCCGATTTTGGTTCGTGATACCTCTAATGATAGGTCTTGGGACCTGTAATTGTTGTGCCAACACGCATTTAGATTGCTTGAACATTGCCTTACATTTCATAGAAAATTCGATTTATTGAAAACCACCTCACTATAGATCGGCCAATTCAGAGCCATAGAATCCAAAATCTGTAATTGTGCTCCGATTTTGGTTCGTGATACCTCTAATGATAGGTCTTGGGACCTGTAATTGTTGTGCCAACACGCATTTAGATTGCTTGAACATTGCCTTACATTTCATAGAAAATTCGATTTTTTGAGAATCACCTCACTATAGATCAGCCGATTCAGAGCCATAGAAATCCAAAATCTGTAATTGTGCTCCGATTTTGGTTCGTGATACCTCTAATGATAGGTCTTGGGACCTGTAATTGTTGTGCCAACAAGCATTTAGATTGCTTGAACATTGCCTTACATTTCATAGAAAATTCGTTTTTTTGAGAATCACCTTACTATAGATCAGCCGATTCAGAGCCATAGAAATCCAAAATCTGCAATTGTGCTCCGATTTTGGTTCGTGGTACCTCTAATGATAGGTCTTGGGACCCGTAATTGTTGTGCCAACACGCATTTAGATTGCTTGAACATTGCCTTACATTTCATAGAAAATTCGATTTTTTGAGAATCACCTCACTATAGATCAGCCGAATCAGAGCCATAGAAATCCAAAATCTGCAATTGTGCTCCGATTTCAGTGCGTGATACCTCTAATGATAGGTCTTGGGACCTGTAATTGTTGTGCCAACACGCATTTAGATTGCTTGAACATTGCCTTACATTTCATAGAAAATTCGTTTTTTTGAGAATCACCTTACTATAGATCAGCCGATTCAGAGCCATAGAAATCCAAAATCTGCAATTGTGCTCCGATTTTGGTTCGTGATACCTCTAATGATAGGTCTTGGGACCTGTAATTGTTGTGCCAACACGCATTTAGATTGCTTGAACATTGCCTTACATTTCATAGAAAATTCGTTTTTTTGAGAATCACCTTACTATAGATCAGCCGATTCAGAGCAATAGAAATCCAAAATCTGCAATTGTGCTCCGATTTTGGTTCGTGATACCTCTAATGATAGGTCTTGGGACCTGTAATTGTTGTGCCAACACGCATTTAGATTGCTTGAACATTGCCTTACATTTCATAGAAAATTCGATTTTTTGAGAATCACCTCACTATAGATCAGCCGATTCAGAGCCATAGAAATCCAAAATCTGTAATTGTGCTCCGATTTTGGTTCGTGATACCTCTAATGATAGGTCTTGGGACCTGTAATTGTTGTGCCAACAAGCATTTAGATTGCTTGAACATTGCCTTACATTTCATAGAAAATTCGTTTTTTTGAGAATCACCTTACTATAGATCAGCCGATTCAGAGCCATAGAAATCCAAAATCTGCAATTGTGCTCCGATTTTGGTTCGTGGTACCTCTAATGATAGGTCTTGGGACCCGTAATTGTTGTGCCAACACGCATTTAGATTGCTTGAACATTGCCTTACATTTCATAGAAAATTCGATTTTTTGAGAATCACCTCACTATAGATCAGCCGAATCAGAGCCATAGAAATCCAAAATCTGCAATTGTGCTCCGATTTCAGTGCGTGATACCTCTAATGATAGGTCTTGGGACCTGTAATTGTTGTGCCAACACGCATTTAGATTGCTTGAACATTGCCTTACATTTCATAGAAAATTCGTTTTTTTGAGAATCACCTTACTATAGATCAGCCGATTCAGAGCCATAGAAATCCAAAATCTGCAATTGTGCTCCGATTTTGGTTCGTGATACCTCTAATGATAGGTCTTGGGACCTGTAATTGTTGTGCCAACACGCATTTAGATTGCTTGAACATTGCCTTACATTTCATAGAAAATTCGTTTTTTTGAGAATCACCTTACTATAGATCAGCCGATTCAGAGCAATAGAAATCCAAAATCTGCAATTGTGCTCCGATTTTGGTTCGTGATACCTCTAATGATAGGTCTTGGGACCTGTAATTGTTGTGCCAACACGCATTTAGATTGCTTGAACATTGCCTTACATTTCATAGAAAATTCGTTTTTTTTGAGAATCACCTTACTATAGATCAGCCGATTCAGAGCCATAGAAATCCAAAATCTGCAATTGTGCTCCGATTTTGGTTCGTGATACCTCTAATGATAGGTCTTGGGACCTGTAATTGTTGTGCCAACACGCATTTAGATTGCTTGAACATTGCCTTACATTTCATAGAAAATTCGTTTTTTTGAGAATCACCTTACTATAGATCAGCCGATTCAGAGCCATAGAAATCCAAAATCTGCAATTGTGCTCCGATTTTGGTTCGTGGTACCTCTAATGATAGGTCTTGGGACCCGTAATTGTTGTGCCAACACGCATTTAGATTGCTTGAACATTGCCTTACATTTCATAGAAAATTCGTTTTTTTGAGAATCACCTTACTATAGATCAGCCGATTCAGAGCCATAGAAATCCAAAATCTGCAATTGTGCTCCGATTTTGGTTCGTGATACCTCTAATGATAGGTCTTGGGACCTGTAATTGTTGTGCCAACACGCATTTAGATTGCTTGAACATTGCCTTACATTTCATAGAAAATTCGTTTTTTTGAGAATCACCTTACTATAGATCAGCCGATTCAGAGCCATAGAAATCCAAAATCTGCAATTGTGCTCCGATTTTGGTTCGTGGTACCTCTAATGATAGGTCTTGGGACCCGTAATTGTTGTGCCAACACGCATTTAGATTGCTTGAACATTGCCTTACATTTCATAGAAAATTCGATTTTTTGAGAATCACCTCACTATAGATCAGCCGAATCAGAGCCATAGAAATCCAAAATCTGCAATTGTGCTCCGATTTCAGTGCGTGATACCTCTAATGATAGGTCTTGGGACCTGTAATTGTTGTGCCAACACGCATTTAGATTGCTTGAACATTGCCTTACATTTCATAGAAAATTCGTTTTTTTGAGAATCACCTTACTATAGATCAGCCGATTCAGAGCCATAGAAATCCAAAATCTGTAATTGTGCTCCGATTTTGGTTCGTGATACCTCTAATGACAGGTCTTGGGACCTGTAATTGTTGTGCCAACACGCATTTAGATTGCTTGAACATTGCCTTACATTTCATAGAAAATTCGTTTTTTTTGAGAATCACCTTACTATAGATCAGCCGATTCAGAGCCATAGAAATCCAAAATCTGCAATTGTGCTCCGATTTTGGTTCGTGATACCTCTAATGATAGGTCTTGGGACCTGTAATTGTTGTGCCAACACGCATTTAGATTGCTTGAACATTGCCTTACATTTCATAGAAAATTCGTTTTTTTGAGAATCACCTTACTATAGATCAGCCGATTCAGAGCCATAGAAATCCAAAATCTGCAATTGTGCTCCGATTTTGGTTCGTGGTACCTCTAATGATAGGTCTTGGGACCCGTAATTGTTGTGCCAACACGCATTTAGATTGCTTGAACATTGCCTTACATTTCATAGAAAATTCGATTTTTTGAGAATCACCTCACTATAGATCAGCCGAATCAGAGCCATCGAAATCCAAAATCTGCAATTGTGCTCCGATTTTCGTTCGTGATACCTCTAATGATAGGTCTTGGGACCTGTAATTGTTGTGCCAACACGCATTTAGATTGCTTGAACATTTTCCTACATTTCATAGAAAATTCGATTTTTTGAGAATCACCTCACTATAGATCAGCCGATTCAGAGCCATAGAAATCCAAAATCTGCAATTGTGCTCCGATTTTGGTTCGTGATACCTCTAATGATAGGTCTTGGGACCTGTTATTGTTGTGCCAACACGCATTTAGATGACTTGAATATTTTCCTACCCTTCATAGAAAATTCGATTTTTTGAAATCACCTTACTTTAGATCAACCGAATCCGAGCCATAGAAATCCAAAATCTGCAATTGTGCTCCGATTTTGGTTCGTGATACCTCTAATGATAGGTCTTGGGACCTGTAATTGTTGTGCCAACACGCATTTAGATTGCTTGAACATTTTCCTACATTTCATAGAAAATTCGATTTTTTGGAATCACCTCACTATAGATCAGCCGATTCAGAGCTATAGAAATCCAAAATCTGCAATTGTGCTCCGATTTTGGTTCGTGATACCTCTAATGATAGGTCTTGGAACCCGTAATTGTTGTGCCAACAAGCATTTAGATTGCTTGAACATTGCCTTACATTTCATAGAAAATTCGATTTTTTGAGAATCACCTTACTATAGATCAGCCGATTCAGAGCCATAGAAATCCAAAATCTGCAATTGTGCTCCGATTTTGGTTCGTGATACCTCTAATGATAGGTCTTGGGACCTGTTATTGTTGTGCCAACACGCATTTAGATGACTTGAATATTTTCCTACCCTTCATAGAAAATTCGATTTTTTGAAATCACCTTACTTTAGATCAACCGAATCCGAGCCATAGAAATCCAAAATCTGCAATTGTGCTCCGATTTTGGTTCGTGATACCTCTAATGATAGGTCTTGGGACCTGTAATTGTTGTGCCAACACGCATTTAGATTGCTTGAACATTTTCCTACATTTCATAGAAAATTCGATTTTTTGGAATCACCTCACTATAGATCAGCCGATTCAGAGCTATAGAAATCCAAAATCTGCAATTGTGCTCCGATTTTGGTTCGTGATACCTCTAATGATAGGTCTTGGGACCTGTAATTGTTGTGCCAACACGCATTTAGATTGCTTGAACATTGCCTTACATTTCATAGAAAATTCGTTTTTTTGAGAATCACCTTACTATAGATCAGCCGATTCAGAGCAATAGAAATCCAAAATCTGCAATTGTGCTCCGATTTTGGTTCGTGATACCTCTAATGATAGGTCTTGGGACCTGTAATTGTTGTGCCAACACGCATTTAGATTGCTTGAACATTGCCTTACATTTCATAGAAAATTCGTTTTTTTTGAGAATCACCTTACTATAGATCAGCCGATTCAGAGCCATAGAAATCCAAAATCTGCAATTGTGCTCCGATTTTGGTTCGTAATACCTCTAATGATAGGTCTTGGGACCTGTAATTGTTGTGCCAACACGCATTTAGATTGCTTGAACATTGCCTTACATTTCATAGAAAATTCGTTTTTTTGAGAATCACCTTACTATAGATCAGCCGATTCAGAGCCATAGAAATCCAAAATCTGCAATTGTGCTCCGATTTTGGTTCGTGGTACCTCTAATGATAGGTCTTGGGACCCGTAATTGTTGTGCCAACACGCATTTAGATTGCTTGAACATTGCCTTACATTTCATAGAAAATTCGTTTTTTTGAGAATCACCTTACTATAGATCAGCCGATTCAGAGCCATAGAAATCCAAAATCTGCAATTGTGCTCCGATTTTGGTTCGTGATACCTCTAATGATAGGTCTTGGGACCTGTAATTGTTGTGCCAACACGCATTTAGATTGCTTGAACATTGCCTTACATTTCATAGAAAATTCGTTTTTTTGAGAATCACCTTACTATAGATCAGCCGATTCAGAGCAATAGAAATCCAAAATCTGCAATTGTGCTCCGATTTTGGTTCGTGATACCTCTAATGATAGGTCTTGGGACCTGTAATTGTTGTGCCAACACGCATTTAGATTGCTTGAACATTGCCTTACATTTCATAGAAAATTCGTTTTTTTTGAGAATCACCTTACTATAGATCAGCCGATTCAGAGCCATAGAAATCCAAAATCTGCAATTGTGCTCCGATTTTGGTTCGTGATACCTCTAATGATAGGTCTTGGGACCTGTAATTGTTGTGCCAACACGCATTTAGATTGCTTGAACATTGCCTTACATTTCATAGAAAATTCGTTTTTTTGAGAATCACCTTACTATAGATCAGCCGATTCAGAGCCATAGAAATCCAAAATCTGCAATTGTGCTCCGATTTTGGTTCGTGGTACCTCTAATGATAGGTCTTGGGACCCGTAATTGTTGTGCCAACACGCATTTAGATTGCTTGAACATTGCCTTACATTTCATAGAAAATTCGATTTTTTGAGAATCACCTCACTATAGATCAGCCGAATCAGAGCCATAGAAATCCAAAATCTGCAATTGTGCTCCGATTTCAGTGCGTGATACCTCTAATGATAGGTCTTGGGACCTGTAATTGTTGTGCCAACACGCATTTAGATTGCTTGAACATTGCCTTACATTTCATAGAAAATTCGTTTTTTTGAGAATCACCTTACTATAGATCAGCCGATTCAGAGCCATAGAAATCCAAAATCTGTAATTGTGCTCCGATTTTGGTTCGTGATACCTCTAATGACAGGTCTTGGGACCTGTAATTGTTGTGCCAACACGCATTTAGATTGCTTGAACATTGCCTTACATTTCATAGAAAATTCGTTTTTTTTGAGAATCACCTTACTATAGATCAGCCGATTCAGAGCCATAGAAATCCAAAATCTGCAATTGTGCTCCGATTTTGGTTCGTGGTACCTCTAATGATAGGTCTTGGGACCCGTAATTGTTGTGCCAACACGCATTTAGATTGCTTGAACATTGCCTTACATTTCATAGAAAATTCGATTTTTTGAGAATCACCTCACTATAGATCAGCCGAATCAGAGCTATAGAAATCCAAAATCTGCAATTGTGCTCCGATTTTGGTTCGTGATACCTCTAATGATAGGTCTTGGGACCTGTAATTGTTGTGCCAACACGCATTTAGATTGCTTGAACATTGCCTTACATTTCATAGAAAATTCGTTTTTTTGAGAATCACCTTACTATAGATCAGCCGATTCAGAGCAATAGAAATCCAAAATCTGCAATTGTGCTCCGATTTTGGTTCGTGATACCTCTAATGATAGGTCTTGGGACCTGTAATTGTTGTGCCAACACGCATTTAGATTGCTTGAACATTGCCTTACATTTCATAGAAAATTCGTTTTTTTTGAGAATCACCTTACTATAGATCAGCCGATTCAGAGCCATAGAAATCCAAAATCTGCAATTGTGCTCCGATTTTGGTTCGTGATACCTCTAATGATAGGTCTTGGGACCTGTAATTGTTGTGCCAACACGCATTTAGATTGCTTGAACATTGCCTTACATTTCATAGAAAATTCGTTTTTTTGAGAATCACCTTACTATAGATCAGCCGATTCAGAGCCATAGAAATCCAAAATCTGCAATTGTGCTCCGATTTTGGTTCGTGGTACCTCTAATGATAGGTCTTGGGACCCGTAATTGTTGTGCCAACACGCATTTAGATTGCTTGAACATTGCCTTACATTTCATAGAAAATTCGTTTTTTTGAGAATCACCTTACTATAGATCAGCCGATTCAGAGCCATAGAAATCCAAAATCTGCAATTGTGCTCCGATTTTGGTTCGTGATACCTCTAATGATAGGTCTTGGGACCTGTAATTGTTGTGCCAACACGCATTTAGATTGCTTGAACATTGCCTTACATTTCATAGAAAATTCGTTTTTTTGAGAATCACCTTACTATAGATCAGCCGATTCAGAGCAATAGAAATCCAAAATCTGCAATTGTGCTCCGATTTTGGTTCGTGATACCTCTAATGATAGGTCTTGGGACCTGTAATTGTTGTGCCAACACGCATTTAGATTGCTTGAACATTGCCTTACATTTCATAGAAAATTCGTTTTTTTTGAGAATCACCTTACTATAGATCAGCCGATTCAGAGCCATAGAAATCCAAAATCTGCAATTGTGCTCCGATTTTGGTTCGTGATACCTCTAATGATAGGTCTTGGGACCTGTAATTGTTGTGCCAACACGCATTTAGATTGCTTGAACATTGCCTTACATTTCATAGAAAATTCGTTTTTTTGAGAATCACCTTACTATAGATCAGCCGATTCAGAGCCATAGAAATCCAAAATCTGCAATTGTGCTCCGATTTTGGTTCGTGGTACCTCTAATGATAGGTCTTGGGACCCGTAATTGTTGTGCCAACACGCATTTAGATTGCTTGAACATTGCCTTACATTTCATAGAAAATTCGATTTTTTGAGAATCACCTCACTATAGATCAGCCGAATCAGAGCCATAGAAATCCAAAATCTGCAATTGTGCTCCGATTTCAGTGCGTGATACCTCTAATGATAGGTCTTGGGACCTGTAATTGTTGTGCCAACACGCATTTAGATTGCTTGAACATTGCCTTACATTTCATAGAAAATTCGTTTTTTTGAGAATCACCTTACTATAGATCAGCCGATTCAGAGCCATAGAAATCCAAAATCTGCAATTGTGCTCCGATTTTGGTTCGTGATACCTCTAAGGATAGGTCTTGGGACCTGTAATTGTTGTGCCAACACGCATTTAGATTGCTTGAACATTGCCTTACATTTCATAGAAAATTCGTTTTTTTGAGAATCACCTTACTATAGATCAGCCGATTCAGAGCCATAGAAATCCAAAATCTGCAATTGTGCTCCGATTTTGGTTCGTGATACCTCTAATGATAGGTCTTGGGACCCGTAATTGTTGTGCCAACAAGCATTTAGATTGCTTGAACATTGCCTTACATTTCATAGAAAATTCGTTTTTTTGAGAATCACCTTACTATAGATCAGCCGATTCAGAGCCATAGAAATCCAAAATCTGTAATTGTGCTCCGATTTTGGTTCGTGATACCTCTAATGATAGGTCTTGGGACCTGTAATTGTTGTGCCAACACGCATTTAGATTGCTTGAACATTGCCTTACATTTCATAGAAAATTCGATTTTTTGAGAATCACCTCACTATAGATCAGCCGATTCAGAGTCATAGAAATCCAAAATCTGTAATTGTGCTCCGATTGTGGTTCGTGATACCTCTAATGATAGGTCTTGGGACCTGTAATTGTTGTGCCAACACGCATTTAGATTGCTTGAACATTGCCTTACATTTCATAGAAAATTCGTTTTTTTGAGAATCACCTTACTATAGATCAGCCGATTCAGAGCCATAGAAATCCAAAATCTGCAATTGTGCTCCGATTTTGGTTCGTGATACCTCTAATGATAGGTCTTGGGACCTGTAATTGTTGTGCCAACACGCATTTAGATTGCTTGAACATTGCCTTACCTTTCATAGAAAATTCGTTGTTTTGAGAATCACCTTACTATAGATCA
Organism: Tipula vernalis; assembly: GCA_958295665.1. NCBI lineage: Eukaryota > Metazoa > Arthropoda > Insecta > Diptera > Tipulidae > Tipula > Tipula vernalis. The sequence goes on from OY282560.1 coordinate 359,008,116, forward strand.
GCCGATTCAGAGCCATAGAAATCCAAAATCTGCAATTGTGCTCCGATTTTGGTTCGTGATACCTCTAATGATAGGTCTTGGGACCTGTAATTGTTGTGCCAACACGCATTTAGATTGCTTGAACATTGCCTTACATTTCATAGAAAATTCGTTTTTTTGAGAATCACCTTACTATAGATCAGCCGATTCGGAGCCATAGAAATCCAAAATCTGCAATTGTGCTCCGATTTTGGTTCGTGATACCTCTAATGATAGGTCTTGGGACCCGTAATTGTTGTGCCAACACGCATTTAGATTGCTTGAACATTGCCTTACATTTCATAGAAAATTCGTTTTTTTGAGAATCACCTTACTATAGATCAGCCGATTCAGAGCCATAGAAATCCAAAATCTGCAATTGTGCTCCGATTTTGGTTCGTGATACCTCTAATGATAGGTCTTGGGACCCGTAATTGTTGTGCCAACACGCATTTAGATTGCTTGAACATTGCCTTACATTTCATAGAAAATTCGTTTTTTTGAGAATCACCTTACTATAGATCAGCCGATTCAGAGCCATAGAAATCCAAAATCTGCAATTGTGCTCCGATTTTGGTTCGTGATACCTCTAATGATAGGTCTTGGGACCCGTAATTGTTGTGCCAACACGCATTTAGATTGCTTGAACATTGCCTTACCTTTCATAGAAAATTCGTTGTTTTGAGAATCACCTTACTATAGATCAGCCGATTCAGAGCCATAGAAATCCAAAATCTGCAATTGTGCTCCGATTTTGGTTCGTGATACCTCTAATGATAGGTCTTGGGACCTGTAATTGTTGTGCCAACACGCATTTAGATTGCTTGAACATTGCCTTACATTTCATAGAAAATTCGTTTTTTTGAGAATCACCTTACTATAGATCAGCCGATTCAGAGCCATAGAAATCCAAAATCTGCAATTGTGCTCCGATTTTGGTTCGTGATACCTCTAATGATAGGTCTTGGGACCTGTAATTGTTGTGCCAACACGCATTTAGATTGCTTGAACATTGCCTTACCTTTCATAGAAAATTCGTTGTTTTGAGAATCACCTTACTATAGATCAGCCGATTCAGAGCCATAGAAATCCAAAATCTGCAATTGTGCTCCGATTTTGGTTCGTGATACCTCTAATGATAGGTCTTGGGACCTGTAATTGTTGTGCCAACACGCATTTAGATTGCTTGAACATTGCCTTACATTTCATAGAAAATTCGTTTTTTTGAGAATCACCTTACTATAGATCAGCCGATTCAGAGCCATAGAAATCCAAAATCTGCAATTGTGCTCCGATTTTGGTTCGTGATACCTCTAATGATAGGTCTTGGGACCTGTAATTGTTGTGCCAACACGCATTTAGATTGCTTGAACATTGCCTTACATTTCATAGAAAATTCGTTTTTTTGAGAATCACCTTACTATAGATCAGCCGATTCAGAGCCATAGAAATCCAAAATCTGCAATTGTGCTCCGATTTTGGTTCGTGATACCTCTAATGATAGGTCTTGGGACCCGTAATTGTTGTGCCAACACGCATTTAGATTGCTTGAACATTGCCTTACATTTCATAGAAAATTCGTTTTTTTGAGAATCACCTTACTATAGATCAGCCGATTCAGAGCCATAGAAATCCAAAATCTGCAATTGTGCTCCGATTTTGGTTCGTGATACCTCTAATGATAGGTCTTGGGACCCGTAATTGTTGTGCCAACACGCATTTAGATTGCTTGAACATTGCCTTACATTTCATAGAAAATTCGTTTTTTTGAGAATCACCTTACTATAGATCAGCCGATTCAGAGCCATAGAAATCCAAAATCTGCAATTGTGCTCCGATTTTGGTTCGTGATACCTCTAATGATAGGTCTTGGGACCCGTAATTGTTGTGCCAACACGCATTTAGATTGCTTGAACATTGCCTTACATTTCATAGAAAATTCGTTTTTTTGAGAATCACCTTACTATAGATCAGCCGATTCAGAGCCATAGAAATCCAAAATCTGCAATTGTGCTCCGATTTTGGTTCGTGATACTTCTAAGGATAGGTCTTGGGACCTGTAATTGTTGTGCCAACACGCATTTAGATTGCTTGAACATTGCCTTACATTTCATAGAAAATTCGTTTTTTTGAGAATCACCTTACTATAGATCAGCCGATTCAGAGCCATAGAAATCCAAAATCTGCAATTGTGCTCCGATTTTGGTTCGTGATACCTCTAATGATAGGTCTTGGGACCCGTAATTGTTGTGCCAACAAGCATTTAGATTGCTTGAACATTGCCTTACATTTCATAGAAAATTCGTTTTTTTGAGAATCACCTTACTATAGATCAGCCGATTCAGAGCCATAGAAATCCAAAATCTGCAATTGTGCTCCGATTTTGGTTCGTGATACCTCTAATGATAGGTCTTGGGACCCGTAATTGTTGTGCCAACACGCATTTAGATTGCTTGAACATTGCCTTACATTTCATAGAAAATTCGTTTTTTTGAGAATCACCTTACTATAGATCAGCCGATTCAGAGCCATAGAAATCCAAAATCTGCAATTGTGCTCCGATTTTGGTTCGTGATACCTCTAAGGATAGGTCTTGGGACCTGTAATTGTTGTGCCAACACGCATTTAGATTGCTTGAACATTGCCTTACATTTCATAGAAAATTCGTTTTTTTGAGAATCACCTTACTATAGATCAGCCGATTCAGAGCCATAGAAATCCAAAATCTGCAATTGTGCTCCGATTTTGGTTCGTGATACCTCTAATGATAGGTCTTGGGACCCGTAATTGTTGTGCCAACAAGCATTTAGATTGCTTGAACATTGCCTTACATTTCATAGAAAATTCGTTTTTTTGAGAATCACCTTACTATAGATCAGCCGATTCAGAGTCATAGAAATCCAAAATCTGTAATTGTGCTCCGATTTTGGTTCGTGATACCTCTAATGATAGGTCTTGGGACCTGTAATTGTTGTGCCAACACGCATTTAGATTGCTTGAACATTGCCTTACATTTCATAGAAAATTCGTTTTTTTGAGAATCACCTTACTATAGATCAGCCGATTCAGAGCCATAGAAATCCAAAATCTGCAATTGTGCTCCGATTTTGGTTCGTGATACCTCTAATGATAGGTCTTGGGACCCGTAATTGTTGTGCCAACACGCATTTAGATTGCTTGAACATTGCCTTACCTTTCATAGAAAATTCGTTGTTTTGAGAATCACCTTACTATAGATCAGCCGATTCAGAGCCATAGAAATCCAAAATCTGCAATTGTGCTCCGATTTTGGTTCGTGATACCTCTAATGATAGGTCTTGGGACCTGTAATTGTTGTGCCAACACGCATTTAGATTGCTTGAACATTGCCTTACATTTCATAGAAAATTCGTTTTTTTGAGAATCACCTTACTATAGATCAGCCGATTCAGAGCCATAGAAATCCAAAATCTGCAATTGTGCTCCGATTTTGGTTCGTGATACCTCTAATGATAGGTCTTGGGACCTGTAATTGTTGTGCCAACACGCATTTAGATTGCTTGAACATTGCCTTACCTTTCATAGAAAATTCGTTTTTTTGAGAATCACCTTACTATAGATCAGCCGATTCAGAGCCATAGAAATCCAAAATCTGCAATTGTGCTCCGATTTTGGTTCGTGATACCTCTAAAGTTAGGTCTTGGGACCTGTAATTGTTGTGCCAACACGCATTTAGATTGCTTGAACATTGCCTTACATTTCATAGAAAATTCGTTTTTTTGAGAATCACCTTACTATAGATCAGCCGATTCAGAGCCATAGAAATCCAAAATCTGCAATTGTGCTCCGATTTTGGTTCGTGATACCTCTAATGATAGGTCTTGGGACCCGTAATTGTTGTGCCAACACGCATTTAGATTGCTTGAACATTGCCTTACATTTCATAGAAAATTCGTTTTTTTGAGAATCACCTTACTATAGATCAGCCGATTCAGAGCCATAGAAATCCAAAATCTGCAATTGTGCTCCGATTTTGGTTCGTGATACCTCTAATGATAGGTCTTGGGACCCGTAATTGTTGTGCCAACACGCATTTAGATTGCTTGAACATTGCCTTACCTTTCATAGAAAATTCGTTGTTTTGAGAATCACCTTACTATAGATCAGCCGATTCAGAGCCATAGAAATCCAAAATCTGCAATTGTGCTCCGATTTTGGTTCGTGATACCTCTAATGATAGGTCTTGGGACCCGTAATTGTTGTGCCAACACGCATTTAGATTGCTTGAACATTGCCTTACATTTCATAGAAAATTCGTTTTTTTGAGAATCACCTTACTATAGATCAGCCGATTCAGAGCCATAGAAATCCAAAATCTGCAATTGTGCTCCGATTTTGGTTCGTGATACCTCTAATGATAGGTCTTGGGACCCGTAATTGTTGTGCCAACACGCATTTAGATTGCTTGAACATTGCCTTACCTTTCATAGAAAATTCGTTGTTTTGAGAATCACCTTACTATAGATCAGCCGATTCAGAGCCATAGAAATCCAAAATCTGCAATTGTGCTCCGATTTTGGTTCGTGATACCTCTAATGATAGGTCTTGGGACCCGTAATTGTTGTGCCAACACGCATTTAGATTGCTTGAACATTGCCTTACATTTCATAGAAAATTCGTTTTTTTGAGAATCACCTTACTATAGATCAGCCGATTCAGAGCCATAGAAATCCAAAATCTGCAATTGTGCTCCGATTTTGGTTCGTGATACCTCTAATGATAGGTCTTGGAACCTGTAATTGTTGTGCCAACACGCATTTAGATTGCTTGAACATTGCCTTACATTTCATAGAAAATTCGTTTTTTTGAGAATCACCTTACTATAGATCAGCCGATTCAGAGCCATAGAAATCCAAAATCTGCAATTGTGCTCCGATTTTGGTTCGTGATACCTCTAATGATAGGTCTTGGGACCTGTAATTGTTGTGCCAACACGCATTTAGATTGCTTGAACATTGCCTTACCTTTCATAGAAAATTCGTTGTTTTGAGAATCACCTTACTATAGATCAGCCGATTCAGAGCCATAGAAATCCAAAATCTGCAATTGTGCTCCGATTTTGGTTCGTGATACCTCTAATGATAGGTCTTGGGACCCGTAATTGTTGTGCCAACACGCATTTAGATTGCTTGAACATTGCCTTACATTTCATAGAAAATTCGTTTTTTTGAGAATCACCTTACTATAGATCAGCCGATTCAGAGCCATAGAAATCCAAAATCTGCAATTGTGCTCCGATTTTGGTTCGTGATACCTCTAATGATAGGTCTTGGGACCTGTAATTGTTGTGCCAACACGCATTTAGATTGCTTGAACATTGCCTTACCTTTCATAGAAAATTCGTTGTTTTGAGAATCACCTTACTATAGATCAGCCGATTCAGAGCCATAGAAATCCAAAATCTGCAATTGTGCTCCGATTTTGGTTCGTGATACCTCTAATGATAGGTCTTGGGACCTGTAATTGTTGTGCCAACACGCATTTAGATTGCTTGAACATTGCCTTACCTTTCATAGAAAATTCGTTGTTTTGAGAATCACCTTACTATAGATCAGCCGATTCAGAGCCATAGAAATCCAAAATCTGCAATTGTGCTCCGATTTTGGTTCGTGATACCTCTAATGATAGGTCTTGGGACCTGTAATTGTTGTGCCAACACGCATTTAGATTGCTTGAACATTGCCTTACATTTCATAGAAAATTCGTTTTTTTGAGAATCACCTTACTATAGATCAGCCGATTCAGAGCCATAGAAATCCAAAATCTGCAATTGTGCTCCGATTTTGGTTCGTGATACCTCTAATGATAGGTCTTGGGACCCGTAATTGTTGTGCCAACACGCATTTAGATTGCTTGAACATTGCCTTACATTTCATAGAAAATTCGTTTTTTTGAGAATCACCTTACTATAGATCAGCCGATTCAGAGCCATAGAAATCCAAAATCTGCAATTGTGCTCCGATTTTGGTTCGTGATACCTCTAATGATAGGTCTTGGGACCCGTAATTGTTGTGCCAACACGCATTTAGATTGCTTGAACATTGCCTTACATTTCATAGAAAATTCGTTTTTTTGAGAATCACCTTACTATAGATCAGCCGATTCAGAGCCATAGAAATCCAAAATCTGCAATTGTGCTCCGATTTTGGTTCGTGATACCTCTAATGATAGGTCTTGGGACCCGTAATTGTTGTGCCAACACGCATTTAGATTGCTTGAACATTGCCTTACATTTCATAGAAAATTCGTTTTTTTGAGAATCACCTTACTATAGATCAGCCGATTCAGAGCCATAGAAATCCAAAATCTGTAATTTTGCTCCGATTGTGGTTTGTGATACCTCTAATGATAGGTATTGGGACCTGTAATTGTTGTGCCAACGCGCATTTAGATTGCTTGAACATTGCCTTACATTTCATAGAAAATTCGTTTTTTTGAGAATCACCTTACTATAGATCAGCCGATTCAGAGCCATAGAAATCCAAAATCTGCAATTGTGCTCCGATTTTGGTTCGTGATACCTCTAATGATAGGTCTTGGGACCCGTAATTGTTGTGCCAACACGCATTTAGATTGCTTGAACATTGCCTTACCTTTCATAGAAAATTCGTTGTTTTGAGAATCACCTTACTATAGATCAGCCGATTCAGAGCCATAGAAATCCAAAATCTGCAATTGTGCTCCGATTTTGGTTCGTGATACCTCTAATGATAGGTCTTGGGACCTGTAATTGTTGTGCCAACACGCATTTAGATTGCTTGAACATTGCCTTACATTTCATAGAAAATTCGTTTTTTTGAGAATCACCTTACTATAGATCAGCCGATTCAGAGCCATAGAAATCCAAAATCTGCAATTGTGCTCCGATTTTGGTTCGTGATACCTCTAATGATAGGTCTTGGGACCTGTAATTGTTGTGCCAACACGCATTTAGATTGCTTGAACATTGCCTTACCTTTCATAGAAAATTCGTTGTTTTGAGAATCACCTTACTATAGATCAGCCGATTCAGAGCCATAGAAATCCAAAATCTGCAATTGTGCTCCGATTTTGGTTCGTGATACCTCTAATGATAGGTCTTGGGACCTGTAATTGTTGTGCCAACACGCATTTAGATTGCTTGAACATTGCCTTACATTTCATAGAAAATTCGTTTTTTTGAGAATCACCTTACTATAGATCAGCCGATTCAGAGCCATAGAAATCCAAAATCTGCAATTGTGCTCCGATTTTGGTTCGTGATACCTCTAATGATAGGTCTTGGGACCCGTAATTGTTGTGCCAACACGCATTTAGATTGCTTGAACATTGCCTTACATTTCATAGAAAATTCGTTTTTTTGAGAATCACCTTACTATAGATCAGCCGATTCAGAGCCATAGAAATCCAAAATCTGCAATTGTGCTCCGATTTTGGTTCGTGATACCTCTAATGATAGGTCTTGGGACCTGTAATTGTTGTGCCAACACGCATTTAGATTGCTTGAACATTGCCTTACATTTCATAGAAAATTCGTTTTTTTGAGAATCACCTTACTATAGATCAGCCGATTCAGAGCCATAGAAATCCAAAATCTGCAATTGTGCTCCGATTTTGGTTCGTGATACCTCTAATGATAGGTCTTGGGACCTGTAATTGTTGTGCCAACACGCATCTAGATTGCTTGAACATTGCCTTACATTTCATAGAAAATTCGTTTTTTTGAGAATCACCTTACTATAGATCAGCCGATTCAGAGCCATAGAAATCCAAAATCTGCAATTGTGCTCCGATTTTGGTTCGTGATACCTCTAATGATAGGTCTTGGGACCTGTAATTGTTGTGCCAACACGCATTTAGATTGCTTGAACATTGCCTTACATTTCATAGAAAATTCGTTTTTTTTAGAATCACCTTACTATAGATCAGCCGATTCAGAGCCATAGAAATCCAAAATCTGCAATTGTGCTCCGATTTTGGTTCGTGATACCTCTAATGATAGGTCTTGGGACCTGTAATTATTGTGCCAACACGCATTTAGATTGCTTGAACATTGCCCTACATTTAATAGAAAATTCGATTTTTTGAGAATCACCTTACTATAGATCAACCGATTCAGAGCCATAAAAATCCAAAATCTGCATTTGTGCTCCGATTTTGGTTCGTGGTACCTCTAATGATAGGTCTTGGGACCTGTAATTATTGTGCCAACACGCATTTAGATTGCTTGAACATTGCCCTACATTTAATAGAAAATTCGATTTTTTGAGAATCACCTCACTATAGATCAGCCGATTCAGAGCCATACAAATCCCAAATCTGCATTTGTGCTCCGATTTTGGTTCGTGGTACCTCTAATGATAGGTCTTGGGACCTGTAATTATTGTGCCAACACGCATTTAGATTGCTTGAGCATTGCCTTACATTTAATAGAAAATTCGATTTTTTGAGAATCACCTCACTATAGATCAGCCGATTCAGAGCCATACAAATCCAAAATCTGCAATTGTGCTCCGATTTTGGTTCGTGATACCTCTAATGATAGGTCTTGGAACCTGTAATTGTTGTGCCAACACGCATTTAGATTGCTTGAACATTGCCCTACATTTAATAGAAAATTCGATTTTTTGAGAATCACCTCACTATAGATCAACCGATTCAGAGCCATACAAATCCCAAATCTGCATTTGTGCTCCGATTTTGGTTCGTGATACCTCTAATGATAGGTCTTGGAACCTGTAATTGTTGTGCCAACACGCATTTAGATTGCTTGAACATTGCCCTACATTTAATAGAAAATTCGATTTTTTGAGAATCACCTCACTATAGATCAACCGATTCAGAGCCATAAAAATCCAAAATCTGCATTTGTGCTCCGATTTTGGTTCGTGGTACCTCTAATGATAGGTCTTGGGACCTGTAATTATTGTGCCAACACGCATTTAGATTGCTTGAACATTGCCTTACATTTCATAGAAAATTCGATTTTTTTAGAATCACCTCACTATAGATCAGCCGATTCAGAGCCATAGAAATCCAAAATCTGCAATTGTGCTCCGATTTTGGTTCGTGATACCTCTAATGATAGGTCTTGGGACCTGTAATTGTTGTGGCAACACGCATTTAGATTGCTTGAACATTGCCTTACATTTCATAGAAAATTCGATTTTTTGAGAATCACCTCACTATAGATCAGCCGATTCAGAGCCATAGAAATCCAAAATCTGCAATTGTGCTCCGATTTTGGTTCGTGATTCCTCTAATGAATGATTGAACATTTTCCTACATTTCATAGAAAATTCAATAGTTGTGGTTTTCTGCAACAAGTTTTTCTGAGAGGAATCTATTTGGTGCTGTACATATGTTGCCAGATTGCTCAATACTTTTGATTGATGTTGGTGCTAAGAATTCCCTATTAGGATCAAGAGTAGTTGCGTCGTATTAAGTGGTCAGGTTTGACAAGATTCTTATTGGAAAAAATTTTACAACAATGCACTAGGTTTAGTTTGTGTGGTCTTAGCCCTGGCAAATGGTCTGAAATGATAATTTGTGAACCATATTGTGCTTTATTGTTGAACTATAGTAGTAAATTGGTAGGGTTGAACAAGTGAATCAACTGGCCTTTCGCGTTGGAGATCGATAAGTAGCCCAAATTTAAACAGTATAGCGGCGCCAATGATCTTACGATTAATTTCCTAACTTAGCGGGATGTCCTGCCCATGTGTAGTCGATTTTGAGCTACACGATAGTTACTTCATTTTCAATAAAGGGCTTCAAGTAACGTTCAATTTTATTTTTTTTAGCAACTTTGTTTATTTTTGCCACACGCAGTTTAGTTTACCAATAGTTAAAAGCTTAACAACTAATTTTGGCCTAATTTCAACAAAGGATTCCTCAAGTTAAATTCAAGTTTTTTGAGCAACTTTTTTTCCATTTTGAAAAATGATTCTTGGAACTATTTTCAAAATTTGTATTTCTAGTAGGATTACAGAAATTACTCTTGATCAATCAAATAAACAATTTAAAGGTACCTATATTAAGTATATTTGAAGTCAATAATTGAGCTACTCTAAAATATTTTTAGCCACAGCACATTTGAAGTTTTATTAATTTAGCTAAAAATATAAGACAGAAGTTTAGAATGTGATGGGATGATGGAGCCCATTTTGACCTACACAATAGTTTATTTAACGCAAGAAGCTGCATTAATCGAATTACTCATAGTGTAACGTCTTATAGTTGTTGTCAAGAATTATATTGTTACTGTCCATTATAGCTAGCGCGGTGTAATATTTCTCCATATATACATATTTCTTAATTAATTAATATTGAAAGTCAATTAAGTTTAATTATACCGATAATTTCAGCAAATTATACTAAGCAACGCCAGTCACCGAAGGTTAAAATGTTTGTTTTTACACTGTATGTATAGTGTATAGTGTGCGGGTGATATAATTCAAATTTAATAAATCCAAATACAACGAACATTATTTCCTTGAGACTTTCAAAAATTTACAAAAGAATTTCGACCATAATTGTAAATTGATTGATTTTAACAACGGTTCACCATAATACAAAATTTGTATTACGTGAATTGGGCATGGTCTATTTAAACAACATAACTAAATCATGATTGAAAATCAATTTTCGTATAAAAATAAATAACAGTTGTAAATAAATAATTTCTTTGGTGAATGAACAACACTTTGGCTAGATGTTACAAAATATTATACAGAGTGTTATGCGGAATAATTTAAGTTTCTTAAAACTAAAAATCTTAATTATCTCTTTAAATGGGAAATAGTTTCCGCGGTTTTATGATTTTTAATTTTTATATAATAAAAAATGTGAGAATTAAATTTTATATACACACAATGTACATAATAAGGTTATTCAACTTTTTACAGAACGTTTTTTTTTTTTTGTAATATTTTCAGATGCCACAAGAAATACCGCCTCCACCATCGCAGCAGCAACAGCAGCAACAAAAAAAAACCAAACGTACAACAAGCAGACGACAATCGAGTAGTGGTCGTTCTGAATCCGTATTATCAACTGATTCTGATATACGATTTACAAGGCGGAAATTAGGTGACAGCCAAAAATGTGGTTGTGTCGTTATTGTTGGATTTTTATTATTATTATTACTAGCTAGTGCCGCTATTTATATTGGCCGTAAGTATTCGCACCAGCTTTTGAATTATCATACAAAAAAAAATAATTAACATCTTATCATATGTCAAGGTATCATTGAGTGTGTTCATCATATATAATATACAATAGACGATAAATTTTATTAGTGACCTTTTGAATTCAACGGTTTATATGATATGATTCATTCTATATACGAATCGCTTTATTGGGAGACAACTTTCTGGTGGTTGGTGACCATGAATTGAATCGATCATAAATTATCAACCTGCGGTAGTGTAATCCGATGTTATAAAAAAATACAAATTTTACACCATCGTATACAGGGATGTGAATGTTAATTGAATTTGGGAAACATTGTAGTGCACCGTGAGACTTAAAAATAGCTTTGTGACAATGGTAATAATATTATTCGTTCGTATATAGATTTCCTTCAATCGGCCATGAAATTTGAATACAATTTTCGCTGTGGAGGTCTTTGACAAGAATTTATTTACAACTTAATATAAGTTTTTAGTTTTCAGGAGGGTCGTCTACTGACTTCGATAGGTTTATCTACATTTTTGTAGCGTAAAATATTAAACACAGAATATAGCTAACACGACTGTAATTTGACACATCAAGATAATTTTAAATATGGCAGGCTATTTCAAATAGAAAGTAAAAAGTTCAAACTTAAATTTTAAACCATACATCACACGCTTCGATATTATCATCCGTAGCATTCAATATTAAGGCTGTTTCTTATGGAAGTAAATTTAATCATTTAATACGAATTTAGTTTGTTACAAATCCTGTCTAGATTAATCTAAATAGTTGCGCACATTTTCATACATCGCTGCAATTTCGATATTTGCTCTAATTAATTTGTATGCGTATCACGTAACATACATATATTATTGATATGCAAATACAAAAAAATTGTCACAATTAGCACCTTATATCTTGCTAATAGAACAACGCGAAATGATTAATTCGAAAATGTATTACAAAATTTACAGGTCAAAGATTTTTATCAATTCTATATGTAGAAAAGTTTGTATATTTGTATGTACTGTGCTGATATGTAAATTTATCGAATTAAGAGTGAATAAACTCAAGTCAAACACAATAGAATTTAATTACCATATATACACAAAAAAAAAGTATGTATAGTTAGTAGATAGATGTTATGAAATGTTTTTTTTATTTTTTCAATTATTCATTAATTTGCATATTATGATGAGGTATTTAGAGACGAACGACGGTGATTTGTCGTTTAGAAAGTTCTAATATTGTTGTTTAAATTACACATTAGAATATAAAATTATACAAATTTATAGGGCAGCAGTACAGTTACAACTTTACCACACAATTCATATTAATCTCTTGATCTGATCCAATCAATCGACTATTGTGCTAGGATATCCGATTATTTAAATATAATTTATTATGTTTGGTCTAAATGAAATCGATTATTAGGTACCTATATGTATGTATATAAACCGATATTACTTTCACCTCTTTTGATTCTAGGATTGAGATTGAGACATAGCCTAACAAAAAAAAAAAAACAAAACACGTGTTCATAATGAATTTTTAACGTTATTTTTTATGATCAGCAATATAATTTCATCAATATTTGTAAGTCATTCTCAATAGATTACAAATTAAATTTTCAACATAGGTACTTACTTTTTATATAACTGTAAATTAATATTTGCCAACGATTTAATTAAAAAAAAAAAATACAAATACTGTAATTAAAGAAGTTAGTAATAAAATAAAATTTTAAAGCGCATCATCATGAAATCATCCAAAACAACAATCTGCTATAAGACAATAAATATGTATTGACCTGTTTTTGCGGTTTGATTTAAATTTATAATTTAAAAAATCGAAATTATATTATTTTACATAAATTTATGTATTTATGTAGGTATGTTTATTAAAATAAAAGCGAGAAATGAAAACATTTTATAATTTTATTTATTAGTTTTAAGAACTCGAAAATTGAAAATCGAAAATTAAAAGAAAACATATTGAATTAGACTTTCACTTATTTTATGCATATATGTACATACATAAAAAAGAGATTTTTATCTCATGTGGGAAAAAGTTGAACATCGTCGTGTACTGCAATTTGACATAATGTCTGTGGCTCTTGAAGAAATGATCTATGGAACGTAAAATTATTGTGTCTACGTATAGGATATTTAAATCGTGTAAGGTTATTTTACCCTAGGGTTTCTTTAGTAAGCGAAATCAGTTCCGATATTTAAAGTCTGTCCGATTGTATCGATTGATGCCTCTAATTTCCGTACAACGGACATTTGGATTGCTCTAATATTTCGTAGAAAATTCAATTTTATTGAAAATCACCTGAATAATAGTACGTATGCCTAAACAGAGATGTCACCATATCCTTATCAGAGACAAATTTGTTTTGCTCTGGACGATTGCATAAAACCAACAAATTAATGTTAACCATGTCGTAAGTACAAACAAATATTGTTGTTGTCATCAATCTAACATCGTCGTCATTGTTTTTATATGTTGATTGCATAAAACGTAGAAATTTACGGTAAGTAGCAGAACATATTTCGTTCGTATGCCCTAACAGAGATGTCACCATATCCATCTTATAGATACATTTTTTTTTGCTCTGTTCGATTGCATAAAACAAACAAATTTATGTTACCTAGTATATGATGTGGTAGCTGAGGTGGTAAGGTGATGGAGTGGAGTGATGAAGGTCCGGAGTTCGAGTCCAAGCAAAGCCAAAAAAAAAAATTTGTTTTTAGATGAAAAATTGTTAATTGGGGATAATCCGAGAAGATTATCGGGATCGAGATCGCTCAAAAAAAAATTTGGTAAAATTCGTGGAAATAAAAAAAAAATCCAATTTTTGCTTAAAAAAAAAAAAGTCGGAAGTTCCAAGAATCGAACTCCAGACCTTTCGCACACCACTCCTTCATCTTACCACCCAACCACTCATCTCTATATAAATGTTACTCAGTTTTTCGTTTAAGTACTGATAAATTTGGACTTAGCGAAAAATCGCATAAAATTTTTTTTTATTTTACCAGGCGAACAGAATTTAAAAAACAACACATTTGTCATCAACGTGACATTATTTTGTATCATAGCGTGCCACTTCAAGTTATGTGACACATAAACATACAAAATAAAGTCATATTGCTGACAATTTTACCTTCTTGTAATTTTTGTTCGCCTGTTAAAATGACAAAAATTTTTTGCGATTTTTGATGAAAAAAAAAAAATTTTGTTTTTTAATTTCTGCTCAACTGGTAAATAAAAATTAACTTTTTTTTTTTGAAAAGGCAATCATAACTCAATAGCAACCACCCAAATAGAAAATTTGGAGCTTTTTGTTACAAACAAAAAAAGTCCTTCCGCCGCAAGGATCGAACTCAAATTTTCTATTTGGGTGGTTGCTATTGAGTTATGATTGCCTTTTCAAAAAAAAAAAGTTAATTTTTATTTACCAGTTGAGCAGAAATTAAAAAACAAATTTTTTTTTTTTTCATCAAAAATCGCAAAAAATTTTTGTCATTTTAACAGGCGAACAAAAATTACAAGAAGGTAGAATTGTCAGCAATATGACTTTATTTTGTATGTTTATGTGTCACATAACTTGAAGTGGCATGCTATGATACAAAATAATGTCACGTTGATGACAAATGTGTTGTTTTTTAAATTCTGTTCGCCTGGTAAAATAAAAAAAAATTTTATGCGATTTTTCGCTAAGTCCAAATTTATCAGTACTTAAACGAAAAACTGAGTAGTAATTATATAGAGATGAGTGGTTGGGTGGTAAGATGAAGGAGTGGTGTGCGAAAGGTCTGGAGTTCGATTCTTGGAACTTCCAACTTTTTTTTTTTAAGCAAAAATTGGATTTTTTTTTTATTTCCACGAATTTTACCAAATTTTTTTTTGAGCGATCTCGATCCCGATAATCTTCTCGGATTATCCCCAATTAACAATTTTTCATCTAAAAACAAATTTTTTTTTTGGCTTTGCTTGGACTCGAACTCCGGACCTTCATCACTCCAATCCATCACCTTACCACCTCAGCTACCACATCATATACTAGGTAACATAAATTTGTTTGTTTTATGCAATCGAACAGAGCAAAAAAAAAATGTATCTATAATATGGATATGGTGACATCTCTGTTAGGGCATACGAACGAAATATGTTATGCTACTTACCGTAAATTTCTACGTTTTATGCAATCAACATATAAAAACAATGACGACGATGTTAGATTGATGACAACAACAATATTTGTTTGTACTTACCCATATTGCCATTTCTCATAATTCTCAAATAAATTCGACTTCGGCTATCACATCATCAATCGAGGGCGTTTATTATTCTCTCTTTAGAAATAAAACAAACAATAATTTTTTAGAAATTTTTAATTTTAAATAAATTAAATGATTTATTAAGCTTTTTTATTTGAATACAATTTTAAATTAAACAAAATTAAATTTGTTTTAGCTAAGCTAATATGATGATTTGGTCACTTATGCACTTATTGAGTAGTAGCTAATTCTATAGAGCCGAATGGCTGATTTTTAAGATGAAGGAGTTCACATTTAATTAATTTTCATTTTTTGTTTTATTTATTGTTGAATTATTACATAATTTGTTTTTATTAATAATTATTTTTGTTTTTTTATGTTACTATTATTATTATAGGAGGGCCATCCGGGCGATCAGCCACTTCGCCTGCGACGCCTGTTTTGCAGTTTCTCTCTGGAAGGCATTTTTAAGAAAAACACATTAAACAAATTAATAATTACCTAACTTAAGATATTAATTAGATAAAATAAGTGAAACCAAATTATACAATATATCTATGCAGGAAAGTAGAAAATTGTTCACGAAATTCAGTCGAGCGTAACAGAATTCCCGCGTGTGTCGCACTACCTCAAGTATATAACTATATAGTTAGTTAAACAAAGATCAAAAAAACTTAGATTCAATTAAATTTTACTTTCGTTTCGTTTATTATTATTATAAACTGCTGTCGCGAGATAATTTTCATCGTCACTTATTGTATTCGATCGTGATATTGGTTTTCCAAGCAAGCACACACACATACACATACACATACACACACACACACACTTAATTTTCCGGTAATTAATTCGCAATTTTGTTTTTTGTTATTTCAGATACATATTTCCGGATCGATCCACTCCCCGAGCGTATATTTAGAGCCCGGCTGACAATAACCGATGGCGATACATGGACAACCGATCTAACCGATCAACGATCGTTACGCTTCCAACACAAGAGTCGCGATTATCGGGAACGAATTAATCTAATAATACGACGATCCGATTTACGAAATGTATTCGAAGGTAGTGAAATTCTTGCACTAGACGGATACGAAGAAAATTCAAATTTAACCGTTCACTTTATATTACAATTTGATCCGTATCGTGGTGCTGTATCAACGGCCGATCTCCATGCCATATTTATGGAAGAAATCATCGCTAGTGATCGTCATCATTTTACAAATTTAACCATCGATCCGGATAGCCTACATATACATGAAATTAAAAATGGGATGGATGATTTGCCGAGCACATCGTTACGACATTTAGTCGATGTGGATATTCTAAATGAAACGGTTGTTGTTCCGCCTTTCATACGAACATGTGAACCGATCACAATTAAGTATTGCCGTTCAATAGGTTACAACACGACAACATATCCAAATTTTTTTGGTCACAATAACAATGAGGAATTGAATCTGGAATTAATCACGTTTCGAGAATTAGTCGATGCGGAATGTTTTCGCCAGGCTTTCGATTTCATATGCCGCTTATTACAACCGCCGTGTGAATTTAGAAATGAACTAAATCCGACACCAGGTCCCGTCTGTCGGGAATATTGTCAAGCATTTTGGAATTCATGTAGTGATCGCATCCCAGAGAGGCTCAAGAAATATTTAGATTGTGAACGGTATCCAGAATCGAGTGGTCTACAAAGTTGTTATAGTCGGCCTGGGTGTGTAGCCGAACTGGAGGCGAATGCATTTTCAGCGCGGATTTGTGATGGAATCGCTGATTGTGCGGATTTAAACGATGAGGCCACATGTGCATATTGTCCCAAAAATACTTTATATTGTGGACGAGGCCGAGCGTGTGTGCAGCGAATTTCTCGGTGTGACGGTAAATCAGACTGCCCGGATGGAAGTGATGAAAAAGATTGCCGTACGTTTTATTTATCCATCATTTTATATTATCGTTAATTAATAACATTTACATTTCAGTGTCAATCGCACCTCTAACCACACAGATGACGAATCCAAGACCTCTAATTCCTCATCGACCACAATTTTATTCGGACGGATTTGCGCTATTCTCGGAGAAAGGGGATACCGGTAAACTCTGTGCCGAAGGGATGTCTGGCGAACGAGATGCTAACGTAAGAAGCACTGTAGCTGAGTCATTGTGTAAGGCACTTGGATACGAAAAAGTAAAATTCGTTGAAATTCGTAATGATACCGAGCCTAATGTTTCGTACGTACGTGTGCTCGACCCGAGGGCTTCGGAAATTTCTTTTGTCCGTACGCCATGTAACGATAAGCGAGCAATTTATGTAGCGTGCGACAGTTTAGAATGTGGTGTACAATCAGTGTCGACAAATATGGCTCAATCTCTTTCAAAAATGGCATCACCCGGAGACTGGCCATGGCATGTGGCACTATATCGAGATGACAGTCATGTTTGCGATGGTACACTAATTTCACCTGATTGGGTTCTAACGACAGATTCATGCTTCCAAGGCCAACCAAAAGCAACATGGTTAGCAATATTCGGTTCGGTGCGACTTCATTCTAACCCGCCTTGGAAACAAAGACGGCGAATAGTCGGCATGGTTAAATCACCTGTGGAAGGATCAACAGCCGCTCTAATCCGATTAGAGAGTCCGGTAAATTATTCCGATTTTATACGTCCCATTTGTCTACCCGACGAAACGCAACGAGATGAAATCCAAACTTCAAATGAATCTGTTGATCAGCAGCTACCCGAAACTCAAGCGATAGTTGCACCACGTCTCTTCGATTACGCAACCATCTCGAAACGATCGAGTGTTAATATAAAGGAGACAACAGAATTTTTTGAAGTACCAAAGACAAAATATAGCGGCATGTTCGATATACCCGAGTCTCATGAATTTAGCGCCCAATTTTCAGAGGATGGTGAAAGTTATCCCAAGGCTGAGGCATACGCCCAATATCATCCACCATTAGAATATCCACTACCATCGAATTCACCTCAGACATTACAATATGAAAATCAAAAAATGGTACGAGAAAATGGATTTAGCAGTTCAGTGATTGCGCCCAGTACACTTGGACTAAATTATGCACTTGCCGATCTAAATTTAAAACCTAATCAGTGGGCACAGTGTAATACACTGGGGTGGTCACGACAACGAGATCATTTACAGCGGGTTCAGTTGAAATTTGGTGATATGGCGGCATGTGAGAACGTCTCAATTGCAACAGTGAATAGTATGTGCGCACAAGCCTCCTTTCACAAGCAGGATTGCAATGAGGAAGAATTTGCTGGAACTCCGGTACTCTGCCTACTGCCCGATAATCGTCGTTGGGCACTAGTTGGTATCGCTTCGTGGCGAATTTCGTGCCCAATCAATGGGGTGGAGCGGCCGAGAATGTACGATAAAATAATATCGAATGCAGCATGGATTCGGGACACGATCAATGCAACGTAGCCGCATAGTTTTAATATCTAAGTTCTAGACTTACCATTTATTATCTTGTATATTGTGTGAATCTTATGGATGTTTGAATATATGTGACGTGTGCCTGAATCTATTTATTAATAAACTAATTTTCAAAATATTAAAAAAAAAAACTTTTTGTAGCCAAATTTGTTAGAGAATAACACTAGCTCATTATACTGCCATTATTTAACGACAAATTTTGTAAATACAAATTTGATTATATGGATCTTACAAAAAATGAAAAAAAAAAATTACAAAACTTAATATATATTTGTTAATAATAAAAAAACTATTTTTTAACTTTAAAACTTGTTTTCTTTGTATTTTCTCATGAAGGAATGGAATATTGGTCACGTGACTTTGGAATATTCCAAATGGATTAATGGAATATTATTATTATTAATTATTATGTTTAATTTTATACGAGTAATATTTACGTGATACGGCAACACACAATGATGAATGATTACGACGCACTAAACATATTCCATGCTACCTTTTGATCTAGTACGAAAAGAATGCGTTCGGAATGTCTAGAATGAAATAAAAAAAAAGTACAAAAAAGGAATAGAAAGAACGGAATGAATAAAAAAAACTTTCGGAGTGTCCGAAATATTTGGAATGAATAAAAAAAACACCCACAAAAAACATACCCCACAGTTATATTAGTTGTTTATTTATTTTGATTGTGCTATCATGTTTTTTTTGCATTAAAATTTAATCCTAAATTTGTTTAAAAATATTACAATATATTTAATTATTTAAATGCATAACTTTTATATAAGAAAGGCAGTGTTCGAGGGAAGTTCTTAGTCATGATCGAGAGGGAGAACAAAAAAGGTTTAGATCAGTCGAGGCACTAAAATAATTATATATATTATAAAATACTAAGTACATTTAATAGTTTACTTTTTATGTATATTTACAAACTTTTATTTTATATGACTAAATCCGTTTTATATCTAAGAACAAAAAAAAAACTATTTGATTGTCGACAATCACGCTTCATGCACGTCATAAATTATTGAGCAAAATTATATTGAGATTCAATATTGCACATAATTTTTAATTAATATTTATTCGTCTAAATTACAATTTATTTATAAATTTTAACAATATCTCAAATTTCCTAAAAGAATTCATTTAAACAAGTCGCCATTTTTAAAAATGCAAGATGTATTTTGTAACCGTCCATTTCTAAAAAAACAACACATTATCTCAAATAGTTATACTATTCGACGTTAGTTGGCTCAATAAAAATGGGTAAGATTTTACAGGGTACCTACATTTCGTACATACTTTAACCATTAACGTGTAGATGGCTTTATATTATTTGTTAATAATTCTAATTTACAAAATAAATAAATTCTAATTAATATATAATTCAATCGTAATTCAGTCATTTTAATTAAATTCCATTATATATTATGGTAAAAATTATTAAACTATTTACAATTATTTATAGTTAAAAAAAAAAAAAACAATGTCTGATTTTTTTTATTTATAAAATAAAAAAAAAATCTAATTCACTTGATTAATCCGCTAAATTTTATCACATTTTCATTTTATCGTTAAAAACACAAAAAAATGGCCGCCTTATCATGAAGCCACACTGACAATGTCGGCAACATTGTCAGCCGATTGCGACT
This sequence comes from Tipula vernalis, assembly GCA_958295665.1. Lineage (NCBI taxonomy): Eukaryota > Metazoa > Arthropoda > Insecta > Diptera > Tipulidae > Tipula > Tipula vernalis. Next base: position 359,028,725 of record OY282560.1, read on the forward strand.
GTCAGACAAAAGACGAGAATCCAGGCAGAGGGGCTCGCGATCGTGCCATATTATTCATTATGATTTGGCCACCATTTAAACTCATCACTGCACTTCCCTCCGGTTCTGAATCCGTATAACTCGAATAGTTCCGCACCGGTTTTTGTTTCTTCCAACTTTGACGCAGCGAATCATTTACGTTCGCATAATGATTTACAAACGAATGTGGATCGGAACGAACACTTTCATTTTCTGATTCCGAATTTTGACTATCCGTCGAACTGGCTTCAGATGGTTTTTCGGTTACACTGCTATCGTCTGGATTCTCATCGTAACACTTGAGACTTTCCTCATCGCTGTGATATGCGACAGAGGCGGGTGATGGTCGTGGCGGTGATTTACCCAGTGATGCTGTAGTATTAGCTTGATTTGTTTTTCGTCCTAATGTTCGACGTCCCAACGTACCCGTGCTATTTATTGTGCCAGTCCCCCCCGTCATATGTCGTGATCTGTACAGCTCAAGCGCCAATTCCTGCCGTTCGTCAATCGACATGGCCATCGATTCCTCAAGCGTTTTTTGTGCCTCCTCTGAAAAATGTTCTAAATTCAATATTCAGCTTAATATAAATCCACCACGGTTGTAATTCCGAAAGTAATTTACTCACGTTTATATTTATAACTTTTACTTTTGACGCACAGCACAGCAACAACCATAATTATGATCACAATCGATGTGGCCGCCAGTGAAACCATAAACCAAGTCTGTCGATAAAATGGACGATGTTGCAAATAACCGTACTCTAGATATAATTTTGATGGCGTCAATACGGCATCGTCAGAATAAATGGGATACGAAATTCCGTAATTATTGTATGCAATAACACGGAATTTATACGCCGTCGAAGGCAATAAACTTTGATAGCTGACAGTGAATTCTTGTAGCGGTCCTGTTGTTGTTTTCGTCACAGTCTCCCAACGTAAGTCATCTAGAGAGGGAATGGATAAAAATGAATTTCAGCTGTTAATCGTTTAAATTTAAGTTAATTCTACACTCTCTATTGGCAATTCCCTACAATTAAGACATGCAAATTTTGATAAGCGAATTAATAAATAATTTATGGATGTTAGAAGCTTAAACTTGAAAAAGGGTGATTTTGATTAAATGTCATGTCATGTGTCATATAAAGTGATGTGTCATAACGTCACGTTGGACGCGAATGAAACCCAGAAAAATCGCATTAGATACTCTGGACCACAAATACTAAGAACACTGAAAACTCAAACACTTAATTCACTAGAACAATACTTACGATTAAAAATATTCTCCGAATCTTTATTTTTAGTTTTAATTTAATTTAATTTTTATATTTATACATTACACCATGAAATATAAGGAAAAAAAAAAGAAATTTTGTTTATTTTAATTACCCAAATAATGTCATGCAATTATAATTTAATAAAAGTGGAAAAACCTTCACCAAAAATTATATATCTAAATAAAATACTGAATAAAATTTCCGACTTACCACGTTTTTTACTCTCGATGTAATATCCCAGTATGGGTCCTTTCCCTGAATGCCCATTGGCCCAATGCATTTCAACACTCGACACAGTTTTCGAAAGGATTAAATCTCGCGGTATTGCCGGTGACCCATCTTGCGGACCCGTCGTTATATTACCACTTACCGGTGGTCCAAAATCTATAGTCTGTGCACGCACTGTAAATGTATATGTCACTTCCTCTTCTAAATTTTGCACGACTAGTGTTGTCCCGCTTACTTTTTGTTTCACTTGTTTGCTAAATTCTAAAGAAACGTGGCATTAAATAACAGTAAAATTTTCAAATTATTTAACTCTTACTCTCATTCTCTTGCGTTGTTTCGTACGTTACTATATATCCTAAGATATCACCGTTACGTTTTTTCGGTGCGTCCCATGATACGCGTAGACTTTGCATTGTAATGTCGGTGAAATTTAAGGGGCCTGGCGCCCCCGGAAGTCCTTGCAGTGTTTTAACGATAATTGGAGTGGATCGTGGCCCATCGCCGGCTGGATTGAAAGCCAAAATTTGTACACGATACTCAGTGTATTTATCTAAAAATACAAGACTATGGGCAGTGGACGAGGCGGCGACCACTTCAATCTCCTCCTCATTTTTTCGTTCAATCTCTTGCGGTGAATTTGTTACAAAATAAAATATTTTATAGCCGAGCAAGTCACCATTTTGCATATTTTGCTGTGGCGGTTTCCAACGCAGGCGAACTTCCGTCGATGATACAGGTTCAGCCTCAACACTTCTCGGTTCACCGGTTGGAACAGCCTCGCCGACGTAAACTGCAATGGGTGGAGTCGGTGGCCCCGTACCTTGCGAATTAAATGGAAGCACAACTATTTCATAATTCCGATCTTGAGTCAAATCGGATAATTCAATCGATTTGGCATTAATTCCCATCACATCCTGTTTCGGAGTGGCTTGAAGTGCTGTCGGAAAATCAGAAATTGGTTGAAAAACAACACGGTAACCTCCGGTTGCTGAATCGCCGTGCCACAAATCTTTTACTAATGGATTCCACAGCACACGTACACTAGTTGTAGTTATTGGAACTACTTTCAGTCCTGTCACACCAACCGATGGCGCTGCAGGTAAAGTACGAACCTCAATGCTTTCTATACTAAATGCTGATGGTCCCAAATCGTTGGTCGCTTGAATTCGGAACTGATATGTTGTGTACGGTTTTAGGCCGTTTGATGTATATGACGTCACAGACGGATCGACTCTCTCGTTTATTGATGTCCAAGGGCCTTCATTTTCTCGAAGCTGAACGGTATAATAACGAAGTGGAGCAAATCCATCTCGACCGGGTGTCCAACTGAAGGTGATTTGATGTGCTTGAACTTGACTTCGTGATATTTGTGGGGCTGATGGAGGTTGCGGTCGTTCTCGATTATTTGTTGTATAGACAAGTACCGAAGCTGTATTTCCCCATCCTAATCGTGTTTGGGCAGTTACACTGAACACATAATACCGTTCAGCTAATAATTGGGTGGCACGGAAGGTACGATCAGAAGGTGGAAATTCTCGACTATAATTTAAATTTATCGATCCATTGAGTGAGTATGTTACACGATACGCCAAAATCTCGCCATTCGGCTCCTCAGGCACATCCCAAATTATACGCGCCATACTAAACGAAACATCTGGAAATGAGACATTACTGGGGGCGCCTGGTGTATCTTCAAACGTTTGTATTCGAACGGGCGGCGAACTTAGTACACCATCCCCAAGTCGAGTGTAGGCCAAGACTTGTATGTGATACACGACAAATTTTTTCAACTCGGTCAAAGTAGTCGTATAGGTCGAATTACTTGCGATATGGTTAAACAAGACTGAGCCACGATTAGTAGCCGTCCCATAAAATACTTTGTACCCTTCGATCAAACCATTCCGATGATTTTTTGGAACCTCGGCCCAGCGCACCACTATCGTAGTCGATGACGTTGCGTTTGCCTCAACATTGACGGGACCAAATGATGGAACCGCTTCTCGAGTCCTTTCCAAAGCTTTAGGGCTATCCTTCGATAGGCCAACATCATTCACTGAATTCATAACAATTTCATAAATGGTCCATTCCTCAAGTCCATCAAGGACATGGCTATTCGCTGTTGGATCTTCAATGATCACACTCAATCCTAATGCGTCTGGTAATTCACTATTTCGGTATGTTATGTTGTAGCCGCGTGGGTTTCCAAACCAATCACTTTGGGTTAGCGGAATCCAACGGACGCGTAATTCGGTCGCGCTCATAGCCCGCACCGTCACATTAAATGGGGGATGCATTGGTCTAGCTTGTATCGTTTGAAAATCTTTAGTCGCCTCCGAGGGTTCTGATGAGCCGACAACATTCGTCGAGATTAGTCGTAGTCGATATTGAGTGAATGGTTTTAATCCGCTGACAGTCAGAGTTGAAGCATCAGGATCCGAAATTTCGTATACCGTAAACCATGTTAAATTTCGTGAAGTTTGAGCCTCAACCGTCCATTTAGTAATAGATGAATTTCCATCGAATTCGGGCGTGAATTGAACAACAACGGAGAACGCTTCGATATTTGAAAGGGCCAATTGTGTCGGTGGATGCGGTAATACAGGCTCTACACCAGACTGTATAGTAGCTGTTTTTGCTGGGCCCGGCCCAACTTTAGTCCAAGCAGTCACTTCAAACCAATAATGAGTCGTGGCCATAAGTTGTGTCACCATCAAGCTCGTCTCTTCTGCAGTTAAATTTACGAGTTTTAATGAATCTGGAAGCTCTTTGATCTGGTAGCGAACTTGGTATCCAATTAAAATACCATTGGTATTTTTTGGCGGGGACCAAATCACCTTGACCGCTCGATCGGACACGTCATCGAACTGCAGTGATGAAATTTCATCGGGTACATCTTCTTTAGTTTTTATTGGGATAAATTCGCTTCGTTGTCCATCCCCAGGATCAGTGAAACACACTACAGTTATGTTGTAATCGGTATACTTATCGAGATCTGGAAGTATGGCTGTTTGTTCGGCCAGCGGGTCAATAAGACTCGGCGGTACCGTAATCATTTTCGATTCAATGTGTTCCATTTTCTCTTCAATCATTCCGAATTTCCAAGCCTGAATTTTATAGCCTTGATTGATTCCGTTGATTTGTTGCGGATTTGGAGGTTTCCACCAAACTTTGATCGCTGTTGAGTTGATTGATGTGACCCGAACATTGGTAGGCGGTGCTTCAGGAACCCCTTCTTTAGTTTTTATTTTAGCTCCCTCCGTATAAACTCCAACACCCATATTATTATATGCAGCCACTTGAACAACATAGTCCTTCCATGTGATCAGCTCTGGAATTAAATAATTCCGTTGTGCCTCATTCGTAATGTTTTGATAGGTGAACGGACTGTCATTGTATCCATACAAACGATACCTTATGATGTAACCTAAAATTTGTCCATTCCTATGCTCCTCCAATGGTGGTTGCCATTGGATAATAATTTCGGATGATGATCGTGCTGATCCGACAAATCCTAGCGGTGGTCCAGACGGTGATTCTTGAGGTAGCCGAACGATATTACTGGAATCAGATGGGGAACCTTCTCCAACACTATTTACAGCACTAACACGGAATTGGTAAGTACTCGCCGCTTTTAAATTTGTTAGCAGAACCCATTTTTGAGTTGCAGAAACGTTGCTCAGTTCCGTGATCCAATTTAGTAATGGATCGGGGATTGGCCCTAACTCAGAAACTTCACGCTTTTGAACTATGAATTTTAATACCGGACTGTTACCATCGAAACCGGCCGTCCATGATACATTTATAGCACGTTGCGTTAAAGTATCTAGTCGATCGGCTTTAACATTTGTCGGAGCAAACGGTAACTCAATAACACTTAAACGAGCCGATCGAGTTTCATTTCCACCCGGTGATGTAACCATACAGGAATATGTACCAACGTCTGAAGCACGTACTGCTTGTATATCTAGAGTACCATCGGCCTGTACACCAATACGCTGACTATTACCGATAGGTGCAGTCCTATAAAACGTTTAAGTAATATTGTTTTATTGACTGCCTATTTTATAATATTAAGAGTCAAACTTACTGAGTATCACGATACCAATCGATGTTATAAGGAACTGAAGGATCGCTAGACACTTTACACTGTAATGATGCTGTGTGCCCAAGTAGAACAGTGGCATCAGCGGGTGGTTGAATAATACGTGTTCGCACTAGAATTAGATGAAATTCCATACATTAACAATTTCCCAACCACTCTTAACTTATATACATACGTATAAAACACTCGAAGCCAAATAAAATCACAACAAACTCAGTACATACCCATAACACTTAAGTACGCTTGCCCCGAAACAGTTCCCGCTTCATTTGAACGCGAACAAGAATACCAGCCTGCGTCCGTTTCCCTCACATCCGATATTAATAAATCACCTAAATCCAAGATTTGAACGCGTCCAGAAATTTCGACTGGTATCGAATCTGTATTTTATAAGGGTTGGAATAACGTTAGATTGTAAATTGGTTAATCCAAATAAAAAAAAAATCACAACACTGATCACGTTAATATAGTTAAACTCATCTAATTTTAAAAAACAAAAAATCTACAACAATCTATGGATTCCCCTATAGAATGGATCGACTGACTTACCATTATAAATCCATGTAATATTTGGTATTGGTGCACCAACCGCTCGACATGCTACCGTCGCATCTTTTCCATCCAAAACGGTTACATTTTGTGGTGGTTGTTCCATTACCGGTAATGAAGCTATTAAATCGATTAAAAAATATACAATTATGTAAATATTATGCTTAATCGTAAAAAATCAAAAAAAAATAAAATAAAAAGTAAATTTCTAGCTGATCTATAAATAAAATTAAAATACATAAATTATTCGTGTGTTAAAGTGTGAAATAAACATAAAAAACCACATATATGTGAAACATTATTAATCCATCCAGTAAATTAAAGTGAAATTATCATTAACTACATGCTTTCAAATAGGAAATTCATTAAACTTTGCTGCATTTTCGATTATTATTATTAATCGTTTAATTGATTAACCCTCAATAACAAAGAAAATTGGAAATTATTTGGGAAGCAAAAATTATAAATGAAATAGCCTTGATTACATAGAGTATTACGCCATATTGTATATGTATGTATATGCATAGTAGTTTCGCTCAAAATACAAACTCTAATCTCATAAACTTAGTTAATTGGAATAATTGCTAGTTTTGTCAAATTCGTTAACAAATAATATAAGTAATGATTAGAGGCTTATCGTTCATAAATAATCTAGATTTGAACACCTTCTCCACAAAGCAGTTAACTAAACATCATAAATAGTATGGGTCGCAAAAAGATGCGAAACCGATTTTTATTTATTTATTACCAGCACTAGATCCCTTGAAATGTTAAAATCGAAAAATTCGGAATATTGGTTAAAATATTTTGACGTACGGCGCGACCGGTTCATCAATTCCATAATTCGTACGATGAAAAGCAATACTCAGTCTTAACTGTCGGTGACGAAGAATTCTCTTAGGAACGTAAAATGAATATAAGTCAAGCAATACCGGGCAATCAATCTTAGCACAAATTACATCCCGAGCAAATACTGCATGAATCATCTCTCTTCTGAATTCAAGACTACGAATGTTCAAAAGTGTATAACGACCGGCATAAGAAGGTAAACTAAATCCTGAAGTTGACCTTGGAAGTCTTCGGAGGGCAAATATTAAGAACTTTTTTTGAATCCGCTCAATACGATCACTAAAGATTTTATAACCAGAACTCCAGATAACTACAACGTATTCCAAAATAGACCTAACAAAAGCAGTATATAATGTCTTGAGAGTATATGGGCCAGAAAATTGACGAGCATGTCTCTTTATGAAACCGAGCATCGAGCCGGCTCTAGCTACAATCATTTCTATATGTTTAGTAAAACTTAGGTTATCTGTAAACAAAACACCTAAATCAATAATCTGAGTAACTCTATCTATTTCCACGTTTTGTAAACTGTACGGAGCTACAATTAATATCTTAATTCGTGCAAATGACATTGTTTTACATTTGGAGATATTGAGAGCTAAACGATTTTCGGTAGTCCAATCACTAAACCGATTAAGGTCCTGTTGTACCAATAAAACGTCTGCACCATTTCGGATAGTAGCGTAAATTTTAAGGTCATCTGCATATAACAGACATTTACAAAACTTAAAACATGTAACAATATCATTAACAAATAGAATAAATAATAATGGACCTAAATGGCTATCCTGAGGAACACCAGATGAGACTGTAAACTTCTCAGAATAATTTTGACCAATACGTACTAGTTGAGACCTCTGCGACAAATAAGATGATAACCATTTTATAGGAATAAAATTAGAATTCAGTTTAATCAATTTATCAATTAATAATTTGTAATTAATTTTGTCAAAGGCCTTACTGAAATCTGTATAGATAGTGTCAACTTTTCTAAACCTTTTTCTAAACAGCATATCGCATCATTAACAAATACCGCAAGATTGGTTGTCGTTGATCTACCAGAAAAAAAACCGTGCTGTTGGGGAACAATTATTAGGTCCCGATTTAAATACTGGAATTACATACGAGGGTTTCTAGCACTGGGGAAAAATACCTAGCCTAAGGCTGTAATTAAATAAATGTGCTAAATAGCCACTTAAGGCTTCGGCGCAATTATTTAAGAGTAGTGAGGGAATACCATCAGGGCCCATAGACATTTTACTATTAATTCCTGCTAAAGCCATTTTAATTTGTTCCCCCGTAAAAGAAGAAATACCGTGAATATGATTATTGACCAAGACCTGGTCACTGGAATATGTTAAAACATTTTCGACTGAATACACGGATTTGAAAAACGTTGCAAATAATTCACAAACAGCATTTAGATCATGAGCTTGCCTATCATTATAACTCATGGGTAAAGGATAACCAACAGATTTTCTTTTAGAGTTAATATAATGCCAGAAACACGATGGATTGGACTTGATACCAGATTCAATTTCTAACAAATAATTACCATACATAAATTGATTCAAAACCTTAAACTCATACCGAAGGTGAGAATACAATGCATAATCAGCTGATGTGTTCGTCTTTTTATACAGTTTGTGTGCCTTGGTTTTAAAATCTGGAATGCACAGTTAATTAATGCGTTATCGACTAATACCCAATTGTCGAAGTTTAATTTTCTTGTAAGGTTATACGTGATGGTCTACCACGCTAGAAAATAGCCCTCAAATCTAAAATCTGAGATGGTTGATATTTCTGAAAATATTATGCCAAATTCCAGTTGGGTAACTATGGTAAAGTAACTTTTTTTTGTTATTACAAATAATAACAAAAATATGACAATATGAACAGTAACTAAAGACTTAGCTAATCAAAAATTGTCCAACAAAACAAATAATGGTAACCACTAATTTTGCCATCGACTATATCCTTTATTTCGATATTACAGTTAGGAAGTCAGACAAAACTAATAAAAAACCCGCATAGTTAAAATGGTTGTACACAATGCAAATGAAACTTTATCCAAACCGTAAAAATGAAATAAAATGTAATTATATTTTCCCCGGGAAAATCATAAAAATCGTAAACTACTTCAAATAGATTAAGTTTATGAACCAATATCATAAAAATCAAATAAAATCAAAAGTAGTTTCATGTCTGGTTCACTCACTAAACTATAGACAATTTTAGGTAGGGCTGGTAAAATCACTCGAAGGAGTAATTCAAAACTGTTGTTTATCATCGAAAGAAATCGTTCAAACGCAATTCAATCCAAAACGAACTAAATTTGATTATATCAACTAACAAAAAAAAAAAAAAAAAAATCTAATTAGCATATCGCCCTTCAATAAACTAATATACGAATATTATATGATCAACAATACAGGTTACTAAGGAGGCTTCCTATATATGTAAATATCATCCCCTAACTTTATTATAATATTCGCAAACTATATTAAGCGTATTATAACAAAATCTATTGATTTAACTGTCGATGGACAGTAAACTCATGAATATTTTTGTGAATAAATAATAACTCATCATCATACAGATATACACGGATTTGATTGAACGAGACTGGCCATAGTCGAGAATGTATAAATATTGTTTAGTAATTGTTGTGCTATGTTGTAGAGCTATATATACATAACATCGAATTCAATTTCTTATTGCATCCTGTTAAGATACATGTTATGAATTAAATGTTCAGTTTTTTATGTTGTATGTCGTTAAAAAATAACAAAAAAGTACATTTCGTATGGTAAAAAAATTCTCTTGAATTTCCTTTCTCTATAATATACATACTGACAATTGACAGCACAAATAAATTGAAATTCTATATAGATTATTGTCTATATCGACATTTATGTATAAATAAATTTGCTGAAGATTAATTCAATTTTATGTGCAAAATATGTTAACTTCCGTCTAATAAAACATTAAAATTCATCCACTCGCGCCCACCATACCACCACAAAACTTTTATTCATCATTCTCTCAAGTATAAACTTTCAAAATATTATTATGTAGTTGGCATTTACGCGAGTGTACACAGAAATTCCATTTTAAATGTTTTCATATAATTTCAAGGCTATTTCAAATAAATAGACACAATGATCGGATTGATCGGTTGAAACATAGTATTGACATGTTTAGGCTACTTCACTTAAAAGAAAATACAAAATTAAAAACGGCATAAAATGGCGGTGGTATTGTTTGTTTTATCCAAAATTTTCTTTTTACTAAACTATCCCATGTGGAATTCTTTATATAAAACGTGGTAAAAGCCAGTATCTACAATGCATGAAGTATGTAGCTGTAGGTGGTTTGGCGTCTATTGGAGGGGGGGACCAAAGTTGAGTAGATTAATCTACCAGCTCCGTAACCTTCCAGTAGGGTGCGCATCACGTGAGCTGTTCTGGTCTTGTCATTAGACAGCTGCGTGATGGGTACAATTGTGTAAGGGGTAACCTGTTCACAATTCGCAAGTGCACGTACTGCCTCCTCGTGGCAACCACTGGTAACTAAGGCCACTTGGCACATTTTTGGCCATTTGGCACAGGCTAAAGTACGGCGCTAAAGGAGAAAACCTTGACAAAAAACCCTAATCTAAGGTGGAACAGCATATGCCGAAAGATGAATGGCTGATAGGTTAATCAGCCCAAAATATGCGGACTCTGGATACCAGGCACCCTCCAGTTTTATTTAGCCTTCCTGTAGTAAAGCTGGATGACCTACAGGTGATTTGCAATTCCCAGCAACTCGTAAGAGTAAAATCAAACGGAATACGGGCAGGAGTAGGAATATACGGGAGTGGGACAACCCTCTCGAGGTCCTTGAGCTCCAATGCTACCGTCTTTCTAGCGGAACTACATGCTGTAGTAAACATCTAGGAGGGAGAGCAATAAGCCCAGATAGTATGTATCATGTACCGGGAAGCAGTATTTTCAGGTTCATTAAGAACCTGAATATTGACTGGACGGATAATTAAGCAGGGGCCAGCACAATAGATCTTTTAGGTCGCAGTGCGAAGTGGCTAATCGCCCGCATGCCCCCCCCCCCCAATAATAATAATAATAAAATGTAGCTGTAATTTATTCGATTCGGAGGGATAATTTGATATTATAATATAATACTATTGCTGTAGATCGATTAATCGATTAACCGATAAATTGGCCGAAATCTGGTTTTTAATTTATAGGGCTCATCAATTTTAGTATTTTGATTTGTTTAAAGCTTTGGACAAAACGAAAATTGGAAAAGTAGGCCTAGGCACTGTCTAGACCAGTACTTCCTTCCTACACTTTCTTCTGGCGGCCTCATTTTCAAATTGACATATTTTTGAGCCGATCCAACATTTTTCTGTAAATTTTGTTCAAAAATCCCCGCTTACACAAATATGTGGTTACAAAAGGTAATAAAATATTCATTTCCGACAGTAACGGAAATTTTATTTTTAGAAGTATCCAGGAATCAATAATATCAAATGTCATACTGACGTATATATTGCAATAGCCGTCAGCTCGGAAAGTTCTTTCTATTTAAATATTTACGCGACCCCATAAAATAATTTGACGACCCCATGTTTGGGATGCTGCGGTCTAGACACATGACAACTTGCCACGATCAAAGTGCTGTACAAAAAAAATAATCCTCAAATAAATTTACAGAACGGTTAAGAAATTGAGGAATATACGTCTCCTGCAAGGAATCGAATTAGGCGATATGAAACCCTCTCAGTTATTACGAAAATTACAGAACAATGGGGTACCGATATGAACGACCATCTAATTAAGACAATTTGGTTAAAAAGATTCACAATATGAGCCAAGGAGATTTTGGCGCCCACAGCCGACACATTACCCGCATGTCCACATGTTGGCCATAGCAGCATCACGAAGTCCTCTTTGACTTTTGTTATTGCAGGAGTAACCAGGGCTATGGAGTCGGAGCCGGAGCCGGAGCCGGAGTCGCGGAGTTTAGGTTTATTTTCGTATTTTTAAGGGAGCCGGAGCCTTATGGAATACACAGACTCCGGCTCAGGATTTTTTTTGCTTACGTAGCCCAATTATTTATATATGCATTAGCGCAGTTCAATTTGGAATTCAAAATCGGACTAGCCGAAATTAGGGAAAAATCTTTTTGAAAAATCTTCGTCTTTTTAAAAGCCTATAGTGCGGTTGTTGTTCAAGTGAAATGCAATTTTCACTGGTCTCCAAAAATATAGGAAGATAAATCTGACGTGAAAATTTAGTTTGACGAGTTTCGTAAATATTTTAGTGCGTACAACTTCATGTTGTCTCTGACAATGTATTTTATACATTAAAATTCACTTCGATAAAACGTAAAAACTCAAATGAAATTGTCAAAATTTATCTTCAAATTTATCGTCCAGGGGCCCTATTCTCGAATTCCCCAACCATTTTCCATATGTGGACATCTGTTAAAATCTATGTAATTATTGACTTTTTCGTATATGGGGAATTTTTTTCACCTGCTTATACCTATTCGGAAATATTCCCTTAGTACCGAAAAAATACCTTAGCGAATTCAAGAATACAGCAATTTAAATTTCCGAACGTTTTTATGAATTTTGACAGATGTCCGCATGTGAAAAATGGATGTGGAATTCGAGAATAGGACCCCAGTAAGATAAAAACGAAGTGAAAAACATATAGAGATAAAATAGAGACATTTGTATTCTGATATGAAAACTCCCATTTCGCTAGCTAAACTTCGCACCACAAAATGAAGTTCAGCGGTCATTTTTTATGAGAAATTTCATTTCACTTCAGCAGCGTACCGGGCTTAACTCTCGAAATCTCGCGAAATTTAAGTCGAGATACGCGTAGAAAGTCGAGAAGTCGAGAAATTTGGGTTATTAAGCGCGCAAATCTAATTAAGTATTTTGTCATCACATTTCACGGAAAATTACTGATGTTAAACCAAACAAAAAATTGAAAAGAAAAACATCAAGAAGAATTAAAAGGGACTTACTGAATCTGACAAATTTCGAACATGTGACCTTGCAATCGGTAATAAATCAATAGAAACCCTCCCAGTTAAAGCGCCGCCTTGGGATTGAGCCGACGGCCTTTGTAAATTAACACCGAGACGCTATCGCTCAGCTACTGCCTGCTTGCCAAATATCCACAGTTTTTCAGCACATAAATAACAGCGTTTCACGGAAATGAAAACCCTATTTGCTTTACGCGAGGAGAGGAGCTGGAGTCAGAGTTGGAGCTGGAGCCGGAGTCGTTAATAAGTTTATAAATTTCTCGAGTCGGAGCCGGAGCAGGAGCCGAACATTTTTGTTCGGACTCCGCAGTCCTGGGAGTAACCGTGCCGATTATAGGGGCAGTTTTCATAAAGCAGTCAACACAGTCGATTACGCGACCCATTAACGTCACTGTGTTCACTAGCATCACAAACTCGTGGCGGGGTACCAATTATCCGGGTGCCATCTCTGGTGTCATCAACCCTCGAATATTCCGCTCGGTAACACTTTTCGAACACCTATACACTCATCTCGAAATAACTTTCGCTAAATTAAGCAACGCTGGATTAGTAATTAAAGCGTCGCGGACGCATCCAAATTCTCACTGCCAAAAATTATTAACGTTTCCTGGGTATGCTGAATTTCTTTCGGTCGTTTATACCAAATGCGTACAGGAGCCACTCGATTGTAAACGAATAATTGAAAGGAAGCAAGAAAAATGACTCCCGAACGATCAAATGGACAACTGAAGCAGAAAAAGCCTTCGACCTTTAAAATGGCAACTATGTGAAGCTACAATGTTAAGGCACCCGTCATTGTAAGCAATGCTTGCCTTAATGGCGGATGCTTCAAATACCGCAATTGGGGCCATTATACAACAACAAAGCACCGATAGTAACGGATCCATTTTTTTCGGCCAAACTCACCTGCTTATTCGGCGGTTAAACAATTTCGACACATGGTCGAAGGACGAGATTTTACGCTATTAATAAATCATAAACCCGCTATCTGGACTTCATTGGGCGTTCGCTATGGACATTCAGCACATTTCTGGTTGTGACAATGTTATAGCGGACACACTGTCACGAGTACTCGAGGCTTAAAGCTCGAGGCAATTCCCGTTTCGTTTGGCTCAACCAAATTGTTATGTCGCGACGTATCCGACAGCAAACCCCGCCCTTACATTGCATCTAGTTTTCGTAAACCTGTGTTTGAAGCCGTGCACATCTTATCTCACCCAGGAATACAAGATTCGATTAAGGCCTTGACAGACCATGGTACAATGCCGTTTAGCTTGTCAAAGAGCCAAAGTTACTAGACACACTAGTGCTACTGTGTCACGCTGGTTGACCATTTCACGAGATAGATCGAGAGAGCAGCATGCCGTAGCGGTATCCAGCACAGTTTTGGGGTCCCCACAGTGATAGTGACCGAACTTTTCACAGAGTTTTCTAAATTAGCTTAGGTTTCCAGCACAAACGAACAACGACAAACAACCACCCCAAGTGCAACGAATTGATTGAAAGGTTTCACAGAACTCTGAAAGCGACGATTACGTATCGCGAAAGGAGTAACTCAACATGAATCCTCCCGACTGTATTACTGGGACGTATCGAGAGGATTTCATGACAACATCAGCAGAATCGCTGTTTGGTGAAAAAATCGGGCTACTAAGCCAGTCGAAAAATTCAATCAACCTGTCCGAATTCGTGGAAGAATTACGGAACCATTTTGCCAAGATTCGTTCATCTACAGCAACACAGCATTGTCTAAAAAAAATTTTGTATCGCAAGAGTTACACTTGTACTGTTGGATGCAACTAAAAGTCAACTCTTGGTGTAAACGCAATCATCATCGATTTGGATTTTGACTTTTCGTGGCCATCTTATATTGTCAATTTCTTACTTACTTCCGTTCCGTCATATGTAAAAGTTGTATTGCATAATTTTGTTACTAAAATAAATATTCTAAACTCATCAAGTGTTTCAATTAATTAAAGAGTTAGATTAATTACACTCTAACGGGGCCCAGTGATCGTTATATAGGCTAAGTTTGTTAAAAACAAGTGGATAAAATAAACTTTATTAATTACAACTATACATCAATGCGGGTTTTTTTGAGACATATGACGGCGGACGTAATCGATGGAAAGTATCGCATCGAAAAGTTGGACAACGATAATTACTTTAATTGGAAGTTTGTGATGGAAATGCTGCTGAAGAAAGAGCATTGTTGGGATGCAATAATTGGTGAAAAGCCAGCCGAGGCAACACAATTGACCGTGTGGAATAAAGCAAACGACAGCGCGATGTCTACAATCGTTTTAAGTGTGCAAAAGAGTCAATTTGTTCACATTAGAAAAACTAAATCTGCAAAAGAGATGTGGAATGTATTGCAGCAATATCACGAAAAGGGTGGTGCAACTAATAAAGGAAATTTGCACAAAGAATCTTACGGAGAGCGATAACCTCGAAGAACATATTCATTGGTTGTTGAACATGTTTCAACGGATTGACGATCTCGGAGAGGAAAAGTTATCGGAAAAATGACAGATTGGGCTGCTGTTTGGGCAACTACCGCGCAGCTATGACACAATCGTGACGGCACTTCAAACCCAGAAAACGGAAGACCTGAGCATGAAAATGGTTCAGGCAAAACTGATCGACGAGTATAAACGTTTAATTATACGCAATTGTAACGAAAATGGTGATAGCGCAGGCGACGCTGTACTAAAGATCGACAAGCGAAAAGGAAAATGTCGGTTTTGCCACAAACCGGGACATTTTAAAGTAGAATGCCATAAGTATACTAGATGGCTGCAAAAGGATAAGGTCAAACAACCATTGGGAAAATCAGAAAAGGCGGCGGCTGTTGAGAAATCAGATGACGATATGTTGTTCATGACCGAACACATCGAAAGTCAAAGTGCAGACGATTGGATCATTGATAGCGGTGCTACGTATCACATTTGCGTGAATAAGTCTAAGTTCGAGAATTTGACTTTCAATAATCAAGAAAAAGTCAGGATGGATCCGTCAAATTACAGTTTTTTGATGATAAAGATAATTCGGTATCGGCCATATTAACGAATGTATTATATATACCAGAAATTTCATCAAACATCTTATCGGTAAAATTAATGGCGGCTCGTGGATATGAGATCACATTTGGTACGCATAAGTGTTCAGTGCAAAAGAAAGGTGGCAGGCGAATATATAGTGGCGAAAATTGTGGCAGCCAATACATTCTCAAACAATCAAAGGAAGTCTATGCAGCGCACAAGAGAATTAATTTATGTGTACACAAGTGGCATAGCATTTTGGGTCATCGTGATATTAATGTGGTCTGGCATCTAAACAATGACAATTTAGTCACCGGTGTGTGTTTTGAAGCGTGTAATTGCAGAGACGACTGTGAAATATGTACACAAGGGAAAATGACTAGGTTGCCTTTTCCGAAAAGGTCATTGACATCAACGAATGCTGTGATGGATCTAGTTCACACTGATTTGTGTGGGCCGATGCTCAGACCGCGGAACAGAATATAAAAACAAATAGGTCATTGAATACTTAAAGGGCATCGGGACTAAAGTAGAATACACTGCCGCATATTCACCAGAACAAAATGGAAGAACCGAACGCTAATCGAGATGGCTCGATGTATGATGATTGAGGCTAAATTGGACCATTCGTTCTGGGCGGAAGCAGTTACAACGGCTAATTTCATGCAGAACCGTTTGCCAACAAAAGGAGCTCCGAAGACACCACTAGAAATCTGGTCGGGTACATTACCAATTTTGAAAATTTTGAAAATTTTCGGGAAAAAATGTTTTGTGCATATACCTAAGGAGAAACGAAGAAAATTGGACATAAAGGCAGTGGAGGCACGATTTTTGGGTTACGACGAAAACTCAAAGGCGTATCGATGTTTCGATGTAAAGACGAACAAGTTGATTATAAGCCGCGATATTCGTTTCTTGGAAGGGGAAGATAATACCGTAACTGTTGAAATAAAACCACAAGTTGACAATACCACTAATGAAAGTGAACAAATAGTGGAGGCACCAGACGCTGTGTCAGGTGAAGAACATATCAAGCGAAATAATGAGGGCCGCGAAAAAGGAACTGTTTCAATCCCAGTTGCCAAAAACCCAGTTAGATGCTCGGAACGAGATACTAAGGGGGTCGAATCAAAACGATTAATCGAGGGAATCGAAAATATTAATTCAATAATTACTGAGCCGAAAACACTGGCAGACATACTGGAGACCGCAGAAAAGGATCAATGGTTTGCGGCTATGCATGATGAAATGAAATCACATGCAGAAAATGGCACCTGGGAAATAGTTGAATTACCAAGTAATCGAAAAGCAGTGGGTTGCGGTTTAAGGCTAGACTGGTTGCTCAAGGGTTTACGCAACGGTTTGGCCAGGATTACGACGAGGTATTTGCACCAGTTGCTAGGCAAACAACTTTTAGAACGTTGTTGACGGTGGCAGGCAGAGAGCAAATGCAGGTCATCCATTTGGATGCAAAAACGGCCTTCTTAAACAGCAAACTGGAGGAGGAAATCTACATGAAGCAGCCGCCATGTTTCGAAACGGATGATAAAAGCATGGTATGTCGAGTTAAAAGGAGCTTGTATGGACTGAAGCAGTCGGCACACACCACAGGATTTTATCGCAGTGAAGCAGACCCATGCTTATACTATCAGCAAATCGACAATGTGTGGTGTTATATATTAATCTACGTTAATGACATCGTGGTGGCTTGAAGTGACAGCAACGCGATCAAACGGGTTGAGGAAATTCTGAACGTCAAATTCAAAGTTGATAGTTTGGGCAAAATAAAGACGTACATTGGAATAGAGGTCGACAGGGACATTAATGGAATATTTAACATAAGTCAGAAATCATACATCAATCACGTGGTGAATCGATTCAATTTAGGTGTAAAAATATCTAAATACCCGTTGAAGCCAGAATATCAGAAGAGTTCATTCACTGCCCATATCAACAACTAATTGGCAGCTTGCTGTAAGTATCAATAAACACTCGGCCAGATGTTGCAGCAAGTGTGGCGATACTCGCACAAAAGACAAATTGTCCGAATGAAGAAGATAGGACAGAGCTGAAGCGAATTGTACGTTATCTAAAGGGTACAAACGATTTAAAATTACGCATGGGAGATGTTAAATGCGAGAACATATTTTTTGGGTATGCAGATGCCAGCTGGCCCGAAGATCGATGCGATCGAAAATCAAACAACGGTCATTTATTCAAGTTATTTGGAGCAACGATAAGTTGGAGTTGCAAGAAGCAATCATGCGTTTCACTATCATCAACAGAGGCCGAGTTTGTTGCATTGTCCGAAGCATGTAAGGAGGCGATTTGGCTGCGAAGGTTGTTGAACGATTTTAATGTCGATATAAACAACTCGACTTTGATATACGAAGACAATCAAAGCTGCTTAGCACTGATCAACCAAGAAGGTTTCTCTAGCCGATCCAAGCACATCGACACTAGGCGACATTTTATTAAGGATCATATCGAAAAGCAAACGATTCGATGTGAGTATTGTCCTACCAACGAGATGCTGGCAGATATGTGCACCAAGCCACTAGGCGCAAATCGGTTATAATCACTTCGAAAGGACAGCAGGTTGTTTTAATTTCATTTATTATTCAAGGAAAGAGGGAGCAGTTGTTATAAAGTAGAAATTGAGGAGGAGTGTTGGATGCAACTAAAAGTCAACTCTTGGTGTAAACGCAATCATCATCGATTTGGATTTTGACTTTTCGTGGCCATCTTGTATTGTCACTTTCTTACTTACTTCCGTTCCGTCATATGTAAAAGTTGTATTGCATAATTTTGTTACTAAAATAAATATTCTAAAATCATCAAGTGTTTCAATTGTACACTTTTTTTTCGTCTATACAGACTCCATTAAAAAAGCACTACAAACACCATATGAGGGTCCGTAACGTGTCATCAGTCGGAGTGAAAAGGCATTCGATCGACATATTAAAGCCGTGTTTCACTCAAGATGAGAAAATCAATGGACCACAAGCTGTCATTCGAACATCACCACAAGAAAGTTGTGGTTGTTGTTCTTCGCGGCCTAATTGTTGCGTTGATTGCTCTTTAGCGAAAGTAGCTTGTGAGTAAGAAAAACTGGTTTTGAAATTAATTAGTTCTAGCATATTTATATGCCAAATTGAACCTGTGAACAAGTTGTGTTAATAAACGCGTGGGTCGTAAAAAGCTAATCATAAATTCGTAAAACTGCAGAAAGAGGCAAGGAGCACCGTCAGGGCCGGCTGATTCGTTAGGGTAGGAACCTGCAAGAACTGCACCACCAATCCTGAAAAGCCGCTGTACACATCATTGTAGGTAGACCAGATTGAACAGGAATGTACCGTTGTTAGACATCTTAATTGAATGTGGAACCCAAAATAATTTGCGGGTTTCCTCATTATCAGTCTCAGTGAGACAGACAGTAAGCTGAGTAAAAATTGTTTGAAAAAAAAAAAATTCTCTTCAAATTGGCCAGTCCAACATATAGACGACGTGTGCAGGTCGATGTCGAATTACAGTATTACATGGGGTTTTGTCCTCTCTTCTCTGGAATATAGTAGTAAACGGGTTACTACTAGAATTGGAGAGAGGGTATTGAAGTTATCGCTTACGCAGACGACGTAGCTTTAGCTGTTACCGGGAAATTCCTGGGCACGATTGTAGACGTAATGCAGAATGTGCTTACCATCGTTACGAAATGGGCTGGCAAATGTGGACTTGGTATTAACCCGTCCAAGACAGAGCTGGTACTCTTCACTAAGAAATACAAAATCCCGGTAGTTGCCTCTCCTACCTTAAATGGCACGAGACTTGCTTTTACTGATAGAGCTAGATATCTGGACATTATCTAGAACAGTAAGCTTAGTTGGAAGCCCAACATGTTGGAGAGAATAAACAAAGCTACTATAGCTTTCTACTCCTGTAGGAACGCCATTGGTCATAGATGGAGTCTGAAGCCGGAGCTGGTACACTGGCCCTACACCGCTGTAATGAGACCTGTACTCATGTACGGGGTGGGTGTTTGGTGGCCAGCTCTGGACAAGGTAACTTATAAAAGTAAGATTGAGAGAGTGCAAAGAACGGCCTGTATGCTTGTTAGCGGGGCATTGAGATCGACACCGACAAGTGCCTTAGAGGTTATGTTGCACCTTCTTCCGGTCGACATTTTTGGCAAACAGATGGCGGCAAATACAGCTGTACGACTTGCAGCTGTCTCTCAGTGGAGGTGTCTTAGTATAGGACACTCTACTGTCGTTAGATTGTTGAAGGATGAGCTGGCGAATCTTGACTACATTAAACCTACTCTACGCTTCGAGAAGCGATTTCGGACCTGCTTCCCTTCAAGGGAATCCTGGAGGGATAGACCGTCATCGGAAACCGAAGCGTTGCAATTCTTCACAGATGGCTCCAAGCTAGACGGCAAAGTGGGAGCTGGAGTATTCTGTGATAAATTAAATGTAAACATTTCTATTCGTCTCCCTGATTATTGCAGCGTGATAGAGGAGGTCATAACATGGTTGAATCATAATGTGTTATCCTCAGACGATATCACAATCTATGTGGACAGTCAAGCGGTGATCCGGTCGTTAGAATCGGTGTCTTTGGCGTCACGGGTGGCCTTGAGTTGTCACTCATCTCTAAATGAGATGGGTGAGCATTTCAATATCCAGGTAATCTGGGTCCCAGGTCACTCGGGCGTCATGGGGAACTGCAGGGCGGATGAACTTGCTAGGCATGGTACGACTCTCCAGCTGCAACTGGAAAGGGCAAGTCTGCGGAGGCCTATCACAGCGCTGAGACAAGCACTTGAGAAGCAGGCGCTATCCTCAGCGGGGGAAAGGTGGTTTAACACCCTCACCTGTAGAGTTGCAAGACAAGTTTGGCCAAAGCTGGACTTGGGGCACACTAGGGCATTAATATCCCTACGCAGACGTGAAAGAACGGTCGTAGGAATACTCACGGGACACTGCCTTTTTGGAGAACATGCAAGAAGGCTGTGTCTGGAGGCAAATGACTTCTGCAGAAGCTGCTTGAACGAAGAGGAGGAAGAGACGTTGGTCCACTTCCTTTGCTCGCGTCCAGCATTTGCTCTCAGAAGGCACAAACACTTTGGTAAGTTCAGGACTGCCCCTCGGATCTCGAAAACAGTAAAGTGCGGGACGTCTTATGCTACATAAGTAGCTCGAAATGGTTCCAATAGGGGTAAAAGGGGAGATATTCTGTGCTATCACAATGGACCGTCACCGGTCTAAGTATGCATAAGCAGGCACTCCAACCTAACCTAACCTAACCTACAGTATTACATCAAGCGAATATTTTTCTAGCTGTCACAATCTTTAGGTTGGCTAATGGCCTTATAACCTTTTAAAACTTGTTAGCTAAACAAATACTTAAAACGTGGGGGAAAAAAGAAAATACAAATGTGTCTCAGTGAAATGTAAAATGAACAAAACAAACATGTCCCATTTTGGAGACCATGGGCCGACGCTCCTTTCACATCAACACTATAGGCAAGCAATAGATTCTCACTCGGTTCTCCCCAGGAACTGGGCTACCAAGTTGAAGTTGCCCCAAATATGATGGTTAGCCTGAGCACCTAGAACTGAATCCACTCTGTAGCGAAGAGTTGGGAAACATATCCCTCAAATTAATTTATGGCTGGCATAACGATGGGAGATTTATTTATGGCCTAGTTTGCATTTTACTTTATTTCGGCAAACAATTTGTTAATATACCGCCACCCCTTCAAAAAACACACGAATAATATCGTGATCGGGCTTTATTTCCCTGATCAAAAGTATATACTTAGTTATTGAGTTAAAATTCCAATACGAAATTAGTTAGTCTGCAAATTTATAAACCCAAAATTCTAGACACAGTAACGATTTGTTAGCAAAATACTTGTTACGAACTTCCCACACTTTCTAAGTATGTATACAAAAATGTGAGTTTAACAAACTAAAAATTTTAAACGGTGATTAGATAGATTATAGATCAACAACTAAAAACAAAAACTATACAATTAAAATTAACCAACAAAAGAAATATTCCTTATTTACTTCCTTACACACTACATTGTATATAATTTTATGAGTCTAAAACAACCAACAAAATAAAAAAAAATACAAAACGTGTTCATCAAAGCATAACAATTTTATGGTGCACATAATGTAAAATCAACCAAATAGTAAATTTTCTAAAAACAATTTATGTATTTTGGTTCATTCGCTTACTGCCTAAATCGAACTGAAATTTTCGATCATCTCGCAGCGACGATATAGCTGATGTTCGCATACGTATAATTCGCGGTTGTGCCAACCGCTTATCCCGTACACTCATTATTTCGTTTAAATCTTGGTGTTGCGATTAGTTAATAGAAGAACATTTATTTGCGATTAATTAAACGACATTAAATATAATTTGTAAAGATATGTACTTACTTTTGACACGCAGCCATGTATGAGATGATTCTTCGCCAGCCTCATTCACCGCTAAACATTGAAACAAGGCTGAATCTTCAATACCGAGCCGTTTAATTTCCAGCGAATTATCTTCGTTTATTATGTAACGTTCGGTATTAATCGGAATCGGTTCAGCATTTCGAAACCATGAGACTAGTGGTTTTGGTTCACCGAATACATCACACAGTAGGGTGACTGAAACACCATAATCGCCAAGAGTATCAGCTCGCATCAATGTATTAAATTTCGGTGGTTCTTGTACAAAAACATTAGCACTAGATTCAACGGTTGGAAATCCACCCGTCTTTAGTCTAACTTCACACGTATACTTCCCGGTGTGCAATAAATTTATCGAGGACAGAGCTAGAGTTCGATTCCATGGATCATTTAGCGTGTACGTCACGCCACTAGAACTAATCGGTAAACCATCCTTCAACCAAATCGTTTCCAATTCATGTAACGGTCGCGCATTTGCTATACACTGCAATTCAACGGATTGCGTTCCAGACACTGTTTTAATATCATCCGGATAAATAATAATCTCGGGCGCAATTTCTATATTCACATCACCCGTTACATTCAAATGGATAAATGCACTATTCTCTTCCTTCCCCAGCTGCGTATTAATTGCCCTCGCTCGATACTCTTTCGGATATGTATCCTCAACACTTAAAATTATTAGCTGATTTTGCAGCGTTGTCGCATATTTAATATCGTATCTAATTGGTCCATCTTTCGACTGCCATATTACCGATGGTATAGGAACTGATTTAATTGGTGGTAAATCGATTATAGCCGGATAACCGGATTGCACCGAAATAAATTGTTCGGATAAATCTTCAAAATTATCCATATACGCCACAGTAACGGGAATTTTTTTACTAAATATAACACCCGCTTCGTTTCGTGCCAAACATTGATATAGACCGGCATCTTCACGTTTTATATTCGGGATACGATAATATTGGGTGCTTGAAAAATCACCAATTGGTGTACCATCTTTGAGCCATCGATACTCCGGCGATGGAAAACCTGTAAATAAATAATAAAAACGTATATTAAAATTTATATAAAATTAAATCTCAACAATGTGAACAAACGAACAATGCCGACATTTTTTTTTTTCTCTCTTTAAACATAATTATTAAGAATGCATATAAGTGGCTTTTGTTTGTGCGGAAAAAATATTGTCTACAGCACTATTATTATTCCATATACAGTAAACATACATGCTATTACATACTTATAGTTTATGGGTTCAAAAGAAAAATGTCTCTAAATATAGAGAACGCTTGTCTAAACATCATTATTTATGCAAATTTTCATTAAATCGAAACAACTTGAATACAGATATAAATTCTAAAGAGATTTGTGATATGCAATTAAAAATTTCCTATATGGCATTTATGTAAATACGAGTATATTGGAACAACACGTTGAATGCTTAGTCCGCCTGTACATAAAGACTAATTGTTCATAATTGACTAAAAAATGTTACAAACGAAGATGACTAACGTACATACCATATATCAATCAAACTAAACTAAGAAGAAAACGTTAGAAAATATTATAAAAATTGCATAAACGGTGTATAATTATGTTACAACACCAAGTCTTTTTAAAGAGTTATGATAATAAACAGAACATATATTTACACAACCCAACAAAAAAACAAAATTTTGTATAAATGGTGTAATCTAATTATGTATGCTTAGAATCTATGTTTAATTTTCGAGATTAGATTACACCATCAACATACCGTAGCGCACAAACAACAACAACAAACAATTTCTAAAGCTTAGAAAATAGAAAAAATTAAGTCGGTAAATTTTTACAGCATCTACGGTTTAATAGAGTAAGAATAAATATTTACAGAGGAGGTAGAATTATATAATAAGCTTAAAAATGTTTTGGATTAAAATTATTTTGCAATTCCCACTAATGCTACGACTAACGGCTAACTACGAAAACTCCTTTAAATCTCTTAGTTAGAGTTTCCGAATTATTATCCTTCAAGAAGGTATCGATCTCCTTCCAATACTTTTATAATGATATACCTCGAAATCGTCTTTGAAGCTTTTTATTTTCATGCGCCTTAAGAACTGAACTTTTCATTGATCATCGACATTTGTCCGATGAGAACGGACCGTGATATATTTGTGCTCTGTACTCGTTGGATTTGCTGAAGATATTCATCATCCTGAAAAGCTGACGAATTGAGATCAATATATAGAACCGAATTGTCACTAGGAGTATTAAGGCTTGACATATTTCCTTGTGAAGAATCATTAATCATAGCATTTTTAGTAACATCAGTACTTTGTTCAGGATCTAGATCATCTGTCGTGTCAATATAAAAAGATCTTGAGAGGGCATCAGGAACAACATTCACCGATCCTTTACGATATCCGATATCAAACTTATACGCTTGCAGTTTTAAACTCCAGCGGGCGAGTCTACCTGCTAAATCTTTTTGGGACATCAACCACCGGAGACTAGCGTGATCGGTATAAATCGTGAACGGGTATCCCTCGATATAGGGCCGACATTTTTGCACACTGAATACTGCGGCGTAACACTCAAGCTCGGTTACAGAATAATTGCGTTGAGCAGCATTTAGTTTGTGTGAAAAAAATTCAATGGGGTGTTCAGCGCACACCGACAGCACTTGCGTCACACTGAATATAAAACGGGCGCCCATAATCAGAATTCGCCAAAACATGAGCAGAAGACAAAGCCAACTTAAGAGCTTGAAATGATTCCTCAGCGTGAAGATTCCATTTAGATTTTGATTTTTTTCCCGTTAAGTCAGATAGTGGAGCAGCTAATGAAGCGAAGTTCTTAATAAAACGTCGGTACCACCCACATAATCCCAAGAAGCTACGTATCTGTTTGGTTGTTTTGGGTCTCGGAAATTCGCTAATTGATTTACATTTTTCAGGATTGGTGCGAAGGCAACCATCACCCACTAAATATCCCAAATATTTAACTTTTTTTAACGCAAATTGGCTTTTTTCCACATTTATAGTTAATCCCACATTACGAAGCAAATGAGCAATCATTTCCAAAAGTTCAAAATGTTCAGACAAAGTAGAAGATGTAACTAAGAGGTCGTCTAAATAGACAAAGACTCTGTCGTGAAGTTGGTACGGTATTACCCGATGCATCAGGCGGCATAGTGTTTGGGGAGCATTACACAACCCAAATGGCATGACCTTGAAATGATACAAGGGACGACCAGGAACCGTAAACGCCGTCTTATCTCTGGATTGTGGGTCAAGAGGGATCTGCCAGAAGGCATCTTTTAAGTCGATTGACGAAATATAACGAGTTTGATCCAATCGACCCAACAATCATGCGGATACGCATACCTGACCGTCACCTTGTTCACTTCCCGGGCATCCAAACACAAGCGCACTTGACTATTAGCCTTTTGCACCATGGTAATAGGTGAACACCATGAACTATGACTCTCCTCAATCACGTCCAAAGATAACATGCGATCTAGCTCATCATACATCAATTTCTGTTTCACAGGTGAAACCGAATAAAAGCGTTGTTTCACAGGCTTGGCTTCACCGACATCAATAACGTGAGATACCAACGTGGTTCGACCAAGGCCTAATTTAACACTTGATGGAAATTTCTTTACAATCGTAGAGAGCTTGCTGTCATCTTCTGGAGAGAGCAGATGAAATTTCGGAGAGACAGGTAAGTCCACAGATTCAGTTATATCACTCAAAGCAGATATCTGGGGTGAAATTCCAAATTGATTCCAAAAGTCGATCCCCAAATACAACGACTGCTCTAAGGTAGGTACTAAATAGAAACGCATATTATGACATTGAGAATTAAACTGAACTTGAGCATGTACATAACCAATTATTGACTGTTTTTGACCACTGGCAGTTTGAATGGAAGAAGGAAATTTATGGAATTTAAAATTGGTGTCTTTAACTAACTTTTCGGAACCACAACCCAAAACGCTGACACTCGCTCCACTGTCTAACAGACCTCGGTAAGGAACATCATTAACAAGGATATTGGCATAAGGCCGTTTATCACTCGTTTCAGAACCCAGTATTGAAGAGACAACGAAGGATCTCATAACCCAACGGTTCTCCCAATATTTTTTTGAACGTAGCAGACGAAGCGGGTTGAACTTTCGAAAAGTGTCGAGGACAGACGGAACGGAATTAAAAAAATGAGTTTTATTGGAAAAGCAAAAGTGTGAAGGATTAGATAAAGTCAGTGGAGAAGAGTCAGATACCATTTGATTGAGAACAGGCGTATTCGGAATCAAAAGACTCAAAGAGAGCTATCATGGGTTCGTCTGTTCTCTCACATCTGGCATCGACTTCCACTGAAGAATTTATTGGTCGGTGTTGCTGCCAGTGTCTTCTTTCTTGACAAAAAGGGTTGAACGATTCTGTGGCCCCTGGGTCCCCGATCTCTGCTCTCGTGCCTTTTGATCGCCCTTTTTATCAAATTTCATAATTCTGTGGCAATTACCCAAAACAACATAACTCAAAATAACTCGAGTTATAGTAAGTAGCTACTCAAATCTATCAAAATTCAGAACAACTGTATCAAATGGAATAATTTGATAAAGAGAAAACTGTTTTAACTAAAAGTAGCGTTAAAATTGTTGTACCTACATTGTATATCAAAATGTTTCCCCGGATGCAGCCGTTTCGAACTTTAAAAATTTGAAAAACTACCTAACTCGAGTTAGATATGTTGTAGAATTGCACTCGACAAGATACAAATCTTTAATAACCAACACTCTAAAATAAATCGCAAAATCTTATCGCAATTTAGCAATAAGTGTACAAAACCCCACAACAAACGCTGATGAATAGTTCAATTGAGGCCCTTCAAGCAGCAAAGTTAGAAGGGAACAACAACACAAAATTGGTCAAGAGACAAGACGTGCTCATGCGCCAGATATATCAGAAATTGACGTCAATAAATTATTCCTTGGAAACCAACAACATATCTAAGGAATATGTGAATATTAAAACAAGACAGTTAGAATCGGACTTGGGAGAAATCGCAGCCCAACACACAGAGTTATTAGTAGAGCTGGAAGAAGATGAACAAACCTCCAACTACTTTAGAGAAGATTATTATGGCAAGCTTCAAGAGAGGGTAGAAGATGCAATGATCAAACTACAACAGTTTCGGCCCCAGACAACAACTGCAGCAGAATCAGCAGCACAAGTGAAATTACCTAAGGTATAAATCCCGATCTTCTATGGTGATTATGAGCGGTGGGAAACGTTCAACGATATATTCACTGAGCTGATCCACCAAAACAGCAAACTATCAGATACGGTAAAGATAACGTATCTGTAGTCACACCTGCAGAAGGGAGCAGCCCAAATTATTAGTCACTTAACAACAATAGGTGACAATTACCAAACTGCTTGGAACATAATCCAAGTGAGGTACAACAACGTGAGGCTACTGGCAAACCATCAATTTAATGCACTATTGTCATTGGCGACAATTCAGATATCATCCGCCCAAACAGTGAGAAATTTGCAAGATACGCCACGAGAAATATTACACAACATAAAGCGGCTAAATATGGATTCGCCCTTCGAGGCATTCGTGGGTTTCATTTTAAACAAAAAATTGGACCCAGAATCCATTAGGATATACGAGACAACTATAGAGAAACCCAGAGAAATTCCACAACTGGAAGATTTCTTTGGATTCCTCGAGAGAAGGTTTCAATCTTTGGAAGCCATGGGCAATCATAGAGCAACAGCACCACGACCACACATGCAGTATGTATCACCATTGAAACGAGTGAATACAGCCATGTTAACCAAAACATGTTGGTTGGAAGGATGTAAGGAGCATCATGGTTTAAATCAATGCCAGCAATTCAAAAAGATGTCAACATTAGAACGAGCAAAGCTCGTCAACTCAGCCGACTTCTGCATACGATGTTTAAGCCAGCATCAAGGAAGAAACTGCCAGGCAGAAACATGTGTTGTGTGTAAAGGAGCACACCACACACTTCTACACTGCAATAATGCAGCATCAACTACCGGAAGTAGTGTCAAAACCGCCAAAACATTCGTGATCAGCCAGCAAGGACAAGTTTTACTACAAACTGCATTAGTCAGACCTGCAACTAGCCCAGGCGATTTTTTCACACTAAGAGCTCTAATTGATCCAGGATCACAGGCCACATTAATATCCTCCAAGGCCGCAAATTTATTCAACTTTAAAAAAGAGAAAATACACGTCACCATCTCAGGAGTAGGTGGAAAAAATTAGGCACGTGCAGACACACCATCAATCTAAAGATATCGCCAAGATTTGGTGGAGATTTCCAAATGAATCTCAAACCCTTAATATTCGACAAACTCAACCAACAATTACCTGAGGTAGACTTTGCCACAACCAGCTGGATGCATCTCAACTAAATACAACTGGCTGATCCACACTACAACCAGTGACAGCCAATTGATCTTATACTTAGCGCGGATTATTATCCATCAATACTGATCAACAATATCATCAAGGGAGCTCAACTAGAGCCAACGGCACAACAAACGGAATTCGGTTGGATTATATTGGGCAGCAGGAACAACACAGGTAGTCAGCACAAAACAACGATGATTGCAACTAAAAGTATAGAGGATCAACTGAGATTACTGGTAGAAAACGACTCAATACCTGAAGAGAGAGATACCACTAAAGAAGAAATCATGATAGAGAAACATTTTGAGTCGAATGTAGAACAAGGCCCAGACGGCAGATACATAGTAAGAATTCCTTTTAAGGATACCCAAGCCGAACTAGGGGAATCCAGGAAGAGGGCCGCTGCCAGACTAATACAATTAGAAAAACGATTCAAGAGAGATGCGCCGTTCAAACAATTATATCATCAATTCATGCAAGAATATATAAATTTGAAGCACATGGAACCAGTACAAGAAAAACCAGAAGATGGTAAATCAACAATATCTATTATATACCGCATCATGGCATAATCAAGCAAGACAGCACCACCACCAGGCTAAGAGTAGTGTTTGATGCCTCATCCAAAACAACAACGGGAGTATCTCTAAACGATTGCATGACGAATGGTCCAAAATTACAACAAGATTTAGCAGATATTCTACTATGATGGCGAAAACACAAGATCTTAATGACAGCAGATATAGAAAAAATGTATCGACAAGTCTGGATTAACAAACAAGACCAACACCCGGGCAACGATGTGAAGTATCGGCAAAATACTAGAGGCGAGTGCAGTACACTATAAATGAGCAATGAGCAGAACAAATAAGGAAACTAATACCCCAGGTGGTACACCTGTTGCTCAGGTAAATCCACCCTCTTCGGAGGTCGGTCTTATGGATTCTGGGGGAGACCAGCCATTGCTATACTACAATTATTTTAGCCAATCAAAAGTTGGTGAATAAACAAGCTCATTTGAGAGAAACAGAAAAAAATAATTCACATCCCTTCCAGAGGAGTAACAAAGTCGCTTATTCTCCGATAAGAGGCGATAGTCCCTCCATTGGGGCCAGCAGCCACAACACGCGTTCCTCAAACGAAGCAAAGCTTCACAATGATTGTGTAAAGCTAATAATGCATTAGTTGAAGCCAACAATATAAATAAGCAACTGAATGTTACAATTGCATGGATGCAGGAGCGTATGAAGACGCTTGAAAACGAAGTTAAAGCTCTTAAGCCAAAGGAGGACATCGGTTCTACTCCTAACCAGAATACAACTCCACAAGAGTATCATACGGATGAAGAAGAACTAGCTCGAGAAACTGAGTGGATTAGAGTTAAAGGTGGGAGAAAAAAAAGGAGACGGAATAATACGCCCTCCCCACCTCAATTAAAGGATAATGTTCCAAATATTATCCAGAAACAACCAAAAAAAATACCTCCACCACCACCAATAGTAATAGATGAAGTCAAAGACTACGATGTACTCTATGAAAAAATAAAAACAATAACTGCTACAGATAAGTTTAATGCAAAGGTGATGAATGGAAACACCATCAAAATAAACTTAGAAGATGCTGAAACATACAGAAAAATGACAAAAATGTTAAATGAAGAAAAACGTGCTTGGCACACGTTTGAAGATAAACAAACCAGACCAATTAGGGTCATGGCTAAAAACTTACACTCTACGTGTAAACCAGATAAAATAATTGATGACCTTGACAGACAAAATAATTGATGATTTAAGGCAACTGAAGCATCGATTAAGCTAAAACGGAGAGGCAAAGTACCTCTCAACATGTTTATGTTGACCTTCGATACTGATGAAGATATCGAAAAAATTTATCAAATTAAGTACATCTTGGGGTGCAAAGTGGTTATTCAGCCTCTAAGAAGATCTAAGCTTATACCACAATGTAAACAATGTCAAGCCTATGGACATACACAAAAATATTGCAACAGGGAACCCAGGTGTGTCAAATGTTTAGGTAAACATCATACCAAAGAAAAAAAAAGCCCAAAATGTTCAACCTAAATGCGTTCACTGTGGAGAAAACCATCCGGCTAACTACAGAGGATGCAGCGTTGCTATTGAACTGCAAAATATCAAAAATAAGAACGTGATTGCTAAAAATCCAAGTTTATTCAGGAAACAAGCGGTTAAGATGAACCGACCCGAAATAAATCGTAGAGTGTCGGGAACTACTCAAGGACAATTTGGTAAAATGACTTATGCTCAAGTAATGATGAGCAACGGAAATCCATTAAAAACTGCTCAAAATGACGATATAAGTCAAACACTTAAACTAATTTTAAGCAGACTAAATACATTTGATGAGCGATTACAGAAACTAGAGTACAGCACTAAGGGAGTCATCCCTAAACAGAAAAATGGCCAATGATCTTAGAATCTTATGTTGGAATGCCAATGGACTGATGCAACATCAACAAGAACTGCAAGCGGTCCTGGACACAGAAAAAATCGATGTATGTCTCATCACGGAAACACACTTCACTAGACAATCAATCATTAAATTTAAAAAATATCAAATATATCACACTATTCACCCTGGAAACACTGCTGAAGGAGATAGTGCTGTTACAATTAGAAATAGTATTCATCGCTATGAGGAGTTAAAATATGAAACGGAAGAAATACAAGCAACTGCTGTTATTGTCAAATCCAAAAGTAGTTATATTTGTATTGCTAGTATTTACTGCCCACCGAAGCACTCAATGAAAGAAAAAGATTATCTCGAGTTCCTCAGTAAATTAGGAAAACGATTTGTACTTGGAGGAGACTTTAATGCAAAAAATGTCCACTGGGGATCCAGATTAACAACAACTAAGGGTAAAGAACTCCTAAAAGCTATCAGAAAATTCAGTTGTGAAGCCCTCTCAATTGGAAAACCAACCTAGTGGCCAACTGATCCAAACAAAGTGCCAGATCTGATTGATTTCTTTTGAAAATCAAAAGACCAATAATGCAGATTCCCCCAATAAAAATAGCAGGTGAGAAATGGGCTAGAAATAATGAAGACAAAGCTCGAGAATTTGCCGAACACCTCGAAAAAATATTCCAGCCACATGAAGACCAAACGTTGGAAGCCGAGATAATAACTGAACAAGCTGTGCAAGAAAGTAAAGAAATCCTACGCACAACACCAAAAGAAGTCATGCGTGAGATAAAAGCTAATATGAATACGAAAAAAGCTCCTGGGTACGATCTTATTACTGCAGAAATCTTAAAAGAACTGCCAAGGAAAGCTCTGGTGAAACTCACCAATCTTATAAATGCAGCATTTAGAATCAAATGTGTACCAAGCTTATGGAAAATTACAGAAGTAATTATGATCCCAAAACCTGCGAAACCACCACACATAACATCGTCTTATAGGCCAAATTCGCTATTGCCAGTCATGCCCAAACTCTTTGAGAAGCTTCTGGTAAAAAGATTAAATCCGATAATCGACAGTAAAAACTTGACCCCAAATCATCAGTTCGGTTTTCGCAACCAACACTCAACAATTGATCAAGTACACAGAATAACCAGTATAATTGAGAAAGCATTAGAGGAGAAAAAAGTCTGTTCAACAGTATTTCTAGACGTTGCACAAGCGTTTGATAGAGTGTGGCATGAAGGACTTAACCACAAGTTAAGGAATATTCTACCAATGCAATTTGCTAAGATACTGGAATCATACTTGAAAGATAGGTTCTTCAGGATTAAGTTAGATGATACATTTTCTGAATTGAAAGAAATCAATGCAGGAGTTCCACAGGGCAGTGTATTAGGGCCGGTTTTATACCTACTATACACTTATGATCTTCCTACATTAGAAAACAACACGGTGCCAACTTTTGCAGATGATACGGCGATCTTAGCTGTTGGAAAAAGCAACGAAGAATCAACACAGAAGTTACAATCAGCTATAACTCAAATATATAAATGGACAAAAAGGTGGAGAATAAAACTAAATGAAGCTAAATCAGTTCACATCAACTTTACAAACAGACGATTCGAACATATTCCGATTACCATAAATCGGGAAATAATAGCGCATGCGAACACAGCTAAGTATCTCGGCATGACCCTGGATGCTAAACTACGATGGAAAGCACACGTTAAGAAGAAAAGTGAAGAATTAAAACTTAAATACAGAAAAATGTATTGGCTGATGGGAAGGAACTCTTCTTTATCAACATACAACAAGCTTCTACTTTATAAGCAAATATTGAAACCGATTTGGACTTATGGTATTCAGCTTTGGGGTTGTGCCAAACAGAGCAACGTAAACATCTTCCAAAGATTTCAGAATATGGTATTAAGGAACATCGTTGATGCACCTTGGTATGTCAGGAACAATGACCTTCATAGGGACCTTAAAATGAACCTCATCTTAAATGAAATCCAGGAAAAAGCACGGAGACATGAAGAAAGGCTCCGCCAACATGTGAACATTGAGGCAACTCAGACCGACGAAACAGACTAGCTGGCATTTAAAAAAATGTGCATTAAATACGCATTTCGAACGCTCCCATAAAAACTAGATACATATAAAGATTTTTACTTTGTTTTTGTAGATTTTATTCCGTACTGTGTTAATTAGTTTCAGAATTAAAAAAAAATCCCCATGTTATTCAATTTTTAACTTATATCAATGATCCTTTCTTTAAAACTTACGGAAAAATGTCTACCTGTTTAGCCTATGTAGAATTTTGAATAGTCGATATATCGGCCAAACAGGTAGTATTTTTCAAAGTAAAAGTTTTAAATTTTTAATATTAACTAAGTGAAAAAATTCTGGAAATCAATACTAAAGATATCATCAACATTAAAACATAGTGGTTTTGTATCCAGCTTTCAAAATTTGAAAAACTCGCGTCGTTCGCATTTTAAAAATCATTTTAGCTTCCATATTTGTACCTCAAAAAATTAAAGATTTAAGTTGTATAATAGAGCAAATCAATTGTTTAGGTAACTATACTTGGAAAATGCGTTCTCACACTATCCACAGCCAGAAACAAATCATATTTCTGTAAATACTTCAAAAATTGTTTACATATACGATAAAATTATATCCCCTAACATAAACATAAAATTTAATTAACATCATCTTAATTATGCAACATTATCAACAAAGTTGCGCTTGTTTATTTACTAAACGCATATTAAAAAAACACAAATGTAATTTACTAGAAATTCCATTTTACCATGACTTTATTTATTACTAATATTTATCTTCCAACATAACCTCAATTAAATCATTCGATTCATTTTCTTTTAAACAGAATTTTTTTTTTTATTAAAACAAAGACTTTGATTATATTTTTAACAGAAAACTATGTACATTAAAATGCAGACAGTATATATGCTAAGACTAAGATTTGTTGTCTTGTAACCCTTTTTTATAAATAAAAAAAAAAAAAAAACAGTTCTCTGTAATTTATTTAATGCAAGTAACAACAACACGTATAGTAATAGCTTTAATATACGTTGATAGCCTTTTGATCACACTAATAGAAATTAAATATTTTGTAATCATTTAATGTGTGTCATATTTATGAAATGCCGCTATATTACTCGCAACTGTATATACGTATATGACGAATCATATTTCACCTGAGTCCTATAACAGACAAAACGCCCATATTCTGCACCATCATCATTAGGCGATGACGAATTTTTTAACGAAATTTTTTTTTCTTCAAATTACGTAATCAAGACAAATAAACGTTATAAAATGAGCATGAAGTTTTTGTTTAACAAACGGTCATTTCGCTTTGTATACCAAGTATCGCGTTGAATATTTGGGGATTATAATTGTGTTAGCTCGTACTATTTATTACAAAACTGTGTGTACAAATCTCATCTTAGAGCACATCAATTTAAGCTAAGTACATAAAGTCATCAAATGTCGTCGTATAAATTACAACTTCCGTTTGCTAAACAGAACATAAATTCTATCTAATTCCATTTAAGAATCATTTCTTAAATATATAAATAATTTAATAAAAAATTAACTTAAATTAAATTAAGTGCACGATGTGATTTTATTTTTCTAAACATTTTGTACAACAAGTGTTGTTATAGCCATGCTTAAATGAAACGAATTAGAAAATGTGTCTTTGTATAGTGATAATTAATTAGTTTAGCGAGCACACGCTTATTAATTAATATAATTATTTTAGATACGTTAAGTCAGCGGTCTCCAATGAGATAAGCGCGAGCTTTAAATCAAAATAAGATTTAATACGCTCTTTAATTGCCTAAATCTTACCAACCACTGACTTAATTACTTTCACATAAATTATCATCATTAATTAAATAAAGTTGTTTAAAAACAATAAATTCATTTAGGCTATCTCGCGTGAGTAATTGAAGCGATTTTCATTTAATTAAACTTAAAAAATTAAACGCCACAACAATAAAAAAAAACGGATACAGTTATATTCTCGTAAATATCATCCATACATGCACACATAAATTAAACAGATAAATGTCGTAAATTGCATTTCCGGATTATTTAAAGTGACAAGAGTGTTAATTTAAATGACAGATTAAATTTTTGACATTTAATCTTTTTTTTTGTTTGTTTATTTAGTATATAAATTACTCACCAGTTGCTTGACACTGTAGAATTTTTGTTCGATCTTCGCTCACCGTTGACGCAGACCACGATGATGTAAACCTAGGCGGTTGTAATTGTGGAACAACACCTAGAATAAAAAAAACAATAAATAAAATATTAATAAATCGTATTCTTGATTTGAAGAAAAAAAAAAAACAAAAACTATATAATCTTGGTCCAGCATATCCAAATAAATAATGAGTGATAATAATGCATTTCCGTTTAACAGCATCTTGAAGCCTCTAACACGAAAACATGCAACAAATAATTTTTCAAAAATATTTCGTGTGTACAACCATAAATAAGTAAACATGAAATTTATGTACACAGAAAACCGAAATCTTTGTTTTGGCATACATACCTACACTGCACAATATATATTACGAAGATGCCGTAAATCATGTACATACACGTAAAAGTATTTTTGGGAAAATTAGTTTTCTTTCTTCGTCTCCATATCCAAAAAAAAAAAAAAAATTGTATTCGTAATAGGAATGATTTATGTTAAAAACCATAAAATGTTGCTGCCATAAATGTATGCGTATACGCGAACAGCAAGGTCAATAAATATTAAAATGATGAGAGAGATCAATAACATCAACCATACATTATATACATATATGAATTATGTAGGCGAAATTAAGATTAAGATTTGTTGAATATGTTAAAGGTCGGTCGTTTAAACGTTTTTTTAACGTCAAGTTAAACAAACAAATTAGAACAACACAAAACTGAAAAATTTATTGTTCACATGAAGTGACAAATGATTTACAACAATAGGATTTTGATGCCCAATCAGCAAAAAATGTATCAAAAAATTTAATACAACTAAATTCATTTACGAGGGGGTCTGGCGCCTTCTGGAAGGGGGAAACAAAGCTGTGTAGTAATACCGGCTCCGTAATCTTCCTTGAGGGTGGGCTACAGCAGGCTATTCTGGTCATGTTTTAGGCAGTCCTGTCTGTGGTCCCATGATCTGCGCGAAGGGTAACCTGAGCGTGATTCGCAAGTGTACGTACTACCTCCTCGTGGTGACCTCCGGTAACTGTTGGCTTGTTTACCGAACAACAGGCTAAAGTACGACGCTAAAGGATGGTATAAACCTTGAAAAAAAAAACAAATCTAAGGTGAGACACGTGCGCCGAGGGATGTATGATCATGGGTTAGTTGGTCGCTAGCACGGAACTCCGGATACTAGGCGACCTCCGGTTTCAATTAGCCTTACCAGGACAAGAGGCGCTGCCGTGGTGGACTTTCTATTCCTCAACCAAATCGACAGCTTATGGATTTAATTAAAAACAAAAATAATAAGGGCAGTGCTCCTTTAAACGCACCAGCCTCAGAAGATGACATGGACCATTCAGGCCCTGCTTCTGAGATCGTAATGGATAACTCCAGTACGAACGTAGTGGTGGGCTCTCCTGTACATGGTACTCTATATCCTGAAATGGATACCCAATCCATGTCGACTATGGCCGAAATAAATAAGGACCTCGAGGGAAAATAAAAGAGGAGAGCACGCCTCAGTGGGGCCGCGAGGAGACGCCTGTCCCATTTAATTCGGTCAAGGGTCCCCCGCGACGCTGCCTTGCAGTAATGTAAGGAAAAAATCATTGACAGAATTGTCTCAACTAACAAGAGGAATAGGTCGGATGACGACTCTACCCTCAAAGGCATCGCGGCTAAAAGAGGGAAAGTTTCCAGCCCTTCACCGAAGGAATTGGAAGCCGCCCCAAAAGCTGCAATGGAAGGTGATAATAAGGAGAGTTGCCCCGAGAACAGGACCAACACGGCCACAACGTATAGTACCGCAGTGAAGGCTATCAGGTTGGAGATTACCGACCAAGGCTACCCAGAAACAAAACTGGGTATTGCCCAGATTCTGGCAGTACAAGATGCCATAATGGAGACAGTGGCGGAGCTGCCGTTGATGGTGTCAGCCCTAATTTCCTGGGATGTCGCACCAGAAACGGTTGGCTCACAGTCAACTGTGCCGACGAAGATACGGCAGAGTGGCTCAGGGCCACAGTGCCCTCACTTAAGTCATGAAACGGGGCATCCCTGAAGGCAGTCGGGGAGGAGGAGTTGCCTCGCCCAAGGATTATGTTTGTTTACCTGCCACGAGGGGGTAAGGAGACAAACGACAAAATACTGCATCGTCTGGCAATCCAGAATAAGGGCCTTAGAGACGCAGATTGGAGAATTATAGCGAGGAAGGAGCGAGAAGGCGACCTCCTTCAACTCACAATGTCAGTGTCGCATAAAACTGCGGAGATACTGAAGGGCTCCAACTACAGAGTCAATTGGATGTTTGGCTCTGTACACTTCCGCCCAAAGAAGGAGGGGGCGATGGATACACTCAAGGGGAGAGTGGCGGATCCGAATCTGTCCGGCACGTCAAGGGCAGCTTTGGCTGAGAACGCAAGCCGCAGTGATGGGGTTGCTGGGACGAGGAAGACCTGGCACCCCCGGAACAGGTAGACCGGGCCGAGGAAAGAGCGGGAAGAGCCATGGGCTGACCCCTAGAGGAAGAGTGCCACAACAACCTAGTAAACAGGGCTCTCTGGAGCCTAAGATATAAAAATAAAAAATATATATATACACATCATGGTGATACACACCAAACCTGCAACCGTAGCGAAACTGAGAGTCGTGCAGATTAATCAGCATCGATCGAATACGGCTACAAACAACTTAAACCGTCTTTTTATGATTAAGGACTGGGATATAGCGCTCATACAGAAGCCTTGGACCTACAAGGGGAAGATTAAAGGTTTTGCAGCCAACACAGGTAAGCTAGTCTACGACACGGCCGAGGGCAGCAATTCTCTGTCGCTCAAGGCACAATATCTTCTCTATTAACCAATTTATTTCTAGGGATATCACGGCTGTTTCAATAGAAATGCCCTTACCAAAAGGAGGCAGGAGAATGATTAACATCGCTTCTGCATACTTTCCCGGGGATGAAAATGACCCCCCTCCAGAATTGATACAGAGCTTCGTGCATTTTTGCACAATACATCACCAAAAATTCGTCATTGGTTGCGACGCTAATGCACACCACGTAGTCTGGGGAAGCAGTAACACCAATTTAAGAGGTGAGCAACTTTTTGAATTCTGTCTTAGTAACAACTTAGCAGTTAACAATAAATGGAGTGATGCGACCTTTGTGAATGCGGTTAGGAGAGCGGTACTGAATCTTACCCTGTCTGACATGGGTACCTCCAGTGCAATTCTCGACTGGCATGTGTTCAAGGAAGCGTCCGTCTCAGATCATATGTACATCAGATTTGATATCAATATCCCTTTGAGACAAGAGTTGATGGTAAGGATACCAAAACACATCATCTGGCCAGTCTATAACGACAGACTTTCGGATAACATAGCTGGTGTACAGACTACGATAAGCTCTGTCGATGACCTCGACAGAGTTGCAAATGACGTTACAGAGGCAATAATTAATGCCTACCACTCAAGCTCACCCCTGGTGCGTATTAAACGCACAAGGGATGTTCCTTGGTGGAACCAAAACTTGGAAAACATGAGACGGAATGTCCGTAAACTTTTTAATAGGGCTAAGAGGACGAACGATTGGACTACCTATCGGAATTCCCTTACCCAATACAACATAGCGCTTAGGCAGAGCAAGACTCAGCTGGAGAGACTTCTGTAAGAAAACAGACAAACTACCTATGGCGTGTCGACTTCAGAAGGCACTCTCCTTGTAGCACAGGAATCCCTTGGGATCTGTTAGGAAACCAAGTGGAGAGACAACCACAACCAGGGAGGAGACTCTGGAATGTCTAGTGAGAGGTCACTTCCCAAATTGTGTAGTACTGAGGGATCAGGAAAAATCCAACGCAAGTAGCGTACATCTGTATCTGGTCCCAAAGGGGGCTCACGAGTTCTCGAGGCAGTTTTTTACGCCGGAATGGATAGGCTGGGCAGTCAAATCTTTTAGCCCTTTAAAATCACCGGGAGAGGACTGCATATACCCCGTCTTTCTACAGCAAGGCCTGCAGACTTTGCTGCCTTATCTTACTACACTCTTCAGAATCAGCTACAGCTTGGAATATGTTCCAAAATGCTGGAGGGAGGTTCGGGTGATTTTTATCCCAAAAGCAGGAAAAAGATCCCCAGAGGAGATTAGGTCTTATAGACCTATTAGCCTCACATCGTTTTTACTGAAAACCATGGAGAAAATTCTGGGACTTTGTATCAGATCCAACACTCTCCAAAGATACCCTCTGGACTCAAGGCAGCACGCCTACCAAGCAGGGAAATCAACCGAAACGGCCCTACACGAGCTGACATCGGTAATCAAAGATACGCTTCGGAATAAAGAGTTATTACTATGCTCCTTCATTGATATCCAGGCAGCTTTTGATAACACTTGTTTCGAGGTAATTCAGGAGCAATCACTAGCAAGGGGTATAGACCCCTCCACCGTAAGGGATTATAAACATGTTGGAAAATAGGAGGATTACGGCCTCTTTTGGAGACAAAACCATCACCATAGCGGCCACCAGGAGTTGCCCCCAGGGAGGTGTTCTCTCTCCCTTATTGTGGCTGATCGTGATGGTTCAATTCCTTACCAGACTGAGAAATTTAGACTTCTCGAACATTACCTATGCGGATGGCCTAGTCTTGATGGTTAGGGGCAGATTCGCCAATACAGTAGCGGAAAGGATGCAACAAGACCTAGAGGTAATAAATGATTGGTGCACGGAGGTGGGCCTTACGGTAAATCCCAACGAGGTCAACTGCACTCTCTTTACTAACCGGAGGAAAAATATCTGGGTGTCGTACTTGATCAGAAATTGACATGAAATCCCCACTTAAACCATATCACAAACAAGACGAATAAGGCCAACTTCACCTGCCATAGAATGTTTGGCAAAACGTGGGGACTGAGCCCACAAATGTTGGTTTGACTCTACCGCGCCGTCATTAGACCTATGGTCTCTTACGCGGCGTTTGTGTGGTGGCCAAAGACGGAGCAGACTGGTGCACGAAGAATACTGGATAAAATCCAGAGGTTAATCTGTGTGGGTTCAACTGGAGCAATGAGGACTTGTCCAACAGCTGTCCTTGAGAGAATACTGGGCTCTCACCACTGCACCTACACATTAAAAAAGTAGCCGGTTCAAGAGGTCTGAGCCTCAAAATAATAGCCGAAATTAAAACTGTAAGGCCAGGACACAACAGTATCCTATATAAATTAAACTTTAAGGAGGAATTGATCCAACTATCGGATTTGATGGTAAGGACAATAGACTGTCCGAGGAATTTTACTATTAGTTTGCCGGATAGAGCACTGATAGAGAATATTATCTCCTCCCTCCCCCGCCATGATTCTGTATGGTATACGGATGGGTCGAAAACAGACGGGGATACAGGTGCAGGGATAGTCGGTCCCGACCTAGAGCTATGCATACCACTGGGTAGTACCCTCACAGTTTTTCTGGCAGAGACCTTTGCTATTGAGGTATGTGTGCTTCAATGTCTCAAAAAGAAATATAAGAAGACCAAGATCTATATAATCTCGGACAGCTAGGCAGCTCTGCTAGCCTTAGGAGCATCAGTGTTCAATTTGAAATTGATCTGGAGCTGCTACTGTAATTTATT
This sequence comes from Tipula vernalis, assembly GCA_958295665.1. Taxonomy (NCBI): domain Eukaryota; kingdom Metazoa; phylum Arthropoda; class Insecta; order Diptera; family Tipulidae; genus Tipula; species Tipula vernalis. The sequence goes on from OY282560.1 coordinate 359,070,078, forward strand.
AGAACTGGGTAAAGTAAATAAAGTCACCCTTTTGTGGTCTCCTGGCCACTCCACCATTAGAGGAAATGAGGCAGCAGACCGATGAGCAAAAATGGGAGCAAGCCGAGATTATTGCTTTTTCCAAAACCCATTTGGCAGATGGTATAAGGGACTGGGAGCAGAACTATAGGAAATTAGTCTGGGAGTCCTCCAGTGGGATGAGACAGGCCAAGAAATTATTCAGTTATAATATTATACGTCTGGGAGAGGCACAGGGGATGTACCGCCGATCGCTAAGATCCCTTGCCTGGTTTTTAACAGGGCACGGCTCTTTTAACGGCCATCTACATAAAATGGGAAGGTCCCTTACGGACCAGTGCAGATTCTGCGACTGCGGTAAGAAGAGATCGGAACACCTACTATTCACATGCGATGTTATCATACTAAAAAGATTAAAGTTCCTCAACGCGTATATAATCCAGTGGCCTAACGCCGACCCACTGGATATGCATCATGGAACGGGGTTTATCAAGGATATAGATCTACAGTTCACGTAGGAATCTCTAGCGATGCACATTAGGCCTCAATGGTCGCAGTGCTCTAGGCTGCATACACCCATCCTTTTAAACAAAAAATCAAAAAAAAAAATTCATTTACGAAATGGAGGCTATTCAACGTATAAGTTTTTTTTTAAATTTTCTTTATCTGTATTTACATAATCGTTTTGTGCAAAATAGGAACTTACTGTGCTTATGTTAAAATTAATTAATTCTTTGAGAAACCAGGTTCAAAATGTGTAGTTAAATGAAAATAATTAAGAATCGAGTCGCACTCTGCGCCTACGCTTATAAATTTATCCCGAAATTTTACGAACATGTTTAAACCTGTTACATTGAATACGTATACGTATTACCAAATAGTTATCAACAAATAGTTATCGTCGTAAGTTTGTAACTTTGGTACAATATTTATGTATGCGGAAAATTTTGGAAACTTTTAAAATAACCTTACGGAAAGTTGTAGGTAATTAATATAATATTTTCGAGAATAACCACAATTTTACACTGGAAAAATAATAAATTAATTTGACAAATACAACATTGAAATAATAACACAAATTATTATTTTTGAGCCAAATTGCCTTCAGTTTGCGCAAGAAAATGCACAAAATCACTGGTCAATAATACGGGCCGAATATCGCGTTCTTATTTAAAATGGGTAATGACTCACTGGTTCCCTTATACTAAGTATTATGTTGAAGATGCATACCACATTTAACTTCTAGATTCTACTTAAATTTTATATAAAACAATGAGATACTCAACCCTGAATTTCGTTATTATTATGGGTAGGAAAATAATTACTTATTGTGTTTTGTTGTTGATTTGTCAGGTTTAATGTTTCGTGAACAGTTAAGCCAAAATATAATTAAATACAGAATTATTATAAATGTATATATATATATTTAGACGGTTATTTGTTATATTTGAGGGTGCCAGATGGTCTGAAAGCAAAATCGAAAAAATTACTTCTAATTGAAAAATATAATCAAACAATTTAAAATACGTACTCAAAAAAATCACGAGAATTTTTTTAATTTACGCCTCGACCCAACGAATAATATTATTAAGATATCGAGCAAAATACCAAAAGCTTCGAATAATTTTAATAGTCTTAATAATTTCGAAATAATCTCAAACATGTCGGTCTTAAATCACTCAAAAATATAAAATTATCTGAAAATTGGAAATATCCTACAATAAAGGATATCCTAATTCGCGCAATTGTTTTTCTGTAAAAGAGACAATCCTAAACATTTGACATCTTGTTAATCGAACAACGTCTTATCATAGTGAAACTTTACGTAAATTGTTTATAGCACCACAAGATAATGAAGTGCCAATAAGTTGGATCTGAGATCGTGCGAGTTGATGCAGTGGAATTTTTTTCTTTAAATGATTAAAATCTCTAGATAGATCGGTAACTCTACGAAAACGTTAACGATTCATCGTTCAAAGCCATGGGCAACATTTATTCCCTTGATTAATCTGTAAATGCCTATTAATAGCCTGAATTTCTATTTCTCACACTAATTTAAGTAGTTTGAACTTAATTTTATTTAATTATAGTATTTCTTGTACTAGAAAATACTATACACAGTGAAGCTTCTCTGAAGTCGCCTTCAAGAGTCGCAGAAATTTTATTCACTTTATGGAGATGGGCAGTTTAGTCGGACAGAAAAATTGTCTTCAATTGTAACAAATGTTATAGATAATATGCCAGGGATTGACAAAAAGTGGTCAATTTAGAGAGCTCTTCAAAATTGGTCACTTTTGAAAGTTTTACTGTGTTTCTCTTTTGTGTTCACCAGGATAAGACACCTAATAAACGGATTACGAAGCAATAAATGCTCGTCCTTACTACTTACTGGAGGGCCATGTGGGCGATAAGCCACCTCGCACCGCGACCTAAAAGATCTATTGTGCTGGAACAATACTCGTCCTTAAAAATTACCTTTTTATTAACCCTAAAATAAACCTACTACTTAGTACGTAATAACTATCAATCTAATCTACCGAAAGGTCGATATTCAAAATCGAAAAAAATAAACTTACGCAAAAGTTTATGTACAAAATTCCTTAAAATCGCTTTATTGATTTACCGCTATTTAAAGTAGTGCTTGCTAGTCTTTTGAATTAAATTTGTGACAGCAAAAATTTAAAAGTGGAAAAATATTCGCTAAGAAGTAACATCGCTTTTCTCTGCATTTTGAAAAGGACTTTAATTTTTGGGACGATTGAAGTCCCCTCAAGGCCCTATTCATCACAATGTTTATCAAAATTTACCATCAATCAGCATCAAGCCTGAAAGGTCGCATTTAGCAGCACGAAATGTCACCACAAAAACTCTAGCCTGCCTAAGAGACACAAACCTCGATGCGTTAGGTTTAATGAGAAAAAGCCGAAAAACAGGAAAAATTTCATTTTTCAATCAATTAATTATTAAATAATGAAATAAAAGAAATTGGTTGTTTTTTGTAAAATTTTGATTTTTAATTTTTAATCAAAGATTATTAAAAAAAATCTATAAACCTTAGGCTGCGGACCAATTCCCGGATAAATAATTCTTAAGACAAAAGTCAATTTTAAAAGTTCATTTTGTTTTAGAAATAGTCATTTTGCTATTTTCCGCCTACTTTAATGATTTTTCAGTGTTGTATCTCAACTGTTTTCAAGATAACGTCATCTGCAAAATTTCGTTGAATATAGGTATATGACACATGAATTTTTATTTATTTTATGTATAACTCGGGCAGAATACAGAGCATAAGCGCCATTTACACTCTGTCTCGCATTTACAGAAGAAAATACAATACATCGAAAAATACAATAGATTCAAAATTAAGAAAATGAAAATTAAAAACAAATACAAAAATTTTACTCTAGATAATCATAATTACAATATAGATCCGGATATTATTACTTAAACTAAGAAATTAAATATTTACTAATTATATTTCGTAATTTTTAAATATATTAACCGATTTATTAAAAATATCAATGCTGTCTGTCATCACTAAAAAACAAGTTATGATTCCTCGTTAGACGGTAGCCTGGCGAGGCCAGCTCAATATTTGTTGTTGAAGTTACAGCTCTAAACAAATTTGTATTTCTAGATCTGTAGGCGGGAATATAAAAATTAACTTCTGAGAGGAAGGAGGCATTGGACGATTCCATTTACAATTTTATGTAATAGCAACTCATCTAAATATAATCGGCGGGATTCTAAGCTCATTAAATTTAATTTTTGTAGTCGTATTATGTATGGAGGAACAAATTCATCTAATCGAGAAATGTTTAAATTTAGTTTATTTACCTCATACCACTCGATTAATGAATCCAGATCTTCTTGTAGTAGACAGCAACCATTTTCAGATTTAATAGTTCGAAAGATTTTAAGATCATCAGCTTATAGGAGACAGTTACTCTTTAATTTAAGCACAATATCATTAATAAACAATATGAATAATAACGGACCAAGTATAGAGCCCTGAACACCATTAAATTTAACATAAACGATACGTTATATTAAATATGACTTCAACCAGATTTTAAATTTAGTGGTTATATTTAAGGCATCCAGTTTAGTTAAAAGTAACTGATGATCAACTTTGTCAAATGCTTTTTGAAAATCAGTGTACACAGTATCCACTTGGCCACTGTTACCTAACTGAGTTGATAAGAAGCTGGTGAACTCTAATAGGTTTGAAACTGTGGACTTCCCAGGAACGAATCCATGTTGACATGGAATAATAGAATGTCTCATTTCATTGTATAAAATTTCAAACATGAGCTTCTCAAAAATTTTAGCGAACACATTACTTATGCAAATTCCCCGATAATATATTACATTTGCAGTAACACCAGATTTAAAAATTGGAATAATAAAAGATGTCTTCCACAATTTGGGAAATACGCCACTGTTTAAAGACTTATTAAAAATAATTGTTAAAGGCCTGATTAAAGTTGTACCGGTATCAATTACAAATTTACTAGGTAAACCATCGGGACCACTATCTTTGTTAGCGTCTAGCCTATTAAGCACCAGGAGAACGTCACTTTCAGAAATATGATCATATCCGCATAGAAAATTTGAGTTATTACATGAGTCAATTAATTTATTTGATGAATCCGTTGATGGACTAAAAACACTGCTGAAGTAATCAGAAAACCAATCACAAATAGTAATTACATCACTAGAGCTATCATTTAAATAGGTCATTACACTCGGAAATTCTGATTTCGTAGATAGGTTTTTATTGAACTTCCAAAAAAATTTTTGATTACTTTGGATGGAGGTTTTTCATTCTTCGCAAGTAGGGCGTATACCATGACGGAAAATCAGTAGTTCTATTCCCAATTACCAAAGATGCATTTTTATTTATAATGTCAAAAATTTCACTATAAAATATATCGACACAACAATTAACATCCAGACCCTGTAATAAGCCGACCCAGTCTATTAGGTCGAGGTCACTACGAAGACGATCATACTTAATAGAACGAAAATTTATCTCATCACTTACTCGATTCTTTTGAAACTTCTTTAATGTAACAGTAAAGCTTATAAGTAAGGGTGGACGAAATTTATCAACTTTGGATAAGGCATCTTCTGATTGGGAAATATGAAACTGAGCCTCATCATTGGTGATTACTAAATCAAGCGTTCTATCCATAAAGTTTTTAATATTATTTATTTGGGTTAAATCCAAATAGCTAAGAGAATCAACGAGCAGGTCCGCACATCGACCTTCATATCTTGAAGGAAACAGTTGTCCTAAGTCATTAATATCCCAATAAATAGAACCTAAATTAAAATCCCCAAGCAGCAATATATCATGACTAGAGATGCTATGTTTACCATTAAAGTCATCTAAAAATTCAAAAAATAATTGAAAGTGGCCGTAAGTAGGATATGAAAAATAAACTACACATATATAAAGACATCGGTATTGATTCAATAAAATCTTAACCATACAACATTCAAACGGAAAATTAGGAACAGATAAAGGAATTACAGGAAGATCACGCTAATAACCGATTAGAACTCCGCCGCCATCTTGTAAACAACTCACTGTTAGATCACGATCATTGCGATGTATCAACCGGTCATCAAACTATTCATTAGAGTTAACTCCATATGAAACAAAATATATTACTTTTCGCGCTGAAACACCTTTTATTGATATAATTTAGTGAGGACACATACACTTGGGTGCAAAAAATTCGCACATTGATAAATTTTCACCAAAATTTCAAAAATATCAAAAAATCCAATGTTTGTTTAATTTTCGTGAATGCAGATTCAAAGTCTATTTCAACACCTGTCCAGTGGTACCATTTTTGTATTTATACCGTGTTAATAAAGTGATTTTTGGGTTCAACATCTGAAGTACACGTTTTTTGTGAATTTATCTGCATGAATATTAGTGGTAAAAATCTAATTAAAACATGGAAATCAGCAAAAAAAACATTTTTATTAATAGGAAGTATTCCCTCCCCTAGCCCGAATGACAGCTACCATTCGATGTTTCATTGATTTCACTAAAGTTTTCACCAAATCTTGAAGTATCGCCTTCCATTCCTCTGCGATCGCTTGTTGCAGCTCCTGGAGACTCGTGGAAAAAACATCTCTGCCTCGAACCCTTTTTTTCAGCTCATCCGATAAATGTTCGATGGGATTTAGGTCCGGGCTTCGAGCTAGTGGCCAGCTCAATTTCGGGCTGAGGTCAATTTCGGCCCGTTTGCTGGTCTGTGTGTAGTCAGATTACCTTCTTGAAGTCGTCTTCTAACTGTCCACCGACTGACTTGGAATTCACGAACTTCTTGGAGCCGCTGTCCCAATTAAACCGCATTCAAACGACGATTTGTTATTTTGTTAGTACCTTCAAGAGGTGGATGTGCCTGTTATGGAGTGGCCAGCTCGAAGCCCGTACCTAAATCCCATCGAACAGCATGCGATCGCAGAGGAATGGGAGGCGATACCTCAAGAATTGGTGAAAACTTTAGTGAAATCGATGAAACATCGAATGGAAGCTATCACTCGGCCTAGGGGAGGGAATACTTCCTATTAATAAAAATGTTTTTTTGCTGATTTCCATGTTTTAATTAGATTTTTACCACTAATTTCATTGCTGATATATTCACAAAAAAACGTGTACTTCAGATGTTGACCCCAAAAATTACTTTGTTGAAACGGTATAAGTACAAAAATGGTACCACTGGATATGTGTTGAAATAGACTATGAATCTGCATTCAAGAAAATTAAACAAACATTGGATTTTTTGATATTTTTGAAATTTTGGTGAAAATTTATCAATGTGCGAATTTTTTGCACCAAAGTGTATAATGTTTATGAAAACTTTTTTTGCGATGGTTTCTGGGGCCAAGTTTACTTCGGTAATTATTTTTATTTAAATGATTTTAGATAAATTGAGGCCATTTGTTTAGATGAATTCATCTAAAGATTTGTTTTTAGGTAAATTGGTTTTAAGGTAAACTGTTTTAGATAAAAAATTCGTTTTCCAAATAAATTATGTGAAATTTTGCTAAATAAATATAATTTTCAAATAAAAAAAATTATTTTTTAGTTTTTAAAAATTTTCCTTTGTGCAACTAAGGCATTTTTTTGTTGTTTATTTTTGGTATCATTACTAAATATGTCATCGAACAAAAATTCGTTCTTGAACTTACTGTAAAAGAATTACAAGTATTTATATTCAAAAATATCGATGACACGAATTCGTACATTTTTTGTTCAAGGAAATCGTTATGGAGTCATTTATTCAGAGCTATGGAACATTTTTCTCGAAAATATCGAAAAAACAGGGTCCCTATTTCTGAATAGGAAATACGAATAAAAAAATCTTAAATAAAATATCTTATATACATAACTTATCACTTCAGTTTACACACAACTTAATTTTTTTTACAGTGCATTTTATGTGATCATGTTAGCTACTTTGTTGTTGCCAAATAAAAACAAACATGGAGTTGCGGTTATGATTTGGCAATGGAAGTGTTCACAATGAATATTTTTAGTAAAATTCTTACAGAGGATGAAAACATTTCAGAAATTTACTTTTATGTAATAAACTGGAAATCCTGAAACACGAAAATTATTTATCGCGAAAACTTCCGAGAAAAAAACATTGAAAATATCCCCGTTAGACTAAATTCGAAAAATACATACCTACATATACGAGTATGTAACCTTAAAAACGATAACTCCTGAGACGGTAACGTAATTTCGCTTTAAATAGAAATAATGTCAAATTTCCTTTATTGTTTCATTATATTGAAGCTCTTATTATTATTATTATTATTAATTTACCCAAAACTTAATTGTGTCTCTTGCCATTACAATTTTATAAAGTGGTTTTATGATATTTTTTTTAAATCGAATTTTAGTGGATTTATTTTATTTACTTTCCATACAAGAGTATTTTCACAAAGTTAAAAAAAAATAGTCCTTGAAGATGAAAAAATTCTAAAGGCCAGCCTATAGGACTTAGGGGATTTTTAAACGCCACTATAAAATATAGGAAAACATCAATGAATGTGTGAGCGATATATACTAAAGATACATGTGATTGACTGAGTTTTGACTGAAAGTGATCTGAATGAAACTTTGGGTTGATGTTTACATGGGATTTTTTAGTTGGTCTCAATTGATAGTTTAAACGTCACTTTGGTGTGAAATAACAATTAAATTATTAAAAAATTGATTAAAACATTACTAACAGCACTTCGAAAATTTATAAAAATCTTTTGCCATAAGACAGTATGAATAAATCTATCAGTTCAACTAAATTAAAGATTACAAGTTTAACTGAATATAAAAACTGACTAAACCAACCCAATTTAAGATAACCCAACTTAGGCTACTTTCAGACGTTTTCAGACGGCCTCCACTTAAATATTTTTCTCTTGCTGAAAAAAAAAAAAAAATAAAACTAATTTCTCTATGAAAACAATTTGCATTAGGTTCCTTTTGTGATTAATACCATTTTCACCCCAGACAGTCGCGACACTGTGGTGCAGTAGACGTTAGACATTAGACAAAGTACTAAAATTAAATTATGCATTTTCAATATTGCACGCAAGAACGGATTGAAGTGTCACTTTGTGATGTGAAAAAAATGCAAAATGAAAGATATTCAGAAAGTGATGTCAATCACATAAACGGCATTATATGTACATACACTACAGGCCAAAAGTTTTTGGTCGATGAGTCTTTTTCAATTAAAACACAGGACTTGCAATGCTATTTTCGATGAATATTTTTCTTACACACCCTGTCAAAATGCATTTATATCTATAGTCGTGTTTTCCATGAGAACTGCACTAGAACTCGATACATTTTAAATTCCTTTTATTCTATGTAAACAGGAAAAAAAATTAAATTCATAAAGCGATAATGTGTAGTGCATTTCACATAAATATATATTTTAAGTTGTTACAGCAATAAATAATGACAATTATAGCTTATTTTTTAGTTACACTGGATAAACCCATGAATTTATCGAGTGTAGTTGCGTGTAATGACGTCAGCAAGAAATAAGAAAATATTGATGAAATAACTGAAGGGGGAAATTTTTAAACTCAAAATATGTGATTATATCAAGTACACTACACATTCGCGCTTTATGAATTTATTTTTTTTCGTTTTACATAGAATAAAAGGAATTTAAAGTTTATCGAGTTCTAGTGCAGTTCTCATGGAAAACACGGCTTATGCATATTTTGTTATGTTTCAACGTTTATTATTCGAGAAATCATCAACATACTGAAAATCGATATATTTTGTTGCGTAAAAAACTTATTTATTTTAGTTATTAAATAAATATCTGTGAGGGAATATTAAAGTAAATAATTTTTTTACCTTTTGCTGTGAATTGTGAGTATTTAAATTAAATTTACAATTTTTTAAAATTAGTTTCTGGTATTAAATGTTAATAAATTTATTATTATATTGATTTAATAAAAAAAACCTTTCAAAGGTATAAAAAATGGGCAGAAAGTGCGAACTGGCGATCGAATTAAGAACAGCCGTTGTTACACCACACAGAGAGGGGCATTCGCATGCCGAAATTGGCCGAAAACTTCAAATTCCGGTCTACCGTGCAATACCCACTGAAGCGATTCAAACAAACTGGGCAGAACTCATCCCAATATCGGCAGGGGCGAACTCTGGTCACCACTGCGAAGGAGGATGAATATATAGGAATGTTATTCAAGCGTAATAGGAAGTTGACGGCACCTCAAATGTTAGCGCGCAAGTGAACAACGCTCGGGAAAATAAATTGTCGTTGACTACGATAAAAAGGCGCCTAACAGATCAGAGGTTAAATGGCAGAATTGCTGTTAAGAAACCGCTTCTTTCGATTACAAACCTAAAAAAAGACTTAATTGGGCAAAGTACCACCAGAATTGGCAAATGTCACAATGGGGAAAAGTCCTTTGGTCAGATGAATCAAAATTAGAAATATTTAGACCCAAAAGGAGAGTTTACGTTCGACGTCGTCCCGGTGAGAAAATGTTCCAATACTGTATGATCCCTACAATAAAATACGGGGGTGGTTCTGTGCTGATATCGGGTTGTTTTGATAACAACAAAGTTAGAGATTTGGTCGAAATTACGGGTCGAATGGATCGCTTTGGCTATCTTGCGATCTTGGAGAAACATGCTATCCCATCTGGACTAAAACTAATAGGACGAGGGTTCACGTATCAGCACGACAATTTTTTACCGACAGCTGAATTTAATGAATTGGCCGCCACAATCACCCGATCTTAACCCGACAGAGCTCTTATGGGATCAGTTAGATCGGGAGCTTCGGAAACATGCCCAACATCGGCGAGAGATTTGCTACAAAAAATTGCAAGATGCCTGGAACAAGATTTCATCCGAACAATTAAATATATTATTGGATAGAATGCCATGGCTATGTCGCGCAATAATTAAAGATATCGATGAGTGTGCAATTTAAATATTTCACTTTGTTTATTGTAATAAATTAGCTGATATGAACTGGTAATTAATTAAATTAATTGAAATAAATTAATATATTTGTTAAAACTATATAAAAAATTGTTTTAGTTATAAAAACCATATCGACCAAATACTTTTGGCCTGTAGTGTATGTAGCTTTATTATTAGTTATTAACTAGATTAGTAGATTTTATACTACGATGGAAAATTTAAATTGGTCAAAAAGTGACCATCAAAAAGTTTTAGTTCATGTTAGATGGTTTAAGATTATTTTAATGTCAAAAACGTGCATCGAGATTGTCAGCAAAATTTCTATTTTTACGTTCCATCGAGATTGTCTCTACCTTTTTGGCATATTTTATTTACATTCCACAGTTTATTATTCATTTAGTATATGGAATTTTTTTTTATTTTCACCTAAACTTTGTCACAAGGAAAATTTTTTACAAAAAAAAAAATGAAAATATAATTTTAATTGTCAAAATATTCAAGATAAAGTTACAAGAAATTGAGCATAAAACACAATTTATGCTCAATTAGCACAACGTTATGACCAAAATATTGAATATTCTGACCTTTTCCTGCTACTTGATTTGATGCTTGATTCGCTACAAAATTTCCCCTATTTTGCAATATAAATTCAAGTGGTTTTTATATGTTTTGGACAAGTTTTTTTTTTTTTTTGGTTTTAATCTATGCAATCTGTTCTGGGGCTCAAGGCACTCCCAACTCTTTCGCAGTTTACTTTTACCGTCCTACTTTACGCAGTAGTAGCCAAATCGAGGACGTACGGCTATAGACCCGTTTTATATAAACCCTGAACATTGCCTTGCTTCAGCCAACCTATACTGCTGACATGAAAGGTGGGTCGGCTCATGGATTTTGCACTCTCAACAGGGGGTCATAGATGTGTTGATCGTAATCAGATGACGAAAAATTCCTTTTGCATCCCGCCCCTATAGGGATTCGAACCCGATACCTCCCGATCCAACAGCCGAAGCTTTAACCACCACTCCAACCACCGATTCATCGTCTCAATTTTTGTGATTTTTTAAATGTTTGGCAAGCTTTATTACATTATGAACGGCCACTCGTCTATGTGTAACGTAGGTTTTAGTAAAATTTCCATAAATCCATAAATGAAAAACCAGAATTGGAGGCTTCTCTGAGAATCAACCGTCTGTTTTGAGATGCTGTAGTCATGATAAAGTTATGTTGTATGCTTCCAATTTTAGTACCAATTTGGTGGATGCAAACACCTTTCTCCCTGAAAGCTCGGGTTTAAGCTTTTATGGTGTTTTCTAATTTAACAATTAGAGTTTATCTAATTAAACGAAATATTGGAAAAAATAATCGGTTATTAAACAAAAAAAAAATGTTCTTAAATAAGTGAGACGAAGTGTATATGCCGTCTCAATCACCGATTCATCGAGAAAATAAAACTAAAATTTTACGAAATTTATATTTTGAAATGCAAAAATTTGTTGGTCTGCTTTTAATTAATATAACTATTTTTGTTTGATTAACTAATATTTTATAACAAACATCGCACACGTATTGCATTTTATTCATAAATAACTAAATTTCACAATTTTCGTATTTTTTAGTTTTGCACTATCATTTTTAAGGCAAAAAAAAAATCCGTTCATATTCGAAAATACTAATCTACTTTCGGATCGAATAGCATTTTCGTTTCGCACCAAATATATTGATGACAGTGACTAAAATCGAAAATTTCAAACTTCTTACAAACTTTACGGTGCACAAATTTTTTTTTATTTAATTTCTTCTTCGTGTTTAAATCCTGTTGAAAATAGATAATGAAACATGGATAGTTTATAAGCTTAAAAATTCTAAATTTTTCCTAAATTGTACATAATTAACTTTGGCATTTTCTACTGTAACTTTTAGACTATATATAGACGTTAACAATTTACCTAAAATGAAGAGGATGAATCATTCCGGCATGCTTTAGTTTTTAGCGCGAATATAAAAGCTATAAAGAAAATGTAGGTGAACCGGAAATTGTGGTATTTCTTGCTAAGTTTTGCTTAACCAATCGATCGGCAATTAGCATATTCACATTTTTATCAAGAGACATTATATAAGACAATGATTCATCCCGAAGAATTATGAATGAAATACAATTTGTTACATTGTTTATTTTATGTGTAATCCAATATTGTAATGATGAATGAATTAGCTTAAATCAACATAAAAAAAAAAAAAAGAAACACAAAATTCAATTACTACATACTGTACTTGAACATAAGGTCAAAACCGTTTAATACTAATATAAAATACTCGCGTGCTACACTCTATTATTATCATGAGTAGTTGTCGTATTAAATAATTGAATAAATTATCGTATACTCGAACAAATTTTATCTAAATTTTATTATAATTAAAAATGTAATTAGTGTGTAACCTAATTTTATTGATCCAGATGAGGCATTCGCTTAGTTAGACCAATTGTACATAATATTTTACTCATTGAAATAATAAATATTTATAATTTTACTTGAGACATAATTACGAAATATTTTCCTACAAAATATGATCTTTTTATAAATTACGCAAATAATTTTCTCATTTTTTTTTTTTTTTTAATAACCGAAAATATTAAAAAATAATAATTCTAGTTTATCTAGTTGGATTTATGTAGTTTTAATAGTGTTGCAATATTATATCTACATATAGTGTTTTCATTTCATTTCAATTTCCTGTGTAACTATGTACTAAAACAAATTTCTGTTTGTTTTATGTGTTAAATATTTAACCACTTGCCTGCTACACATATGCAGAGTACATATGTGAAATCAAATGGTCTCTGTACACATATACGTATATATTTATAGTTGTTTATACGCTATTCTATATAAATACATGTATGTATTATGTAATTAATAAGTATTGATTGTTTTTCTTTTTAAAAAGCATAAAACAAATTTATTTACTGATATTACTTTTATGCTGTTGTTGTTTGTTGTTGTTGTTGTTGCTGCATTTTATAAAAAGAATGTCTTAAATATCATATGCCGAGTTCAAGACACAAAACGGATAAAACAAAAAATAAAAAATTTTAATTTATGTTACATGTTTTTTTTTTTTAGTACGTATTTTAGTATATTCGTTTTACAAACGGTATTAAATTTCACAACATTAGAAGCAGCATAAATTTTTATGTCGATTTGATATGTTGATATGTAATTATACGCATATATGCACGCATGATTTTGTCGGCGCAATTTTGATTTTGGGAATTTAATTAAAATTGGTCGTTTATCCATTCTGTTGAATGCATTCATTTCTAATGCAAATCAGATCGGCTATTGTTCAACCATAGAATTACTAATAGAGTGATTAATTTCACGTTGCTGGATATTTTCGATTCAATAATGGTTATTGTGTTTTCAACCTATTGTATTATTCTAATGTGTATTTTTTTTATGTATGTATACGATACGTAAAACTTGTATGAAACTTATTGGATGCACGAGGCGAAAAGCAAATAAATGTAAATATTTTAAATAGGCGTGTGGGTGGTGGGTTGCTGATCCAATATAACATATCCAATATCTAAAAATATGCATTTTATGTGGTCATCAATTTATATCATCGTGGTTAATCGGGGGTTGAATTTGAATCATAACTTTATAAATAATGCATATACAGATTAGTAATTGAACGTTTGGTATTTTGTTTAAGGCGCCTTATTAGAAAAAAGACTGCTATAAAAATTGAATAACTAAATTGTCAATCAATTATCATGTTTTCTGACTTTCCGGTAAACCTTCTATGAATACATTTCAAGTCGATGCTATTTATAGGATTTTTTTATTACCGGTAAACGAAAACAAAAAATGAAATTTTCCTGGTTATCCGTTTTATATTAAAAACCCCATCGAACTCCGAAACACCTTTTCCAACAAAATCTTTTCCAATCGTTTTTAAATCCAATTTAGAAAAGTTGAATGCTTTAGCGAGGAACTGTACAGTTTGGGATGCGGACCACTAGTCTGGTTAAATACACTAAATTCGGTAAATGCGTTTACCTTTCTCAAAAGGAGGCCAAACGGAATAAAGAACCATATTTTTTCCAACCAGTAAGATGAATGATCCAGCCAACGTCATAGGTTCCTACGTCAAGCAAAACACTTCCCGTTGCATCTCTTTAAGCTTTACAAACACAAACCAGATGTGGTAGCGGTAAATCCTTTTAACTCTTGCTCAAGCTATCTAAATCTTATGGTGGCCCTCGCATCTACTTTACGGGAGATAAAGTTGGGTAGTACATAACAGCTTCGGAGGCTCTCTTCGGTGTGCTGTTTTGCGGAGAATGGGGTGAGGCGGGGGGCGGGGGGGGGGGGAGGAGTCCGCTAAGCCGGACTCTGGCATAGGGGATGCTAATATTTCCTGAATTAATTAAATATCTCCTCGCTTCGGAAGTCATGTATGACAACTAAACAGGAGAGCAAGAAACAGGGTGATTATGTTTCTTTAAGTGCATTTCTTGATGGGTATAATTGGTCGTCATTTTATAATAGTAATAATAGAGACGATATGTTGAACGAATTTTATAATATTGTTCAAATGGGCATTGAAACATTCATTCCTAGATTGGTAGTTTCAGGCGCCAAGAAGGAACCGTGATATAACAGTGAATTGATAAATTTAAAAATAGATAGGATAAGGCTCATAAACTTTATAAACTATCTCCGAATACAGTAAATTACAACTCATTTAAGGTTTTACGTAAAAAGTATATATTTCTTAACTTTAAAGTAATTATGTTTTGGAGGTGGAATCACAAATTAAATCGAAACCTAATCACTTTTGGCATTTTTTGTTAACTATAAAAGAAAATCTGATGATTACCCTTCCACAATGTATTTGAAAGACCGATTCTGTGATAATATTCTAGATAAGGTTAATTTGTTTGCTGATTTCTTTGAGAGCGTTTATAATCCAGATTCAGGTTCTAATCTCTGCAGCTTGAATAATGTCACGAGTAATAAGAAATTTTTAATGTTTCGTTTGGAAATTGATACGATACAATCTTAGATTCGTTACCGCCTTTATTTCTAAAACTGACCGGTAACGCAATTGCCGCTCCGGTGTGCTTTCTATTTAATAGAAGTCTAAGAGAGGGATATTTCCCCACTCTTTGGAAGCGATCGCTTATTAAACCTATTTTCAAATCCGGGATTCGTGGTAATATTGAGAACTATAGCGGTATTTGTATAATTTCAGTCTTACCCAAGTTGTTTGAGAAACTTGTTAAAGATCAATTATTCTTTCACGTGAAAACTTTTATTTCTCCTAAACAGCATGGTTTCTTTCCTGGCAGATCAACTGTTACTAATTTACTCTTGCTTACAAATTGTGTCTCTAATGCCTTACATAGAGATAAAATTGTGCAGGTTGTAAGATTGATCATGACTTGCTGTTGAAGAAACTTGATTCCTTGCATTGTAGTTTTCTCCCACTGGACTGGATCAGATTTTATCTTGATTCCAGAACTCAGATAGTTAAGATTGGTGGTTTCACATCCAGAGTTATTAATGTCACTTCGGGAGTGCCTCAAGGTAGTCATTTGGGTCCTATGCTTTTCATACTATTCATCAATGACGTAGTGAATTGTTTGAGTTATTCCGACATCCTCATCTATGCGGACGACATTAAAATTTTTAAAACCATTTCGTGCACCAATGACGCAAGAGACTTCCAATCTGACTTAAATAATTTCAGTATGTGGTGCACAGCTCAGAATTTGAACCTAAATATTTCCAAATGAAAAACAATCCGTTTTACCCGTGCAATCACGCCCGCTAATTTTGATTTTTTCCTGATACGCTTATGGATCTAGGTATAACATTTACGTCGAACTTATCGTTGAATAACCACATAGATATTTGCACTTCTAAAGCGAATTTCATGCTTGGGTTTATTAAAAGGTTTTCGAGGGATTTTCAAGATCCTTATTCTATTAAAATATTATATATCTCGTTTGTGCGTTCGTTGTTGGAATATGGTGCAGCAATTTGGAATCCGCTATATGGTAGCTGTTCAGCCCGAATAGAAAGTGTTCAAAAGCGCTTTTTAAGGTTTTCTCTGCGAATGTTGCCCAGAGATCGGAACCTACCCGCTTTTATACTCCCACCGTATCGAGGTAGATGTAAATTAATAAATATTGAGCCGCTCTTTATCCGCAGAATCGAAATTGGCGCGTTATTGGTTAGAGACTTGTTGGTGTCTAACATTGACTGTCCTGAGATTTTGGTGTTGTACGATATATATACTCCGTTACGGACCCTTCGCGTTAGAGATTTCCAAATTAAGCTGCCTTATATTAGGCATAACTACGGTAAATATGAACCTGTTTATCAATCTACTGTTTCTTTTAATAAAGCTCGATCGGCTTTCGACTTTAATCTATCTAGGGAGGCATTTAAGAATTTAATGTCTAATGTTCTTTTAAATTATTGGTAATTTTTCATGTCTGTTTAACCTTAGAACCGTGTTTGGGGAATACAGTTCCCCGAGTCTTTTTTGATTAATAATAGAACCTTTCTCTTCTTGCGCCGTTAGATTTTCTTGGTATAATTTGATTGTTTAATACATTACTTTTTATAAACAAACAGAATTCAAGACGATTTTAGAAGTATATCAGAAAGAAGGAATTCCACCGAGGAAACTGAATTTCAAGATCTTTGGAATGCTAACATGGACAGTGGAAACGAAGACGTGGCTGGGGCTACCCAATATGAGGAGAGTGAAAGCGGAGTGGACGATGTAGATAACAATCGAGACAGCGACCTATCCGACCTAAATGGTGCGTTCCTAAACGAACCTCCGCTTCCAGAATTACGGTTGCAAGCATTGGATGCGGATAAAACTGATGTTCCCGATTTTGCAGAGATCATAAATATTGAAGAACCAGATCAGGCTGTCGCTCGAAATCGTGGACACAAATATAAAGGGCAAGGTAGACGAGGCAAAACCATCTGGTGGTCATTACCCAGTCCGATAGAAATAGCCAGAACGTAAAATTTAGCGTCAAACAGAAAAGTGACCAAACCTTGTTCTTTGGTAACATTTGTAAAACAAGACAAGGCGTTCAAACGTCTTATAATTGGCTTTGGCCTTCGTGTCAATCGGACGCTGTTTTTGCAGTTTTTCTTCAAAAATTATTAAACAATTACTTTTAAATCTAATTAAAAATTTGTAAATTATGCCCATTCCTGCAACTTTATTAATATAGAACTTTTCCAGCAACTAGCAAGAAATTGTTTTCGCCAAACGTTTTCGTGTAAACATCAATGAATAAAACAAAACAAAAATAAAAAACTTATCGGATTTTACATAGTGATTTTGCACAAGGAGTACTATAAATTGGGTGCAGTGCTTTAGAATAAGCAGCAATCGTTTAACGAAAAAAATCGCCAGGACCGTTAATACCATCCATGTTTGGAGAGCGTTGAAATACAGTTAAAGATGTGGAATTGACGGATAGAACTAAAAGGAGAGCTCCGATCAATTCGAAATTTGCTGTCATTTTTACCATCATTAACAATTTCTCTGGTACACTGTTGTGAATGAGCACATGCTCAAAACAATGTGCCATCAGTAACAGCTGGAAAGATTTGAACAGCTTACTAGATTCCTTCGTTTTGACGATATTAGGACCCGCCCAG
The DNA here is from genome assembly GCA_958295665.1 of Tipula vernalis. Taxonomy (NCBI): domain Eukaryota; kingdom Metazoa; phylum Arthropoda; class Insecta; order Diptera; family Tipulidae; genus Tipula; species Tipula vernalis. The sequence continues at coordinate 359,088,309 of OY282560.1, forward strand.
CCAGGTTACATGAAGACAAATTAACTCCATTTCGCCATGTTTGGACGATATTCCAAAATAATTTAAATGGACCTTTTTTACCATCACAAGAGCTATCATTGGATGAACAATTGGTATCAACGAGAGAAAAATGTTCTTTCCGGCAATATATACCGTCAAAGCCTGGAAAGTATTGTACAAATATTTTGGCTTGTAGATGCTAAAACTAACTATCCTCTAAGTGGTGAGATTTACTTGGGCACCCAACCAAATGAAAGAGGTCGACAGGAGTAGCCCATCAGCTAAGGGCTTTTGGATAAGGGCTATAATATAACCATGGATAACTTTTTAACAAGTTACCCACTAGCCAAAGACCTAAGTATCCGAAATACCACTTTAGTTGCAACAGTACAACAGTAGAAATTGCAGCTGCTAGGGGTGTTTTTAGTTCCGCTTTTTGTTTTTCGGACGAAATTTCCTTAATTAGTTATACTACGAACAACAAGAAAAACGTATTACTTTTATCAACTGCGCACGCTACTGATACTATAAATGAATTAACTAAAAAACCAGAAATAATTCACAGTTATAACGAGAACAAAGGTGGCGTTCATACGTGCAGAAGAAAAACTAATCGTTGGCCGATGACTTTATTTTTCAATTTGGTTGACCTAGCTACTTATCGTCTATATAAATTAAGCCATCCAACATGGAATACACCAAAAACCGAAATAAGAAAAGTATTTCTCAAAGAGTTGGCTATGAGTTTGGCTCAAAATCAGCTCAAAATTAGAAGCCATACGACAAAAAGCAAATCGGTAAAATATGCTATGAGCTGTATTGGATTTAAAGTAAGTACACAGCCGTCATCTTTCCCTAAAGCGAGAAGTAACACCAAACCTAAAAGACACAAAAACAACGGCTGTGTGCGATTTGTGCTCTAAAGCCACATGCTCGAAGCATTATACTCGGGTCTGTGAACACCGTTACATAACAAAATGTACAATTTCCAATTTAGATGAAGAGGAAAATGTATTTTCATTAATTGATGTTTCGAGAGCATCTACGCCAACCTCCGGAATACCTGATACATCTACAGCAGAACAAAGATCACAGACTACTTCATCATCCACTGGACCACTTCTCAAACCACGTCGCATTACCGCTCGTTCAATTTCGCCCTTAAATTTCGGAGACTATGATTTTTTTTTAAATTAAATGAATTAAAAAAATTAAGAAATTCAATTAAGTGAATTTATTATAATTATTCCATTTCTTAAATAAATCTAATACATGCAATGAATTAAATTTGACGTTTTTTTTTTATAAAAAGTGGTAATTAGCTAATAAATTTGACGTATGTACTATAAAATAATACTGGGGAATTCTATTCCCCATAACACGGGATTAAGTTGTTAAACATACACACACGAGTCTAAGGTTAATTTAATTTTTTTTTTTTTTTTAATTAAATTCTTAGTATATATTAATGTATTATTGAAATTGTAACCAGATTGTATATAAGTATAAAGTTGGTAATAAATAAATAACAAATGAGTAAAAAAACAAAAGGGCAGAAGCTACCTCTAAGGCGTCAAACTTGGGAGCTATCAACAAGACTAGTGGGTTATTACTCGATTTTTCACAAAATCGCACTCGACGCACAACCAAAAGTAAACAGAATGCCATTCCTGAATATGACACGAATTCAAGTGTATAATATTCATAATTAAATTGACTGAAATTTAAAGCAGGTTCGCTCAAATTTTTAATTGGGATGGATTCTCAATGCACATTTCAGCGGTCTGTATTTGCAGAGCTTCATCACTCCTCATTAAGCCAATCATTTTTCCGTTTATATTTCACATCTGTATTCAAAGCTTAAGACTTGGATAATTCGCGTCCATGGACAAGTCCATATTTCTAAATGGATTTTCTTGTGCCAAAGCAAATGCGATCGGAAAGTACGTCACTCTCTCATCATTATCGGTCACAATTACCTGTCGGAGCTCCGGACTTATGTTTTCACATAAGCCTGGCCTGTTTGATTTTTGCCAGCTCGAGCATTAAACTCAATTCGGTTGGTATTGTTGGGCTAACTCTAGCGGGCGTACACACGCAAATTATCGATAATCTGGCTAATTTCTTTCATAGGTGAAACTCTTACCTATTCGATTATCAACTGCCTTCAAATTCAAGACAGCAGTTTTACCTCCGGCCCAAGAATAAAAGCAACTATAGGAACTATGGGACACACGGTTTTCACTTTTAGGACATCGAGTTTCTAGGAGAGCAACGAGTTCTAGCCGATACTTTTTCGTGCTTGTGATAAGGTCTTCAAACGCGCCTGATTTTTGTAATAATTGCGTTACTAATTTTTGTAAAAACTTTGTAAGATCGCGACACAAAAGAGCACTCGTTTTCGTTATTTAATTTTTTTTTTGTTGAGGGGTACCTTATCATTGGGGTGCGCAAAAGATGAACTTGACCTTGACATGTAATTCGAAGGTCATCAAAAATAATTTAATAATATGTTCCCCCGGAACACAAACAACTTATTCCTAAACATTTTGAGATGTATTTTTAAAATATTATGCTCTTTACCCGATCTGCGAGTCGGGAGATACTTCTCAGATTATTTTAAACCAAATTTGAACAAACGCTGTTATAATGTTTAACGGTTTATTACGTTAGTCCCAGATTATATACATAGATTAGAGTTTATTTTGGAAACAATTTTTATAAAACCAATTAACAATCACGTTCCTCACGATTCCAAAAAAAAAAATGGTTCATGAGATTCACCATTATAAACTAAATAACATAAAGCATATTTCATAACATGACTCTCACATAATGACTTAAAATATATAATATTCTGAATGTCAAAACCGTTGAATGGAAAATTGACTCGCTCTGTATATGAACATATAAGATTTAAAAACGATTCGTTCCAGCCATAAAAAACGTGATCACCAGACAAATTTTAACTCTATAATTTTGTCGTTCAACACACTGTGAAACATCTTTATACAAAACTCAATGTATGTTTATAAGTTATATGTTTGTTTAGCAATTGACGATGTGTTAAGTAAATTTTTTCATTCCATCTCAATCGGCAAACGGGATACGTCATAATTTTAATTTTCTTCGGCATAATACAATAAATATTTACATTTTATCTAGATTTTCTATAAATATATGTATACATTCTCGTATAAAATATGTATGTACAATGTACATATAAATTTTATTATACATATTGATTTGACCACAACAAACTATATATACAGCTAATTGTAATTTTTCATTAAGTATACGATCGGAACGATAAAATTGGAACGCGCACACCAACAATGAATTATGAGCCAAGATAATTATTTAATTTTAATGGAATCGATTTTGTGGCCTTTGCCTAACTATAAATCGAAACAACGACATACACATGCATATATGTATATATGAAGAAGGGACTAAACATATATGGTATAAACATAAAGTTGGAAAACATGTGTACGTTTAATATTTATGTTATTTTGAGTTACTAAAATAACATAAATTTCATTTATTTGATATTCTTGAGAAAATTTAAATGTTGTTCAATTCCATTCATAAACATACAACATTCAAATACAACGATTATATAATTAGAATTATATAGTGATAGTTTTATTACACTAGAATGAAGATGAAATTTTATGAACAAGAATATGGCATGCTCGAGATCAATTAATTTATGTATAAGAAGTACATGTAGATAAATTTACGAGAGAAACCTTACACAAAAAGTCATAATAGTGTGAATGCCACAGCGCTCTAATTTTTCGAGTTTCATACTGTAGCAATTTAAATTTTGAATAGGCGAAAAGAAAATGTTTACATATTCGTATCGAGTTTTATAGTATTAATCTCAAAACTATACAACTAAAAAAAAATTCTAACGATTGTTATAAATTATATAAGTACGAGAATATATTATTTATGGCATATATAATTTCTAGATGATTGGAAGTTGTTGAATATATGAATTTATTTATAGTAAAATTATATAAATCAATCATTTTTATTAGATTGAGATCAGACGATGTATATAGTTTGGTATAAAGTGAAGAAAACTAATTTAATAAGTTTATTAGAGTATTATGTATATTGGTTTGGTCGATCGTGTATACCCAACCTAAATTTTTAATTGCTAATATAGGCGCCAAATATGTGTGCAATAAACGAGTAAATCACTCTGTTTGCTCAATTAAAACAATGATCATTCTATTCCAAGAAAATTCCGCAGCAAAACTTAAGCATAAATCAGCTAAAAGTGTTAAAATTGACAAAAATATCGATATTTGGATATTTTCCCGAGGTTCAAATTTTAAATGACTGGCTTACCAACACAATTCTAAAGGGATGGGCCTAATAATCTCTTACATTAATGTAGAATTATGTAAATCAACTTTAGCGTTATACCACCACAGACAGGCTAGGGATTAGCAAAACACGATTAGTGAATTTTTCATGACTAGCTATAGTGTTTCAAGTTAAATTTTGTGACTAAGCGCGACTTGTGGCCTAATCTCTCAACATATTGAAGTTTATCTTTTTTTATAAAGTTTAGTGAAAGTATATGTGGCGCCATTTAATGTAAATGTTAAAATTGGCAAATACAAGTTGCGCTATTTTAATATAGATGGAACTGTCATTGATATTTTAAAACTACAAATTATAATTTATTTATTAATGTTTATGTTGATTTTTTATAGTTATTTTCCAAAAAAAATTAGCTCATCAAGAGTGATGACATTTGTATTAATATCGATACCACAAACATGTGGCATCACTAGTTAATTGCAGTGGCGGATTAAAGAAAATCCGGGCCCTAGGCAAGGTTTCATTTTCGGGCAACTCAAAATAATTGAGAAATCTGGGCTCTAAGCAAACTTTCGTTTTCCGAAGCAAAATTTTCTTTTCCTACAAAATGCGTGAAAAGGAGGCTTTTTCTCTGTTTCACATGCACAACACGTCTGTTTTCTTTCATTTCCCCCAAAAAACATCCTTTATGAAAAGTTTATTAAGTAATTACCTATAGGAAAAGTGAACTGTGTAATGTGTGTATAAAGTACATTGTTGCGAAGAAATAATACAGTACCTACAAAAATAAATGAATATTGCACAATGATCTTCTTACAGATCACGATGCATCTGAACTTATAGTAGTAACTCAACTAGTCAACACCATTTTCGAAAAAAAATAGCGCAACAAAAATATGGAAGGAAATATTAAACGCAACAAGAAAACGAGATTTCTGTCAAGCGCTTATTTTGACTGCTACATTTTTATTGCGATATTTTTGTTGCTATATTTTGTTTTCGAAAATAAATTAGAGAGCCGTACTCTCGAAGAATCCAGAAACAGCTTCAACAATTTTGAACAATCTGTGTGAACATCAAGCGAGTAACATCAACGAATCATCTTCAACAATAATCTTAAAAGTATCGAATAATCTCGAAACGAAACAGCCAAATGTCACCAAATTTCATATCTAAAATATCTAACAGAACGCTACGCAAATCGTGGGAGGTTTAAAAATAAACTTCTCGATAAACCACTAATTCTGTAAGATAAAACAATGACCTTGGCCAATTTCAAGAAATATCGAGAAACACGAGTAATCTCGAAAAGCTCATATAATTTTACAACTCTAGAATAATATTGATATTTATTCACCTAAAATTTCGAATATTCTGGAAAAACTCTGATAAACATAAAACCATAAAATAATCTTAAAAAACCAACCAATCTCGAATAATTTGAAAAATGCCCTACAGTCTTTGCAAAACCTTGAATAATCTTGAAAATATGACAATGATGATAAGAGTTCGAATAACTTCGATGTTAACCTACAACTATCGAACGCTATTTAAATCTAGAAATCTAGATAAATCAACAAATATTGAAATTCGAGAATGCTTACTTGTAATTCAACTCGAATAATATCGAATAATAAATTTAAAAAGCTCGGAATGTCAAAGAAAATATCGAAGTTATCGATAGATCACTTTGTGTAACTTCACGCAACTCATGTCTAGCAAATTTTGAGTATAAACGAGAAACTGCAATAGACCCAAATAACTTCGAAAAGTTCGAATAATCTTAGGGTGCTAAAATAATCTTGAAAAATATCAATTGACAGTCTCAAAAATGTTGACTAATGTTGATAATTTCGAATATGTTTGATACCAAGCAACTCAACTCTATTCAAACCCAGATATCTAGATGGGATCGTCTTCAAATCTGGGCTGGGATGTTCTAACATCACTATTTTCGATATTCGATACGCTTTATGTCTCTTTTTTCAAGAACAAAATCGCATTATCTTTCACAATTGTTGTCTAAGTATTTTCGATTCAGCCTACTATTTCTTCATCACTTTATCACTACAAAAATTTTTTGTGATACTTTGTCGATTATGTTGAAAAAGGATAGGAAAGAAATTTATTCTAATAGGCTGAGATCGCAATAGATGAGCGTAATTGAGGAAGCGAAATAATGGGCAACTTTGTTCATGAAAAAAGAGACATAAAGCGTATCGAATATCGAAAATAGTGATGTTAGAACATCCCAGCCCCGGCCAACCAAAATACCAAATTTCGAAATATTGTCTTCGGAAATAACGACCGCTTAAATCTCGAAGCTTAAAGAGTTATTAGGGAAGGGAATTGAAATCTAAAATTACGCATTTTTTCTAAATTTTAATTTCGTAATCCTATAATTTAAAATATTTTAAGCAATTTAGTTAGATTTTTGTAAAATTATTTATCAGGCACTTTTTTTGCTAAAATGCAAATTACAGAGCTAGACGGAATCCGTAAAGTAACATTATAATTAACACCCGATAATATTTTTTTCCTTGAGATAAATCATAATGTCAAATCGTAGAACATTGAAAATATAAAGGGCATCAAAACTTCGGTCTTCATTAATTCAATTCAAAAATCATTTTAAAATCTAATTTCCAACCCATTCCAGAACTTTATCCAAAAATCATTTTAAAATCCCATTTCCAATGCACAAGCCGAATTTCATCATTATTGGTTGAGAAATAGGCAAGTTCCATCGTACTTGGCCATATTTCAGAACTTCTTCCAAAAATCATTTTAGAATCCCATTTTCCATGCACAAGTGGTTGAGAAATAGGCAAGTTCCCTCATACTTGGCCATATTCCAGAACTTAATCTAAAAATCATACACATATGTTGTACATACATACAAACACTCACTTATATAGATTGCTCAACTGCTCACTAAACACTAATCCAACCCCAACTCAACTCCAATTCAACCCGCAAAAGGCCCCCAACTCAACCCTCTACCCAAACGCAAACTCTCTTTCAATTCAATCCTCAAACTAGAATATATAAAAATTAGCCAACTGCTCACTATATCTTAATCCAACCCCAACTTAAGTCAAACTTAACTTCAACTCAACCCGCAAATTGATCCCTAACTTAACCTTCAACTCAACCCTAAACTCAATACCCAACTCAATATCCAAATCAGCATATTATATAAAAAATTGGTAAATATTTCTATAACCAGGTATTTTGGGTCAATTCGTATGACAGGTACCCGATCCTCTTGACGCACAGGTTCCAAAAGCTTTTCAAATCTTGGCCTTCCCCATAGAAACGGATTGGCAAAAAAAAAAAATTCTAAATCGAACAAGCCATTCCCGAGATACCATGGGTACAGACCAACAGACATCCAGACAGACGAACGGACATTTTTTTTTTTTTTGCTTTTTTAGACTCAGGGACTTTCAAAGCGTCGAGAAAAGTGGTTTTGGGACCAACGAAATTTTTGACAGGATTTCAATACTTTGGTCTTTTTAGACCGAAGTAACTTGAAATATGATAGACACATAATCGACAAGGAGAGGCAACCCTATAGCAGTAAATGCAACTTGCATTATATAAGGTGTAACTGAGATGCAGTAGGCTGACTTTTTTGCTTGCGGATCCTAATTACTTTTTTGTTTGCTCTAATAAAATAAAGTATGTATAGTAATCATGAAAATTTTGGACCTTGAGATTTTTAGAGATTTATCGGTTTGAGGTCCCTTGAGTCCGTAAAAGTGGGTTTCGAACTGGTGTCTGTCTGTCAGTCTGTGTCGACCTACATCCCAGATGGTTTAACCAATCGAACTGAAACTTCAGATTTAAGCTTTTTTGATAAATTGGGAGGTCCCAGTGAATTTTATTCCAAATCGGCTAACCGGAAGTGGCCACCCCCTTGGTCCGGAAAATGAATTTTGCAAATATCTTAAAAAGTATAACGTTTACAAAAAACTACTTAATACAAAATGTTTCCAAAAATTAAAAAAAAAAATTAAATTTCTCAAAATTCGCTGTTCGTAAAAGATAGTCGTGTGTTGGCCAAACCTCCATTTTTTTTCGTGATTTTTGCATAAAATTTAATAAATAGGTCAGTATAAATTGTATAGTCGGTACAATCCGGTCAAAATCGGATTAATTAACCGAAAAGATTCAATTAACCGGTTAACCTTAATCACGATTGTGAAAATTTTCCTAAAATTCCGAGATATTCCTAAAAAACTATAACAACAACTATAAATTTCAGAGTGTTAGTGAAACTGCGAACTAACGAATAAATTCCAAACTACGCAATAAGAAATTATAAAACTTTATTAATTCACGGAGGAAAAAATATAGGACACATTGCCATCAATTATAGGAGCCCAGGAATTTGTGGCTTTTTATCGGAGCGCTTACTATAACATTATGAAAACGTTAAATGATGTCAATAGAATCGGTGATCATAAAAATAGTAAAGCCCGCCGCACATATGGTAATATTTACTGAAATGTATTGAAGCGGATGCTATAATTTGAGTACTATATTATATAGTAAATAAAACAGTAATTTTTTTCATTTTGAATTTGTACGGTGAAGTAGAATTCTGTGGTCACAAGGCATAAGCCGACTTAAAACAAAAATAATTTTCAGTGTTTAACGTTTTCTGGCTCTTTTCTAACTTCACTAAATGATTGACTTAAGTGGTAAAGCCTTGTGGCCAAATGCTGTGGTCACAAGCCGCAGTAGCTTTAGTCGGCATAAACGAAAATGAATTTAATATTCAACTTTTTCTACGTCTCTAGACAAATTATCAAATTTGACTTAAGCGGTTACGCCTTGTGACCACAGAATTATAAGTAAAAAATATATCACAAGAGAATTATCGTATATCGAGTTCCCCGGAATTTTCCTGGTGTTCCTAAACACCGCCCATTCTAACGGAAACTTATTTTGAGTAGCTAACGATCTACTCTAACAGAAAATAAATCAATTTTTAAAAATTCTGTGGTCCCAGGCACTTAGGATTGACGATGTTTGAATATTCCATAGAGAATTATCTTATATCGAGTTTCCCGAAATTTTCCTGGTGTTCCTAAACACCGGCCATTCTAACGGAAAACTATTTTGAGTAGGTCACGACATACTCTAACAGAAAATAAATCAATTTTAAAAAATTCTGTGGTTCCAGGCACTTAGGATTGACGATTTTTGAATATTCTATAGATAACTATCGTATATCGAGTTCCTCGGAGTTTTCCTGGTGTTCCTAAACACCGCCCATTCTAACGGAAACTTATTTTGAGTAGCTAACGATCTACTCTAACAGAAAATAAATCAATCTTTGAAAATTCTGTGGTCGCAGCCACTTAGGATTGACGATGTTTGAATATTCCATAGAGAATTATCTTATATCGAGTTTCCCGGAATTTTCCTGGTGCTCCTAAACAACGAGCATTCTAACGGAAACTTATTTTGAGTAGCTAACGATCTACTCTAATAGAAAATAAATCAATTTTTAAAAATTCTGTGGTCCCAGGCACTTAGGATTGACGAATTTTGAATAGTCTATAGAGAATTATCGTATATCGAGTTACCCGGAATTTTCCTGGTGTTGCTGGGACCACAGAATTTTTCAAAATTGATTTATTTTCTGTTAGAGTACGAGTATGTCGTGACCTACTCAAAATAAGTTTCCGTTAGAGTGGCCGTTGTTTAGGAACACCAGGAAAATTTCGGGAACTCGATATACGATAGTTATCTATAGAATATTCAAAAATCGTCAATCCTAAGTGCCTGGAACCACAGAATTTTTTAAAATTGATTTATTTTCTGTTAGAGTATGTCGTGACCTACTCAAAATAATTTTCCGTTAGAATGGCCGGTGTTTAGGAACACCAGGAAAATTCCGGGAAACTTGATATATGATAATTCTCTATGGAATATTCAAACATTGTCAATCCTAACTGGCTGGGATCACAGAATTATCAAAAGTTGGTTTATTTTCAGTTAGAGTAAATCATGACCCATTCAAAATAAGTTTCCTTTAGGTTGGACTTTATTTAGGAACTCCAGGAAAATTCCAGGTGGATGGATAGATTTTATATGATAATCCTAAACGCAGAAAAGCATTGGTTGATTTAGGCCAGCCATCAACAACAGTTGCAAAAATAAATATTCATACCAAGAAAGTGTTACTTTGTGTCTGGTATGAGATTGGAAAGAAGCCGGTACAGCTGAACGTTACCAGGCCCAATTGATTAAATTAAGTGATGCTCTGGAGGAAAAACGATAAAACGATCATTCATGGGCCAAGGAATCCGACCTGTCATGTTGCTTCACGACAACGCCCATCACACACAGCAAAAGCAAACCGGTAAGTGATCTTCAGCTTGCGCTGGGAAGTTCTCCCGCATGCGGCGTATTCTCCTGACTTATCCTCTTTTGACCACTATTTGTTTAGATCGATACTTCTAATCATCTTATTTGACTGACCAGCGGGTCTCGAAAATTGAAGATGTACGAAAATGGCTCGGTGAATATTTTGCCTCCAAACAAATAAGTTTCTATCGCGAATTCTATGGGCATCCTTAAACTATCCAATAGATGTCAAAGTACCTTAGATAGTAATGGTGAATATTTCGATAATTAACCTTTATAACAAGTATATTTTCAATAAAGTTGAACTTAACCAAAAAAGCCGAGGTTTTACTTGTACACCTAATACTCATAACGTATTAATGTTTTATAAGTAATATTTTTTTACAGCAAGAAACTTAATAAACGAATAAAAAAATATAAATTTCTGTTTAATATGAATTTTATGTATTATTTACACTAACACTTTCATATTTATCTAGGAATTGGAAATACTTCACAACTCTCCATACACGCGTGAAGTTTTTCCTAAAAAAATCCCTAAAATATTTGTTTTGCCTTTTAGGAAAAAAGTGCACGTGCATCCTTAATCTGATATGATACATTACTGGTAGAGAACTACCAGTGACGTCTCCATGAGCTAGACGGTGGAGTCTAATTTGTTTGTATACGGTTTTGTATTAGTGTTCGAAATGAGCGTTGTCAATTTGTTAAAATAGATTTGTCTTAAAAAATCGATTTTTTGTATGCCTGATAATTTAAGACAGAAGCCGCCACTGAGAGCACACGCATTTTACGTGGTAAAAATTAAATTTTTTTGTTAGTCACTCACTGGGCAGGATGGCCTAACGATAAACTAGAATATTAGATGCTTTCAACAATAATTTTAACAGCAACAGGCATTTAATTTTACCGTATTTTGTTTACATTTCTAAAATTTTGTCAGAATTTCGTTTAAAGAAAAAAAAAAGAAAGGAAAATCGAATTTATGGTTCTAGATAATTCCTTTCACAAGCCCCGAAACAACATTTGATCTAAATCAGATGAAACGTTAAGAAATGCGGCTAATTGGGTACCATGTTAAATTTACGAGATCAAAAATTTGATGGCACAATTTTCGTAATTTTTTCTGGACAATCGTAAAATCATAAAAAAAATCGAAAAAAATAATTTTAAAATATTTGTTGGAATGGCCGGCCCAGAACTCCCGCCTAACCACAAATGAAAATTTATTGGATATTCTTGTCCATTGATCTCTAAGCGAGTTGTGGATTGTGGATATTTTAATAGAATGAATTGCAGAAGTAATCAAAAATCAAGACGGGCCAACAAAATATTAAGGTTGTCAGTTGTACCGTCAATAAATATGAGTATTAAAAGAAGAAAAAAATCGTCAATATTGGTGAAAAATGCGAAAAAATAGGGGTGCCTAACTCTCAAAAAATGAACAACATTTTTCTTCATCTTTTTCGTTGCTTCGAAATGTAAAAGTATAAAAGTACTTATTAGTTTTGTACCACCACATATATATGTGTATACAAAGATAATCATTTTGGCGGCCATTTTATTTATTATTACGAGATCTCAACCAGTAAATTAGACTCTCAACCCAACCCAATCGTTTCTCAACTGTTATGAATATTTAAGTTGTCATTGGATTATGAGCATTATCTACTAAATTGATAGGACCACAAATAAGCCCAAGACGATTGAAGAGTATTCAATCTTATAAGAAATGTTCAAATTTTAAAACAATTATTTCCAGAAATTTTCCTAGAACTGCCATCACTGGCAAATATATTTCTACATCTCATCGGCCATCATAACTTTTTCAAACTAAAATCCTAAAACTTATCGTTAAATCATAAATCGATTATTTTGTTTATTGTAGCCATATACAACAATCTGATTATTATCAATTATATAATCAACATCCCTCTTAAATATTTAGTTTGTAACAATAAAAACCGATCAAACACTATTATTTGATATCAAATGACGCTAAATCATAAATCAATATTCAATTAATCAAATTGACTTCATTTCATCGTATATATACCAAATTAATTGAAATCTATTTCAATTTAAGGGCTTGTGCGATACAACATGTCGCATAATAATGCACCGAACAAAATGTAACGATATATCAACGCGCTTGATATGAGTTTCGTGACCATGTTGCCCCTTTTTCTTTTGTGTATTATTGAATTATGCTTTTGTGTTGTTATATATTTGTATACATCGACTTATATATGTATGTACGTACAAGAGACTTTTTACATTACCAGATGCTTTGCTATGGCTTTATGTGACCGCAATGTTCTTTGTCTTTTTATGAACTGGCGTATGTTTATAAAAAGAAAAACTAAAACTTAACAAAAAACTTTTTTTTCATAAATAAACATTCAGAGGATACATGTATGAATATGATATACATAATGTAGCTGAGCATTAGTGGTTGCTTAAAGTACAAATTCCAGTTTACGGATGTAAACAAACGAATTAGAGCAGTTTGTTTATTGAAACAACTAATGAAACACTTGGTCGTTTAATTTAATTAAAATTAATTCGATCGATTTTATATATTTTGATTTGAATCGTTGCAGTTCTTCCCAATCTAAATCAGGAAATGAAAAATTCATTTTCCTATATAACTAAATTCCGGAAAGCACAAAATAAAAAAAACATTTTTTTGTTTCTAATTTATTTCTAAGTCCTAGCTATGGTAAAAAAAAAAAAAAAAAATATTATTATTATTACTTATGTACATACATAGTGATTTCTTAGAAGCATACTACATATTATTACAAAACATATTCATGGTAGATGTTTTTTTTTTTTTATTTTATTAAAACAATCTAAAATTTGCATATTTATGTTTTCCCATATAAATGTTTAATCATACAGCATAAAAACAGCAACACACCCAGTAAAATATTTACGTACGTATCATAACAATGATGCTACCCATTACAAGAGTACAAACGAGCATAAATGAATGAAGTAAGTAAATACGGTGGTAATAGATTTCGATCGGAGTTTATAGCGCATAGACAAATTAAATCTAAATTTAATCCCTGCAGTTTAGCGATATTGTATGTCTTTTGTATTTTAGGGGTGACTTTTATATATTAAAAAAAAAAAAAAAAAAAAAAAAAAAAGTTAATCATCCCCATTACAACAAGAATGGTGTCATCTTATCGAAACACAACCCACCCAGTCGTATAATGAACTGGAACCCATTTATATTATATTAACAGATGAAGCTGATTTTATATGTCACATATGATAACACTTATGACGCTGTGATGCAGTGTCATTTGATCTCTCGCAATATAGTTTTTAGTACACATCTGGGAATTTGTTTGGTTTTTGAATAAATTATTAATTATGACTGCACATTGTTGTTTTTTTTTTGTTCGGCTGAGATCATAATCGTTTTGGTGAGATAAAACGGATTTTCGGATGCATTAAGTGTGATTTTTTTTAGAAGGGGTTTGAAAAGAAAGTTTAGTAATGGTTTTAAAGTATTCCATGGAGAGAAAAGGGATTATCGTATAAATCATAAATTAATTCTATATTATGTATAAGGGTTTCAGTAAGACGAGAATTATGATTTTCACAGTGGTTAAATGGATAAATTAGGACCGGTTCGAAATTAATACGTCGATTTTGCGTTTTATTATTAATTTAAGAGACCCGTATGGGGTTATGCTAGTTCCCCCATCGGGCGCCTCCCCGGGTGGCGGATAGGGGAAGCCCGCCAGATATGGTAGGTGCCGAGGAAATTAAATACCTGGGGCGGACCAAAAACTAGCTCACCCAAGCTAAGGTGGCACTGCATATGCCGAAAGCTGCATGGCTAAGGGGAAGCTTAGTCGCTAATATGCGAACTCCAAATTAGGCGCCATTTGGTTTTAAACCCGTAGCCTTCCTATGATAATGCAGAGCTCTGTCATAGGTGACCGTTATTTCTCGTGCAACTCGTGGGAATAAAAATGGATACAAAACAAAATATACCAACAAATAAGGATGGTGGCGCTCCTCAAGCGTCACAAAATAGCGGAAAATGTATTTATGCTGCTGAAAGATGAAGATCAACGGCTGCAGGTTTGTAAAGACGCCATTTCAGCAATAAAACGGGCAACGCTTAAACAGAGGAATATTAGCATGGAGGTCAAAAACGGTCTATGTAAGCTAGAAGAAGCCATAGACATACTTTCTATGCTTAAAAGGAAACGTTGGAGGGACTATCGAAGGGACAGCCAGACGGAGTCCTGACATCGGTGGATACCGATGTAGCCCCTTCTACCGTGAATATTAACAAAAGGCGAGCATCCTCTAGCCCGAAAAACAAACGGGAAGAGAAGAAAAATAAGCAAGAGAATAAAGAAAACCCAGAAGGGGTTGTCCGGACAGCGAAAAAAGAAAAGAGAAAGGGGAGGGGTCAGAACCGTGGACTGTAGTCCGGTCAAGGAAAACACCAGCCAAAAAGAAAAGACGAAGAAATAGACCGCGGAAACCCAAAATAAAACCGGAGGCCCTACTGATTAAAACCGGAAAGGATCAAACTTATCCACAAGTGCTGGGTACGATAAGGGATAAGGTTAACCCGGAGGCTTCGGATACAGAAATCAAATCTGTACGCCGTACCAGGATGGGAGATGTCCTCTTGGAATTTGCCACAAATACGGGAAATAAGGGAACCTTCTGCGAGTCCTTGAGAGGTGCCCTGGGAGAGACGGCAACAGTGCGTAGCCTGGAACTCAAAATCACCCTCGAAATCAGGGACCTTGACTGTTTGTCCACTAAAGATGAAGTGAAGGCAGCCATCCAGAGAGACCTTAAAGATTTCTCTGGGGAGCTGAAGGTGTCAGTTACAAAGACAAACTCGCGGGAACAACGGATGGCCTTCGTGGAGATCAATGCACGAGAAGCACATGAGCTTCTTAAGATAGGCCGTATAAAAATAGGATGGCTATACTGCAGGATAGTGCGCAAAACTGTAGTTATAAGGTGTTATGCTTGCTTTGGCTTTGGTCATCACCAGGCGACCTGCAAAGGACCCAACAGGAAGGAGCAGGGCATATGTATCCAATGTGGGGAGAAAGGCCATATCAAGAAGGACTGTCAGTCAAACCCAAAGTGTTTTCTCTGCGCCGAGCATCCAATTAGGCCCGAACAACTAAAACACGTACTCGGGTCAGGGGCTTGCAAAATCTTTAGGCAGGCCCTAGATAAAGCAAGAAACAGAAGCTTGAAGTGAAGGTTCTTCAGGGTAACCTTCATAGAAGTAAGACAGCGGATGCCTTGCTGGATAAACTGAGGCTAGACATAGGCGCAGATCTGCTGATTGTTAGTGAGCAATATCGTAATAGAGCGGAACCCGAATGGTACTCTAATAACCTTGGTACAGCTGCCATCTGGACCCCGTACCCGATTACAGTCGACGATCATGGAGCCGAGGATGGTTTCGTGTGGGTTAAAATCCAATCTGTTATATACGTGAGTTGCTATTTTACCCCAAACGAGCCAATGGACGATTTCCGAGCTAAAATTGATGTATTAGAGGATAAAGCACATAAACTGAATGGTGCGCTCGTTATAGCCGGAGACTTCAATGCAAGAGCACTGGATTGGGGCATGAACACTACGAACCCAAGGGGACGGTATATTCTGGATATGGCGGCTAGGGTAGGACTCACAGTGATGAACGAAGGTGGCGTATCGACATTCAGAAGGCCGGGCTATGCTGAAACGATTCTCGATATCACTCTGGTATCTGACATGATGGCACAAAACGTCACGGGATGGAGGGTAATAGAGGATTACACTGGTAGCGACCACCAATATATCGTCTATAATGACGGGGCGGATTGCGACAACCCGTTAGTCGCAATGACCGAGCGATAGGATGGAATGTGTCAAAACTGTGCGAAGAAAATCTCTTGGCAACCATCGAAGCCGGAAAAGTAGCAATATTACGAAAAAACGGATATCCCGAAAAAATTGCGAGGACCACCACGAAGCTAATAAATCAAGCGTGTGATGCGTCTATGCCAAAAAGACGAGGCACAAGGGGGAAAAAGATCGCGGTTTATTGGTGGTCTGATGAGATAGCGAACCTCAGGAAGCACTGCCTACGTCTTAAACGCTTAGTCACTAGAGCAAGAAGAAGAGACCGATTCGCGGCAGAACAGGAACATGAGGATTATCGACTGGCGAGAAGAGCGCTTAAATTCGAAATAAATAGAAGTAAGCGCCTGAAATGGGAGAGCCTGAAACGGGACGTGGACAAGGACCCCTGGGGCTTGGGTCCCCATGGAAGTACTGAAGGTAATCGCTCGATCAGAACCTGAGATACTTTTAAACATGTATAACCACTGTCTTGAGGAAGGGGTTTTCCCTAAGGCATGGAAAAGCCAGCGGTTGGTGCTCATTAGCAAAAGGAAAGGCAACCCGAACTCCCCATCAGCATATAGACCCTTGTGCATGCTTTATACAGCAGGAAAATTATTGGAACGCTTACTTAAGTCGAGGATCTTAGCAGCAATTCAAGCTGCAGGAGATCTCTCTGATAAACAGTATGGCTTCAGGAAGGGTCGATCAACTAATGGCGCTGTAAAGGAAGTGGTGAGAGCTTTCCATATGGCGCAACAAGGAAATCACCATTCGAGGAAAATAGTGTTGCTTGCCACGTTGGATGTGAAGAATGCGTTTAAGTCCGCGAGATGGGCGGACATGTTGTCGGCGTTAACAAGCGACTTTCATATGCCAGACTACCTTCTGCGAATAATGCATAGCTACCTTCAAGATAGAAGGCTTATGTTTGAAACCATGGAGGGGAAATGTAGCAAAGAGATCTCGGGAGGTGCTGCTCAAGAGTCCATTCTAGGTCCCGATTTGTGGAACGAATCTTACGACGGCATATTGCGTATGGAAATGCCAGATGACACCTTCATGGTGGGGTATGCAGATGATATAGCGGCAGTAATGATCGCTCGAAACAGAGGATGTACAGCGTAAGCTTAACCAGGTTATGCGCAGAGCAAACTCGTGGTTAAGCAGCCGTGGTTTAGCCGTAGCAACGGAAAAAACAGAGCTTGTGCTTACGAGACGACACATGGCGACCGATGTACTGTTCGAGGTGGAAAACCAGCAGTTACGGTCTAACACAGCAATTAAGTACCTGGGGGTCTACCTGGACACAAAAGTAAATTTTGGAGAACAAATCAGATATTCTGCAGAGAAAGCAAACAAAGTCTCTTTTGCTCTGAGTAGGCTGATGACGAATGTCGGAGGTCCAACGGCGGCGAAACGGAAACTACTGATGTCGGTAATAAATTCTATACTTTTATACGGGTGTGAAATATGGGCGGACACACTAAAGACGGATAAATATAGGAAAGTAATGGCCACTGTACAGCGTCGTGGGGCACTCAGAATCTGTAGTTCCTACAGAACGGTATCGGAACCGGCTGTTATGGTCATTGCGGGTGTTACCCCTATCGACCTAATGGCTGAAGAAAGGAAAAAGATCTACGATATCAAGGACGAACTTGACAGTGAAGAAGCAAGAAGTGTGGCCAGAGAATATACCATGCTGTGCTGGCAAGAGAGGTGGCAAACAGAGGACCGTGGAAGGTGGACTGCAAGGCTGATAAGAAACCTGGCCGACTGGATAGAGAGGAAACATGGTGAAACAAATTATTTCCTCACCCAATTCCTCACAGGCCATGGGTATTTCTGCAAATACTTGTTCACGATGGGGAAGGTGGAAAACCCGTCATGCATTTATGGGGATGCAGGCCTTGATGACGCGCAACACACATTCTTTACATGCGAGAAGTGGAAACGTGAGAGAGAAGAACTTGAAAGGAAAATCGGCAACGCAACGCCCGATAATATCGTTAACATGATGCTCAGGACGGAGTCGAATTGGAATCTAGTGGCCCAGTATGTGGAACTGATCCTACGGCGAAAGAAAATAGCAATGGATAACCACCAGCGAAGATAGAAGTGAAATTAGTGAAATTATAAAAATTATAAATATGGGAGGCCTATGCGGGCAAAATACGAGCCACCATCCCGATGTAATACGACGACAAGTAATTCCAGGATGGATTTGTGTCTGAAATAGAGGAGGTTTTTAGTGAGTGAGAGTCCCACACACCGTGCATAATGCATTTTCCTCCTCTACATAAAAAAAAAAAAAAAAAATTAATTTAAGAGAAGATGTTGTCGTAAAACTGCACTTTTTAGTATCAAAAAAGTATCCACAAGGGCATTAAATCGCTAATTCGCTATAACAGTTTAAATACTGTCGATAATGAATCTTCTCTAAACGAACTCCGTACAAACAAGAACAATTTAGAGGTTTAGAGGTTTACTTAAACTCTCATCCAATAATTCAAATCGCAAGTAATTTTTACTATTTAAGATAACCTTTAAAAATAATAATTGAACCATTCGATTATTTGACTTAATTAAAAGTTGTGACGATTATTTTTAGATTTACTTCAAGCCTAATATTTAAATTAAGCTTCAGTTTAATTCCCATTCAACACTATCCCTAATGAACAGAAGCATCCATTATGTGGTAGGTGAAAAAATCCAGAAAGTGGTTTGTTTAGGGAACGAAATAAGGGAGGGAACCTGGTTTGAAGTAACCTTTCAAGAAACTTAATCTGTCGAATACAAACCTTCGTTTTTCTGACATCTATTTTGAATCCAAAACCGGAGCAATTTTGAAACAAACATATTTTTTACTTTCCACTCTATTCATTAAAGTTTCTATAAAACAATAAAATGTTCATTTAAAGGTCATTACAAGGTCATAAAAAAAATTAGTGGATGTTTCTTCATAGAAGCAAACAACTTTGTGAGCAAACCAAATTCGTAAAAATTACGCAGTCGTAAGCTTAGAGAAAGACTCTACACGTAAATAACACGTTTACCACTTAAAACAGCGATTTTTAGTGATTAGTTTATAAAAGGACTAAACAGTGATAAAATTCCACTAATAAATCGATCGCAACTAGTTAATAATTGTTCATAGGCTTTTCTCTTGGTAACTGCAAGGAATGTGTCCTGTTAGACTAGACTAGAATGGTGATGATACGTTAAAAGGTTTTGCCGCTCGTAGTTTTGCCTGTAGACAATATGGAATTTAAGGCTTTTTTCTAAATTACTAAATGTAGCTAGCCGAAGCAGTCGGTCATCGGTGTGGTTCTCATAGCTCCTTTAATTTCCAGATAGACTAATCTTGCCATTGCCGTTTCTTGCTCTAACATATTCCACGATCTTGCCATTGATTCATAAGAAGCATTGTCAAAAGCACCTTCTATGTCCATAAAAGCTTTGGAGCAACTTCCTTGATAGCCAATGCTTCCTCAATAATTTTGTGCCGTGATAGTGAATTTACCTTTCTGATATGCAAATCGAATTTTGCTGAGTGACAAGACTATTTACACCTCCAGTCTGATGTATTGATCGACCAATTTCTCCATCGTTTTAAGCAGAAAATATGAAAGGGTTTTTAAACTCTATTTCGGTGTAATCTAACTTTAGTTTCCTCTTCTGCCTAGTAACGTAACTATAGTTTAGGCTGGCTGCAAATATTTTAGATATGTGTATTTTTAGTACCTCTCCTCCCTTCTTGAAGGAGCACCGGAACTACTCCACCGAGTATTGAACTAGGAACCAGCACCAGAAATACTCCAGTTTCTTTCCAAAAATCATTCGTTCCCTAAATTCCGGTTTCCTTAGTTTTGTCTTACCTTAGATCTCTGTGTTTCTTATAGGTGTGAATGCCGGGAAGTGCGTGAGAAATCCCTGAACTGAACGTTGGATCTGGTAAATCTCTCATCAGAATTGGAAATTGATTGTGTAAATTGATTACTAACATAATTATCAGCTTCATCAAGTAATGTCTGATGAGCAGAAATTATGATCGCTTTGTTATGTGGTATAACTCTCTTTTGCGCAGTATACGAATTATTATCTTAATAAGTTTTGGGAAGAATCACTCGAATGATAGAGAATGAATGAATATTTCCTGGTTGTCTAGGTTCTATAGTGGATTTGAGAATTCCCGTCCTTTACATATCGACTCAAAAGACAAAATTTTGCCCACTGTGCTATTTGGTCGTTAATAATTATCAAAATGGTTTTGTACAAAATCAGTTGTTTTATCTCGCAGAACTGGTTTTAGAATCACATATTTGAAAATAAGTCTGCGGTATGTAACTAATGGTTTGAACAATTTAAACTTTTTAAAAATTATCAGAGAGCACAAATAGCAACGTCATATCACAGTTTACCAAACAGCTTCACGAGATTATGTTGTTAAATGTAGGAATTACTCGACAAGGCTAGGTATAATATATTGACCTAAAAATAGTAAAAATATGTTCGGACAACGAATTATTCACAATACTTCCATTATTACATACTTGGAAAGACAAAAATGTTATCACCAACAAACTATAATATTGCTGACCCCAATTTTTAGATAAATTTCACCGAATTATTTAATAAAATTTGCCAAAATCCAACTATAGATTTCCAACGCGGAAAAATCGTTTGCAATAGAGTAAGCAGTATTGCTGTAATTGGCAAATCAAATTTAATACTTTTTAGTTTTATAGAAATTAAATTGACCAATATATGAATCAATTTTTATCTGCACTACTTTAGTGTGTTTGTTGTTTTTGGCCAACAAGCATCGACTACCCCCTTATATTTTTAATTTAGTGAGCGTCCAATAATATTCTAAACTGGGCTATGTGTATAATAATTAAAAAAATACCAAATAAAAAAAACTCGCGACGTGACCGAAATAAAATTTAGAATTTCGCTGTTTTTTTTTTTTTTGTTTTGTTTATTTGTTATGTGTTTTTAAAAAATGAAAATAAAAATTTTGTATCAACATCGGTTTTTTCGGTTTGAATAAAATTTTCATAAATTAGATTAATGAATACGAAACATAAACTCTGTGAGAAAAAAAAAATAAAAATTTACCCCTAACCTAAAAAACACCAAAACAAAAAAAAATTTAGAAAATTAAAAATTTGAGTTTGTGAAAAATCACTTTATTTTATTATTTGTTGTTTGCATAAAGATATGATACAAAATAAGCGTTATGAAGTTGGCCGCACTTGTGTATGATTTATTGCCCAGATGAATTAAGTTTTGTTTGTTTTTAATAGGTTTTTCAGTTAATTCGAGAGAGGGGTGCAAGCATCAAGCCCAATGACCGAGGATAAGTTGTTTGTTCCTGTATAACAAATACATTTATTAATTTTTCGAATACGGTTTGAAACGTTTTAGAAGTAATCCAGTGATAAATGGTTCTATTTTACGCCAGTTTGAAACAAACTTTAGTACATATTTCTGGTTTAATTTGTATTGGTTTGGCTCATGTTTCATTTGCTTTGAAAGTAAACTTTCAAAAACACGTTTATCAGTTTGAAACAATTTCGAACTGGCTCAGTTATTAAATGCTATATTACATTTAAAATAAATTCGATTCTATTTTATGCCAATTTGAATCTAGTTTTAGTATAGTTTTGGCATAATTATAATTAGTTTGATTCAAGTTTGAATTGGTTTCAAAGTAAACTTTGTCGTTTAAATTCAAATTAACATCGTTAAAATGGGATTGATTAGCGTTTTAGTATTTCGTGTCATCAAGAAGGTGTTAGACTGCACACGTTTAATATTTTATACAAAAACATGATTTATTAAAAAAAAATCCGGAAACTTATGTTCAACATATAAAATATGTTGACAGTAATATCGTATACTGTACACCCAAAACATATGCAGCACAAAATCTGTATACTGCATCTGCTTCATATCCGTTATATTGTGCGTATATATTATGATGTATGTACATATATATCAAGGAAGCACTGTATGACTTCAAAACAAAAAATTTAAATACATTAAGCTCGATATGTGTGTGTGTGTGATTGTGTAATCCGATCTGAAATATTTTTTTAATTAATTCACAAAAATTAAATTTTTAAATCCAAAACCAAAACATTCAAAATTATGAATGAAACCGCACCAATAAATCGTATACACATAACCCCAAATCCATTTTGGAAAAATATTTTTTTACATTACATAAAACGTGATTGATCCATATTAGGAACTATATACATAGATACATGCATATACGTGTAAACGTACAGCTAAACTAAAAATATTTCATTTTTAAAAATCAGCTCGGAACGTGATGTTAAGTCGTTTAGATTTTAGTTTATTGCATCCGAGTAATGATTATATGGTAATATACATAGTTATGTATTCATCATTCAGAATTTAATACACTTGAGATTTTTTGTAAGATAATATAACAAATTGCAGTTTTATATACGATTTTCTTTTCAAATCAGATACCTTGTATGCTTTAGCGGCTGCTTGAGACTTGTATAGATAGATATAGAATTTACTTTCATTTTTTGTTGCTATTGTCGCTGTGCTAACGAACATTCTATTGTTAAACAACTTTTTTTTTTTTTTTTTTTGGGTAGCTCGATCCAAGTCAACAACCAAACCAAAAGTATGACGTTGTAAATTGTTGTCTCGTACGAGGCAAAGATGATTAATAGTTTTTTGCAAAGAAAGTTATAATTCCTCGTATATTACTTAACATCGCATAAGTAGGCATTAAATTTGTTCCTTAATTTCTTTACTCGCGTGTTATTCAAAAATCCGATAAGTATTTTTATTTTAAATCGTCTAATGAAAATATAAAAAAAAACCACGCAATGTTTTTTTTATAAAGACCTAATTTTGATTTGAATACGTTACTGGAGTAATTTTTTAAAGGTATTACTATATATTGTAGCGAATTTGCACGTAACAGGGTTAATAAACAAATATTTATTGATTGCAATATGTGAAAAATATGTAACCGTTATGTAGGTTACCATATTTCAAGGTTTTTTTTTAAATTTTATTAAGCACACGTGATTTCTATGTTCACCTACTTTAGAGCTTATTAACGCACGTAAGAATCCTAAGCTGCCTCCGTTTAGAGATATAAGACATCGCGGTTCATCGTTTAAGAAACAATGAATTCTAATTAAAATACCATTATTTATAATTTAAATTCTGTGAGGCCACCATCAACGAGAACGACCTGATAAAATTACATAATTCATTTAAACATAACCACATATAAACATACACACACAAAAATTTAAATTCCCATCGATTAATGGAATTTTAAACCTATTTATGTGTAACCCTAAAAACCATGCATAAATTAAAGAGTCATTTAATTTATAATACATGTATCATACGTACCCAATTAAATAATTAAAACGAATATCGAATAATATTACTTAAGACAACAATTTATATAAATAATTAAACTTTAACCCTAATGCCAAACAACAACAAACATAATTAATAATTTTTTTTTTTTTGTTTTGGGAAATCTTAAGGAGATACATACTTAAGGTTTATGATTGGCCCGTATTATAATATTTGCTTATACATCCTTCAAGAAAATCTCAAGAGATTAGAGCTTTAATATCTAATTTTGTTTGTTACATGGTTACACGTATACACACGTTGAAGGTGTGATTAAATAGAGATATGCTAAATAAATATGTAACTACATAAACAAAATTTCTGAATTCTAGAAATGGGCTCACGTTTAGATTAAATGTCGCAGACTATATAAGATTGAATGTGTTAGTGAATATCAACAATTATTATTATTAAATTCAAAATTCGTAACGATGGAGTTACACTTATGGCAAAAAAAATCTATTCTATGATCTAACGTGAAACCTGAACCCCTATCCCCCCCCCCCTCCTATATTATTAAAGGGTGTAATAATTACATATACACGCGAGAATTTAAATATTTTTAATTATTTGATTTTTTTCGTTGCTTGTGATTTTTTTTTTCAATGAAAATATGTAAAAACCTAAATGACTTAATTCGACAGTAAAAATAGGTTATTACCTCAGAATTCTTACGAATGAACCGTAGGGAATGGCTCAAGGAACAACCTTATCGGGGCAGAAATTAGTACACTCAAAGTAACCGCAGAAATTGATAGAGGGATAAATTAGTTATTCGCGATTGATAATGTTGATTTTTCATCTAAAAAATACATGTTCGAGAAGCAATCCGAAAATTTCACCGAAAACGTGATTGGTTTTTTAACCATAAGTTCCTTAATTTTTAAGATTTCTATCGCTCCAAAAACAACGCTCCATTTTGCAGGAAATTTCAAGGGCTACAAGGTATATAAAGTTGCACTTCCTTGAACGCTTCGTTTTTGAGATTTTTAAGTAAAGAGCTCGGGGAACGTGGTCCTCGCACTCATGAGGTGATATCTCAATTAATTTTCATCCTAGAGAAATAAAAAAATAACAAAATTTTCTGGAAGAAAAATCTAAATTTTTGTACTTTTGCATTTTGTACTTATCTTCTTTAGTTTTTCTTCTTTAAAAATTTCAAAAATCATAGCCATTCTCTAATCCGTTCAAACTTCTAGAACGTATATTGTTAGTACGTTTAATTTCAATTCGTACGGTTAAACCATTGTTTTCATTACTGATTTTTTATCCGAAAACACGAGAGAACCATTTTATATATATATCATAACTTCGTTTTTTATCCTAACGACTTTTACTAAAGCTCATTTTAAAGGTCTTTTCAAGTACATTTAAAAAGTTTTCCTCCAAAAATTCATCGTTTTTCAGTTATTTAACGTTGAAAGGTTCGAATTCAGTTATTGCATCTACAAAAACAAAACAAAAAACAATCGATTTGTTATTTTATAAGCTTAATTTTGGTTCCTCTTGATTTTTTGATAAAACGTCAGATTTTCAAGTTATTCGTGAATAATTGCTTTAAAACATGCATTTTTTAGATAAAAATTCAACATTTTCTATCGCGAATAACTCGAAAAATATTGATTTATCAAAAATAAACTTCACAGAATTTATATGCTTAGAATTCATCCTTCTATCGATTTCTGCAGTTATTTTGAGTATACTAATTTTCACCCTCAAGAAGGTGTGGCAACCATCCCCAGGGTAAAACCACACATCGGCACTACATAACTTTTATTCCTTGAGGCATTCCCTACTTACTGTTCAAATTTCACGTCAATCGGTTTTGTCCGTAAGAATTCTGAGCGAAAACAGTCAAACACTGGACATAAAGTAACTAACCGAAAGGAATTTCGATAAAAAATTCTTGCTACAATTTTTTTTTTAAAGTTAAGGTTCAATCCCCGTGGCGTACTGCAGCTATCGGGGGGTCACAGGTGGTGGATAGTGGACGGCCTATCGATAGTTAGGTTAGCCGGGAATTAAATAAGCCACCCCCAACCGCAGTCCAGCTGGTGGGAGAGTCTCAGGGAACTGGGGAGTGGTTAATCTCAGTTCATTAAATTCTGAGTGCCTATGATGCCAGCATGGAAAGACGAACAGATGGCGCCCGAAAACCATCGACCAATAACCACGGCGGACTGTGCGTCACGTTCTCTCTGCACCTCCGGAGTCTCCGCGGGTGATGAGTGGGGTACCCTAGAAACGGGTGACCCTGGGAATGGAATGAATCCCATTGGATTGGGCTCTCCATGTGAATAGGTGAATGAGAGAGAGAATGTGGAGCGGAGGGAAGGGGGTACTGGGAGGCCGGGGTGCTAGCGAGCCGAATGGGCTGGATTAAGTTGTTAAGCGACCCGTGCTGATGATCAACTAGGCTGGGGCCCATTTAACAAAGCCCAGTCGCTAACGGAGACCTCTGGATACCTGGCGACCTCCAGTTGTAATTAGTCTTACCTGCGTATATGGATCTCTGCGCAGGCGGACCTTTATTTCTCCGATACTTGTGGGAATCAAAATGGAAGGATCTAATAACAAAAAAACCAAGGGCACCGGCTCTCCTCAAAAGCCGATATCAGCGAAGGGAGGTACCTCGAACCAGACGGATGGGGCCTCTAAGGTTGCAAAGGTGGTTGACTCTAGGGCACCAGTACCGACGAAAAGGCGGTACAGGAATCACCGCTCGGCATTCCGAATTCTCGAGAAATGGGCTGCGACCCCCGAGGGGTAGCTTACGGAAGAGCAAAGAACATCAGTAGCTTGGGCAAGGAGCACTGTGGCCTGCGGAAGCTCGGAAAGGAACCATGTGTCGAAAAGACAGCGGTCCCAGGACCAGGTGGAAGAAGTTGACAGCAAGCGGACCAAGTTGCTGACTGACACGAAGGCGAGCTCTAACTCAGGGACAAAGCTGTTCAGCGATGTCCTGAGGGAGCATGTGATGATGCTAGCCGTAATTGACGAAAGTCAAGAAGATGGGAGCATCACGGCGGAAAAATGGAGGTTGGCGTATAATGGACTCAACCCCGTCATTTTAAAGGTCCTGGGAGAAAATCCGGGGCCACCCCATCCTGCAGAGATGCGGGATGGTATCAAGGGCGTGTGAAGATGACTGCATGCTCGGACTCTAGATCTGTAGATCTATATAAAAAGGCTATAGCCAAAGTAGGGGAATTGTGGCCAGGCGCAAAGCTTGCGGCGGTTAGCCGGGAGGCAAATTCCAGCAGGCCGAGGGCACGTGTCTGACTGCCATCCGAACCAGCCAGCCCTGACGAGACTTTGAAAATCATTCAGGCCAGTAACCCGAATCTTCCGACCGGAAATTGGAAGATCGTCAAGCAGGAGGAGGTGAAGGGGGGCTCGAAATTATCAATTATGGTAATAAATAAGGAGTCCCTTGCCCTCCTTCACAAAACGAAGGGAGTAATTGATTCGGTTTCGGGTGGTCTACTACTCTCAACGTTTATAAAAAATATGGGGCGGAAGCGCGTACGGGAGGCCAACCGGAGGATGCTGGCAACCCGCCCAAGCCTGAAGGAGGTACCAGCAGCATGGGGGAGAAGCTTAGGTGAGGGGGGAGAGTGAATCCGGCGACCTCGGTCTGGCAAGGATCCACTTGGAAGATGAGGAGAAGCACATAAGCGAAGGAGCTGGTGTACCAATGGAGGAGGATGTCGGCAGCCCGGCTAAATGGGGGGCACTGACAAGTCCTCTACAGAGGGCATGAGGGTTAGCGAGACGGGCGAATCCGGCGCATCCCAAAATACCGAGAAATAATATTCCTGCGGTAGCAGGAATATACCATAGAGGTAGATAAAGGTTAAAAGGTTATGGTTAAGATAATTCAAATTAACCTTCACCAATCTAAGGCTGCTTTGGCAGCTCTACTCCTCAGGCTGGCTAGTTCGGGTGAGGATGTGATACTAATCCAAGAACCTTGGATTAATAACAACAGGATCTGTGGCCTCAGAACCACGGGGTACAAAATTATATCCTCTAGTAAGTCTGGGAAGATCAGATCTTGTATTCTTGGGAAAAATAATATTAGTTTTTTCCTTCTCTCTCAATACAGCAATGGCGACACTACTGCAGTTAGCCTGCAAGTAGACACTTGTAGATTCTGGCTAGTTTCAGCCTACATGGACCGGGAGAAGGAGGTCCCTCCGGATAACCTGGAGGAGCTGATTCGTAATGCGCATCACACTATCTGGGGAAGCACGGACATTAATGAAAGAGGTGGTCACTTTTTGATTATTTGATGAGTACTAACCTTTCAGTGTGTAATATTGGGCTGAAACCCACATTTATTACTAGTAACAGGCAGGAGGTTCTAGACGTGGCCCTTGCCTCAAATAATATTCTTCATATGGTTAAAATTGGATGGTGGATAAGGACCACTCCTTTTCTGATCATCGATATTTAACCTATAGCCTCGATATTCACCCTGCTACCCGGGAAGCCCTCAGGAATCCTAGAAGGACCAACTGGAGCATATATGGGGAATTACTGGAGGATTTGTTGCCGTCGAGAGCTCTAGAGCCCCCGACGACCGTTGGGGAGCTGGAGGACATGGTGGCTAGCGTTACTAGCGCATGCAACCGGTCCTTTCGTGCTGCCTGCCCACTGGTTAAGCCTAGAGGTAGGCAAAAATCAGTATGGTGGTCCAGGGAACTGGGAACCTATCGTACGGCTTGTAGGACAGCCTTTAATAGAGCCAAAATTACAAGGGAGGCTCAAGATTGGGACTGCTATAAGGAGAAACTCGGAATTTATAAGAAAGAATTAAGAAAGGCACAAAGGAGATTTTGGAGAATCTTCTGTGATAAAATGGAAGAGGTATATGAAACCTCCCGCCTTAGGAAGATTCTTTCCAAAAGTACAGCTAGTCCCAGTTTTTTGATAAAACCGGACGGATCTTGGACAGCTTCTAGTGGAGAATCTCTGGAGCTTCTCTTCGAGACACACTTCCCAGGGAGCTTTGAAGACCTGTTGGTGCATAGCAATCAGATTAGACACGATTATTTAAACCTGTGCCTGCATATTGGACAAGGAGAATATCTAACTTCATTATATTGACCACCACCACTTTACAGCCATATACGACAAATATCTACAATTCTACAACAATATATGTGCTTTGGTATCTATCTGAATTTCGTAAATGGAGAATTACGTCTTACAAGTGCATATTATACAAAAATTCAGACAAGGCTCATTGGCGACACTTGTCGCAAGCGGGATTAATAAAGTGTATATTTCACCGCCTTGGGTCAGAAATATACAGACGAAATCGCTGTTGCAGTTTAAAAATTTATTTGGAAAAATTAATTTTATTTTTTACAGATTATAATTTTACATATTAATAGTAAGACTGTTTGAGAATGAATGCTATTTTTTTTGTTATCTTATTGACAAGGAAGAAAAAATGTACTAAAAATTGTTATTAAATGTTTGCATTGAACCTAAATTTCCAATTACTGAACGCATACTGATTAGTACTGAAGTTTAACAATCGATGGATTGGGTAATTGGAATGTCAAAACATTATAAACAAATAAAATGGCATTACATAATTTTCTAACTCTAATACATACAAATAATTAATAATTAATTTCAGATATAATTTTATGAATTTGACAACAATATACAGTATACAAGATAAGTGTTTTACATAAAGTTAAAGTTTAAGTTTTATTAAATATTTTGTTTTTTTTTTTATTTCAGATGATCATCCTGCGCGCGTTCAACATACTCCCACTCGTTAAGAAATCAATTTCTTAACTAACTCAGTACCTCGCATGGCATCAGTTTACACAATTTCGTAATTGGCCGTTTAATGCAACCGTTTATTGTTTTGAGTGTGACAACTCGGACCAAATTGTCACTTCCTGGATGCAGCTCGATCACTCTCCCTCTAGGCCACGACAGCGGAGACTGATTTGGCTCCTTAATTAAAACTAACTCACCGGTTTTTAGGTTCTGCTGTTGGTGTTGCCACTTGGACCGTATCTGCAAAGAACCTAGGTATTCCTTGTGCCACCTAATCCAAAAGCCGCGATGCATATTTTGAACTATCTCCCATCGGTTGTGCAAGTTGATATTATGACCGTCGTGTGTTTCTGGAACTGATTGTAACGATGTCCCAATCAGAAAATGTGCAGGTGTAAGCACTTGTAGATCATTTGGATCGTCGCTAACTGGAGTAAGAGGCCGAGAATTTAGTATTGCCTCGATTCGGCATAACAAAGTTGAATATTCCTCAAAGGTAGGAGCTGAATCTCCGATGACTCTTTTAAGATGGGTTTTGAAGGATTTAACACCAGCCTCCCATAATCCTCCAAAATGTGGTGCTGATGGAGGTATAGTGTGCCATTTGATGCACCTCTCCGCCAGGCCCTCTGCTACTTTGTTGTTGTGCTCACTGGAGGTTATGACGTTGTAAAAGGCATCAAATTTGCGTTTAGCTCCAATAAAATTTGAGCCATTATCGCTGTAGATATTTGAGGGCAACCCTCTCCGGCTTGTAAAACGACTCAAGGTGGCCAAGAAAGCATCAGTAGTAAGGTCGCCAACTATTTCCAAATGGATGGCCTTTGTCGCCATACAAATAAATATACAAATATATGATTTCAAGCGTTTTGATCCTCTTCCCTTTTTTGAACTCACAAGTACTGGACCGGCGTAATCGACACCAGTGTTATCAAAAGCTCGTGTGAAAGTGACCCTTGGCTTAGGCAAATTCCCCATCGACTGTTTTAGATAGGAAATTCTCGTGCGTGTACATCTCGGACATTGGTTGGACATCCGCTTGAATTTGTCTTTAGCCCCGATTATCCAATACTTTTCTCTGGAAATAAAAAATAGGGTAGATGGATTGGGATGTAGGTATATTTGGTGTAAATGACGTACTAATTTGTCAGTGAGTGGATGTTCTTTTGGAAGGATCAACGGATGTTTGGCAGTATAGAGAATATTTGCATTATCGATTCGCCCACCGACTCGAAGAAGTCCGTTATTATCCAGAAACGGCATCAATGATATAATTCGACTGCTCTTTGACAACGGCGCACTGCGTTGAATTCTCTCAATATCTTCGTAAAAGGACTGATATTGCACCCAACGGATCACGACACGTTCAGCGGACTGAAGATGGACTATTGTGACGTATGGTGTCTTCCTTTTTAGAGCTGTATCAGCAAATCGGAAACATTGACCCAATATTCGAAGAATTTTGGAATAGCTGGAAAATTTATCAATAATTTGCTCAATCATATCCAGACATTTATTTTGCGTGTGTAATGATATTTTGCGTTTCTCCAACTCAGTCACAAATTTACCCTCCTGATATTGTTTTGGCCATGAATCAGGTGATAATATCAGCCAATTGGGACCCTTCCACCAGATTGTATGATCGATGAGTTGTTGAGGTGATATTCCCCGTGAGCTGCAATCAGCTGGATTGTTTGTGGTTGGAACGTGATTCCAATTTTGGCGTGGTATTCTTTCTAATATGTAACTGACCCTATTACCGATGAAACAGTTCCATTTACGTGGCTCATCTGACAACCACCCCAAAACAACCGTGGAGTCAGCCCAAGCATACAGATTATGTCTTTCAATATTAAAAATTGTTAAAATCTTCTCAAACAGCTTGGCTAATAAAACCGCTCCGCACAGCTCTAACCTTGGAAGAGATAACTGCTTCAGTGGCGCCACTTTAGTTTTAGCGCAAATGAGTTGACATTGCATCTTATTATTGGAATCCAGAAATCGCGCATATATAGCAGCAGCATAAGCCTTTTCTGAGGAATCGCAGAACCCGTGATATTGTGTGTTGTTCTTGCTTGGCATATATCGTGGTATTTTTATTTTTGACAGAAACGATATTTCTGATTTAATCTTCACCCAGTCGTTTTCAATTTCCCGAGGTAACGTTTCGTCCCATCCAACCTTTATCAACCAGATGGACTGCAAAATTATTTTAAGCTTAATGGTTGTCGGAGAGAGCCACCCGAGAGGATCAAATATCTTCCCAGTTTCTGAAAGCAGTTTACGCTTGGTCATCTTGAAAGTGATTGGTTCCGGTACTTGGAAGGTAAAGCAGTCATCTTTAGGTAGCCAACAAACCCCTAAAGTTCTAACAAACGTTTCATGATCCTGAATGGTGATTGAATCTTTTCCGCGGTTTTGTTCAGGAATTGCTTCCATAAACTTCGGGCTGTTTGAACTCCACTTCCTAAGTGGGAAACCTGCATTGCCTAGAATAGTAGTAAGATCCTTTTGTAATTTTAGAGCAGTTTCGACGGTTTCGGCTCCAGACAAAAGATCATCGACGTAAAAGTCTTCTTCTATAATCTTGCTTGCAACGGGAAATTTATGAGAGTTTTCTTGAGCTACTTGTTGTAGTGTACGGATTGCTAGAAAAGCCGAACAAGTTAGCCCATAAGTCACTGTGGTCAACCAAAAATGTTTAATTTTATCATTAGTATTTTCTCGCCATACAATTCGTTGTAAGTCCCAGTATTGTTGGTCGACTTTGACTTGACGGTACATTTTTTCTATGTCCGAAATCATCGCTATCTTGTGTGTGCAAAACTTTAACAAAATCGTGAATAAGTCTTTTTGCATTTTTGGTCCCGTAAACATAACGTTGTTTAAAGAAACACCCGTAGAAGTACATGCGGACCCATCAAATACCACTCTGAGTTTCGTGGTAGAACTTGTTTGTTTAAATACTGCATGGTGAGGTAAATATATAACGGTTTTATTTGGTTGAAGTATTTTATCATCCGGTACCTGAATCATGTGTCCGAGGTGTTCATATTCCCGAATAAACTTGTCATATTCAATTCGTAAATCCGGTTTCCGTTCAAATTTTCTCTCCATTGACATCAGTCGATTAATAGCATTCGAATATGATGAACCCAAACTTCTAAACGTGTCCTTGATCGGAAGAGCAACTATATATCTGCCATTAACAAATCGAAGTGTTCTTGTAAAAAACTCTTCACATTGGATATCTTCCGCTGAAGGTTTATTTTCTGACTGAATCTCTTCCACTTCCCAAAAACGTCGGATTATTGTTAAAAGGTCATCGTTAGAAACCAGTGCACTATTGCAATTTATCGCTGCAGCATTATTGCTTATTATAGATCCTCCAACGACCCAACCGAACATCGTATCATATACCTGCAGATTCGAGTTGATTGTAATTTTGTTCGTTTGTAAAATTTTGAAAAATACATCGATACCCAAAATCATATCAACTTCTTTTGGCTCATAAAAATTGGGATCAGCTAATTGAAGAGCTGTAAGCTGTTCCAGTTCATCTTGATTAAGGGCTAATGATTTTGATGGCAATTTAGATGTTAGACGTGGAAGAATTAATGCGTTAAGATTCAAACTGCTTTTTCTATCATATTTTGAATATAGTGTAACATTTATGCTACCCTTTGTTCTTCCAGCACTAACAGATGATAAACCATTAATTGAAATTGATGAATGCTGTCGTTCCAGCTGTAGAGCATTAGCAGTCCTTTCTGTAATGAAAGAGGCTTCCGATCCAGAGTCTAGAAGTGCTCTAATCGTAAGCAAATGACCATTTATGTTCGGAACAGTTACTGTGATTGTGGGAAGAATAGTAACCTTGCAAGTAAATAGATTTTGAGATGTTCCTTTGGTAATATGGGCACCTGTTATGACATCTAGTGGTTGATCTGAGGTAACTTCATGATTAGCTTCCAAAGAAATTGGTAAGGCTTTAGTATTCGTCGTTTCATTTGTAAGGTGAAGCAGAGTATTGTGTCCCGAGTTACAGATGATACATTTCCTTGTAGAAGAACAGCTAGTTGTTGAATGGCCGGAATTCAAACAGTTAAAGCAAAGATTCCGTTCTTTAACAAATTTCCTTCTTGCAGTAACATCATAAGCACGGAACTTAAAACATCTGAACAGTGAATGATTTTTGCTACAACAAATGCAATTATTTATGGTAAATGCTGAATGAACTGTTTTTTGTAATGGTAGCCTGCGAATGTTTATGTTGCAACTTTCCAAAGCCTCACAACGTTGATTTAAAAATTTTAGAAATTCTGCCTCACTTGGATTATCATTATCAACTGAATGAATAGCCCACTGTTGCCTAGTTTCATCGTCTAATTTATTTAACAGCATATAAATAATCCAAGGATCACGATTTTCACACTCATGCCCCAAAGCCTTTAAACCTCGCAATATTTCGTCGGTGACCTCAATAGCCATTCGTAGTGATTTAGTTGCTGGCTGCTGACACGATGAAATTTCCATAAATGACTTAATCAGAGCATTCACGATGCTTTTCTTTTTATCAAAGCGTTCAACGAGTTTGCTCCACGCCTCTAGATAGTTTGCATCGGTTAGCAATAAATGTTTGATTAGTTGGGATGCGCTTCCTTGTAGTAGTCCTCGAAGTAGTTGAAATTTATGTACACTTGTCAAATTCACATTATTATGTACGGATGCTAAATATAAATCTTTGAATGAAGGCCATTGTTTGAAATCGCCGCTAAAAGGTTCGATGCGAATACGAGGGACCTTCAAATCAGCATTGGTATTGGACAACGTGGTTTCAAAAAATGCTCGTTGCTGGGTAACAAGATTATTTACCGTAGTGTTTATCGAGTCTCCCGATTCATCTCCTTTTGCATTTGCACTTAACTGTTTGATCTCTCTTTGGTAAGCTGCCAGAACAACAAAAAACGTGTTTTCAAATTCAGCTGCCTTTGAAGTTTGATCAGGAAGCAACAATAACTGATCTTCGATTATGAAAAATTCATTCCACAATTGATCTAATTTTGATGACCGTACTTCTAATTGTTCTAGTGTTGGATTGTTTCGATCGATGTTTTCGATAAATGTTTTAGCATTGGTTAAACTAGAAAGCACGCGACCACGCTTCTGGATTAATTGGGCAGCCATTTTGAAATTTGCAACACAACAAGTTTTAATATTTGGGCGTGGCGACAGATTTGTTCACTAACGCGGATTTTCCAACAAAACTAGCATAAATTAATTTGTTTTAAATAGTTTTTAGTTCACTTGTTTTGATTAACAAAAAAAAAAAAAATAAAAAATCACTTATTCACTTTCACTCCAGTTTCTTGATTTCACAAAAAAAAAATTAAACAAATGTTGGAAATGACTTACAGTTTCCTTTTGTTCCGAATTTTGTTGCACATGCGATTGAATTTGCCAAACAAGATGGTGTCTAGTTTGCAGCTTATACACAATGGTGAAACTAACTATTCGTTTTAATACTGATGATTTTGGATGCCTTATCCGGCTCGAAGGACCATGTCGCAAGCGGGATTAATAAAGTGTATATTTCACCGCCTTGGGTCAGAAATATACAGACGAAATCGCTGTTGCAGTTTAAAAATTTATTTGGAAAAATTAATTTTATTTTTTACAGATTATAATTTTACATATTAATAGTAAGACTGTTTGAGAATGAATGCTATTTTTTTTGTTATCTTATTGACAAGGAAGAAAAAATGTACTAAAAATTGTTATTAAATGTTTGCATTGAACCTAAATTTCCAATTACTGAACGCATACTGATTAGTACTGAAGTTTAACAATCGATGGATTGGGTAATTGGAATGTCAAAACATTATAAACAAATAAAATGGCATTACATAATTTTCTAACTCTAATACATACAAATAATTAATAATTAATTTCAGATATAATTTTATGAATTTGACAACAATATACAGTATACAAGATAAGTGTTTTACATAAAGTTAAAGTTTAAGTTTTATTAAATATTTTGTTTTTTTTTTATTTCAGATGATCATCCTGCGCGCGTTCAACAACACTTTCTTTGTACATGACAATGGTGCATCTTCTCGATATTTTAAATGATCGCAACCTTTTGCAAATGATTTGATTTGTTGTGCATTTTTCTCGTGACTATCATTGATCTATAGGGTATATAGTAAAAGCTAAACCAAATGAACTTATTCATGTTTCCAAATCTGGGTTTGATCGTTCGAGTGGTACCATGCGGCCATTCATCTCAATACGATGCAGACGTTTAAACATTTTTTGCACCATTGTTGTATGAACATTGCCGTAAAATATTATGTCCGGGGTTAGGGTATCAGTGCAAATTGTGCTTCAATTACTTTGCCATATTGTAAGATAATTTTCCATTGTTATCAGCTAAATTCTTACTACCCTTCGTTGATGTTTTCCTTTTTTCTCGACTATTTAATGTTCTCATTCAGACTTTCACATTCAGTATTTTTGTTGGTTCCATTACCAATATTACTGTTGCCCGTGGTTTTTTAATTTTCTTTAACCTCAGGTTTAGGCTGTTTTCGAAACGAATACTTATTTGTGGAATCTACCTTATTCTTATAAAATCTAAATTGCTTTTAATTTTGCTTATGAATATTTTTCTAAGGTAACGTGATATCGAAAAAGTTAAAATTTGCTTTTGACGAACACTGAAGTAAAAAAAAATTCTTTCAAAGGATTCTCTTAATTATTTAAGATGGCGTCGAATAAGTAAATAAGTATGAAATAAGTATCGGTTTCGAAAACAGCCTTATCACTGGTTTTATTTTTATCCAAAGCTGTTTTGTTGTTAATTTTATCGTTTGCATTTCTGTTAGATTTAACCCTTTGAAATATTCCCTTTGCAATATTATCACTGGAGTTTTTCGCTTTGACCAAACTGTTTTTTTAACTGTCGGTTTTGTTTCAAACATCGACGATGTTGACAAAGATGTGGACAAGTCGATAGATAAACACGGATCCCGGTCGAAAAAAGTTTGTGTTTTTTGTTCATGCTATCAGCACGAGTGGATATATTATCAGTATCAAAGTTAACTTCACAGTTTTGGCAAGTTCCAGTTGTATCGCAACAGGTCTTGATCTAGGGGAAAAGTTTGTGTCGCCAATGAGTCCGGCCAAGGAAGGGTTTCCTTCCACTCGTCTATATATTTAATGAAAGATCTTTTTTGGGTCGAAAGTACCTCGGTGCTTTTTCAAATTCAAAAAATTCAAAAAAGTCGCAATTCACCCAAAATATGTTCCCTGTTGTGGATGTGTGACTAACATAGACCAGGATGGTTAATATTATTAAAAGAGAGAGAGAGAGAGAGAGAGAGAGAGAGATGGAGAGAACTAACACTTTATTATGACAATCAGTTTGCGATCCATATAATACAATAAAATGTTGCATATAAAAATTCACCAAAATAGTAACTGACCGGTGCAATATTGCAATATTTCGCTTTTAACCTAGCCAACAGATCGGTTAGAGTTAAAATTAATAACACTCTAAGTGAACCAAAAATTGTGGACGTTGGTGTTCCGCAAGGTTCAGTATTGGGCCCTCTGCTCATGCAAATTGCATGGTCTTTATACAGGGTTTGCATATCTTACACTGACAAATCTCCTAATGACGTCATTTCTATGATTAATTCTGACCTTAAAGTCTTACATGTATGGTTTGATAAGCATTGTTTAATTCTAAGTGATAAAACAAAATATATGTTGTTTAAATTGACTGGCATTATCATAATATTTCCAAATGTTGTGCATCTACCGGGAGTCATTCTGAGTATATTAATATTGAATTAGTCAACGAGTTTAAAAATCTCGGGGTTCATTTGGACGGTAATCTCGCAGTTGGAAAATTCATGTCTCTTCTTTAAAACGTTACTTGTCATCTGCTACAAGAATTTTCTATCTACTGCGTGATTTTTACCCTGTTCATGTGCTAAATTTATCTAAATATGGTTTATCATGTTGGGGTGGTTGCTGTGCCTTTATTCACGGCTAATAATATCTTGCCGTTACAACATTTATATGTTTATAAGGTTTTAAGAATATTTTTTAGACGTAGTGGGCAACAAACGCCTATAAGGAGCCTTATTCGGTACAATATTCGAGGTAACCATAGTTTTCTTTATAATATTCCCCGATTTTTTTCTGACCACTTTCGACGCTATAGGACCTTGTTGCTGCTCCAGTTTTTTTCAACACGTTACCTATTTGTATTCCAAAGTTAAAAAATGGCTTCTGGAAACGGCAGACATTACATTTATTTTTCGGGTTGTTACATAATAGATTTGTATATAATGGATATTTTTTTTTGCTTCACTTTGATAACTCTGGCTGTTGCAGTTTTTGTTATTAATTTGTATTATTTTATATTTGACTTGTACGTATTGTTATTAATTTATAATTAGTTTATATTTTTTTATATTTATATTTTTCTTTCGGCACAGAATCCTCCAGGATTTTTTACTTTTTTGCCCCTTATTAAACGTGTTAAATAATTGTAATTTATGTTGATGTAAAAAATTAAAAATTAAAATAAATAAATAAAAATTAGAACTATAAGAATTCAGACAGGTATATTAGTTGGGTTCATCGATCATTTTTCACAAGACGAGATATGTCTTTATATAAACAAATACATCAGTCAAAAATATTTTGACTTTCTACAAATTCTACACCACATAATTCTTTTCATCTTATTTGTATAATGTTTGATGTACATGGAAATTCCTGTACAAATCCTCTGTTGTATAAACATTTTGTTTATATATATAATAATAACAATTGTAAACCATTCATAAACCAAATAAATTAAATCGAACTAACATAAAATTTGTTTAGTTTTTTTTAATTGTTATAAGATAATTTAAACTATTCTTTTTTTATTAACATCTTGGTTTTTAATAATCTCCAGTAAATAAACGCATCTAGTGTGTATATTTATAGTTTTTTGAAATGAAAATTTATATTTTATATACAGGCAGACATACACCGATCAAACGCATTTCCCGTCTTCTTCGTCTTATATACATTTCTTCATTTAATATTTCAAACAGATGTTCTAAGGTTTATTTTAACTTGTAGAATTCTTAATTTTATTTTAGGCTTAATATTTTCTTTTTTTTTATGAAAGGGCATTGTAACTTTATGTTAATTGTTATGTGATTGTGTTGTTAAATCATGATATATTTGGAGAGACGACAGGTAGTTTTACGCCGGTCAATATAAATATACAGGTTTAATGGTTTTATAATAAGAAAACGGTCGCGATAAGTTGCCATGAGCTAATATGCCAAATTTAATTTTCCCGTCTATGTACAGTAGTCTCTCACAAAACAATTCGTTTAACTCATGAGCTATTCACGGAAACCATATGACATCGGTTGTCTTCGATGAGATACCGATTATTTATAAATTTACAAGCAACAGTTTCATTTCACAACCTAACTAACTAAAACAATGAATAATGTTAAAATTATATAGTCAATGCATGAAAATTATATGTACAGTTTTTGTATGAAAATTGTAATTTATAATCTTCCAGTACAGTTTTTTTTTTTTTTTTGTTTATGCGATAACATCATCATCGTCGTTACTTTTTATATACTCCAGATGGAAGATTTATGTATTGTCTTCGAAATATTATATTTAAAATCCTATTAAAAGATTATTAAGTGCTATAAATAAGAAAATATTTTTCCTTATCAACTTCCTACGTATACGCGATTTTCCGTTCTGGATATTAAATTTGAATGTATCGCAAAGGATTACATCATATAATATGTTCTTATCATAGTTATAAAACGACATGTTTACAAATAAATTGCAAATGTAATTAATTGTGGTGTAATGTGTTTAATAGATCTTAATCGATAAGGTACATTATGTTTGTTGAACAATTCTGATTTTAAACAATGAGAGTAATCACGTTACTTTCCTTACAGTTATTCAGGATTAAATAGGCGAACATATCTCGACGGGAAAGTTTTTAAGACATGTAGTAATAACTTAATTCGAATTCCAAAAAATTAGAAATAATTGAAACAATTACCTTCAAATAGAATAAAACCGCGAATGAAGGAAAATCGCGAAACAAAACTAGCCAGATTGGTTAGATGTTTGTTGGAAAAAAACTAACAAAAAAAAATAATTATTAGAAGGGCCTGAAAATTCTGGCTACCAGTCAAAAATGTTTCAGTCAAAAATTAAGAGGTAACTCAATGCGAGTTTACGACCATTTTCTGAAGAAAAATTTTCAACAGGCAACCAATCGACGTAGTCTATTTTGTAAACAAATTTCCCCTTCCGAACATAATTCTTTTGTTTTCCATTTAAAATATATTGAATCTGCTGAAAATTTTTCTTCAGAAAATGGTCGTAAACTCGCACTCAGTCAAAATATTTTTAGTCTGAAATGCGTTTTCAGAAGGTAGGTAGGCTCAATCAAAAAATTAAACAGGCATTCAAGTCAAAACTGTTTTAACTGGGATTTCTTCTTTCTTTTTCAGAATTTCTGGAAATGGAAGCAAACCATTTCAGTCAAACTGTTTCTGACCGAAACACATACTGGTATTCCTGGAGCCATTCAATTCCAAGTCAAAATTTTGTTTACTGGGCTTCTTTTTATATTTATGACTGAATTACCTTTTGAAATGGAGATTCAGTCAAAAAATGAAAGGCGTTTCAGTCATAAAATTTCACGTACAAATCTTATGACTTTATGACTAAAACTCCGTTTAAGACATTGTTGACCGATCACGAGTTAACTCGTGTATGTACTTCCATGGAATTAATTTTTTCAATTTTTTAAAATTTAGGACCTACTTGTTATAACTCACCACTTCTCGCTTCGATAGTTAAAAATAAAAGGTTTTTCGGTTAGAAAACTGTTTAGCTCAAATGCCTTTTGAGTATTTGGACTAAATAACCTTTCTGAGCGGTATTTCAGTCACAAGTTTTTGGACTGGAATACCTTTTGATTGGTTTTGTTTGGAGATCCGGAGGAAGGAATTTCAGTCAAAATATTTTTGGTTTGAAATGCGTTTTCAGATTGTGATTCAATTAAAACATTAAAAAGGCATTCAAATCAAAACTTTTTCGGCTGGGCTTCTTTTTGAGTGAATGTTACGCATAATTATTATTTTTTCTAAATTTTAAATTTAAAACGATTAAATTGTATTTTTTTGCACGAACAAATCACTGGAACATTCAATTTTGTACTATTAGGGGAATGATGGAAAAAAATTAGCGAAACTTCGTTACCGTCTAGAAGTCGTTTGATGTAATTAAAAAGCATAGAGTGAAGCAAACAATAAAATGCTTCACTTCAACAATTCAACGACCCAGGCGAAAAAGCAGAACTGTGGATGAAAATAAATTGCAGTTTTTTGTATAATGAAGAGACCCAGCTC
This sequence comes from Tipula vernalis, assembly GCA_958295665.1. Taxonomy (NCBI): domain Eukaryota; kingdom Metazoa; phylum Arthropoda; class Insecta; order Diptera; family Tipulidae; genus Tipula; species Tipula vernalis. Next base: position 359,129,645 of record OY282560.1, read on the forward strand.
TTTGGCATGCTCTGTTGTGAAGGAGCTATTGCTCAAAATAGAGTGAGCCAACAGCTATTTAAATCAAAAAGTATTTAAAAATAAATAAATTATTGTTCATCCAGAATATGGATGCGTTCGAACCGGGTTCTGTATACATTCTGTCAAAAAAGTACGGAGAAATGATCATTTAAAAAGTCCGGTTAAAGGGAGTGTAAACAACTTTTTTTGCCGCTAAGTTGGCACAACTATCCTCTATGATTACGTGAAGTTTGAGCGCGATCTGTCATTTAGTTTGTTTACATTGCTCGATTTTGTCAGTTCATCTCAAGTGTCTCTTGCGATTTTTACAATGAATAAAAATATCGAACAAAGAATTTGTCTCAAATTTTGTATTGCAAATGGAATTTCGTGTGCCGAATTGCTGAAAATGTTACAGTGAATCGACTTTATCAAAAGCACGTGCATAAGAGTGGTACATGCATTCAAAAACGTGTTGCTGCTCAACTAGTCCCGAAAGATCTGAATTTTTTGTAATGTTGACTGTTTTCTTTGATTATCGCGGTATTGTGCACTCGGAATTCTTGCCAGAAGGTCAGACGGTAAATAAAGAATATTATCTGGGCGCTTTGCGGCGTTTGAGAGAGCAAATTCGTCGAAAAAGGCCAGGTTTGTGGAAAGAAAACTCGTGGATTTGCCACCACGACAACGCACCATCTCAAAAGGCTATCATTGTGAACGAATTTCTGGCCAAAAATCATCAGACATCATCGAACAACCATTGCTTTCACCTGATATGGGTCCGTCTGACTTTTTCCTCTTTCCAAAACTCAAATTACTACTTACTTCGAGGTACCCTTTTGTAGTCGGTAGAATACATAAAAGAGAATTCGCGGCGAGAACTGAAGTCGATGCCGGAAAATGCGTTTGAAAAATGTTTTGATGATTGGATTATTCGTTGGCATAAGTGTATTATTTCGGAAGGGGTCTACTTTGAAGGCGATACAATAAATTTGAATACGAGTACATAATAAATATTTTGTGTTTTATTGATCAATTCCCGTAATTTTTGTTGACAGAATGTTTTGCTTCATTTTCCATATTTTCTGTTTTGTTTTTTTTCGTAATGGGCTCTGTCTGTCTCTTTCAATTTGGTATTGTGGCGCTTTTCTATATGTCCGTTTAAAAGAAACATAGTCCTCTTGAAGGAAAACTAGGGATAATATCCTTTGGAACTTCACGGAGGCCTCGACAGCGCGGCACATAACCTTTGAGCAAAAAATATACAGATGTACAAAGATTTTTCAGTCAAAAAATCGAATCTACCAAAAGGTATTCCAGTTGAAAAATTTACGACTCAAACACCTTTCCAGAAAGTTGTTTCGACCAAATATACAAAGGCGTTTCAGTCAAACAGTTTTCTGACCGAAAATCCTCTTTTTTGGTAATGAAGTTTCTTTTTTAAACGAGTTTTAGTCACAAAATTTATATAAATTTTATGATTGTTACGGATTTCGTTTTTTGACTGAAATGTTTTTGGCTGGTATTCCCGGAGCCGAAGATACCGAGCCCATAAAGATACCACAAAAATTGAAAGAAAGAAAACAGACAAATAATTGATCGGTTTTGCAAGGGAGTTCGGACATTTCATGAATAGTAAGAGAAATCTGATTGGCTTTCCGTCACCTTTGTCTTACCAGAGTCCCGCCACTAGTCAGGTTTCGGAAATCTGCAATTTGTTTCCTAGCTTTTTTGTATGAGCATACGAATCAGTTACGTTACCCCATACCAAGTCTTTAAATTTACTGAGCAATAGGAGCAAAAGGATGCTAGTCACAATGGTATTCCGCCGATTCTTATTAAGTATTGTGCTGAGAGTTTGTGCCGTTAACAGCTCATAATGCTTCCAATGAGTTGGAGGACAACAATTATTCGCGGTATGGCTAAGGACGATTTTTATATCGATGCCTGGTTCTAGTGAACCGCCACCTAAATCTAAACCTAAACCTTATCCCGTCCAATTACTTTCTTGTTTAATGAAAGTCTATGGAGTGTTTTTTTTCGGGTAGAAGAAGGTTAGGTTAGGTTTGGGTGGCGGTCCACTAGGACCACGCATAGACACAAAAAATGGTCCGTAGCCATACTACAATAATTATTTCCTCCAACTCATTGGAACCATTTTGAGCTGTTAACAAAGCGCTGGATACTCCTGACGTCCATCCTACAGAGGTCCGTTAGGTCTTTGAAGAGGGATGCCACTGTCTCTTCCTCCTCTTCGTCCTCGCAACTACAACAGTAGTCATGTGAGAAGACACCAAGTCTACTAACATGCCTCCCTATGAGACAGTGCCCCGTAATCACTCCAACAACCACACTGATCTCACTTCGCTGAAGTGAGATCAACTGTTTGGATCTCGCCAAGTCCAAATTTGGCCAGACCTGCCGAGTTATTACGCAAGAAGTGATACTTGACCATCTGTCATTCGTCAGCTTGCTAGCTTTTTCCTGAATCAGCAGTTTGCTTACCGAAAGAGGCATTTCAATAACCTTTCTGCTTTCTGAGAAGTGGTCCATTGTACCATGTCGAGCCAGTTCATCGGCGTTTATATTCCCTGTACTTATGAAATGTCCTGGCACCCATAAAATGTGGATGTTGAACTGATCTGCCATCTCGTTAAGAGATGAGAAACAGTTCTGGACTACTTTCGACGTGAGGAGGTGTGATTGAAGCGCTTTAATGGCAGCCTGACTGTAAGTATATATGCGAATATCAGAAACTGATATTACATTATACCTCAACCAGTCTACGACTTCCTTTATGGCAGTTACTTCAGCTTGAAAAATGCTACAGTAGTCGGGGAGACGGAAGGAGAGATTTAACAGAAGTTCCTCGCAGAACACTCCAGCCCCGACATTCCCGTCCCGTTTTGAAAGGGTAGAAGAAACTAAATAAATAGCTATCGGGGGATTGCCATTATTTCCATCATACCCAAGCTATTTGAATCTATGATTCACAGGGTCTTGGTTTTCCATACTAAATCATTTGTTTCTCCTGCTCAGCACGGGTTTTATCCAGGCAGATCCACAGCGACAAATATGGTTTATTTTTGTGGAAAATTATTTAATATTTTAAACTGGCTTACTTCAAAGTTTCATATTGGTCTACATTGTTTATCAACGATGGCAAGACGATTTGAACAGATTTTGTAGTTGGTCAATTAGTAATAGGGGCTTCGTTAAGGACTTTACCGACCCGATTACTCTAACTCACTGTACGCTTCTTTTAATCGTTTTATTTTGAAATATACATCGCCTTATGGTCACCTTCTTATCACTTTCATTCGAATAGAATAGAGAGTGTTGAGAAGCAGTTCTATTCTATCCGAATGACAATGTTCAGAAGCAGTTTGTTTTATACACATTTCGATGCCTACCGTCTGCACGGGCTATAGAATATGTACGCTCCAGTAGGTTAGGTTAGATTTAGGTGGCGGTCCACTAGGACCAGACGTAGACGCAAAAATGGTCCGTAGTCATACCACGAATTGTAGTTTATCCTCCAACTCATTTGAACCATTTTGAGCTGTTAACGAAGTGCTGGATCGTCCATCCTACTAACGTCCGTCAGATCACTGAAGATGAAGAGGGATGTCCTAGAAACTTTAGTCTGTTTCGTGCCAGACGAGGATAGGTGCAAACAAGATGAAGTACTGTCTCTTCCTCCTCTTCGTCCCCGCAACTACGACAATAGCCATGTGAGAACGAACCAAGTCTACTCGCATGCCTGCCTATGAGACAGTGCCCCGAATCACTCAAACAAAGACACTGATCTGACTCCGCTGAAGTGAGATCAGCTGTTTGGATCTCGCCAAGCCCAACTTTGGCCAGACCTGCCGAGTTATTACGCATGAGGTGACACTTGACCATCTGCCCTTTCTGCTTTCTGAAAAGTGGTCCGTTGTTCCACGTTGAGCCAGTTCATCGGCTTTTATATTACCTGCATCCTGGGCACCCATATACGAACTGATCTATCATCTCGTTAAGAGATGAGAGACAGCTCTGTACTGGCAGCTCCAGTAAGTCAAATGCGTCCACGCGATGGACTGTTACTCATCGACGTGGTTTCAACAAATTACGATATTTCAGAACCAATTTTGAGAGCATCGCGTTTAATTCGGTGTTTGAAATTTTTGATTTTCATATGTCGAGAGATTCGCTTAAGAAAGTTTAAGTTAAATTGTTATGTAGTAAGAACTAAATAGTCGGTCGTTTAATTTATCCATGTGCAAGAATGATAGACAGTGAAATAAATCATGTTTTATTTGCAAAACCCAGTGATTCAATCGAATTTAGTCCACAACATCATAACTTCAGAACATAAATGCATTTTTGGACAGAATCATAACACGAAACTGCCGCACATCACGGTCGACAAACTTGATTTAAACAATTAAATTCTTGTTAAATTCAATTCTAGTTAAGTATTTCTAAAAATTACGATTATTGTTCAAAATATTTTGTGTTTAAATTGGTGTGATAAAAACAACAATTATTGTAAATAATACAAGGATTTAAATTTGATAAATAGAATTTTGAGAACTAGAGATTGAATGTGAAGTAAAAAAAAAAAATTTAAAATGAGAGCAATGGAATTTGTTTTGGGATACCATACATGTCGAATTCGATCAATAAAAACTATGTTTATTATTAAAATAGACTGGCCGTTACATTCTGAATGCATTTATTACACAAATAGCTCTGTCATCTATAAATATAAAATCTACTATAAGAACAGAATAACCTATCCAAAAGTTGTGAAATTAAATAAAATTACTTTAGAAGTGTCGATAAAATATTTACGACTACATTAACATATTTATATAAGCACGGCGCAGCAACTCTGTACCCTAAGGATGGCTAACTAAACACATAATTTTCCGGCAGTAGTCGATTTTATAACATTACAGTTTAATTTATCCGTCATCACACGTACCACATTACATCTCATATTCTGTATTCCAAATTCTACAAAAATTAAAAATAAATAAAAGAACCATATGAGCGCGACGTACGTATACATATAAACGACAGTTAAAATATTTATGACGTACAGATTTTCCCAAAACAGATGAAAACATATAGACTTATTTTTAATATCAATGATGTGATAATGGTGCGAAATTTTCTATACAATAAATCAAGTTTGAAAAATAATTGTTTAGTGTATGTTTTATAGACCTTAACATAAAAAAATTTTCTAACCTTAAAAATTAGATCCTACATGCAATCATTGGGCTTCCCGTTAAAGCGAATATTATTTCACCATGAAATTTAATATTTTAGATCTCATCAAATTTAAAATTAAAATTAAGTTCTAGTCCAATATTGTATGTGCCGAACATATAAAACCATCTTGAAGACGAGAACTTATATAGATTTTGGTATCGAAATCAATAAAACCATTATTTATGGCTTCGATGATAACACATACACACACCCACGGTATATGTATTTACTCGTCTAGAGTGAATGTAAATAATAATCGTAATAAAATAACAAAAATCTAATTAAAGTTTTTTACGAGCATTTTGACCAGCATGATCATAGTTGGTAGTCGTCGATATATAAAAATTTAATTTTTATTGGAATTATATCGGATATAATATTTAAGCATCAATCATCGGAGTAATAAAATAAATAATTGAAAGAGGAACGTCATGCAAAGGTGTAGTGTTTAGTGTTCTAGCGAATTATACGAATTTATTTTACTTTAATTAAAAAATCTTCTAACGATATAATTATAGTCTAATCAAGTTGTTTTTCCGGATTAAATGTACAAATCCATATACTTTATATATAACATCTAATTAATTGTGAGTTTTCTTTTATAGAAGAATCGATAATAATCTGCAACAATAGATAATTAGCAACAATATAATATTTTCTTATTTCTTATAAGTCTACCGCATTTATAGATGTAGAATAGATAGAAGGTTGTTTTCTTTATGGATATTGTATCATTTTCTAAGAAAATTATTTCGTTAATAAATGTCGCTTGCGTCACAGTTGATTTTCTATAAAATACATTATCGCTCAACCATATACATAGATAGTCGAGAACGAGGGTGATTTTTCAAATTTGATTATTTTACTAAATCAATGCGTAAATCCAACATAATTGGATGTTTTGCATTAATTTTAGCATATTAAAAATGTTGCTATGAACGACGACAGAGCAACAGGTTGCCTATTTTTTTTTTTTATGTAACGGAATTCAATTTAAACATAATCCTTATGTTTTATGTTATTCTCAAACTTTATTCCACTTACACAATCACGTTATTTTGGTAGCACCTCGAGTTTCGAGTCCCTAAATCTGTCACAAACATTCATATCAATATTTAACCAGCAGTCTGTGCAAATAAAATGTTGTAGTTAGTAGCACACAGATATTTAGGTTTATGACTGATAAGCATAATTTATCGCATATTCGCACCTTTTAGCAATCCGATATTTTTTTTTCTACAGATAACTGGAAATTCTTAACAATGTTTAAACTAAAATTTATTGTTGCATTTTGATGTAACTTATATAATTTCTAAAGCGAAATGACAAGTGCATTGTATTCCACGATTTGGCAACCTGACCAAAGATTTTGGTCATAAAATTAAATTGAGAGTTGCGCTTGTCATCTTACTTACCATGTAGAGGTAGACCTCGTTTCGACGACTCGATAGATGAACGTTGCAATATCTGATGAAGCATATTGTAATTATTCAAATGTTTGGTCAGCCACGAGAATTGAACTCAGAAAGTTAGAATCGCGGTGCGGTAAGAAACGATCTTAACGCTGGAAATTTTAACTTGCTAACATTCCCTAGTGGTTTGATTGTATATCTAATCTAATTGCCATAAATAGGATTAAGAGGGTTAAGATCTTAGGACCATGGAATTATAGTGCGCAACAAACAGGCTAGCACCTTTCATGTTTAACTAATACGGTAAAGGGCCACAACCTCCAGAGATGACTCTATCTATGCAGAATATAACGGTTCAAAAGCAGAAAACCTCGATAAAATATTTCCGAATCGATGGGAATACTTTGTCGCTAGCAAATCCCGATTCCAGGCAAACTCCGGTTTAAGTTAGCATGCTTATAGCAAGAGAAAACACCAAAAAGGCACTCTTGTTAACACACCTATCTCAGAAGATAAGCACCAATTAGGAAACAAGGGTGGTGACTACAAAAGCGCAGGTAATTTGGTTTCAGACTATGTATGAAGCACTTAAGAGCCAACAATTGTTTGGACAATGATTCCAATTCGACAACAGTGAGGACAGGGCCACCCTCGGGATAATGCCCTTCTACAACGAACCTTGTTTCTTGGTGTCAAATAAGACCGCCAAGATGCTTTAGTGCTCCAACTTCAAAGCAAGCTGGCTATTCAGCGTAATAATTAAATTTAGGGTTTTTAGATTTATACAATCCATTATGTTTAGATAGGTTTAGGTTTAGGTGGCGGTCCACTAGAACCAGGCATAGATCCAAAAATGGTCCGCAGCCGTACCACGAATAATTGTTGTCCTCCAACTCATTGGAACCATTTTGAGCTGTTAACAAAGCGCTGGATACTCCTGACATCCAACCTACAGAGGTCCGTCAGATCCTTGAAGAAGGCCGTCCCTAGAAGCTTTAGTCTGTTTCGTGCCAGACGAGGGCAGGCGCAAAGAGATGAAGCACTGTCTCTTCCTCCTCTTCGTCCTCGCATCTGCGATAGTAGTCATGTGAAAAGAAACCAAGTCTACTTGCATGCCTGCCTATGAGACAGTAGCCGTAATCACTCCAACAAGCACACTGATCTGACTCCGCTGAAGTGAAATCAGCTGTTTGGATCTCGCTAAGTCCAACTTTGGCCAGACCTGCCGAGTTATTACAATTCCTAGATAACACTGTGGCCGATACTCCATCAATGGGGACTCCCGATGTTCGCAGGTAATCTCAAGTACTGGCCACAGTTTATAACGGCCTTTATAAACTCTACACAATAATTCGGTTTCACCGAATGCAAAAACTGAACAAGTGCCTAAATCAGAATGCCTATAACTCACTACCTACATACTTCTATGAATACATTAAGGATGCCCTACGAACATCCTGAGTTAGTTTTCAATTTTGCTTACAATCCTTACGCGATCTAGCAGGCAAATTGGGTCTCGAAGGGGTGCCTGAGGAACTAGTTCTTGAATAGACGAGCGACAGCACTCGGGATGAGGAGCACAGTTGCAAAGTGAGCCCGCAGATTTCTGGGTAAGATCTTAGCGACCGATATGAGCTCCAGGAGGTCAAGACGACGGAGCAGATATGCCTCCCAATGCAGTCAATCGAACGAAAAGTGCTAGAAAAGTTCAGCCATCTAAGAAACCCTGACATTGCGACATACTCACGTATATCCACGTATTTTGGTAGGTTTGGATTACTGCCAGTTGTTAGTTAAGCAAAATACAGTTAGTGCATTGGATTTACGCTAAAGGGCGGAGCACGAGAAAAGAAATTCACTGAACAATCACAAAGTGGCATACCATGATCTACACGAGTATGTGAAAAGTTTCTTCGCATTGGAACGCCTAGGAATGAAACTTCCCGAACGGGAGGTAGAATCCCACGAATAGGTCACAGAAAGAAAAATACTTGCGGAGGCGGTGCGAAGAACTAACGAGGGCCGGGACGAAGCTGGATTATTAGAAAGATCTAGAAGCTGTCGAAAATGTCAATGCCCAGATCATCAAGTATAAGCAGATGGGTTGGCTGAAGAAGTTATCCGTTGAAGAAGTACAAATGCAAGGAGAAAGAACGTGGTACTTACCAATTTTAGCGGTAACGAACCCTAATAAGACGGGGAAGGCGAGACTCTTGTGAGATGCTTCGGTAATAGTCAACGATCTATTTGCAAAAGTCGTAGCCGTGCACCAGATGATTGTAAAGATGTTTGTCACGCGCCAAGCGATCTATATTCGCCGAGAATGGGTTTCGATCTGCGAAGTTGTATCTCCAATTCGCCAACGGTGTTTGAATTAATACACGTCATTCAGTCTGAAATCGAGAGAATGTTAGGCGACAGCGACAGCAGCACGGAAGTCCTCGGAATTTTCTGGTACTAGACTGATGACACACTTCGGTTCTGCGTTAATATGCAGCGAATAGTGATAGAATATTTACGAGGACAAAGCGGGTGGTCCTGCGTAAGGTGATGATGTTGTTTGATCCACTTGGGCAGATCGAATTCTTTATTGTGCAAGGCAAGTTAATCCTGAAGAAGATCTGGCGAACCAGTGGTATAACTGGTTAGACGCCTCGTCAGTTATCGAGAATATTTGCTTGCCAAGATGCTATTTCTGCAACTCTGCTCTGAGCTACACATACCAGTTACATACGTTTGTGAATGCGAGTGAACACACAGCAGCACAGTCGTTACATAGTTAAACATAGAGGTGATGTACAGGAGGTAGAGCTCCACGATGGAGGCAGGCGGCAGTACTTGGAGCCCGACTCGCCAACATGTAAAGAAACAACACATGATAACTGTCACCAAGAGTACTTATTGGTGCGACAGTCGCAACGTATTATGTTGGATTCATTCACCAAGGTCATTTAAACAAGAGACTACAAACAACTGGAGATGGGTTCCGACAGCCAGCAATATTGCGAATGAAGCTGAGCAGCCTTGCATACCTGAAAAATGGTACAATGGGCCTGCCTTTCTTCAAATGATGCTTAAATTTAGCTGATTCGAAGTCTACAAAACGAAGTTTTCCACAACGAGGAAAAAGCATTGAAAGAAAGTCATAAACTACAAAGCAACAGTAAATTGCGAAAATTGTCTTCATTTTTTGATTCCCAATCTATCATCAGGATGAGGAGCAGTCTGCAGAATGTAGAATATCTCACATATGAGCGACGATGTCCGATTATACTAGATGATGTCCACGTATACTACACAGCAACTCTTTTTCACTTTAATTGTATTTTCCATTGCCATGGAATGGTTTTAGGGGATCGTATTACATCTGTCGTTTATTATACATTGTGGCATAATTACGCTATTTAAATAAAATCAACAATAAAACACGGCAATAGAATTATAACCACTTCCCGATTAAAGATATAATGCATCTTGCAGGCAACGGATGAGGAAAATCTATTTCTGTAAAATAAAACGTTAAGGCGACCATATCAACCACACAATAAATTTGTTATGTATGTACCTATCAAAATTGTATAACAGGACGTCCTCGTGGTGACAGATTTTTATCTTTTTATCTGTGGACATGTTGTAACGTTTTCGACAGATTTCATTGTTCGAAATTAATTCAAAAATTGAAAACGAATGTCGTTTGGGTATTAGTCAGCACGAGAACACGTGTTTCATTTCGCTCCTTAATATTGTTAATTTTCTCATGTTTTTAGAAAATAAATAACGGGAAACATCGTTATCCGCGGTTGGAGGGTTATGAAGCTTTAAAATTTGCTGAACTAAAATGAAATAAACGAGAGGATTGAAAGCTATTCTTTTATTTTATAATCCATTGCTGAATTATTATTTTCGAGGTTGTTTTGCATTATGCAGTAATAACTGATTAATTTCGATTTTCAGACAAATCTGCTGGAAACTAATTCGGTTGGAAAGGTACTGTTAGAACTAAATTAGAGTTATATTGTATTTGGGGCATATGTTCGATCGGTTAGCAAGCAAACCATTTACTAGTCAAAAATAGGACTGTTCGACTAATTCTACCAATCAGATTTTAATTTTGTTTTATTTTTGTGAAGTTTTATATGATTTTGCAACGGTACTGTAAAAAGAAATTCCTTGCTTGCTAGACTTTCGAGCATCTGCTCCATTTTGTTACTAATCATTGGCTATGTTTTATTATGTTTAAAAAAAAAGTGTACGGGCCGGTATCATCGTGAAATCCTGCTTAATGCTTGGTCGTAGACTAACATCGATCAATCAACCCGAGTCAAAAACTCAAATTTTTAGAAGTTCTATCTTTTATCATTCTTAGCGCGCAATTAATGAGTATATTTTGAACGTCAACATCAAATCAACCAATTATTCGCGACCTAAATCGCTTAACCTATACATAAAAAATTAATAAATTATTTATTGTCTCGTTTAGACGTTACACCATGAGTATGCTTCAAGCACAAACAAACATAACAAAATAGCTAATAAATATCAAGTGTCCATGCATTGGTTTATTCAACTACATTCATTTTCGTACATTTATATCAATATAAATCAATTAAGATGCAAAGCCCACTACTTATTAAATCACAACCAACTACTAGTGTTGGTCGACACAAAATGCGATTTACATCCCAATTGATTTTAATTGTTTGTATATACATAGTTGTTCTCTTATGTATACATGATACGTATGTATAAATTGCAATGCACTTAATTTATATAAATAGTTTGATTTATAGTGTTATAATACTGCCACCATCTTGGATGGATCACCACCAAACAACATAATCTATAGATCATTGAACTTTGTATTTTTTTTCTTGCAATTTTCATTTGTTTTTCCCATTTTTTATTTGTGTACATAGTCATTAAATCGTCTTATCCAATTATTCTTTCGGTTCTCTTAAACCAGAAGTCTTATAACCATTTTTAGAATCATTCTATACTACGAGTACACACAATATGTTATGTAAAGGTTAATAAAACTATTTGCTTTTTTGTACACGAACTCTACAGAAAAAATGTTATGAAATAGAGAAGATGAATAAAAGAGGAAGATTAAAAGAAAAAAAAATAGTAAGACATGTGTGCAAGATAATATTCTTCGGCGGTACATGTTACATGTGGAAAAATGTGGTTATAACGCCATCATCTCAAAAGGAACGGGCACTAATGCTGTATATATATATATATATATATATATATATATATATATATATATATATATATATATATATATATATATATATATATATATATATATATATATATATATATGTGTGTATATATGTAAGTATGTGTGAGAAATATTTAATTTGATTTGCACGAACAATCATGAGCCAGAGAAAGTGCGCTCAGTTCATTGATTTCGTATGATCTTTGTTTTTCGATCGAACATTTTTTGGTTGTTGTGTGTTCTTTGTCTGTAGGTTAAAAAATTTGATCATTTTTTTTTAATAACCCAATCACCATGCTAAACATCATTTTATTGATTGGTGGAATTATATTTCAGTGAACTACTGGGGCATGGAATTACGATTTAATACAAGAACAAAGGCTGGTGTAAATACGCGTGTTTGTTATGTTATTCATCATATCCCCAAAATTATTTAAAACGAAATAATTAAGTCGTAACATAAAATGATAAAAAGTCTTACTTGACTATAAATTTTATTTGATTTTAAATAAAAAGCCATTCAAAAGCAACACTGTTATTGAAAAATTTGTTGTAATTAATTTAGTAATAAAGACTAAAATTTAGAGAAATCAGAACAAAGAGGAACAGAAAAATAACGGGATGTATAGCGAATAAGAAGACATATTAAAGACGGACTAAGGACTTATCTATTTTCCTGCAAATTCAAACAAGTTATGTAGTTCAAACTATTCGAAATAGCCAGTTTATTAACATAAAACCAACATCATACAAAAACAAGACAATCGGATTTTCATATCAAAATACTTGAACTATTATCGTAATGCTGTAAATACTTAGACGGAAAAATTATCATTATATTACACCGTGACCAAATTCAACCTCATTCATTCTTAACTCTTAAAAATTATTTGCCTTTTCCAAACAAACAAAAATATCAAGGCCAGTCAAAATAAATGTATAACCGTTGTTTAGTTCAAATGTAAGATACGTCAAAGACACATTAAAGACTGATCCAGTCAGAAGTGAAAGTAAACATTAAGTATTTTAATAACGTAAAACATAAATCCAAAGCTTAGCCAAAGACAGGTTAAAGACGAGCTAAAAACACGTTTTATATCGAATTTAAGAGCTATCACAATCTTGATGTAACTAATACGCCGAACTACTTAAATTACGCTACATCAAATCCAATTTCAACCTCCAAATAACTAACTAAACTATCAAAATTAGATTTACTTACCGCTTTTCTAAACAATTTTACCAAGGCCAATTTAATTAAATTTAGTACATTTTAATTTTATGATTACATAATAATTTGTAACCACTTAATTATGTTGGCTTTATAATTTACATATAGTAAGTGTAAATATTGGCCAATTTCCTTTCCGCATAAAAAACAAAACTTAAAATAATTAATTACAACAACTACAAATAATAAATATTAATTATCTGCTAAGTACACAGAGCACAAGATAAGTCCGTAAAACTTCTTACATTTTGAAATGCTGCTTATAGTTGGAAATTAATGAACTCGTAAGAATTTAATGAAAAAATAAATAAAAAATTTCGGTTAATTCGTATAAAAAATTTTCATTTTCGATTAATTTAATTAAAGATAAATATATTTGTATGTTTGTATTGAGTTGTAAGGCAATATTCTTTAGCTGTATAAAGATATCGAAATATTACTAAAATTCATCTGATCAATCAAGTATTCAAAATCAATCAAATGATTTTATTGGAAGATTGATTATAGCGAGTGCGCGGCGCTGTGTGTAAACCTAAACATTATCCAAAAACTAGAACAATTGGTGGTTACTTAACGTATCTACATTTCACTGGTTTTGTGGGAGAATGTAATTGTAATTTAAGCCCTTTAAAAAAAAAATAGAGCAATCGATCTGGTACGTGCCTTATCGTTATCAACAACATTTTTATTGGGACAAAATAGTTTCTTTTTACCTTTTTCTAATTAATTTACATTTTACCGTTGCATCTTTTATGGTAAATATTACGATTAATTAAAAATGATGTAATAGGTTGTTGATTGAATTTTATGACAATATTCTTGAGTCTTGGGGGCGCTGACATTTTACGTATACAACTTCAAAACGTGTTTACATAAATGATTATCTTAAAATTGATTTATGGTGATTTTTTGTGATTGTCAACGAAGCTTAATTATGTGGAATTTGAAATATTTCTAACTTCTTTTCGAATTAGTAACGAATTCTTTTACTAACACATGCGTAATTTAACTTAGAACGACTGTTCTAAGCTAAATTCTAGACGTACAATTTAGAGGCAGATCAGAAAAAATGTTTGGTTGTTTTTCTTTGTTACAAGAAGATAACAAAGAAGATGACATATTTTGATTTGCTTACAAAAAATTAAAGAAAAAGAGTTGCGCTATTATGTTCTTGGACTCGACACATGTGCGACTCGACGTTTATGGATACATCAATGAGAAATTAGTATTTATGTTCGTTGGCTCATGGCAAAATCCCTTAATGGGTTGCTATCAGAAATTAGAAAAACTTTTGAAATTTTGTTGTTGCTGTTGTATGTGTTCGAATTGTGACGCTGCAATGCATGATTTGCTTGAAAATAATGTGACATCATTCGCCTATGAATGAACTAGATTCAGAGAAGCCAATTTTTTTTTTTTTCCTCGCTACATGGCCTTTGGAATAGGCAACGCTAGGCTTGGGGACATAGAAGATGCCACCCGCACCCTCTTTTGCACAGCTGTCTGTGGCCTCATTTCCTGGTATATTAGAGTCGCCGGGGGACCACAAGAGGGTAACCTTGTTGTCCCTACCCACCCTTCTAAGGTTGCTGTAGCAGCTCCATGTCACTTTAGAGCTGAACACCGGAGCTACCAGGGCTAATACAACAGCCTGGCTATCCGAGATTATGTAGATCTCGTTTGTTTTTGACCCATCGGCATACCACACCGATGCGTGCTGTGGTAAGGAGGAAATGATGTTCCCCACCATTTCCCTTTCGGGTATCCGGATCGTGAAGTTCCTCCGGCAGTCCGTAGTCTTTACCATCATATCTGATAGCTGGGCAATATCGTCTGCCAAGTTTAGTTTATCCAGGATGCAATTGTGTCCCGAACTAGTCAGTCTAACCTGACTTGTTACCTTCAGTTTTATGGCTCTCAAACCTGCCACACTTTTAACATGTATGTGGAGTGGTGAGAGTCCCAGCAATTTTTCAAGGGCAGCAGTAGGGCAGGTCCTAATTGCTCCCGTTGCGCCCAAACATATTAACCTTTGAATTTTGTCCAAAACTGAACGAGCATTTATTTGCTCTGTATTTGGCCACCATATAAGCGCCGCATAAGATATCTTTGGTCATGAAATATGCTTTGTTTGCCTTATTTGCGATGTATTTCAAGTGGGGGTTCCATGTTAATTTTTTGTCAAAAATGATCCCTAGATATTTAACCTCAGACGTCATCTTGAGTATTTCCCCGTTCAGAGTTATTGGAGGGAAGGAAATTCTCCTCCGATTTGTAAAGAGAGTGCATGTTATTTTATTGGGATTGACGCTAAGTCCCACTTCAACACACCACTCGTTTACCAATCTTAGAGCATATTGCATACGCTCAGCTATTGTCCTTTCAAATTTGCCCCTGACCATCAGCACCAGATCATCAGTATAGGCAATGATTGATATTCGAGAGTTCCTTAAAATAGCGAGTAAGTGCTCCATTACCAAGAGACACAATAACGGCGACAGTACTCCACCCTGAGGGCAGCCCTTGGTAGGTGCAATTGAGATGCTTGCTTCGCCAATCGAGGCTTTAATTCTCCTGGATTTAAGCTTGTTTATTATCCACCCGATGGTTGAGGAGTCGATACCCCTCGCTACTGCTTGTTCCCGAATCACCTCGAAATTAGTATTATCGAAGGCACCCTGGATGTCAATGAAGGAGCATAATAGTGCCTCCTTGTTACGAAGTGTATCCTCGATTTCCGATGTTAATTCATGCAGGGCTGTCTCCGTAGATTTGCCCACCTGATAAGCATGTTGGCTAGGATTTAGAGGACATCTTTGGATTGTGTTGAGTCTGATATACAGGCCCAATATTTTTTCCATGGTTTTAAGTATAAATGATGTAAGGACAATAGGTCTGTAGGACCTAATATCCTCGGGGGATTTATTCCCATTTTTTGGTATGAAAATGACTCTTGCCTCCCTCCAGCCTCTGGGGATGTATTCCAGACTAAAGGTGGCTCTATATAATTTGATCAGGTGGGGCTCCAGTTCATCCAGGCCTCGTTGAAGAAAAATAGGATAGATTCCATCCCCTCCTGGAGACTTAAAGGGACCAAATGAATTGATAGCCCAGCGCAACTCTCCAGGGTTGAAGATTTCCGAAGATTTCCGTTTTTTGAAAATTCAACAAATCACTTTAGGTTTAAAACTCATATTGATTCCATTACTTTTAACAGAATGGAAATAATAGCAATTAGCCGATAATTTGAGTGGGTCCTACATATTTCATTTTTTGCTGTTTTTTAGATAGAGGCGACAAATTTCGAAATTGATCGAAAATATCCCTTTTCTGTTAAATGCGAAAAAAATTTTGTGCTAGCAGTTTTGCTAACGACGAGTGATGAGCAATGACAATTGATGTAGAATAAATTATATTACGTTAAACGCGGGAATTAAAGAAACCTTACTACCCATAAAATAAATTTGAACCTTCCAAGCAAATAGCCCAAATAATTTAATGTTATTAGAACCATTCAAGATTTGTCCCAAACCTTCAGGTTTTCTTGACAAATGAATGGTCATTTTTGAACCTGTTTAAATAATCTGTTCGTTTTCAATTGGAACCCGACATGCTTCGTTATTCGGAGTGTTGCTTGGTGGTTCTGATTTTTGAGAGGAAAATTTAAAAAATTCTCACTTGCTAAATTTCGAATTTGCCGACACCATTACAGAGGTAGAGGTTTAGAGCGTGAAAGCCATTTGCTACAAAAATTGAATTCACCTACTAATTCACTAGCGAGAAAGACTAACAATCCTAAAGGAAGAGAACTTGAAATTAAACTTCAGAACATTCAAATGCCAAGATATTGAGAAACATAGAGTGAAGTGGAATTTCTGATGTAAAGCATTAGACCCCAACTTGAAAACAGCCTATCAAATAAATTGTAACCTTTAATAATTAGATAAGCATCGGAGTCACCTAAACTAATTATTTCGGTTTCCCCTGTGATGGCTGGTTTGTGGTAAATTAAACCATACAAACCAACATCTCATGTTGATGAAATTTATCCATTACATATCCATCCAAACGAACGATTCATATGGATTAGGGTTATTTAACTAGGTAATTAAGGGGCCTATTCCATGGGGTAGCCAAACATTTGTCATCATTGTTGGCAATGACTCATATTGACCCTTGGGTGTTGAGTGCGATTTCAAAAAAATAATTTTGTAGAACTTTTATTAAACGAACGATTCGTATAGATTAGGGTTATTTAACTAGGTAATTAAGGGGCCTATTTCATGGGCTAGCCAAACCTTTGTCATCATTGTTGGCAATTGCCCATATTGACCCTTGAGTGCGATTTCAAAAAAATAATTTTGTAGAACTTTTATTAAACGAACGATTCGTATGGATTAGGGTTATTTAACTAGGTAATTAAGGGGCCTATTTCATGGGCTAGCCAAACCTTTGTCATCATTGTTGGCAATGGCCCATATTGACCCTTGAGTGTTGAGTGCGATTTCAAAAAAATAATTTTGTAGAACTTTTATTAAACGAACGATTCGTATAGATTAGGGTTATTTAACTAGGTAATTAAGGGGCCTATTTCATGGGCTAGCCAAACCTTTGTCATCATTGTTGGCAATTGCCCATATTGACCCTTGAGTGCGATTTCAAAAAAATAATTTTGTAGAACTTTTATTAAACGAACGATTCGTATGGATTAGGGTTATTTAACTAGGTAATTAAGGGGCCTATTTCATGGGCTAGCCAAACCTTTGTCATCATTGTTGGCAATGGTCCATATTGACCCGTGAGTGTTGAGTGCGATTTCAAAAAAATAATTTTGTAGAACTATTATTAAACGAACGATTCATATGGATTAGGGTTATTTAACTAGGTAATGCGGGTACACAGCGCATGATGGTATTCCAGCCAACTTTCTCAAAAATTGTGCTATATAAGCTTAGATGATCCTCTAGTTTTAGATTTCTATCTTTAACGGAAACCTATAAACTGGATTTTTCCCCAATGCCTGAAAAGTTTCTTTCATTCGGCCTATTTTTAAGTGAGATTGAAAATTAACTCAGGATAGATATCCTAACTACCATATCAAAGCTTTTCGAAGCCATGTTATACAGTACCCTGCTTTCCCACTTATAAACTTTCATTTCACCTGTGCAAGGTGCAACACGGATTTCATCCTGGCAGGTCGACTGTTACAAACTTGGTTTCCTTTTGTATTGAAGTTAAACAAGAAGTGGATGTAGAGTGTCCCAAAACGCGATATTTCAAAACGCGACATGATTCAAAACGCGACATTTCAAAACGCATATCCTAGTCCTATCGTACATGTTCAATTTCATCATAAGGGTGAAGGAAAACTTTAAATGTGAAATGCAGGAAAATTAATAATTTTAAAATATCGCATTCTATACCATATTACGTTTTGAACCATCGCGTTTTGAAATATCGCATTTTGTACCATATCGCGTTTTGTAACATATCGGGTTTTGAAATTTCGCGTTTCATACTTTATCTCGCTTCGTCATATCGTGTTTTGAAATATTGTGTTTCGAGCGGGTCCCGGATGTAGGGTATATGGATTTCACAAGGGCCTTCGTTAATAAATTGGGAAAATATTAATGCGAATTTATTCCGATTGAATGGTTGCATCCTTATCTTTCTGATCGCTGTCAATACGTCAAGATAAAGGATTCATCTTCACGTATGTCCTGTGGACGATATGGAAATCTTTCCACCTATTGCTAGCGTGTTAGACAGTATGAGGTTGCAATGTGATTTGAATAAATTTTGCAGGTGGTCGACTAAAAACAAACTAATGTTGAATGTGAGCAAATGTAAAATGCTTTCGTTTTTTTCGAAAGCCCTCACCAATTTTCTTTCCGATACAACTGTTGATAGATTTGATTTCTTATATGACTTGTTGGAGGGTTATCTTTACGAAGCACATTGATTATAGCATTTCTAAAGCTTATACGATGTTGGGATTTATTAAAATGAATGTAAAGAATTTTTGTGACCCGCTTACATTAAAATCGCTGTTTGTGTTCGTTCTATTTTCGAATATGCCTTTCAGGTTTAGTTACCATTTTATCAACGAACGAATCAATGAGTACATAATTTAATAGGTTTACAAAGATTAGATCATCAACGGTATATGTATGTTTGTGTTTATGCTGGTTTGCTTGCTAGATTTAATTTGTATGCTCCCGTGCGTTGTATGCTTGCAGTCTTAAGAATATCGCATCTTTTTAATTCGGTTTATGATTTATTCGATTTTAATTATCTGAGCGATACGATTCTGTGACCTAGTCATTGTAAATGTATGTAAAATCTAAAAATCCGGGAAGTGTTTAAAATATCCAACGTGCCTTAAACCAAAATATCAAATGCCTATATGAGTATTTCAAATTTTGGTATGATTGGACATTTTGTAAAGAATTGTACAATATGCAAATTATATCATTTGTATTTCCTTTCTATATAAATGTAACAAAGGAAATTGCGTAATGTCTCGCCCTAACGATTCTCAACTCTCGCAAATGCCAATTACATGCATAAAGTAAACAATTCTGTCAACACATTAGATAATAAATAAAAATCGCTCAAGTTGGTTGATGGGTATGGCGTAATAAGTTTATATCTATATATTTGTATATAAAATATTGTAAGATTACAATCGCCAATTTGTGTATTTCTTAAAGTATATCGAAACCCAGCAATTTGTTGTTTATATTGGGGAAAATTTATTTAAAAAAAAATTTCATAAGGTATAATTGTTTACGATAAACGATTTATAAACTTTGTCTGCATAAACAAATATTTTTTAATACAACAAGAGAAATACATAAAACTATAGAGTAAATATATGTATATATAAAAAAAAATAAACTACTAATGTTTTTTTGTATATACAACTACCATAATATACAAATTAATAACGAATATGTAAGCAAATAATGTCAGCGATCAATAGACCTGAAATCTTACAACATTTTTTTGTTGTAAAATGATTAAAAAGAGGGTAACTATAGTTCATGGAAGAGCTTCCTGAATACCATTTTTCTATACATACACATAGTTTGTGTGTTCGACACTTTAATCCGTTCTTTGTCTTTTTATATAAAAAAAATCAAAAAATTGTTTTAATATTCAAAACATTACAAACCTCTTTATTAACTCTTACCTTCTATATGCGCTCTTTGTCTGACGCGCGATGTAGACTCAACACAAATCTTTTTCTAAATTATGACTAATTCTTATGGAATTTTTGTGACTGTTCATCTATCTCTCGAAAAATTTTATTACATCCATTAAAAATTATAATTTAGGTAAGAAGGTGCATGCATTGCATTTTATTTACTTTAACAGAATATGTATTTTGTATGCGTTAATTCGGTTGAATATAATTTAATGAAAAAGCATTTGAAGGTTTTCATTAAACGCGATTATACTGTTAAACTTTAATTAGGGTATTATGTAGACAGGGTAATCAAACGGATAAAAATAACGACAAAAATCGTAATGGCATAAAAAATAAAACAAATAAATTGAAATTTGAAAGGAACTTGAAAATTCTGACCGTGTTTTATCAAGATCACTTCAAGTGTAAGCCAATCTGCTAAAATGTGATATTCGTTCATAAATCTGCAGACCCTCCATTAGGTCAAACGCAGCATCCTTCCTTATTTTATAAGGAAAAAACTTTCCCTGTCAGTATTCACGTTTAGACAGTTGACTTGAATTAATAATCTTTAAACCTTGTTGTTGATCGAATGAGATATTCTGGTTTGCCCCATGTATACGACAATATGCATATCTAACAATTTGTTTTTGTTTTTAATTCCACTTCTTCTTCAAAATCCCAGAGTATTTTAGAGTTTTAGAAACTAAGTTTTTGCAATATAAATTCTAAAATATAGTTTTAAGAGTAAAATGTCTGAAATGTTCACAAGTTGTTGAATCCCAAGAAGGCTCCGCGCTCAATATCACAACGGGCTCATGGTGCAAACCTAGGAAACTATCTGAATTTATGAATGCACCTATCTGCTAAGCCAGATCAGTTTAGGACAAGGGAAGGAAATAGTTGACGAATCTTGTTAGATCTACAGTTAAAAACTTGAAACCGAACTCTTCAGCAAGCCCAATTACAACATTTGGATGGAAATGAATACAGTTGTCACCCTTTTCTAGGCAGTGAAATGGAAATGATTTTTAAAACGGGCACGACCTAAGAATTTGGAAAAAATCACGAATTTAGTGTTTTAAATTTTAGCATCTATTTGGGGATATTGGATATTCTGAGAGAAAATCTAAGTTAAGCTCTGAAATTTCTCGAAATAAGAATTATTTCACTCAAATATTTCGAATTTAAATGAATTCAACTGAAATGTTTGATAAATGTTCTAAGAAATTCCCGAGAGCATTTGAATTTTTTGTAAAATTATGAAGAATTTTAAAATTCAAATTATTAATTAAACATTTTTTTAAACATCTTGATATTACTTCAGTTTTTTATATTTTGTCAAATTCTGATAATTTATGAAAAAAAATACACGATTTAAAGTCTTAGCCTTACGTCGTCAATTTGCTAATTGGGCCATAGAAAAAAAAAACTTGAAAATGCGAATTTTTTTAACAAAGTCATCTTTAGTCACAAAGCAAATTTTGAACAGGGTGGATTTTTAAACAACCAAAATTGTCGAATCTGGGGTGAAGAAAGTGGTTGTCTGGTGTGGCTTTTGGGCTGGGGAGTAATCGGGCCGTATTTTTGTGAAAACAAAGTTGGGATTGATGTTACTGTAAATGAACCTCGATATCGCAATATCCACTATATATTCGTAAAACAAGTATTTCCATTAAATTATCCATTTTTTCAAGTATTTTTTTTATTTTTATTTCATTTACAAGGTAAATGCGGCAAAAATATTTAGCTGTCAAATTTCAGAAATACAAATACAAG
Source organism: Tipula vernalis (assembly GCA_958295665.1). Taxonomy (NCBI): domain Eukaryota; kingdom Metazoa; phylum Arthropoda; class Insecta; order Diptera; family Tipulidae; genus Tipula; species Tipula vernalis. The sequence goes on from OY282560.1 coordinate 359,151,751, forward strand.
AGATAAATTATCCAAGCTATGAACCCAAATTATGAAGATCTAAATTACACAATACGCCCAACATAAAATTATTTTAGAAACGTTTATAAAGTTAAACTTATTGTACAAATTTAATTTTTTTTAAACTCAGAAAATAAGATATCAGATTTATGTTTGGCCTACACCTGTAATTGTCAATTTACTTCGTTTAACATTTGCAGCAGAATGTCTGTAAAAATTCTTTCAAATTTTGGCCGCTATTGTAATGTGTAGGGTCCAGCTTGTGACATCCTGAAGTAACTACAATTACATCCAATATAGAGATGATGTCGCATCAAGTTTATTCACAAATAAATACGGTCAAATATTTCCGAGGACTAACCGCAAGGGTGCACTTCGGTGGAACAAAGAACTGGGCTTACTTGACCAGAATTTCAATATTCAGGACAAAATTTGGGTTATGGTACGGCACCAGGCGATCTGATGAGCTTTAATTCTATAATTTAGCGTTATGTAAGTCCACCCGCATCAGAGAAGGTACAAATTGGCCACTTTAATGTGCGAATTTTGGTTGCACAAAGGGATGTAATCGCTTTTATCAATTTGGGCGTGCTCCAGGAGAAATTATGATTTCGGCTGAAAATTTAAACTGTAATTAATTATATTGAGAAGTATTAAATTCGAAAAAAAAAAATTGATCGAGTTATCCGATTTTCTCAACATCAAATCATTTTTGTTTTTTGTTTTTTTTTACTCAAATATTTTCAAACATTTACAATCATGAAAAAAATCGCTAAAATAATTATTGGAGTGGGCATATATTAATCGCAATGATTTTATATTTTATTTTTAGACCTAATCCGTACTGCGATCCATCTGTACGCCCGGTAGATGAGCCAAACATTGGTTGCTACAGCAATGTGTGGGGTGATGCTTGCGTTAGCGCTGAAGTAATGCTAATCACATCAAGGATACTCGCGTAGAACAAGATATTCTCGATGCACACAACACTTATAGAAATGATATCGCAACAGGTAAATTGACAAATAATTACGATGAAACATTCCCGATGGCGGAGCGCATGAGCACGCTTAAGTGGAATAATAAACCGGCCTACTTGATGACTATTGTTGCAATATCAAAGAATTTAAATATTCGGGACAAAATTTAGGCTACGGTACGGCATCAAGTGATCTAATGACCTTTATAAATTCAATTATAACAGCTTGGTTATAATTGAATTGAACGATATGGCTATAATTAATAGTTAGGCAAGTCCACCAGCAACAGAGAAGGTACGAACCGGCCACTTTACGGCGATGATACAAGATTTACAAAAGGCTGTAAGTTGCGGGATGACATCAACGATGAAAAACAATCGAAAATATTTTGGATGCAATATAATTTGTATATTACAGTCACACTAATATGTTGGGCACAATTGTTTATGTAGCGGACCCTTGTTTGATAGTTTATGTGCTGCAGGAGAAGATATTAAGTCACCCTAATCAATAAATAAAATTAAATGGAAAATATACTTGCAAGGAAACTGTTTTGTTTTAAAGCCCTGAGAAAAAATAATTCCAAATGATTCGGCTCTCGCATTTTTTTTCCAACTGTAATTGTTCGTTTATATGATCTATATGCAAGTTGTTGTGGCAGGACTCTATAACTTTTGTTAGAGTTGTCAACCATTGCAATCGGATAACATGATTGGAGATTTTAGAATCTACGCCATATAATGGTTTACTCCATTATCTCTTTAATACCTAGCACAAGAGTCGAATTGACAATAAAATGCACGAAAAAAAATAAAACCAAAATTTGGTTAATTTTTGCTGTTGCTTTGACCAGCCGTTAACCAAATAAAATACCTAACTCAATTGGGTTGAAAGCAATACACTTAATATCGATATCTACCACAAATTCTACCCCAGGGGCCCTATTCCCAAACACCTGAATGCTGTCACAATGTTGTGAAATTTTTCAATATGGTGAATTTCGTATCCTGTAACACCAAAGTGATGTATAATGTTACACAATATTGTGAATCCGGCAATAACAATATAGTTACTGTCGAAACCACAATAATGCATTTATATCGCCTTTTCGTTTGTTTTGCACTCATAACCGAACTTCTGTTTTGAATTTGGCAGTTTTAAAGGAATCTACTAGTTAAGAAATACAATTTACACTTGTATATGATAATGCCATTTTCACGTAAAATTGTGTAGCATTTTTGTCAGATTGGCATAATTGTCAATAGACAATTTTGTGTTTGGGAATAGTTTTTTGTTCTAGATTGAAAATTGTGACCTGTAGATTTCCGCCCGTGGATGTCATTCATGCAACAAAAAAAGGAGTTTCCTGTCATCAGCTACTGCGCCGCCATTTTGATTTTAAATAAAAAATGTTCGTATACTTCATCGAGACTTATAATAACATGTATTAAAAACCGAATTTGAAGATATCGCTTCTTTTTACTTAAATAAATTGGAGAAAATGACCGTTGATTTCGCTCCCACAAGGTGTTATTACGGGAGCTGAAGTCGGAGTCGCGGAGTTTATGTTTATTTTCGTATTTTTAATGGAGCCGGAGCCATGTAGAATTGACCGACTCCGGCTCCGGGTTTTCGTTTGTTTTTATATATACATCAGCGCTTATAAAATGGAAATTCCAAATAGGTTTAGCCGAAGTTAGGGTTTCTGCTCCAGAAATCTTCGTCTTTTCGAGAATTATTCTCGAAATCTCGAAAAATGTAATTTTAAAATTTTCTGGGAGAAATTTCGATCGGGATTTCCGAGAAATCCTAATTTATTAAAATGTTAAGAGCACGCAAATCCAATTAAATATTTTGTCATCACATTTCACGAAAAATTAGTAACCTTAAGGAACATAACAAAGAGTATACTAAAATTTGTATTTAAACCTTTTCAAACCATAAATTCTGCCTTAAATGTATCTTACAAATTAATGAAATAAAATCTCGGGGTGTCAAAGAAGAGATAAATAATTCAATTGCAAAATAGCAAACGCTTATTCGAAATCTCTTATCGCGATCCTACGGATAACTCTTCTAGAGCTAGAAATAACCATACTCAAATAATTGTTTTTGATGTAAGTAATATGGAAGATGGCAATTTCAGGCAGAAATCGATGATATTTTCCGCTCGTTGACAAAAGAATTGTACGTTTATGAAGCAACCGGTAACTGAAAATGTCGCAATAGCTTTTTGGAAAATATTCAAAAACTGAAATTATTTTTGAAAATTTCGAGAAATGGGTCACAAGCTTAGTAAAAATCATGATCCATTTTTCATCTGGAACCCTAAGAAAGTAACTTGACAATTATTGAATAGGAATTTGCAGAAATAAGCTAAAATAGTGTCATACTCAAAGCTAGAAAGCTGCTTAATATTAACGTGTATTATTAAGCTAAAGGTTAAGTAACTTTCAAGGAACGGATTTAAAAATTCCCGTTAAGGTAACGGTTAGATCACATATCATTGCAAGGAATGGATGCAAGGAACACATACTACTGTGATCAAAAAGTAGTAAGACTTTTCCATTGAAATCGCGTGAGCTTATTCAAATGAGTAGTTTTTTTTCTTAGGTTGGTAAAATTTCGTGTCAATATCTTTAGTAGTTAATGAGATGCGGTTGTTTACTTTCATCTAAAAAAACAGCATTTTGAGATTTTTTAAATATTTCAACAAAGAAGTTGCATCAAGTCTTGCTTCAAAAATGGTGGTTTGGCGCCTATTGGAAGGAGGGAACAAAGTTGAGTAGATTAATCTACCAGCTCCGTAACCTTCCTGTAGGGTGCGCATCACGTGAGCTGTTCTGGTCAAGTATTAGGCATCTGCGCGATGGGTACAATTGTGTAAGAGGTAACCTGGTCACAATTCGCAAGTGTACGTGCTGCCGCCTCGTGGCAACCACTGGTAACTGAGGCCATTTGGCACATTTTTGGCCATTTGGGACAGGCTAAAGTGCGGCGCTAAAGGAGAAAACCTTGACAAAAAACCCTAATCTAGGCTAATAGGTTAATCAGTCCAAAATATGCGGACTCTGGATACCAGGCACCCTACAGTTTTATTTAGCCTTTCTGTAGTAAAGCTGGGTGACCTAAGGTCGACTTTCCATCCCCAGCAACTCGTAAGAGTAAAGTCAAAACGGAAGACGGGGCAGGGGTAGGAATATACGGGAGTGGGACAGCCCTCTCTCTCGAACTCCTTGGGTACCAATGCTATCGTCTTTCTATCAGAACTAAATGCTGCAATAAACATCTAGGCGGGAGAGCAATAAGCCCAGATAATATGTATCACGTAACGGCGGCAGTATTATCAGGTTCATTAAGAGCCTAAATATTGACTGGACGAGGTGGCAAATCAGCGTCTGTTCTCCAGGTTAGGTGCGGCTGAAGCGGGCGTCTGTCTTATATCAAGCGGCTCGCTATATAAATGTGTTCAAGGTAGGACTGGATGCCTTAAGATTCTCACCAGTACGTGGCCCACACACGTAACAAGCGGGTTGAGCAGCAGGCCAACAACTTGCTCTCATAAAAACAATTAAAGTTATGAACCCTAATCAAAGGCCTCGGATTACCATATCGGATTTATCACAAAATCGACCTCGGAAATTGTACACAGACAACGCTTTAAAAATGGGAACATGGAATGTGCTTAGCCTCTTGAGACCTGGAGATCTACAGATCCTTTCGAATCAAGCAAAGAGTTACACATTAGACGTGCTTGCACTACAAGAGCTTAGATGGTCTGGGAGTGGGATCCATGACACCACCAATAGTTACACTCTTCATTACAGCGGCCATCAGAATGGGGGAGAATTTGGAGTTGGCTTTCTTATCCATCAGCGCGAGAAGCATCATATCATCGACTTCCGCCCTATCAACATGCGGATATGCACGGTCAGGATCCGCACGAAGAAATTTAACATCACGATCGTTAATGTACATGCACCCACCGAAGATAAATCTGATGACATCAAAATCTCTTCTTTGTCGAGCTGGAGGAAGTCATCAATAACATACCGCACGGTACAAAAATCGGTAGGAGTGCAGAATCATACCATCTCCATGGTAAATCTCGGAATTGGCAACCATAACTTTGATAGCATCGAGAACTTTAAATACCTCGGGTCAGTTATAACATCGTCGAATGATATGCAGGCAGATGCAGATATAAAAGCCCGAATGGCTGCCGGACAACGAGTTTTCTACGCCCAATCGAAATTATTGCGATCTAAACATCTGTCGCAGTCGTGCAAGCTCGCACTTTATAAAACACTCATAAGACCTGTGCTGGCTTTCGGAAGCGAGAGCTGGACCATGACCTCTAACGATTGTAGATTGTTATCTACCTTCGAAAGGAAGGTCGTTGCTCAATCTTTGGACCAATTAAAGTCGCGGACAACGAATATCGGATTCGTATGAACCACGAGATCTCATCGAGGCTGCGATGTTATCGGATTCATCAAATCTAATCGAGTGAGATGGCTCGGTCACGTTACACGGTCTCCACAACAACGAATGACCAATAAAGTGTTCCATCAACAACCAGCCGGTGTTCGTCGTAGAGGAAGACCCCGACTGCGCTGGCGTGACGACGTCGAACAAGATCTACATGTATTAGGATGTCGAAACTGGAGGACGAGAGCGATGGGTCGAGACGGATGGAGGACCTTAGTGCGGGCGGAAAAATCCCTCCACGGAATGTGAAAGTCAGAGAGAGAGAGAGAGAGAGAGGTGGCTTAATGCCCATATGGCCATCAATAATAATAATAATACAATAGTATCACAGTTTCGTCGTTGGTGAGATGCGTGTAGCCACAGACAACGACAAAACTGTCAATTAACTGTTTAGTCAAATTTGGTGTGCACCAGTTTGTTAATTTTTGGGTAGCATTTTGCAAATTACTATAAATATTTTCTCCTTAGTTACACCTTATATATTAAGAACGTAATCTAATAACCAATTCTTCAAAATACTTTCTTGTATATACCACCAACAAAATTACCACCAACATAAACATCACCAGGTCTACCTCGACCTTGACCTAAACCTAAACCGTAACTTTAGGCCTCACCAAATCACCATTACCATCATCATCATTATCACCATCATCATCATTATCACCATCATTACATTAGAACCTAACAATCACAAGGAAATGTAATCTAGTGAAATGCATCTGCTGACGGACACACTAAGACGAATATAAATGTAAAGAAGAGATTTTTGAAACCATTTTGGAAAAATGTTGTTAAATACATTTTCCATCTACTAACTTTCGCAACTCGAAAACTCTGTGTTTCTGTCCCATAATAATTTGCAACTGCACATGGCCAAGCCACCGCACCTATAATTAATCTATTCCCCCAAAGATAAAAGTTCCAAATACAAAATAATTGATTTGTTTAATTTCCTCTCATTTTTCCAAGACAACAATAACAACAAACATAAAAGTGACAATTCACAGGTGTGAAATATTCGAAGAAAAAAACAATCCCAATGTGAATTCGAAATTAGATTAAAAACCCAAATTTGGTAATATGTATTCGATAATTTCAGTGTCATAGTGCTGAACACGAAAATCATTCCCAAGCGTGTTTTCATATTGTTTATGGAAAATTGTAAATTGAGTTTGATTATTGGTACGTATTGTGTTGTTGCCGTTACCGCAAAATGCCCTCTCGCAACTACTTATTTTTATTTTTGAAATTTAACGAGGCGCTTTTTTTTATCTATCCCGTTGTTATACCATCATTCATCCTAAAATTCCTATATATACATATAAATTATATACCCTTCTAAAATTTCTAATAAAAATGAGCGCACGATCATAGATTACACGCACCAACTCGAGAGTTAGAGAAAATTGTTATCGCGTTTCATCTGTAGGTGGAAAAAAAAATATTTTATTTCATAAATAATTTAATACTCTAGAAAATTTTTAATTTTATTTTGGAAAATGTAACGGAAAATTATATAAAGTTGACAGAAATCTATATTAATTAACCTGTTTTATGATTGAATGACGGCTTGAAAAAAAAGAACAACGTAAAGTTGATTTTAAAATAATTTGTTTTTTGGTCCTTTTAAGCGCAGCTGTGCCTAATAATCCATCTCATATAATATTTTTGCGTGTATCGCATAATATACAAACATTTCCATCCAGTTTTTCACCAAAAAAAGAAGCAAAATATAAAATAATGTTCACAGTAAATTTAGGTGGGAAATTTTTTAATGGAAGTCAATAAAATATAATATTGTTGTGTTGTTTTGTATTTTTGTTTGGGGCAGGCGAAGTGCGAGGAAGAGTTGGGTACAATATAAATATACATAGCCTAGAACCTAGACCTATATTGGATTCAAATCATAATGGGATTTAAATCTATAAGGTTAAAGTTTATTGTATATAGATTTGTCCCATGTTTTATTTATTATTAAACGATTTTGATGACTAGTACTAAGTAAAGAACACACCTCTCTCCAACTTCCTCTTTCGATAACTTTAATACCGTATTTTATGGAGGAAGGAAGTTTACGCTTAACGTTCCATATCACCACAAAAAAAAACAAAAAAAACAAAAAACAAATATAAAATTGCGAAAAACGCGTGCACAGCCACATTTTTAAAACGCTCTAATTACAACACCACATTCCCATAACACCGAACTTGTTAAATTGTTTATAAATTTTATTATTATTTTTCAATTATTCAACATTATTTGTATACGATTTTTCCGAGTTCACAAGAATTTTCCTTCACTCAATTTATATTTTGCCCAACCTCTCTTCTCCCGTAATACGCCTACATATTTTTAACGTATAATAATTTATGAGAGCAAACAAATATAGAAAATAATAAAGCCTTGCGCCAAAATATCAACATTTTTCATAAATGTCCATAACTTTTGCTGTTTGTTCGCTTTGTTAAGTTAAGATTCGATTAAAAAAGCATAAAAATTAATGTTTGATGTTCATATTTTTTTTTTTTTTTTTTGTTTTAATTATGCGAAGGAGTCAAATTTAATTATTTATCGGGATTAAACTTGTGCGAAACGTTTAAAATTGGTATAATTTATACTTTTCGCTAATATATGGCAATATACACGGAGCTAAACCATTTAGATTTTATTACTGAACTTAATATTTCTGTTCTTGTCTATTGTGCATCCCCAGAAAGTTTCACGTAAATTGGGAGGTTCAAGTCCTTGATAAACGCCACCAGCTCATGCATATTTAAAGGGCCGACGTTAGGCCACTGTATTGTGTATGCATGGAGGAATTTAGGTCTTTTATGGATTATAGCATCACACGTGAATAGTAGTTGTTCGGATGTTTCCCTTTCCAGGTTGCAAAATCTACAATGGTCTGTAGGGGACTTTCCCATTTTCTCCAGATGTCCATTAAAAGGGCCATGTCCTGTTAAGTACCAGGTGAGGGATTTTAGAGACTGTATATCCATCTTGATTGCCTGATCTGGAGTAACCAATACTAGGCTCGGGGCCAAGGAAAGGGCACTCCGCTGCCTCTTTTGCACAGCAGTCTGCCGCCTCGTTTCCCTGTATATCGGAATGGCCGGGGGACCACAAAAGGGTTACTTTGTTCTCCCTGCTGAGTTATAGAAGGTTGCAATAGCAGCTTCAGATTATTTTGGAATAGAAGACAGATGCTCCTAAGGCAAGCAATGCCGCCTGGGTGTCCGAGATTACGTAAATCTCGGTTTTTCTATATTTTTTGTGAGACATCGAAGCACACATACCTCGATCGCACAAATCTCTGCTTGGAAAGCTATGGGGGTTTTACCCAATGGAATACAGAGTTCGAAACCCGGCCCGATTATACCCGCACCAGTGCCCACCGCTGATTTTGAACCGTCAGTGTACCATCACGTCTGATAGTTGGATTATTTCCTCGCCCAGATTCAATTTGTCCAGGATGCTACTATGTCCTGGCCTAATAGTTTTAATTTGAGATGTTATTTTAAGATTGACTGCCCTTGAACCAGCTACTCTTTTAAGGTGCAAGTGTAGTGGTGAGAGCCCCAATAGCTTCTCAAGAGCAGCTGTAGGGCAGGTTTTCATTGCTCCCGTTACACTCAAACAAGCTAGCCTTTGGATCCTATCCAATATTGAGCAGGCACCACTTTGCTCTGTCTTAGGCCACCACACAAACGCCGCATAAGAGATTATTGGTCTTACGATGATTGAGTATAACCAAAGTGCCATTTGGGGATTTAGACGCCACGTTTTGCCAATCATTCTTTGGCATGTGAAATGCGCGCTATTTCCCTTGTTTGTGATATATTTTAAAAACGGGTTCCATGTCAGTTTCTGATCAAGTATCACTCCCAGGTACTTAACCTCCGTCGCCATTTGAAGAATTTCCCCATTTAGAGATAGAGGTGGGAGAATTGTTTTCCTCCGATTTGTAAAGAAAGTACAAATAATTTTGTTGGGGTTTACTCTAAGGCCCGTCTCAATACACTAGTCGCTTACCAACTCGAGGGCATATTGCATACGTTCCGCTATTATACTCTCGAATTTCCCCCTGACCATTAAGACTAGATCGGTCCGTGTAGGTGATATTCGAGAAGTGAGAGTTTTTTAATCTTATAAGTAGTCCATCCATCACGAGTAGCCACAAAAGGGGTGAGAGAACTCCTCCCTGGGGACAACCCCTGGTAGCCGCAATCGTGATGGTTTTATCACCAAAGGAGGCCGTTATCCTCCTCAAGGTATAGTTGTTGGCAAGTCAAGGTATAGTCGTTGGCCAAAAAACTTGCGCGACTTCTGTCCTTCTTTAAGTTTGCTTCTACTTTTTTTGAGCTCTTGTTTATAATGTGGAGTTCGATTGGTGCAACATAAATCAATCTAATGTCAAAAAAAAATGATTTAAATCATTAAGCGCGTACGATTGGCCAGAATAAATCATTTATTTTTTGATTTAAATCAATTTTGACAAAGCACGATTTTTTGCAATATTTACCAATAAGTATTAACAAAAAAGAAATGTCAATGTCAATGTCAAGTGTGACAATTCAAGACGTTAAAAAATTCGTGATTTTTAATCACTCCGGGATTTTTGCGAGTTTGTTATTTATTAGTAAATATATTGTGTTTTTAAAAGAATTATTGTGACAAAATCTGTGTAATTTTGTGCAAAATCAAACTAAAAATTTACTGACGGTTAACATAATTTTAAAAAAATATTAACAGTACAACGATTATGCTGCTTGTGCGTTCGATTGGGCATTAAAAACTTGATTTTTTTGACAATCCCAATCGAATTCGACATACGTATGTTAAATGATCGATCGCTTGAGGGTCCATGTGTTTGATTTTTTTTACAGCGAACAGGATATGACTCGTTTGTTAATTAGATGAAACTTTAGCGTTTTTTTCTAGATAGAAAGTGTGTACCATTCAAAAATCGTTTTTTTTGTGTTTTGTTTACGTCATATTTTGTATTAAAGAAATTTTGTGTAAGTTTATCAAATTCTACGTATCAAAAGGACTTTTAAAAAATATTTATGTCGTTAGGCGCCAATTACTTATAATAAAATCGCTTAAATGTTAATAACAGGAAATTGTTGGTGCTAAAAATGATACTCCCCATGAGGGAAGTTAAAGCATGTAAAATACAAAAAATACTTTAATCATACAGGTTGGTGTTTAAATGAATTACAGTGCAAAGTCTAATCTGCAGATATCCCTCTATCTGAATGGTTAAAACTTGTTCCAAATGACAATGTAGAAGCACCATGGATCGATTTTATGACGTTGGTGACGACAGATGAATTTACTGATAAAGAAATAATCAATTGATTACAATGTCAGTCTGGCGTTTGCGATGTTTTGGATACTGGGTCTGATGAGTTGAATCACCCGGGCGATGTAAAAGAAGTTAAACCACCTTCGATACATGAGACTTTAAATGCGATTTCAACAATTAAAGATTTTGCTTATTTCGGTCAAAAAATAACAATTTTTTAATTTAGATGATTTTAATACGTTCCGAAGATTGTAAGAGAATTCAATCCAGTTTCGAACTGATGAGCTTATGATTATGAAAAAATCAATCTTCTCATCAGAAAGCGGCGACTGGACTGATTATACCACAATTTACATTCTATATATATAGAATGTACTGTGCGTTATGTACTAGCGAATCATACTAATACAGATAAATTCTCTTACAATTTTTCCTCTTCACGACATTCACACAGCTCTATTTCTGTGTAATTAAAGAATAATTAATAAAGTAAAATTAGCGTACACAGAAATAGAGCTGTGTGAATGTCATGAAGAGGAAAAAATTGTAAGAGAATTTATCTGTATTAGTATGATTCGCTAGTACTTAACGCACAGCACATTCTGTATATCTAGAATGTAAATTGTGGTATAATCAGTCCAGTCGCCGCGACCTGATGAGAAGATTGATTTTTTCATAATCATAAGCTGATCAGTTCGAAACTGGATTGAATTCTCTTACAATCTTCGGAACGTATTAAAATCATATAAATTAAAAAATTAAATAAATAGAATTCTGTCTATTAGTCAATTTCGTTGAATGATTGTTCGTAAATACTAATATACTTTTCGTAAAACACAATTAAAATGGTCTAATCACCGGTAGCATATTAGAAATTACATGAATTAATTAACATTCAACAAAAAAAAATTAAAACTCTACAGGGCGCATATTCTTGAATTTCACCCGAAAAAGAGTCACCGATGACTTTTTGCTATAATATATCGTTTAAATCAAAAGGTCGGGCCCAATAACGAGTATACTTTGATTCAATTCTTGTTCATGCGCTAACCTAGATTAGATAAGGCTCAAATCAAATGTCTTTAACCCATCTTTAATTCGGCTTTGATATGTCTTTTCTAATATTTTTCATTGCATTTATCGGAAAATAGGATATAAAATAGAAATTTAATCAACTTTACTTACATAAAGCATATTATATCTAAAGAAACTAGTAAATCACATCTTTTTAAACCATATTCTAATCTGAAAACATTATAGTAAATGCACATATAGTATATTATACATATCTTATTTTTACCATTATTAATTTTCCTATTCTACTTTCTAACCCTTTTGCTAGAATCTAGCAAAATAGCGTATAACTAACTCTTTTTTTTCTATCACAAATCCAGAAACTATATAATTTTAATTTTATTTTTTTAAATCTCGTTTTCTTATACTACATACATATCGAAATAGTATGTAGAATAAGACGGCTTTTTTCTATAAATATATACCAGTTTTTCTTGTGAATGAATTAAAAAACACGAAATGTATCGTATGTACGTGTATTTTATATAGGAATCGAGAAAATATGCAGACGTTTAATTTCAAACTTCGATTTTATATTTTTTTTTTTAGTTTAGGGGTGAGTTGTGCTGCAAATGCGGCATTTAAGGAGATTTAAAGCGACTCAACATAAAAGGTGTATGCGTTTAGTCGTTAATTGTTAGGTCGTAAAACATCAATTTTTGGTATATTACTGCACAGACAATAATAATTTAAAACTTCCGGTGCGCTAGCTGCCTTGCCATGTCGATATGTTATATACGTATGTGTGATATATCCCCTAACATTGTATACAATTTAAATGCAGTAATTGTTGTGTCTTCCATAATATACAGTAGATATTTACAAAAATAATTTGAACAAAAAAAAAACAACAATGTTTTTTTGTATGTCGATTGATTTTTATCTAACCTCTAGATATCATCTTCTTATAACGGTATAAAGGTAAAAATAGCATCTTAAATTTTAATTTTATATTTACTTACACACATGCATACAAACATATATACAATTCTTTAAAACATAAATACACAAAAGGTTTAATATTTTTTATGTGACGGTTAGGAATTTTACCTAGAATTTAGTTTTTTTAGAAAGTTATCTACCAGAAAACTAAGTTACATTTAAGGAAGTTTTCACACGATTTGCGATAAATTTTAGTTATGAAGGGGACACGGGATTTTAATATGTAGCACTGGCAACCCATTTCGATTAATTATGTATTTTATGCTTATTCATGTGGTAATGAGTTTTAAAAGCATATTTAAATACCTTTTTGTGTTTTATAACCACACCTGCTGCATGAAATCAGATATTTTTTACAACAACTTATCTCATATATGAATTATTTGTAGTTTTATAATTTCTTAATGCATTAGTGGATTACCACAATCGCGCGACAAGACCTTGGATAATTTATTATCGTTGTGCTTAGTATTTTTTATTAGCTAACGCTATCTACGAGTTTGATTTTTTTTTGTTGATGCTCTTAATACCCAATAGAGATAAAAGTTTAGCTTTTAGAAACTATATTTTTACGATTATATACCAAAAACGAAAATAAATCCAAATATTAATTCAAAATTCTTCAGTTTATTGCTTCTCTCTAAATTTTAGATTAATACTTAGTGTAGAATCCAACTGATGTTTTCCATATTTTAAAATTTAGAGATTAATCCTTTCGAAATCTAAACTCTGCATTTTCAAGGTTCAAGTGAGATTCAAAGCATAGCTGGAAAAATTTCAGAATTTTCAACTTTTGAATTAATTAGAATTTGTTAAATTCCAGATATTTTTTCAAGGCTCACTGATTACAAATATTTCTAAAAATTTTGCGAATAATTTCAACATAATATAACGTCTTCAACATTTTAAGGCCAGTAATTTTAAACGAGGACAGTGATAAATCAGCGAATTTATCCCCTCTTTCGTATTTTTAAACGAAGAAAAATCCACTGAATCAAACCTGGATTAAAATTGTATCCTCGGATTTATACCTCGATATCGATGGCTAAAACAGTGGAAAATTGGGAAATATAAAACGTCATTTACGATCTGTCAAATTACATATACAAAACTAAATATTTGTAGATAATGAATTGCAAATTTAAATTTAAATAAGTTTTTGAAAATTTAAGTTAAAAATGGAAAATATATTAAATGGGTCTTCATCTTCGTCATCAGAATCTGGTGAATTAGATTAAGAGATAATTACTAAAGATATATGTTAAACCGAAAGTGGTCTGACTGAAAACGTCCGAGATAAATTCAACACGTACACGGCGGCTTGAGTGAAAGCAAAGATTACTAACAAGAAGATCTTGTTAATAATCTTTGCTTTCAGTCAAGCCGCCGTGCGTACATGTTGAATTTATCTCGAACGATTTCAGTCAGATCACTTTCAGTTTAACATGTATCTTTAGTAAATGTTGTCGATACGATCTAAACGTCCTAAGGTATTTCACGATATAATAGACGTGGAGTTTTACAATAAGGAATAGTTTCGGCGCCGATCCCAGTTTTCTAAAGAAGGGGTTCGTTATTTGACCAACATTCCCCGACAAGATCTGGAACCTTTCGACGCATATTATCGCTTATGATATCGCATATTACGTGCACCAGTCGCTTTCTATTTTATTTATTTCTTATACAGGAATGCCACAAATCACGATATTTACTAAAGACTAACTCCAACAGACTCAAACTAGCTAGCCGCGAATTCGAGATTATGTAGTTATTTTTTAAGTCTATGTCACAACACGATTTAAATGCTTTTAGGCTTGTTGCGTTTCGTACATAGCATGATTATCGTAATCTAGAATTTGAAACTCGATGAATATGAAATTCAAGAAAAGACGGAAAACTTAAGGGAGAAAGAATTATTTTATGTCGTTTTCGATTGAGCCGAAAAAAACATTCTGAAGGTGAAAAATTTGCTTTTTTTGCTTTTAGTTTGTTCGATTGAAGAAAAAACGCAGCACCCGCAGCCTGCGTTGAATATTAATTCAAAGTCAAGATTAGATTAATTGTAGCTCAGATTAAAGAAGCACACCATTTCAAATTTACAAAACGAAATTTTTAAGATAAGGTGGTCGTCTAATTTTTAAAGAAAGAAGAAATGATTCATGTTGCAAAAAAAAGTTCCGACTAGAACCATATGACTCCATAGAAATAAAAATGCCTTTAGATTCTGAGTTCTGACAGATATGTAGATTTAGTAGAAGACAATTTGCTAAACTCGTTTGAAATCAAAGCTTTCGCCATCAGAGGATAGCGATTTTAGTGTTTGGGTTAATTTATTTGTAAAATACGCCTTGTACTCCAAATTTAACCCTTTTGCACCTCAAATTTAACCTTTTATAAATCAAATTAAGAATTTAGCAAAACAAATTGAAACTTAGAAAATATTGAATTTGATTTTAAAAGGAAGCAATACTGCTAAGTAGATTGCAATGTACCATTTTGATGTTCATAAAAATCAAGAAGAAATTGTTGAAACTTTCTTATTAGAAAAATATCTAACCCCGACTGAAAACAATTACAAGTTTCCTTCATTAGGAGTACTTTTGTCTTTAGAAAGGGAATTAACAGATACTTGAGCCAAACCAGTCAGTCTCTATAGTCAATTAGCGTTGCAATTTTGCAATTAGTGCTGGTGTTCTTTTTTGGTTGTTTTTGGCGGGGTTCTCCCGATTTTGGAAATGTCCGTCGCTTCCCGATTTCATACCTTTCATACCTTTTATTTTTTTAAATTTCTCAAGATTATTGGAGTTTAGCATGGAAATGAAATTTTGATGTTCGCGCCTTAGTTGGTGATTCTTTGTTTTGAAACTGTCAGGTTAGTCGAGATGTTTTGAGATTATTCGAGTGTGGTTCGATGTTACTCAGGAATCTTAGAGTCTATTCTAAGAAAATGTTTCTTCGATATTTAACAAATTATCCGATCTTATTTCATGTCGTTTTGTCGAGCTTAGCCATACCTTGCTTAGTAGTATTAGTAACATTAAGTTATATTTACATGAATTTTCCAAATATTTTGAAATTTTCGTGGATTTTCTAAATTTTGACAGGCTTTCCGAAATTATTCATTAATAATCAGATTTTTCGGTATTATTGAAATTGTTTGAGATCAATCGAGATTGATAAAATAAAGAGATTATTCCAATTTTTCTGTGATTGCTCTGCATTATATTCTAGATTTTTTAAGTTTTCCGACATTTCTAGGATTAATCGAGATTGTTAATGATTTTCAAATTTATTCGAATTATGTATGACAATGTTCTGCGATTAGCTCTGGGTTTGAGGACTGGCAGAATTACACAAATACATAAATCTGAATCGCAATATTTAGTCATTTTTCGAGATTATGCCAAAATTTCGATATTTCTCCCTAGGCGAGGTTCTTCTTTCGTTTTACATACTTACGGATAATTCGATATTTGAGAACTTTCAGGAACATTCAAGATATGTATGTATGTACTTTAAAAATTTGACAATTTTGAGATTATTTTGATATTCTTGATATTTTTCAATTATATTCGAAATTTGTGATGCTTCATCGACATGAAATGAATCACGTTCTCTTTCGTCTAGTCACGAAATCAGATACTTTTAAATAATGTGAGAGTCGACAGTAGAAAGAAGAAGTATAGTAAGATAAGTTTTTATCTAAAAGCTTTACTTGCTCATGAGTACAAGGATTATTTCTGGGGCCTAAGAAAAATTTGGCGGGGGCCCGGGATTTGTAGTTTCGCCACTGGTTCTTAGGTTTATTCTGATTCTGCTATATGGCTGATTGGGGTTCTTGTTCGATTGACACCGAAATTGAGATTGCTTTTCCATAGAGGGGAAAATAATCAATCGAAAACGACATTAGAAAACAAACAAAAACAAATGCCTATTATCCCAGCAAGCAGTTATTAATTCGAAAATCGCCGGTTTTAGCTTCGTTCAAAATTACGACACCAAAAATCCACGGATCTATCTACGTTTAAAATTACCAAAAGTAACCTCGGCTAAATCAGTGGATTTTCGAAAACTGTGGATTAATCCGTCGATGTATCCTTGTTTAAAAATACGAGCCGAAATGTCAGAAACCCAAAACTTAAAATTTTCAGAATTTAATAAAATTTAAATGTAACGGGCTACAACGACACGGGTCATCTACTGGAACTATTCTTATTCGCCAAAGAATTAGTTCATTCCATCTAGGGTCTCTAAATTCGAATAGTCGCACGATTCTTCCTACAACCAGAACTGAAACACGGGACCGTCTCCATAAAAAGCATCTCTACGAAAATATTTGAAAAGACACATCGCCTGAAAAATTAGCATCGTTCAGTATGGCTAGAAATCCAGCGAATTCAGCAGTTTGCTCAAAAGGAGAGCTCCTTAAAAACTAAAATCGGACTAAATATTTAAACTCTTCCACAGGAAAATATCAAGATTCTCACGACAAAGTTGGCCGCACGTTATAAACTCCTCGACTATTTATTACCTCAGTAATGCCCCAATTGATCTCAAAAACTTTCGCACATCTTTTCTCTTCCAACGATAGATTTATGATATTTCAAAGTGATTATCGCTGAGCACTAGGGTTTAAAGTGGAAATAAGGAGCAGTTGGCTAGCCAGGGCGCTGCTTTTCATTATCCACCACACGATAAAAAAAATGCATATGCCGAGTACATGCATAAGTTTCTGTTACCCTTTTGTGGGTCAAATAAGAGGTTGTTCCAATGATCTATGTTACTTCGAAGTGATTGATTAGCTGGACATGTAACTAGCTTCGGAACAAGAATAAAATAAAATAGCTGGGAAACTTACTATAGCCAAAAGAGGCAAGTACAGTACTACCAGTCACACTTAAAAGAAGTTGGCCAATCAATATGTTTGAACATTCTCAGCTTAACTGATATTTAGCACAGAACAGTGAGGAAAGAAACTGTAGAGCATGGATGTCCTATATATAGGTCAAACAAGAAGGAATGGATAGAGATCGAAACCAACATAATTTGCAAAAGTAAATTAACTGTGGTAATTAAAGCCCGAAAATCATGGATAGTTATTAGAGAACACTGAGAGTAAGATAGCCTCGACACAAGGTATCATCGACGCCTTTTCTTGAGCCAGTTCCAAAGATTTAAAACCTAAAAAATTCTCGGTGGCATAACCTTTTACAATTGTTTTAAAGGGTCAGTATAATATCAATGGTGTTATCTTGAACAAGACTTGCAACAAGCAAAAACTAAAATACTTCTTGAGCAACAAAACCATATCCAAAGTTAGGCTGGTGGCTTCGCTTGTAGAAAACCAAGGCCAAAATAATACTTTTTTACGTTGAAGTCGTTTAAGACAGGATTCTAGTGATCTCAGAATCTCATGAGAAATAACGATCTCTACCGGCTCCCTTTTAGGGAATTCTGAACATCGGCTCGTCATACTGGAAAGTTTTCTGAATATACTGAACAGCCAAAATGCACATTAAGGCAGTTCGAGTGTGCTGCAAACACTTTTCACTGGTATTTTGGATTGAGAATTTTCTTTTTATCGCAAAGTCGACTTCTCCTCATTATAGATGGGTGCTCCTCAAAGGTAAATCACATATCTTCAACGCTTTTTTTAATTTTTATTAATAATCTTCTATCTTCAATCCTCATTGCAATCCCTTCGAATGCTGATGACAGCCCCATTTCCACGTCATATCATTTTACTTAGTTCTCCTTCATCCTAGAGAGAATGGCTTTGATTATCCGACTAGGTGTTTCGGTTAGCTATGACGATGCAATTTTTTTTAAGTAATTCAGCTGAACCACATGGTTTGTCGCCATGTTCATTAGAATATCGCGAATATTAAGACGTTCAAAATAAAACTATGAACTGACGTCTTCAAAAATGAATAAATTGCAAAACTATTTATCACACGGATACAGAACGGGCTGGACGAAAGGATTCTTGAAGATAATCTGACTTCTTTTAGTTATTCTAGATAAGTATGAAAAAATAAAATAAAATTCGAACAGAGTTATAAATAGATTGGGCGTTTACAGTTCGGCCAATTATAGGTAACGCGTTAAGTAAATTCAACTTGTTTAGATATGAATGCCTTTATCTAAAATGTCATGGCAACATGTTAGCTCAAACATCAATTTTACCATCACTAAATTCCCAATGCCAACATGCGGAAGATCTGAGGATAAATTCCAAGCGACCACAATCCCAATTGTCTTACCAAACCTAAATTTTCTACTTTTATCAAAACGGTTTGCGATGAAATGTGTTATTTACCAATCCCGCAGAGTGCCCACCTTGTATCGTTTAATAACGAATTTCTCCATAAAAAAAAAAAAAAAACAAAAAATAAATAAAAAATCCTCAATATTTCCTATCACAACTCACCACTTACATAATTAAAGGTCATTAATCATTTAGAAAAAAAAACGTTTGACAAAATCACAATAAAGTTTCTTAATTAAAACAAAACAAAAAAAAAATAAAAATTGGTAAACAAAAGACAAAACCAAAAAGCGAATTTCAATGTCTTATCAATCATCCATCATGCGGATGTTGACAATAATGACCAAAATCATCAAACCAAACCGAGTATGGGTTTCAATTTCAACTCGTTGACGAAGGTATACGATACGAGAATCAATGCAACAAAAAATCATTTCTCAATAACCCGCTAAAAAGGTTTTGTCATCGATACACTATAATCTGTGTACATATACGGGTAAAACAGAAAATGTGATAATCGATTATTGAACTTGCGTTGGATGCGAGATGATATAGTCTGGGTGTTATCAGTTTTGTTTTCTTTATCATAAATTTATGTTTCTTGTGATGCTTGACATCTAAGTAATGCGAGACCTTTTTGATTTTCAATTTCATGTAACTGAGTATATATATACACATTGGACGAGATTTGACTTAAATTTGATTAGAGTAGATATGTTAATTAAGTTGATCGGAGCGACATTCTGGCGATGCATGGTGGCCAAAATATGAAATAAATCTATTTACTTAAATAAATTAGATTTTTTTTTTAATTTGGGGTGCGACTTATAAATAACATTTCAAGGGAAAAGGACAATGTACCTTAGGGAAATGTTAAATGTTCTTTACCGCTTGATATACACATTTTACAACAATTTAAAATTTAAATTACCCAAAAATTTAAATGCAGATGTTCTTATCACCTTTGACGCGACCCGCTCGTGTCAAAGATGCTTAAAATAAAGATCAAATTTCATACGAAGAAAAGGGCGACATCTCTTAATTAACGAGCATTTTAATTATATGTATTATGCTTATGCAACGAAAACTCATCGTTGTTAAACAAACATCTTTAGACTATAAAGTAATTAAACTGTGTAAAGTGAAATTTTGTTTAAAACACACACCCTTAAGTAATACAGGTATCAATTTATGTAAAAATACATTTCTAAACAATTCTGCATTAGTAAGTAGACAAACATATTTTGGTGTGGAAATATTTAAATATGAGTGACATTTAGTCAAGTGTTTATATGACGGTTGTAAAAGGACACAATATGTAGGAAACTGAATTTATTCCATATAAAATATACACGGTTCATAACGACCCTAATTCCAGGTAGTAATACATGTTCTGTATGCAATGTCAGCTGCAATACAAATGGGTTATGGAACAGATGTACTAAAAATTGAATAGTTCAACACACCCCAGTGTTTGATTGGTGAAAGGTTTCGAATTCGTATTTCAAAATTTGAAAGGAATATCTCTTTCCCAATAAGATTATATGAGAATTAATTTGCCGCGATATCGATGGAGTTCAGGCGTTATGATAGTTACGGACTGCAGTTTCTATGAAACATTAGTTTCGTTTCAAATGAGTGATCCAGACATTAGGCATATTAAAGAAAGTATTGAAAATACGCATGAAAAATGATTACTTACTATACGATAAGAGATAATATCGAAGTTATTGTTGTTTGTTTGCAATAGTTTAGAAAATGTCAATATTCGTCAATGTCATGAAGTTGGACATTTTGGAGCAAATAAAATCGTTAATCTAATTCAGCGAACGTATATCCGTTCATCTTGGAAATATATTGCAATTCAGCCAAAGGAAGGAAGAAAGGAAGGCTTATAGAAAATTTTCGAGAAGTACGATAGGCATTTTCATTTTCACACTTATCAGTGAACCATATGGGTCCGTCCTGCGAAACTAAACGAAAATAGCGATATTTGTAGTTGTAGACGGTTTCACTAAGTTCACAAAATTTTATCCAACTAAATCTACAGGTACTCAATGAGGTTATAAATCGTCTCAGGTCACATTTTTGTATGTTTGGTGTTTTCCATAGAACTTGTAAGTGATCGCGAATCTTGTTTTACCATGAGAGAATTTTGGAGGTTTATGGAGCAATCAAACGTACAACTATTTAGTCTTAACGGCAGGCGGAGAAGCAGAATCAAACAACAGTTCCCTTTACCGCAAAATTAGTTCATTTAGATAATAATTTTAACTGGGATAAATAGTGTAATACAGGATGCGGCATTTCCGATTAATAATTCAATGAACAGATCGATTCAGACGACCCCTTCGATAGCATTGTATGGGTTGAACTAGTCGAAGACAAATGATAAAACTGTACGTTTTATTGAAACGTTGAATAGTGATGTGCGCGACTTAGATCAGTTCGTAAAACTTATTGTTGACAAAACTGATTTTGATTCTTATCGTAAACCTGCTTGTGTGTTTAATGTGGGAGACCTTATCTTTATCAAGAACAAGGATACTGAACCAGGGGTTAATCAGCATATTGTCATGAAAGTGTTGCCAGGCAATCTCTTGTCTAACAAGAAGCTGGTTCCACCGGGACGATTGTCCATTCAGGAATGACCGAATATTGTATGTAGTAGTTAAGTAACGTAGATTTAAAAATACTTGAATTTGAATTTTGTATAACTAAGTACTTAATATTAAGCGCTCCGAATAATGTAAAGTAAGACGTCCTCTCCTATATATGTTCCAGAAATCGAAGGAAAGTTACTTTTAGTGCGTCATCTAACAGAGAGCTTTAAGTTGCAACTGAGGCAGATGTAACATATGTATAATCATTGTAAATGTATACACCCTCTACTGTATACAAGTAAGGATCATATAGATGGTATACTACTGTATACTATGTATCCGCCATCTTGTATTCCTATTGTAACCAGTGCTGTCGCTCTGAAAACTTTAAACGGAGTACGTCTCAAATTTTCAGGGGAGTATTTCTAGACAGAAGGGAGTGCACACGAAATGCGTTAGTTACACCTTAGACATAAATAATTGTTGTTGTTTTTAATCCAAATTTGAATATTAAAAGAAAACTGTTTTATTTATTGGTTTAGAGCTCTTTATCTATTTTACTATTAAAGCGTTAAGCTCGGTATTACTGCTCGAGCTAAATAGTTTTTAACGCGGCCACAACTTTCCACGAAATCACAGATTGTGTATATCGATCAGCGAAACTTTAGCTTCGAACCCTTTTCATTTTCAACATCGGAATTCTGGCCCAATTCAGACACGTCAAATATGCGATTATGTTTGTCATAATTGAAAGATATTTTGGTGCAATTTAAAGAAATATCATTGCCAGACGATACTACAGTAGGTACCTAGGATGACCAGGTCATAAATTACTAAACCTAGACGAAGTCTGAAAAGATTACTAAATAAAATTGGTTTGGTGGCGACGACTGGTCATAAAACTTGTACAGGGTGAAATCTCTTCTTGAAAAGTTTTAAACCTGCTAACTTGATTAATAATTTGGAGGTGTTACAATTAATTCATTGATCATCAAATATATTGGTTAAGTCAGAAAATAAATTTCAACGGAATTTGTGCGTAATCACAGCAGTACCATTTGGGTCAGGGATGGAGTTTCTTAAATGAAACATCGCCAGAATTCAACAAATATTGCAAGACACTATAATGACCCTGTGGTTTTTAGAAAGAAATTTCGGGAAATCAGATTTGCCAAAGCAAAAATTTGTTTTTTACTTTCATACCCACTCCAGGCCCTTACTATACAATCCCAGGTTCAAGCACCAAATAGAGCATGTTTGTCAATGGTCGATTCTATCAGTAGTTCCTAATATAGAACCGAATTATTCGCGCTCTGAAAATTTCTTGAGTCACCTTATTTGGGGTCGGATTAGTTATTTTAAATAAAATAAGAGCCAAATTTAATAAATATTGCGGAACACCACTAATAATTTTTTGGTTGATGCCATTTATCAGAAACATTGTTTCACCATTTTTTTTTTTTTACATAGAAAACCAATCCAGGTAGTGTACTAAGTCTCCAGCTTCAAATAGAACTAAGTGGCGCTGAGATTTGAGATGTTAAATCGATTCTTTAAGTACATAGTTTCTAATATACAATTTTTTAATTTCGGCTCTGGAAAATTCTTTTCTCCATATCATCTGAAGTCGGATTTCTTAATTGAACCATGGCTTAAATTCACGATATTTTTGAGTTAAAACTTTAAATCAAAAATGATATTCACCAAACTTTTTTGTATATCATACTTACTTAGCTAATTCAAACTAGTCTCCAGCATCAAATGGATGGAACAAGCACATATGGATTTTAGTGAAATTTATTATCTGCGATATTTTGTAAATTCTATAAATAGTTCCTATTATAAAACATACCATTATTTCATGGCCTGAAAAAATTTTCTGCCATAAGGTAGGGGATCAGAATTTTTAATATAAAACAGGGTCCAACGGCAAGAAATATTTTGGAACACTACTCATACTAATGGTATTATGATCGATATCATAAATCAAACATTAGTTTTACCAAATTTTGGTTTTCCATACACAGGTAACCCAGACAATTGTGTTCGCCTCCGTCACCGACCGGATGTCGACGGAATGGCGAAATTGGGTACGCCAATTCGAATTTTATTCCATCGCAACGAGTTTAAACACTAAAGAGGAAAAAATACAAATTGCAACATTGATGACTTGCATAGGATTGTCGGCGTACAAAGTTTACGAGACATTTAAGATGAAAGATGACGCAAGATGACGGCCCAAAAAATAAAGGAAGAATTTTCAAATTACTTCACACCGAAAGTCAATGTGACTTACGAAAGGTATTTATTTAATAAGAGAAGTTCAAAATCAAAACGAATCATTTGATGATTTTTTGACGAATTGTAAGTCACAAATAATCAAATGTGTGTTTGAAAATTTAGAAGATGAGTTACTCAAAGACAAAATCGTAATAGGATTCTTGTCTGATAAAATAAGAGAACGTTTATTGTTGGAAGAAAAGTTAACGCTTCAGGGCCCGTATTCTTGAAATTCACCGAAAAAAGTCGCCGGTGACTTTGGTATGAAACAATTTAAATTCTCGTCTGAAATTACGTATTTCACTAGAAAATTACGGGCGACTTTTTTTGATCGAATTTCAAGAATAGCGGCCCAGGGCCCGTAGTCTTGAAATTCACCGAAAAAAGTCGCCGGTGACTTTGGTATGAAACAATTTAAATTTTCGACTGAAATGACGTATTTCACTAGAAAATTACGGGCGACTTTTTTTGATCGAATTTCAAGAATATGGGCCCAGGGCCCGTATTCTTGAAATTCGATCAAAAAAAGTCGCCCATTATTTTCTAGTAAAATACATCATTTCAGTCGAAAATTTAAATTGTTTCATACCAAAGTCACCGGCGAATTTTTTCAGTGAATTTCAAGAATACGGGCCCTGAAAGCAATTAATTTATGTCACGCTAATGAAATAGCACGTAAGCAACCATCTTCTATGCATAATCCCGAAAATTTAGAAATTTGTGATGTAAGAAAAAGTCAAAATAAAATGACGAAGAAAACAGATAATAATAACTTTGTGTGTGCACGATGCAATAACAGTCACGGTCCGAAAACTTGTCCCGCGTTCTGTAAAATTTGTTTAAAATGTAGCAAAAAACGGCATTTTGCCATAGTTTGCAAAAGCACAATTAAAAAAATAAATAAAATTAGTGAAATTTTAGAATCAGACCGTCACAATGAATTAAGTGATGAGAGTTCGGATGAGATGATTGTTAGTAGTATCAATGCATCAAACACAAATTCTTGGTTTCAGAAAGTCAAGATCAACAATATGAAAATAAATTTTAAGTTAGATACAGGAGCAATGTGTAATGTTTTAAATTTAAATTTAGTTAAAAAACTAAAAGGTCAAATAAGTTGTAGTAACACTAAAAAACTTGTAACTTATAGTGGTCATAAAATTGATGTATTAGGTCAAGTCTTATTTGGTTGTGTAGTAAAAAACAAAAGCTCTAGATTAATTTTTAATATAGTAAATGAAAATACTTGCTCTGTACTAGGCATGAATACATGCGATAAGAATTAAATTTAGTCACTAGAAAAATAATCGATGTTTGTGAAATAGATGACGATATTTATAAAGGGTTAGGTTGTATCAAAAACTTCGGGTATGATATTGATTTGAAGCCAAACGCTGAGTTTGATATCGCACAGGCACGAAGAGTTCCCCATGCAATATGGGCCGAAGTAAAATCCGTAATCGCCCCAATTAAAGAACCGTCGCTGGCCATGTCACCAATGGTAGTAGTGCGGAAAAAGGGTAAAATCCGAATATGTATTGACCCTTCACAAATAAACAAAAGTGTTTTAAGAAGACATTACCCGTTAAAAACAATCGACGAAATTACAACCAGGATAAGAAATTCGAAATATTTTACGAAACTGGATTGTAAAAAGGGTTTTTGGCAAATTCAGGTAAGCAAGAGAACACAAAAGGATCTATCGTTCTTGACGATTTGGGGTAGATATACATGTCTCCGACTACCATTTGGGTTAGCATCAGCGCCACAGGTATTCCAACAAATTATGAGCAATTTGTTAGACGGATTAAATAACGTGGAATGTTCAATGGACGACATCCTAATACACGCAGAAACAATCGAGGAATTGAAAGTACATACAGACGAAGTAAATGCAAATATTGTCTAGAAATGGATTAAGACTAAACAGAGATAAATGCCTTTTCAACCAAGTCAAAATTAAATTTTTAGGACACGTCATTTCCAAGGAAGGGTTGGAAATTGACGAATCAAAAACAGAGGCAATCAAGATCAACGGCCGAAAAATGTAAAACAGTTGCAACGATTTTTGGGAATGGTCACCTATGTGGGAAAATTCATTCCTAATTACTCTCGAATTCCAGCACCCATACCATTTTGTTGGGATCAAGCTCAAGAGGAAAAATTTGCTAGTGTATCCACCAGTATTAAAATTTTATGACGTAAATAAGGACGTAAAAATATCATGCAATGCAAGTAACAAAGCTGTTGGGGCCGTATTGATGCAAGATGAACCTTCAATAGCGTATAGCTCCAGAGCACTAACGCAAGCAGAACAAAATTATCCGCAAATAGAAAAGGAAGCCACGGCCATAAACCACTTGAGTCGATATTCAAAAAACAATTACACTCAGCACTGGCAAGACTACAACGAATTTTATTAGAAACGATTCAATACAATCCGATACACACGAATATACACACAAAAGGAAAAGAAATTCCGATAGCCGATACTCTAAGCAGGGAATGCCTCAATGACAACCCGGAAAACGAAGATGAGCCTGAAGTTCAATTGATAATTCCAATGACCAAAACAGCACTCGAAAGCCTACAAAAGGATAACGAAGATGACATACAACTAAATAGGTTAATGCAGTTAATACAGAGTGACGAGCTAACTGATAAATCAAAACTATCGCAGGAAATTAAACATTTTTCCAACTTCGCGGAAGAATTAACAGTTTATCATGGCATAATTTTCAAAGGTGAAAAAATTGTAATACCAAAAAGTCAAATATCCAAAATTTTAACAGCAGCCCATACAGGTCACCTTGGAAAAACTTAACAAATGACGTCTTCAGTTTTGTGGATTCATGCGCGATATGCCAACAAACACAACGACAAAATATTAAGGACCCAATTTTATCCAAAGAAGTTCCAGAACTACCTTTCCAGATTGTCGCAACAGATTTATTCAATTTTGCTTCAGAAACATACATAGCATTAGTCGATAGCTACTCCGGATTTATGTATATGGAAAAACTGGAACAATCAACTTCTCATTCAGTAATTCAATTTTTTTAAAAATGTTTCGCAATACATGGAACACCACAGGTAGTAGAAAGTGATAATGGGCCACAATATACGTCGGGAGAATTTAAAGATTTTAGTCAGAAATGGAATTTTATACATAAAACGTCAAGTCCGCTTTTCCCGCGAGCAAATGGTTTAGCTGAGCGAACAGTTCAAACGTTAAAGAATATGTTTAAAAATATTCGAGAAAGACAATACAGACATTTATCAAGCGTTACAAAATCTTCGAAATACTCCTCGGGATAGCAATTTGGAGTCACCAAATCAGAGATTGATGAGTCGCATTACACGAACACACATACCCATAAGTCACGAGTTGTTAAAACCAAGAATAATAGTTGGAGTAACGGAAAATTTAAAAAGTCTTCGTAATCAACAGAAATCGTATGCTGATAGAAGTACCAAAACAGCAATTGAACCCAAGATCAATGAAAAAATACGATTACAAATTAAGAAAAGGGAATGGGTCCCTGGTAAAGTAATACGACGATTAGATGAACCAAGATCGGTCATAGTAAAAACAGAAGACAACAAATATTATCGTAGAAATTTTCATCACATCCGTCCAACAAAGGCCAATGTCAACATAAATCGCGAAAATGATCCAATAATAACAACAGGTAGTCAAGATGAGAATCTATCAAATATGGAATCTAACAAGAATATTGCTCACAACAATACGTCAAATAGCGTCGATCAAAGAAGCACGGTATACTACTGTATACTATGTATCCGCCATCTTGTATTCCTATTGTAACACAATAAAGAGACTTAGTTCATCATCAATCGTTGGTATTATTACAGCAGATGTGATAATTTAGGTATATAAATTGTCTGAGAAATGGTGACCCGCTGATCGGTCGCATTAATGGAAATCATTAAATGCGTCGGAAAAACGACTCAAGTAAAATTCCCAAAGGTAACGGAAAATTAAGTAAAGCATGCATGACATTCACAGACGATTTTTCGAGGTTTGCAACAATTTATTTTAAAATCCAGCAATACGTCGCAATGTGTAAAAACCTATAAAGGAAGGCATTTAAAATATATTTGATCAGACCGTGGTGGAACACATGAGGAAGAATTCGCACCCTATATGACCAAGGAGGTCAAAGTTCTTGGATGAAGAGAAGGCAGTATCAAAGACAATGAAGTTTGAGAAAATAATGTTCAGCTAGATATCAATCAGGAAGTGAATAATGCTTCAGACGATGACGACTGACTGAATACTAAGAACTACTTAATTTACGAAAATACCGAACCAGACGCATATTCGCATGAATATGTTAGTCTACTCAAAAAATGTCTGTAAGCTTTAAGACAGTCGACTAGCCCGCAATGTACACCATCTGCCATCTAGGAGATGGAGCATACTGGACAATTGCGAGGAGGTGCTGAAACACGAGTTTAAAGTCCGGAACTTATGGGAGAGAATAAACATTATCTCGGGCAAGACATTACCAAACACAAAATGAAAATTTCAAATTTTCTATTTATTGTTGAGTATGGGAAAAGTGCAAATGAGACAAAAGTTTTATTGGACTGAAGTACCAAAGCTACTTAAGTGATAAAGCGATTTTTTAGATGAATTGAGGTTGAAACGACCTGCCTATGTTCAAACCTTAAATGAGTATAAGATCCTCGAATTCCTTGATTGAATCGTTAGAGGTTTTTCAATGGTACAATGTGCATATTATAGGCCATTCTTGTTAAGTAAAACTGGCGTTCTGGGATGAATCAAAGGTTTGATAAAGCGCCAAAATTAATGACTCAATCAGATATCATTAAAGGTATCTAATTTTTTTGATTTAAGGTTGAATAACAGCCTTCCAAAAACTCAAATGCCAAAATTGTATTGGGTAAAAAATCATGTTCTCTCTTGTTTTTTACAAAAAAAACTTGGGTTTTACATTGAAGTGAAGTTAGCGGGATAATAAATATTTGGGTAACAAAACATGAGCGAACATGTTCATTGGCGAATTTATAGAACCGATGTCTTGAGAAAATAGCAAGTTCCATTTCTTCGATTCGAATTATGACAAATCAAGATTAAACAGCACAAACCTTCCATCACCCTATTTATTTACCACAACAAAGAATATTTTGCGATCAAGAATAGGTAGTGTAAAAATACTTATCTCACATTATGCCTTGGAAATCAGCCGATTTTATGTGAGAATCTTTCCTATGTGAACATAAAATAATTGTATAAGCGGAAATCAAAATTCCAACAACAACAGCAGCAGCAAAAAATAAAATAGAATACCTGGAAAAATTAATAAAGAGACCAATACAACAATACACAAGAAATAAGAAATGTGCGATTAAGAAGAAAGAAAGACAACGCCGTCATCAACAAAGACAAGAAGAAGATCCAATTATTTTCTTATTTTTACCTTAAGTAAGCAAAATTTGTTTTATATATTTGTACATATAGAGAAGGTACTCACCCGCAATCACAGAAACTATGGGAAAAACTACAAGAGTTGTAACTACAAGCAGCGTAATCCAATTTATTGTGCTGCCACCACTAAAAATACCACCACGGCAATATATTCGATCACGCCGTTTCACTGTATAATAATCACTAGGTAAATGAGGCAGAATTTTACCTATAAAATCACTATTCTTAACACTAGCACAGTAAACATCACGATCACTACTGTTATTATTATGATGATTGTTGTCGTTGTAGTAGAGACGACGACATTTTTTATTTTTAAAAATCCAATCCTCTGATTGGTCGTTGTGTTTTGTGGTTGCGTTCACCATCGGAGGAATGGAATGCAGCATACTTGGATCCATTTTTTTCACTTCACTCAATTTTCTTTTATTTATTTACCAATTATTTATTTATATGGCTTAACTTAAACTATTCAATTTCTTAAAAACTTTATAAATACTACATTTTATTAACATTATTTTAATATGTATAGGTAAATATGCACACACCGTTGCTTAGCAATAAAGAAAAATCAAACACACAAATGCACACCTGTGGATTTTTTTACTTCGTCAAGAAATTTTTTTTTTTTTTTCTAGTTTAAATAACCAAATTTCTTATAATAATAATTCACTAAATTTTTCACAAACTATTTATAATTTATGTACACAGCTTTTATATAAATAATCGACAATTTTAGAAAATATTCGATTCGATTTATTAAATAAAGTATACACAACACACGTATCATAACACGATTTGTTTTTCGATCAACGTTTGAAATGCAACTGACGTGAGCAGAAAAGAAACAGAAAAGAAAGAAAAATTGTATATATACAAAAACCGGTTCTACGAGTTTTATTTGTTGAATGATGTAATTTTAATTAGAATAGTGACATCTGTTACAGGATAGATTTAACATATTTTCTGTAGAAATTTTTTTTTTGTATAGTAGGTGAATAAACATTAATTCAAAATTAATGATTTGCTTTTCAAATTTCTAAACATTTATCACCTCTCAAACAGAAGAAACAAGGTAATAGGTGGACATGGGCTGGTGTCGACAATAGCTACCTGTACATAATCTCCGAACTTGTACACAAATTTGACGTAAAATGTGGTATGGGTTTATCTAAAAATGCCCAAAAAGATTTATTATGTCTCTAAATTTTTCCCACCATTATTCTTTGAAAACCAGTGCCTCACGGTTACGATACAGATGCAAATTTAGCACAAATCACTTCCAAATAAGATAAAACGCACTTTAAATTTAAAGTTTTATGTTTACTTTTTCTTTATTTTAAAAAACTTAAAAGAAAAATCCAAGAATTTTTCCTCCCAAATGTTTTCTTCTGGCTTCTTCATGATCCATAATACCTCCACTTGTGGTTAGCACAACATATCTACAATGGAATTCATTTATACAAAGAGTTAGCTCTACTTCGGAACAAGAAAATCTCCCCCCCCAAACATTCGAAACTTACCCAAATTGACGTGAAGGCAATAAATTATTTGTCCAATTTTCAATATCATTAATTGGTACATCAAATCGTGGTGAAATAACACCACATTTATTTAAACGTCCGGTTAAATTGACAACAATTTTACCCGATCTGTGATCATCAACAATCTCAAATTCTCCAATGTAACCATGTTTCATCATTACTGTTAGAAATTTAATAATTACTTTTGAACAGGGTCTCAACAAGACTTGACGTTTTCCACGTTTTTCAGCATTGTTAATGCATTTGAGGGCATCGGCTAAAACATTCATACGAACCATGGCTGCTGTAAAGAGACAACACAAAAAATAATCAGTATATGTCAAAAAAAAAAAAATTGTAGGTTATGTTTATTTATATAAATTAAAATAATTTAATTAAACTACATAATAAACAATACGTGTAATTAATTATAAATACTAGTTAGTTTTTTACGCCCAACAATAATTTAAACACAATATATAACTTCGGACAAGTCCAAATCTGTCAGAACTTTATCAAAGATGAAACCGTATCACAAAATTTCATTTACACAAGCGAAATTATATAAATTACACGAAAATTTATAGTCAAAACATTTTTTAAATATTCATCGGCGATTTTAACAATATTTAAACGATAATTTAATGAAAGATTACCTGAAATTTATTAAATTTCTATACAATCACAACATTCACCGCGGAGAATATTTTTGTAAAAGGAAGTCGATGAAGTTGGAACGTTTGAATTTTGTTTTTATTTTGACAATCGTCTACATAGCGAGTGACATCTGAGTGGTTCAGATTGAAAGCATTTAGTTTTGGTATTAACCGCATAGATGGCACATGTTGATGATGAGATGAATTTTTCGTTTCATTGAGTACGTTTATGCTTAGGGTTCAACCTGGTTTGAACCTAGGTTATCTTTTACTATAAACGGAGTCGAGTCATCTTGTAGTTAACTCGACTCGACCTAAAAAATTTCTAGGGTCGAGTCGAGTTAACTCTAAAATCATCCACTATAAACGGAGTCGAGTCGAAAAATAAAAACAACAAAAAATAATAATAAAAAGACACCATTTTGATTTCTTAATTCGTGTTCGCATCTCCGATTTTTGTGTTTCTGTAATTTTGTATACTGCAAACTTCTTAAATAAATTGCTTTAATCATAATTTTAATAATCATAATTTTTATTGAAAATAAAAATTATGATTTTTTTTTGACGTTTCTGACTCGGTTTCAACCTAGTTTCGACTCGACTACGATTTGACTCTGCAGTATAAACGCTAAATAGATAACTACAAGATGATCCAAATATACTGAATATGCTGCGAGTCGAGTCGAGTTTAATCCGAGTTTAACTCTCACTATATACGGAGTCGAGTTATTTTCTAACCAACTCTAGGTGTATATACTGCAGAGTTAAACATATGTAGAGTTCAAATAGGATTGAAACCGAGTTAAAAAAAATGGAACAAAATATCATTTCAGATGATCATAAGATTGATTATTCTTTTTGTTGATCGCCATATATGTTATTATCATTTTTCCAGCGATATTTTTTCTAAAAAATTGTAATTTTCAATGAAACTCCATGAAAATTACGGGACAGACCACCGAAATGTTGGAGTAATTTTTTCGAAAAAATAAAAAACTCAATACCAAAACAAAAATTTATTATTAAAATTAATTAATCAAAATCTTAATAAATAAAATATTGAATTTAATTGATAAAATTAAAACGAATATTTTTTAATATTGGTTCCGAATTTTTCTTTAATTTTGTTGTTGTTTTTTTAACTCTACTCTATGCGTATATAGTGCATTTTTTAGAGTAGAGTTTAACTCGACTCTACAAATTATTAGGTCGAGTCGAGTTTAACTCGACTCCGTATATAGTGAGAGTTTAATCCTAGTTTAACTCTCACTATATACGGAGTCGAGTTATTTTCTAACCAACTCTAGGTGTATATACTGCAGAGTTCAAATAGGATTGAAACCGAGTTTAAAAAAATGGAACAAAATATCATTTCAGATGATCATAAGATAGATTATGCTTTTTGTTGATCGCCTTATATGTTATTGTCATTTTTCCAGCGATATTATGTCTAAAAAATTGTAATTTTCAATCAAACTCCATGAAAATTACGGGATAGACCACCGAAATGTTGGAGTAATTTTTTCGAAAAAATAAAAAACTCAACACCAAAACAAAAATTTTTAATTAAAATTAATTAATTAAAATCTTATTAAATAAAATATTTAAAATAAAATAATAAATTTAATTGAAAAAATTAAAACGAATATTTTTTAATATTGGTGCACGAATTTTTCTTTAATTTTGTTGTTGTTTTTTTAACTCTACTCTATGCGTATATAGTGCATTTTTAGAGTAGAGTTTAACTCGACTCTACAAATTATTAGGTCGAGTCGAGTTTAACTCGACTCCGTATATAGTGAGAGTTAAACTCGGATTAAACTCGACTCGACTCGCAGCATATACAGTATAAAAGTTAACTAAAAGATGACTCGACTCTGAGCATAAACGTACTCATTTTATTTTATTTTTTTTTGATTTGATTGGGAAGTTTTCGATTTTAATTAAGAGCTTAATAAGATGTAATCGAATGTGTTTCTTTATAGATTTACAATAAAATTTCAAAATTGCGTTGCGCTGTGCAAAACGAAATTCATATCCGCCGAAACGGCAATGCCACTGACATAAATACATGGACGCGACATACAATAATATTTTATATTATAGCACAGAATATAACCAGAATAGACGTAACGCTGTTTTTGTATGGAAAAATTTGGACTCATTTTTTTGACCTTGATTTGCCGAAGGGGTAAGAGAAAGTTGGGTTATGTATTCTTTGGTTTGCTGGTTTTGATTTGAAATAATAAAAATTGAGAATCCTTAACAGTTTAGTTATGTCGAATTCTTTTCATTTTTTCAAATCAATGTAAATTTTGTGGTGCGAAAAGTACACGAAACAAATTGGTTTTTTTTGACGTTACTAACAACAACAAAAATAGAAACTTCATTTTTTATTTGTCAAAGTTGTGAATATACGAGTTTTTTATGTCTTGATTTTAAATCATTTTAATTGTTGTTTAATTATTTTAATCGTTTAAATAAAGTTTTCAATATAAACAGTCTGTTGTGCTTAATTATTTTAATCGAATTAAATAATTTGTAATATGAGGATAAGTTGAATAAGCTGTAATATGAGGAGCTTTCAAACAATTTTATCAGACGGTCAGCTACTGCTCGCGAAACTCAAAAATTACGACGAAACTATAAATAAATGATTATGACAATTTTTTGATTAAAAAATGTAAACATATTCACAACTTACTTCATCTTATTTTATTCAAATTTCAAAACAAAACACTGAATACACTCGACATAAAATACTATATAATCAATTCGAAATCGAGACGGCAAAATCTATTTATATTGACAATTTTATTGAATTCAATTAAAAAACTTAAGCACAACAAATAAAAGGATAAAAAATCGAGACGAAAAAAACTGTTTATATTGAAAACTTTATTTAATACGATTAAAATAATTAAACACAACAATCAAAATGAAATCAAGACACAAAAACTCAGACAAATTTGACAACTAAAAATTGACGTTTCTAATATGTTGTTGTAGTTGATTTATGAAAAAATATACATTTCGTAAAATTGATGTACATCGAAAAAACATTGATGTTTTTTGACGAAAAGTACATGATTTTCGACGTACATCAATTTTTTTTTATGTATTTTGGCGAAAAGAATTTGACATTAGTGAAATTATTTGACAAGTTTTGTTTTGACACATTATTAACTACAATAATATTCAAAAATAATTATACTTCAATGTCCAAAAAAGAAGGTTAGGTTAGGTTAGGTTAGGTTGGAGTGGCTGCTTACACACACTTAGACCGGTGACGGTCCATTGTGATACCACAGGATGTATCCCTTTTTACCCCTATTGGAACCATTTCGAACTACTTATGTAGCGTAAATAAGCCATAGTTATGTAGCGTGTAAGCCAATGCTGGACACGAGCAAAGGAAGTGGACCAACGTCTCTTCCTCCTCTTCGTCCAAGCAGCTTCTGCAGAAGTCATTAGCCACCAGACCCAGCCTTCTTGCATGTTCTGCAAAAAGTCAGTGTCCCGTGAGAATTCCTACGACCGTTCTTAATTCACGTCTGCGTAAGGATATTAATGCCCTAGTGTGCCCCAAGTCCAGCTTTGGCCAAACTTGTCTTGCAACTCTACAGGTGAGGGTGTTAGACCACCTTTCCCCCGCTGAGGATAGCGCCTGCTTCCCAAGTGCTTGTCTCAGCGCTGTGATAGGCCTCCCCAGACTTGCCCTTTCCGGTTGCAGCTGGAGAGTCGTACCATGCCTAGCAAGTTCATCTGCCCTGCAGTTAGTTCCCCATGACGCCCGAGTGACCTGGGACCCAGACTACCTGGATATTGAAATGCTCACCCATCTCATTTAGAGATGAGTGACAACTCAACGTCACCCGTAACGCCAAAGACACCGATTCTAGCGACCGGATCGCCGCTTGACTGTCCACATAGATTGTGATATCGTTTGAGGATAACACATTATGCTTCAACC
The DNA here is from genome assembly GCA_958295665.1 of Tipula vernalis. Taxonomy (NCBI): domain Eukaryota; kingdom Metazoa; phylum Arthropoda; class Insecta; order Diptera; family Tipulidae; genus Tipula; species Tipula vernalis. Next base: position 359,187,328 of record OY282560.1, read on the forward strand.
ACGTCATTACTTCAGCTTAGTACACGCTGCAGTAATCAGGGAGACGAATAGAAATGTTTACATTTAATTTGTCACAGAATACTCCAGCTCCCACTTTGCCAGCTTGGAGACATCTGTGAAGAATTGCAACGCTTCGGTTTCCGATAACGGTCTATCCCTCCAGGATTCCCTTGAAGGGAAGGAGGTCCGAAATCGCTTCTGGAAGCGTAGAGTAGGTTTAATGTAGTCAAGATTCGTCAGCTCATCGTTCAGCGATCTAACAATAGTAGAGTGTCCTATAGTAAGACACCTCCACTGAGAGACGGCTGCAAGTCGTACAGCCGTATTTGCCGCCATCTGTTTGCCAAAAATGTCGACCGGAAGAAGGTGCAACATAACCTCTGAGGCACTTGTCGGTGTCGACCTCAATTCCCCGCTAACAAGCATACAGGCCGTTGTTTGCACTCTCTCAATCCTACTTTTATAAGTTACCTTGTCCAGAGCTGGCCACCAAACACCCACCCCGTACATGAGTGATGGCCAATGGCGTTCCTACAGGAGTACAAAGCTATAGTAGCTTTGTTTATTCTCTCCAACATATTGGGCCTCCAACTAAGCTTACTGTCCAAGATAATGCCCAGATATCTAGCTCTATCAGTAAAAGCAAGTCTCGTGCCATTTAAGGTAGGAGGGACAACTACCGGGATTTTGTATTTCTTAGTGAAGAGTACCAGCTATCTTGGACGGGTTAATACCAAGTCCACATTTGCCAGCCCATTTCGTAACGATGGTAAGCGCATTCTGCATTACGTCTACAATCGTGCCCAGGAATTTCCCGGTAACAGCTAAAGCTACGTCATCTGCGTAAGCGATAACTTCAATACCCTCTCTCTCCAATTCTAGTAGTAACCCGTTTACCACTATATTCCAGAGAAGAGGGGATAGAACCCCCCTTGCGGGGTTCCCCTAGTTACTCGCCTCTTGATGGTGGAGTCGCCCAACTTCGAGCTAACAATCCTGCTTCCCAGCATATAATTGATTAACCCTATCAGAGGAACGTCCACCTCCAAAAATGACAATCCCTCCTTGATTGCCTCCGCTTTCACATTATTAAAGGCGCCCTCTATATCCAGGAAGGCCACCAAACAGAATTCCTTCGAATTAATCGATTTCTCAATCGTACACACCAAGGCGTGCAGAGCAGTGTCCACAGATCTACCCTTTGTGTACGCATGCTGAGACGGTGCCCACTTCCTGGCACCTATTTTATCTCTGATGTATACATCCAGCAGCCTTTCCAAGGTTTTCAAAAGAAAGGATGATAGAGTTATTGGTCTTAGGTCCTTAGGATAGACATGAGAGCTTTTCCCCGCTTTCGGTATGAACACCACATTGACCTCCGTCCAGTACCTAGGAATATAGCCCAGCTTCAAACACCCTTTGAATATAGCTTCCAGGTAGGGAAGAATAATTACTGAGTTGTTTTGAAGTTCCGCTGGTATAATTTGATCCGGACCAGCCGATTTAAATGGTTTAAAACCCCTCAGTGCCCATAGGATCCGTTTCCTGGTTACGATATCCTCTGTGAACACTGACAGTGATTCCTGATGATTGCTACGCACCAACAGGTCTTCAAAGCTCCCTGGGAAGTGTGTCTTGAAGAGAAGCTCCAGAGATTCTCCACTAGAAGCTGTCCAAAATCCGTCGGGTTTTATCAAAAAACTGGGACTAGCTGTACCTTTGGAAAGAATCTTCCTAAGGCGGGAGGTTTCGGATACCTCTTCCATTTTATCACAGAAGATTCTCCAAGACCTCCTTTGTGCCTTTCTTAATTCTTTTTTATAAATTCCGAGTTTCTCCTTATAAGAGTCCCAATCCTGAGCCTCCCTTGTATTTTTGGCTCTATTAAAGGCTGTCCTACAAGCCTTACGATAGGTTCCCAGTTTCCTGGACCACCATACTGGTTTTTGCCTACCCCTAGGCTTAGCCAGTGGGCAGGAAGCGCGAAAGGATCGGTTGCATCCGCTAGTAACGCTAGCCACCATGTCCTCCAGCTCCCCAATGGTCGTTGGGTGCTCCATAGCCCTCGACGGTAACATATCCTCCAATAATTCCCCATATTTGCTCCAGTTGGTCCTTCTAGGGTTCCTGAAAGCTTCCCGGGTAGCAGGGTGAATATCGAGGCTATAGGTTAAATATCGATGATCAGAAAAGGAGTGTTACTTATCCACCCTCCAATTTTTAACCATATGAAGAATATTATTTGAGGCAAGGGTCACGTCTAGAACCTCCTGCCTGTTACTAGTAATAAATGTGGGTTCCCGCCCAATATTACATACTGAAAGGTTAGTACTCATCAAATAATCCAACAATGTTTTTGGTTTCAGAAAATGTAGCGAGCACACAAATTTGAAGACTTCATAATCATCAACAGTCCAAGTTTGCCCACAACTGCATTACAAAAAAACTCTACATATATGTTTTAATGTTTTATTTCATTATGGTCGACTTGTTCTAATATCCCATACTAGGCGCTGTTAACCTACGAGTATAATAAACAACTAAAGTCGCCTATTAAACATTTATTGATTAGATTCCCAAGCATAAACAAAACATAAAAAAAAAATTTATCGATTTTGTAATTACGCGACTAAATAGTAAGTACGTATAAAAGAATATAAAACGTACACAGAACTAAATAAACCAAAACCTAAAGACAAACAAATAAAAAAAAAACTATGTAAGTACAAATAACGGCATAAATAAAATAGTTACTTCGCGACTATATGACCATGACTGTATGAATAATATATGTATCTATATTTGTAGGTAGATAAAGCTACTACAGTACTTACTTCTAACGGTTTTATCAAATTTGTTTCTTTTTTTTAATTTACACCTAAGTATTTCGATGTGCTACAATTTCGTTTTATTACATAACATAATGTGCGGATTCCGATTAATCAAAAAAAAAAAAAGAAGGAAAATGGTGCGCGGCAGTTAAAATTCAACCGCCATTTTAACCTTTACAACTTTTATCCAAATGCTACAATCTATAAAAATTAATCAATATTTTATGGCATTATATCGCGCCAACATTTAACATTTGCATAACTGCGGATATGAAACGATAAAAAGCAAAGCAAACAGATTATTTCATCTTCAAAATTTATGGTTTTGGCGTGGGTGGGCCAAATTATACGACACTGATAAAATATATCGATTTGGCTAAGCGCTAAGGTGTTAAAATTATTTATGAAATTCATTCATAATTAGATATTTGTACATACACACATAACACTTTTAGGTGGGATCGGGCGCTTCGATGTTATCACGAAATTGTGTCATCAACCGGTAGGTGTGAGGAGGTTCATTAGAAATAATTTGAATCATACATAATATTTTAATAATAACATAAAGATAAAAATCTTTACTCTGTTTTACCTTCTTATACACACAAATACAATATACCTAAAGAAATTCCAAGTCACGCAATCTTTCATAATTTAATTCACCTTGGTTTGACATAAACTATTTTACTAAGGTTAATCGATCCTTTAATGTTTGACCTCTAGCTCAATATTTATTACTTGTTTACGGATAAATTATATTTGGTATGTGCCGCCGTTTATGGTAAAAAATCAAAAATCAAGTAAATCATTTCGATCTTGGATGATTCAAACCAAATTCAATCGAATCTCCTCCGACAAAAATATTCATCCGCCTCCGTAAAATAATATCATAACAAAAATAGTATTTTGTGTTTTGATTTTTTTTTTTTTTTTTTTTTTTGCATGATCTTTTTTACTATACACACATCGATCATCTGCGCCCACCTTGTATATATAGTCCACGTGAAAAAATAAGTCGGTAAAAAAAAAAAAAAAACGAAATGAATAACTGTTATTGTAAGGGTACACATATGCACACACATTTGCGTTTTTTACTATTGGTTTTGTTTTTTATTTTGTACGTGCGAGAACTTACGTACAGTTCGGGAAGTTAGTCTCAAATAAATTATAATATGTACATAACTTTAAGGGAAGGGAAATGAAATTACGTTAAATTTACAGGCGTCGCGCTAATCGTTTATTTGATTTTAACCGAAAATTATGTCAACATTTTAACGAAACAATTTTTTTTTTTGTCATTTATTTACGACATTTAAATTGTTGTGTATGTATGCAATTATTAATGTGTTGACCAAGAAAACAATTGAAGGTCACGATAATACTGTGACGGAGAAAGGAGATTCAACAAACACGTGAAAAATGCAAGAGCCGCTGCAGGGTGGGTACTCCTATAAGGAAATTCTCAAAATTTACAAATATGAATTAAGAAGTCCCAATACTGCGGCAAAATTCAGGAGTCTTCGGAGATGTAAAGGCTACGCAAAGTACTATCTTCAACGGCCGGATGGGATACGGACCACTAATAGTGCGGAATCGTTGGAACTTCTGGTGAAGACTCACTTTCCGGGTTGTTCCGAATCGGTGCTTACTATGCAGGGTTGGAAAAAACCCGGGTTTTTTAAAAAAAACCGACCCGGTGGGTTTTTTATTCAAGTGTTAAAATTCAATTACAAAATGCCACCCATTTGCATGTTGGTTTTATATTGAAAAGACAAGGATGATTCTATTTGTTTACATTTTTTTTATATTAGGATTTAATAGTTTGTGTGTAGTTGTTGAAAATGGAAAGGTTTTCTTTTTTCAATTTATTTTAAAATCTAGGGATATTTTCTTCTATGATTTTAAAATCAAACCTATGAAACATATTAAACATGCAAATTAACAAAAATTGTATTAATAAACTTATAAATCAACACTACCAATTTTACATTGGTTCTTATGGGAAACAGAAAAATGTTCACCCCTCTTGTATTTAGAAAGCTTGTATTTCTACTTTACGGCTATGATATATTAAGATGGTTATGCAAGAAGAAACCAATAAGTAATCAGAAACAAGTTTATTAATTATATTATACAAATTTTCAGTTTGATTTTGCACGATAAAACACGATTGCACAGGAATCAGGAATATTTTGAATATCGAAATAATATTTGTGCCTGTTCACACAGTATGTAGTTAAAAGTTACAACATCATCTTCTCGTTTCTGGCTTATAAGCTATGGTAGAGGAAAAACTATTTGTTTCATTTATATATGTATATGCTCCTTTCTTTTTCTAGTGTTAGTTCAATTTTTTAGAAATCAAGTTTAATCGTGTCAAATATAGAATGCCTCGAGGAAGTGGACGTAAAAATGAAGCTGAGTGGAATAACGTAGTCCATATCGAAAATTCTACAAAAGTAAAGTGTAAGCACTGTGGTCGTGAAATTAGCAACAAAGTAGAGCGCATAAGAGCACATTTATTAAATTGTAACAAAAAAGTTACAACATGCGATAGTGATACGGATACTGATACTGATATTTCAATTGGAAATACGTCTCTTACTGCTACTAGTAGTCATCAGCAGAAGAAACAAAAAACCAAACATTGTACTCAATCATCTATGATAGAATTTTCAGTTAAAACTACTTTAAATCAAAAAGAAAAATTGGACAAAATTGTGGCAAAAATTTTTTTCGCGAATAACATTGCTTTTAACATGGCTGATGACAAATATTTTAAAGAAATGATAGAATCTCTACGACCTGGAAATTCTGCCCCTAGCAGAAAACAACTAGCTGATAAGCACCTTCTTGAAATTGATGAAGAAATAACCGATCATTTAATAACTGAATTGAAGGATTCCAGCTTGACACTCATTTTAGATGGGTGGATGAACACTTCAAATGATCCACTTATCGCGTGTTCAGTCCATACCGGTTGCAATAGTTTTTTAATAAGTACAGAAAAATCAATTGACTTCATAAAAACGAAATACAATAAAGAAATATTCGCCTGTTGCATGGATAACGAAAACAAGATGAAAAAAATGAAGGATATTTTAGAGGAACGCCATGGGGTTTTTTCTTATGGGTGCTCAGCACACATGATCAATCTTCTATACAAAGATATAATTCCAGTAGAAGTCACCAAACAAATAATAAGTGTACAGAAATACTTTAGAAATCACCACCTGCCACATGAATGGTTAAAAGAAAAACATGGAGTTATGCCTCAACTACCAAATGATGTCAGGTGGAATTCTTATGATGATTGCTAATTTTCACCTCTATTCACAAATAAGATCAGAGCATTTAAATGAATTTCATAACGATATCCACAAAATTTTAAATAATGTACAATTGTACAACGAGGCCTTAAATCTTCAACAAATGTTATCTCAAATAAAAATAGCATTAGATGGTCTGCAAGGTGATTCCACTTCAATTGCCACAGCTGAAAAGTGAAGAATGAAAAGTGTACTCACTCCGGCTCATTATTTAGCAAACATGATGCATCCAAAATTTATGGGCAAACTGCTTAGTGAAGAAGCAGAGAGCGCAGCAGAAGACTGGATAAGCCAAAAACACTCTACGTTTTTGGCACACTGTTTGGCATTTAAAATTAACGATGGAGAATACTTCCCAGAATCTATGTTCAAACTGGAGGTGCTCGAAAAATTAAACGACAAAAAAATGGTGGAAAATATTACACATCAAAAACGAAAAATCTTCAAAGTTGCCTGAAAGTTTTTGCAAATTTTTTGTATCACTAATGAACTGCCCAGCACACTCGGCTTCAATTGAAAGTATTTTCTCATCCTACGGTTTAATTTGGAATAAAATGAGAAACCGACTTGGTTTCGAAAAGGCGTTATCTCTAGTCAAAATTAATGGGCACTTAAGATTTATATTGTACTGATCAATTTGACATTATTGAAATTGACTGAAGTAATTCACTGCCGCTGATAAGTCTGGACGAGTCGTACAAGCCGCGTACATCAAGCATCCGATTAATTATCGGTACGGTTTAGTCGTCAGTTCAGCTTCAGTCTTCCTTTCTAATTTTGGTTGGTATTCCATTGGAGTCGAACTCTGTTTACAATAGGCCATTCCAAAACGTTGCAAAACGTCTTCTAGATAGCCGCGTTGGTTACATCTCAAAATTCCACGGCTCCGGTCGTATTCGATGTTGATTCCGAGAAAACTCTTCGTTTCGCCCATGTAACGCATTTCGAATTCATTTGACACCAGCTGTTTGATCTTGATGATTTCCTCGATGTTTTCGCTCAATATAATCAGATCGTCTACGTATAACAGAAGGTATACCATTTCGTCTTCATTGTTACGAGAATATAAGCAATGATCATATTCTGAGCGAACAAAATCATTTCCGAGCATGAAACTATGGAATCGTTCATTCTACACACGTGACGCTTGCTTCAATCCGTAGAGTGACTTATTTAATTTACAAACAAACGGCTGTTCCATATAAATGTCCTCTTCAAGTTTTCCGTTGAGGAATGCCGTCTTCACATCCATTTGATGTATTTCCATGTCACGCTTGACAACAAGAGCCAGCATAACTCTTATTGTAATAATCCTTGCCACCGGAGAGTAGGTTTCGTGAAAATCAAATCCCTGACGCTGGGTAAATCCACGGGCTACCAGTCGTGCTTTGTACGACGCCAACTGGCCCACATCGTTTCGCTTTCGGGAAAACACCCACTTGCAGGTAACACCTCCATCCATTGAGCTGCGTCATCTCGTTTTGCTATTTCACCAAATGACTGAGGAACATTGTCAACGTACGCCACGGCACCAAGTGCGAAGTCCAATGTGCTAGAATTCAATGCAAACGCCGAAAAGTACTCCTCCCCGTTGTCCTCATGGATTTTGAGCTTTGTCGGATCGACAAAATCTTCATACCGCTTCGGTTATTGACGCTTTCGCTGCGGTCGCGATACCACGTTGAATGGTTGATCGTTGATTGCATCTGCACCAGCAGATCGAGCATCATCTCGTTCGACATTCATCCGTCCGTGAATGACTCTGTCTCGAAGAAAACTGAAGAAGAATTCGGTTGCGACTCATTAAACACAACATCTCGTCGTGTAACAATCTCGTTCTTCGATGGGTCCCACAGGCGGTAACCATTCACAGCATAGCCGACCATTACCATTTTCGATGATTTCATATTCAATTTCTTGCGTAATTGGTCTGGTACATTGGTCAAATTCCTCAGCTCGCTGAACATTGACTTATCATTCGCCATGTGTTCTGAAGCACCCGAGTCAACAATGAAACAAATTGTCGTCTGCATTCCACACTGTTAGCGCAAAATCACCAGCATTAACCACAAATACCACTCCATTCGCATCTGTATTCGACGCGCAATTCGCATTTGGCTTTTGATAATGCTGCTGATTGGGTTTCCCCTTAAAATTGCTGTTCGATGATCCACTAGTAGAGTTCGGTTGATTCAATTTCGGACATGCGTCCCTTCGATGGCCAGGCTTTTTGCAGAAATAGCACTTAATTTGCTTCGAAGTATTATTGCCATACATGGCGACGTTGTCTGAATCACCATTCAGACGACCATGCCGCGAACGCACCAATTCCATCGTCAATTTAGATGGTTCGATCGTCTCCAATGCTTTCACGACCATGTCATATCGCTTCGGTAGCGTATAATCATGAGCGATACAACCAGCATTCGATCATTTGTCTCAGCGCCACACGCCTTTAATTCACGTATCAATTTGTCGAATGCAAGAAAATGTGAAGTTAGGTTGTCAGAATCTGAGCATCGCATCGTCAACATACGCTTTCTGACACCAATTTCGGTCGCCACACTTGCACGTTCGAAAATTGCTTTCAATGAATTTATCATCGCAAACCCTGTCGGTCGGTCCTTCAGATATTCCAAATGTGAATCAGTAACACGTCGAGTTATATGCACCTTGCACATGCGATCCTCCTTCTTGATTTTTTCGAAGTCGGCACCGACTGCAATTTTCGCTTCGGCGGCATTATCTTCCAGCCATTTTTCGACACCCTTTTCCTCCAAAGTAATTTTCAGGCGGAAAAACCAGTTGTCGAACTCACGTCCTTCGAATTGTTTGAATGCAAATTTTTCTTTCTTCATCAGCCATCTCAAATTCTTATACACAAATATATTCCAATTAAAAATTGCTTAAATTGGCCCAACTAAACGTTTGTTTCGCACCAATTTACACGCGATAGCCCATAGGTTAGGTTAGAGCGGCTGCCAAAACGCATACTTAGACCGATGACGATCCGTTGTGATACCGAGGGATCCTACTCCTCTTCCACCTTCACTGGAACCAATTTAAGCTATTTACGTAGCGTAAGATATCTCGCACATTGCACTTCATGAGATCCATAAGGCCGTCCAAACTATACTTGTCCAGATATTTGTGCCTCCTGTAAGCTAGCGCCGGGCATGAGCAGAGGAAGTGGCTCAAAGTCTCTTCCTCCTCCTCATCCATGCAGCTTCTACAGAAGTCATTTGTGATTGACCCAAGCCTCCTCGCATGCTCCCCAATGAGGCAGTGTCCTGTGAGTACCCCTACGACTATACCTAAGTCAGGTCTGCGTAGGGATAGTAGCGTCTTGGAGCGCTCCAAGTCCAGTTTCGGCCAGACTTGCCGCGCTACATTGCATGTTATGGTGTTAGTCCACCTCTTCAGATTTGCCCTTTCCGGTTTCAATTGGAGAGTTGTACCTTGCCTTGCCAGTTCGTCCGCCCTACAGTTCCCCCGTACTTCCGAGTGACCGGGGACCCAGACTATCTAGATATTGAACTGCTCACTCATCTCGTTAAGAGATGAGCGGCACCTCAATGTCCACATATATTGTTGTATCCCTTGTGGATATGACATTATGCCTCAACCAAGTCAGCGCTTCCTCAATCGCTACCACCTACGCCTGGTACACACTGCAGTGATCAGGAAGACGAACGGATAAATTCACATTTAATTTGTCACAAAAGACTCCTGCTCCGACTTTGCCGTCTAGCTTGGAGCCGTCAGTGTAAAATTGTATACAACCAGTTTCTGCTATTGACCTGTTCCCCCATGATTCCCTTGAGGGGAGAAGAGTCCGGAAACCCATTTCAAAGCAAACAACCGGTGTTGTGTAGTCACTATTCACCACATCTGCCTCTAGCGACCTGCCAATCGTCGAGTGGCCCGTCTGAAGACATTTCCACTCACCCACGGCAGAGAGTCGTGCAGCCGTAGTTGCCGCTCTCTGCTTACCAAAGATGTCGACAGGAAGAAGGTAGAACATAGCCTTCAGAGCACGTGTAGGGGTTGTCCTCAGTGCCCAGCTTATAAGCAAGCAGGTCGTTCTCTGCACCTTCTCTATCCTATTCTTATAAGTTTTCTTGTCTAGTGCTGGCCACCACACACGAATCGGTCTGAATACAGCGGTGAAAAGCCAGTGTACCAGCTCTGGTTTTAGACCCCATCTCCTTCCGACGGCGTTCCTACACGAGTACAGAGCCATGGTAGACTTCTTTACCCTCTCTAACATATTGGGCATCCAATTTAGTCTACTATCCAAGATTATGCCCAGAAATCTTGCCTTATCAGTAAAGGCCAGTGGCGTGCCATTTAAGGTAGGAGGGGCGACTACCGGAATTTTATATTTCTTGGTGAAGAGTACCAGCTCTGTTTTGGATGGATTTATACCCAGCCCACATTTGCTGGCCGACTTTAAAATGATTACGAGCGCGTGTTGCATGACCTCCTTAATCGTGCCTAGGTACCTACCCGAGATCGCGATCGCCACGTCATCCGCATACGCTATCACTCCTATTCCATCCCTCTCCAGTTCCAAAAGTAATCCATTGGTAACTATGTTCCAGAGAAGAGGTGATAGGACACCACCTTGCGGAGTTCCTCTAACTACTCGCCTCCTAATGGTGAGTTCCCCCATATCCGCATTAATAATCCTGCCTTCTAGCATCTGATTTATTAATCTCCCTAAGGGGTCGTCCACACCTAAGAAAGACAGTCCTTCCCGAACTGCCTCCGTCCTGACATTGTTAAAGGCGTCCTCTATATCGAGGAAGGCTACCATACAGTACTCTTTCGAGTGGATTGATTTCTCAATTGTTCGCACCAGGGCGATAGCCCATAACCTCTAGAATAATTCGCAGAAGCAGCAAAAGAAAAAAAAGAAAAGTTAAAATAAACGTGTATATTCGATTAATTAAAAACAGAACTGAAATTAACGTTAATAGGGCTGCCACCGTTCACTACATAAAATGTTATTAAGGCTAGTTTACATTTCCAACAGTCAATGTCACCGTAAATTGATAAAGTTATGCGCCAATAATTATTTATTAGTTGTGTTAAATATTTCACGCAACTCTTTAGCTGTTGTTGCTCAACCCAATATTTCTAAGCGATTTGCCTGATTTAATTAAAGTTCTGGAAGCGGTATTGTTGAAATTTGAGTTTTATTGGTATGGATTGAGATAGTGGCGTTACATTAGTAATCGTGACACAGACTAGACAGAAAGCTAACAGAGATATTTTCAATTTCATATTTCCTTTATCAGGACGTTTGTCGGATTTATGTTCTGCGTTGGGAGAGTTGTCAACCTCTGGACTGTTATCATGTATAGGTAAAATACATAGTTTTTGAATCTGCCTTTTTAGAGTTGCTCTAACTTTACAATGCGGTGTAACTATTCGGACCTTACCATCTCGTCCAGGGTGCAGCTCTTCAATTTTACCTAATAGCCATTGAGCTGGTGATAAACTCGGTTACATCTATATTGGGGTTCTCCTTTTTCACATGTCTTCAATTATTTCTGAGTGAGACATGCTTCGATTTGACTGAGTACGGTTGATATTTTCTCATACCTCATAACAGTCTATCCTAGAATTCGTTTAAAATAATGACAATTGGCTGCAAAAGGCATTAAAAGGTCAATTTCCATTCTATTAAACTCCTTGATATCGGCCTTTAATTGTTTGTCCGCATCCTTAAATGTTGTGCCACAATCGGTAGATATGAGGCTGTATAATCCTAGCCGAATATTAAATTTTCTGAGTGCCGAACTTCAAAGGCTTTTTTTGCCATGCTTTTTTGCCTTATAAACCTTTTTAGTATGGCCTACTGAAGATTTCAATCGGATAGGGCCGGATGATGGTGTTAGGTAGAATAGTTAGATGCTTCATTTCGAACGCGCCAATCGAGTTTTTGAGTCTTCCGCCTACTCGTAAGATACCTTTCTTGTCGATGAAATGGTTTAACTACCATAGAGAGCTCTTCTTTTCTAAATAATAACCCCTCTGTTAAGCCGTTATTTCTTCTTGAAAGTTTTATGCAGGCTGCTTAAATCTTCAATTATTTTGACATCTAATTTCTGCTCAAATAATTTATGATTTTCAGCACCTAATTTCGGTAGCAACCAATAACAAACGTTGACCCCTAAATTTGCAACACATTTCAAAATGTCTCTTCCCGAATCGACTGAGTTTTCTTGGTGGTGGTGCTGATTCAGTTTGACTTGGCGATATATTCATAGGTCTTTTGATGTGGGTGTGTGGAGATCAGTAGACGCTTATTGTTGTATCGATCGTGATATTAAATGTGTTTAACAAACCATCTTCCTGGTCTAGAGCATTTTAGATAGATAATTGCTAAACGTTAAATTTGTATTTCAGATGTGATTTCGTACTGTGCTCGCTGCCCCAATCTTAATCTTCTTTTCTTCTCGAAGGAGCAATGTTTCAACCTTGCTAGTTGAATGCCTTTTCGATACGTTCAGTTGTAAATTTCGCGTACCGTATTCCCACTTATATATTTCTTTTTTTTATGAATTAAATCGTTTCTGTATGAAATTTTTACTTATTCTACTTTTTATTTTCGTATTTTTTTTTTTTTTATCTACGCGACTTTAGTTTTAAGTGCTCATTCATTACGCGAACAACAGGTTAAATATAATTCGCGTGACGGTTTTGTTGTCTTCTAAAATATAATTTACGAGCGCAATAATAAGAAAGAAATCGAAATTCAAAACGAATTTCTAGTTTAGTGGTGCAGTGATTTTGTTATCCGTGGTGTGTGTTGTAAGTGTGTACACTTTAAGTGATTTATTTTTAGTTACGCTTTTAATTACGTGATAATATTTTATTACATACTTAGAGAGAGAGAGAGAGAAAATATTGTTGAAAATATTTAATAAAGATAAAATAAAATATTTGTGTGATTATAGAACACTGTGTTTAAAAAAAAAAAAAAAACGTTTTAATAAAGAAAAGTATGATGACAGAAACCGTTGTAACCGTTGACCCAAATCGTAATGCAAATCAACAGCAGCCAAAACCAACAGGGACCACGAGTTTAGGATGGCTACGAATAAATTTCAATTATTTTGTAACAATACCCGGGATTATAAAATTGGTGCAAGTGGTGAGTGTTAATTTATTTGACATGATGTCGAAATACTCGATTCATTCTTATCACTCGCAAGTCGACGACAGCAGTTAGTGTTGGATTAAATAGTCTTAAATGCCAAAAAAAAAAAAAAATGTGGACAAAAATTTAATTCGATTAGTAACCGCAATCAAATCTTATCATGTCTTTTATTATACATGAAAACGCCTTTTCTTTTCAAAAATTCATTCAATTGGACCGCGTGCTTCTAGGGTTAATACAATAATATTCGTTTGTTTTTAATTTGTTGCGTATTTTTAACTATGTAAATTTATCTACGAGTGCCACCAATATGAGATAAAATACAAAAATCGTTCGTCTCTTTTTCACGATGATGTAATTTGTAAATTTGATAGCTTTGAAATATTCATAAAATGTACGCAGAGTTCGACTGTAGTAAAGTGTTCTATATTGCACTTATGCAACTATGTATGCATACATACAGTCATACTACATAGATCGAATGAATGTAGGTGCTGCTACCACACTCAAATTACAGGTGTGTCACTTACAAAATTACAAGAAATGTATTTCTACATATTAAGTAACTTCAAGGTCGGTTATATTCGTGCAGCGCTACCTGCATATGCTTTTAGGAGTATATTTTGCCACCAACCGATTTTATCGTACAAAAAAAAAATATTCGATTGTAAAAGCGATAGTTGATTAGATTAAATGGTAGCTACCGTTTAGATTAAAAATAATGTATGGAAAAACAAATAATTTAGTAAATTGTAATGTACACACTCACCTTTACTAGGAACTTTGTCATTCCATTTCGTGGTTCTTAACTTTTTAGGATTAGATTAAAAATATCCATGGAAAGCCTCAGATAACTGCAAAGAAACAAAAATGTGGTTATAAAGTGCGATAAATCTAAAACAAATCCAAATGCAGGTGCACACCTAACTAACGTGCACCGCAACGCCAAAGGGTGCGTGCACCACCGCTTAAGAATCACCGATACAATAACATTTATCACAAAAAGTCTTATCAGATTTGTTATCCTTGAAATTCCAAATTTTTTTTTTTTTTGTTTGAAATTTTTTTGTAGAGGACAGATAATAATTTGTCATATTTGGGAAGCTTTCTAATCTTAAAACTTATACACAGTTCTGACATTACACTTGTATAACAAGTGATGTCGACGTACACAACAATCAAAAACATTTGTTTTCAAAATATTCGCCTTTAAAATTTGGTTTCCACGATTTCTGCAAGCCAGAAATGAAACATTTTAAGCCCTACAATCATGTTAGTGCATATTTTTCCATATTTCACCCAAAAGAACATATTTTGCCAAAAACATTTACATAATTTACAAATTTTATTGTTTTAACGTAAAAAACCGTATTTTTTAAATTTTCTTTTTACCGCAACCAGCGCCGCTACAAGCATTGCCTATAGGGTATATGTTATACGAATTTTTGATTCAGGTAATTCCCCGATGGTAGCTAATGGTATAAATTAGGCAGTTACTCTTCGTCATATTCATGATGACGTTCAACAATTTTTAAATTTTATGGTTAATACAATTAAAGTTTTATATTTAATTGAATGGACGGGAAAATTCTCTTTTATAAAATTTGCAATCAAATGGTGACGGCTGAAACAACGTTTACGGTCAAAAATCATTTAGCGACAGCCGAAAATATGCAATTTACGGAACGAGATGGAGTTAAGGAAGCTACCCAAAATTTATCCTGTACGTCCATTGCAGCGAATATTCCTTTAAATAAAACACAACACAAACCTTCTATCCCAAAATTACACATCTAATTTGCCTTGCTCACTGTCTTCAAGAAAAACTATAAGAGGGTTTTATCCCAAGTTGTTTTAAAGTCGAAATTTTTAAAGAATTAGAGCCCGGGCTCACACTTCCTCCACAGCCAATAATCACACGATTATACCAATAATTCTGAAAAGGTTATTGGTATATTTAATGCATTGAACGAAGAGAAGGCGAGCCTTAACTGTTATGTGACAATTCAGTAAAGGATGATGTTCTCGACTCTGTTTTATAACATTATTTTTAATAGAATTATTCATTGATCGTTATGAGATTGGTCCTATTGTTTAACATTTCCATGACGATTGCATGTTCTTCCACCATAGTCTGTTTAGGTTCTCCTGTATCTCTTTAGTTTGGGCCGAAATTCTTTGTACGGGTGAGGATATTATCCCAAAAATTTGATTTAACCACGTCTACCTGTTCTTTTACTAACTTGTAAGCGGTGTTTGTGCTGTCTTCGAGATAAGTTTTACCTGAATCTTCATTATCCATTGTGCCAAAAAAGTAATTTTGGAAAGTGAAAAGGAAGTCAAATAATAGTGGATGGCCTCTAACGTTCTTCCTTCAATTTATATCTTTCTAGATTTGACAAAGCTTCTATGAAGTGCGGAAGGCTGAAGGAAGTTAGTATTGTGTATTTACTGTTGTTTAATATACTACTTGACTGGTTGATGATCAATTAAATCATCAGTGGTTTCGATTACTATTAACGCTGAGCATTGAGATACTTATTTTCATGTACGTATTGTATCCACGTAATTCTTGAAAGGTAAATCACAAGTTACTTAAGAATAAAGCCTCAGCTTAAGATTCATTTGTTTGGTGAGGAATTTATATTTGAAAATGGTTAGGAATATTTGTAAGAAATACTAATGTGTTTATTAGGTTGGTTGAATAGTTCTATTATTTTTTAAACCTATTCTTATGTACAGTTTTGTTTCTTACCCCTAACCCTCACAAATACCCTTGGACTGCTCACTTAACGCTTTTGCTTCCGTGGTAAGCCTATCATCAGGTAAAGGAATTGCGCCGGAAAATTTCTTTAAATAGTTTTGAAGTATCAGTATTTGTTTTTCACTTCCGTGGTATGTCTACGCTCATAACCTCTCGAGCTATTGTTGTTTTTTTATCTCGATGTTTGGTGAATTTTCCCCTTATGTGGATGTCCCCTTCTGTGCATCTACACCTGTGTTTGTTTTATCTGAGACGTGTACTATATTGTAGTCATACTCTGCGAGTTGTATTCTCTACTCGGGGATGCTTTTTGATGAATTCTTTATAGGTCACCTATTAGCGGTTTATGATCCGTTCTGATGGCAAACTAACTCCCGAATAGGTGCGGTCTGAAAATTTCTACTGCCCACTTTGTAACGAGCATTTCTTTTTCGATTGTTAAGCAGTTGTTTTCCGCGGGCTTAAGTGAACGACTGGCATATACTACAGGTAAGTCGTTACCATCATGAGTTTGGCTTAGTATGGCACCCGTGCCGAATTCACTGGCATCTGTCTTTAGGATAAATATTTTGTCGAAATCTGGGTACTGGAGTATTGGAATGGTGATGAGTTTATTTTTAAGACAGTCGAATACGGTTTGGCACTTCTGGGACCATTCTAATTTATTTCTCTTCCTTGTTAATTGGTGCAGAAGTTCTGCAATTGTAGAGAAGACTGGTATACTTAAGAAGTGACATTTCTCTGTTTGGATTTAGAAATTGTTTCTCCTGAATGCTTCAAAAATGTTTCACAACATACTATTGTGGTCTCTTAAGTTTCTTCCACAAACAATCACATCATCTAGATACACGAAACATTTCAGGTTGTCCAAGCAACACACCAATTATCATTCTTTGGAATGTACTCTGTGAATTTTTCATTCCACAGGGCATCCTGAGGAATTCAAAGTGGTCATAGTCTGTGCTAAACGCTGTTTTATTTGCAGGAGTTTTATTACGGGAATAAATCTTTATTTGATGGTACCCGCTGGCCATGCCTAAGGTGGAGAAATATTGAGAGTATCCCAACTGATCAAAAATTACATTTATCAGCGGAAGTGGATAAGAGTCGCCTATTGCGGAATTACTTGTTCTATTATCTGATCATCTCTAGAGCCAGATTTGAATTGTAGGATGTCGCAATAATCCAGAGAGGTGGGTTTGGGTTGAAGCTTCCAATGGTTGTAGGAGTTGATGTTTATACTCCCACCTCTTTTCGAGGAGGAGTCATATCTTTGAACTGAGTTAGAAACTAAATTAAAAACAGTATTAGCAGTTACATCACGGAGCGATGAATCTATGTCAATCAAACCACCAACAGACATGCCAGGGTCCTCACGGGTGTCGCCGAAACTAGATAGTGGAGCAAATCCTTCTGTTACCAACAATCAGGAGGAAAGCAAGTCCTGATGCTAATACTAACGAAGCAATATTCAACAACAGCAATATTGGCAATTCGACTATACAAAAACGAAACATCTACTAGAAATTGAAGACATCAACGATCAGCTCCAACATAAGTCGATACCAGGATGGCACAAATTGAGCAACTTCATTAAGAAATATTAGCGAACACTGAAAAAGAAGAAACGATGCCCTACTTCAGAGAAGGCTACTTTTTGCATTTAGTCAACATCGTTGAGAGGCTCAGATCCAGAATCATCGAGGTGCTAAATACACCAAAATCAAGAGATTCAGCAAAACACAAGATCAAACTAGTTAGGTTAGGTTAGGTTGGAGTGGCTGCTTATGCACACTTTACTCCCGCACTTTACTGTTTTCGAGATCCGAGAGGCAGTCCATCCTGAACTTACCCAAGTGTTTGCGCCTTCTAAGAGCCAATGCTGGACACGAGCAAAGGAAGTGGACCAACGTCTCTTCCTCCTCTTCGTCCAAGCAACTTCTACCGAAGTCATTTGCCTCCAGACCCAGCCTTCTTGCATGTTCCCCAAAAAGGCAGTGTTCCGTGAGAATTCCTACGACCGTTCTTAATTCACGTCTACATAGGGATATTAATGCCCTAGTCCGCCCCAAGTCCAGCTTTGGCCAAACTTGTCTTGCAATTCTACAGGTGAGGGTGTTAGACCATCTTTCCCCCGCTGAGGATAGCGCCTGCTTCCTAAGTGCTTGTCTCAGCGCTGTGATAGGCCTCCCCAGACTTGCCCTTTCCGGTTGCAGCTGGAGAGTCGTACCATGCCTAGCAAGTTCATCCGCCCTGCAGTTCCCCATGACGCCCGAGTGACCTGGGAGCCAGATTACCTGGATATTGAAATGCTCACACATCTCATTTAGAGATGAGTGACAACTCAATGCCACCCGTGACGCCAAAGACACCGATTCTAACGACCGGATCGCCGCTTGACTGTCCACATAGATTGTGATATCGTCTGAGGATAACACATTATGCTTCAACCACGTTATGACCTCCTCAATCGCTACGACTTCAGCTTGGTACCCGCTGCAGTAATCAGGGAGACGAATAGAAATGTTTACATTTAATTTGTCGCAGAATACTCCAGCTCCTACTTTGCCGTCTAACTTGGAGCCATCTGTGAAGAATTGCAACGCTTCGGTTTCCGATAACGGTCTATCCCTCCAGGATTCCCTTACAGGGAAGGAGGTTCGAAATCGCTTCTCGAAGCGTAGAGTAGGTTTAATGTAGTCAAGATTCGCCAGCTCATCCTTCAACGATCTAACAATAGTAGAGTGTCCTATACTAGACACCTCCACTGATAGACAGCTGCAAGTCGTACAGCCGTATTTGCCGCCATCTGTTTGCCAAAAATGTCGACCGGAAGAAGGTGCAACATAACCTCTAAGGCACTTGTCGGTGTCGACCTCAATGCCCCGCTAACAAGCATACAGGCCGTTCTTTGCACTCTCTCAATCTTACTTTTATAAGTTAGCTTGTCCAGAGCCGGCCAACAAACACCCACCCCGTACATGAGTACAGGTCTCACTACAGCGGGGTAGAGCCAGTGTACCAGCTCCGGCTTCAGATCCCATCTATGACCAATGGCTTTCCTACAGGAGTACAAAGCTATAGTAGCTTTGTTTATTCTCTCCAATATGTTGGGCTTCCAACTAAGCTTACTGTCCAAGATAATGCCCAGATATCTAGCTCTATCAGTAAAAGCAAATCTCGTGCCATTTAAGGTAGAAGGGACAACTACCGGGATTTTGTATTTCTTAGTGAAGAGTACCAGCTCGGTCTTGGACGGGTAAATACCAAGTCCACATTTGCCAGCCCATTTCGTAACGATGGTAAGCGCATTCTGCATTACGTCTAGAATCGTGCCCAGGAATTTCCCGGTAACAGCTAAAGCTACTTCATCTGCACTATATTCCAGAGAAGAGGGGATAGAATCCCCGCCCCCTCTTCCCCTGCGGGGTTCCCTAGTTACTCGCCTCTTGATGGTGGAGTCCCCCAACTTCGAGCTAACAATCCTGCTTCCCAGCATATAATTGATTAACCCTATCAGAAGAACGTCCATCTCCAAAAATGACAATCCCTCCTTGATTGCCTCCGCTTTCACATTATTAAAGGCGCCCTCTATATCCAGAAATGCCACCAAACAGAATTCCTTCGAATTAATCGATTTTTCAATCGTACACACCAAGGCGTGCAGAGCAGTGTCCACGGATCTACCCTTTGTGTAGGCATGCTGAGACGGTGCCCACTTCCTGGCACCTATTTTATCTCTGATGTATACATCCAGCAACCTTTCCAAGGTTTTCAAAAGAAAGGATGATAGAGTTATTGGTCTTAGGTCCTTAGGATAGACATGTGAGCTTTTCCCCGCTTTCGGTATAAACACCACATTGACCTCCGTCCAATACTTAGGAATAAAACCCAGCTTGAAACACCCTTTGAATATAGCTTCCAGGTAGGGAAGAATTTTTACTGAGTTGTTTTGAAGTTCCGCTGGTATAATTTGATCCGGACCAGCCGATTTAAATGGTTTAAAACCCCTCAGTGCCCATAGGATTCGTTTCCTGGTTACGATATCCTCTGAGAACACTGACAGTGATTCCTGATGATTGCTCCAACATAAGTCTATACCAGGATGGCACAAAATTGAGCAGCTTCATTAAGAAATATTAGTGAACACTGAAAAAGAAGAAACGATGCCCTACTTCGGAGAAGACTACTTTTTGCTTTTAGTCATCCAGAATCACCCAGGGTGTTAAATAAACCAAAATCAAGAGATTTAGCAAAACACAAGATCAAACTAAGACGGATTGAAATTTCGTAATTGTTTGCAACCAATTGGTACATTATTATCAACGGCGATGATCCAAGTACAGATTGGAAACCAACAACCACAACTGCTACGAACGCTAATAGATATAGGGTCATAATTTAAATAACTTAAGGTGGGCCGATCCGAATTTTAACCAACCAAGCAAAATCGACATCTTATTGGGTGCCGATTAATATTTTGATGAAGCAGGTTGTAAAAGGAAATCAAGGAGAACCAATCGCTCAATAGACACAGCTAGGATGGATTATATATTCGGAAATTCCACAAAAAACTTATGACAGAAGAAGAAAATCTGTGTGAAGGACATTATCAAGATAGCATATTCAGCGGACATAGAACAAATGTACCGACAAATAAAAACCAGTTGCTCCTCAATTTTACCCTAATTATATTTTCTCGTTCAATCTCATACCTCCAACTTTGTAATGACGCCCACGATTGTTGTCATTCATCCCTGCTTTTTTTCCCTACATAATCGGTTGATAAATATGCAAGTTCCATCATACTTCATTCATCCAAAACTCATATTAGAACTCCCATTTCCATCGCGGAAGTCAAATTTCACTAAAATCAGTTAAGAAATAGATAAGTTCCATCCTAATTGGTCATTCATTTAATTTGCTAAAGGTTCAATTTGAGGTTTGAGATATTAACAGCGGGTGGCCTTTCTTAAGTCTTAAACAATATTTGTGTAAGGTTTGGTTCAAATCGGTCCAGTCGTGTGGATTTGCTTAAATATCATACACACATATGCCGCACATATGAACATAGAAACACTCACTTTATTTTATAGATTGCTCAACTGCTCACTAAACACTGGTCCAACACCATCTCAACCCCAATTCAATCCGCAAACGGCCCCCAACTCAACCCTCAACCCAACCGCAAACTCTCTTTCAACTCAATCCTCAAACCAGCACATATAAAAAATTGGTGAACTGTTCACTATATCTTAACCCAAACCCAACTCAACTCCAACTCAACTTGAACTCAACCTGCAAATTGATCCCTAACTTCACCTTCAGCTCAACCCCAAACTCAATACCCAACTCAATATTCAAACCAGCATATATAAAAAATTTGTAAATATTTCTATAACCAAGTATTTTGGGTCAATTCGTATGGCAGGTATCCGACCCTCTCGACGCACAGGTTCCAAAAGCTTTTCAAATCTCGGCCTTGACCATAGAAACAGATTGGAAAAAAAAAAATTCTCGAGATACCAGGGGTACCAACAGACATCCAGACAGACGGACGGACATTTTTTTTTTTTTTGTATTTTTAGACTCAGGGGCTTTCAAAACGTCGAGAAAAGTAGTTTTGGACAAACCAAATGTTTGATCAATTTGACAGGATTTCAATACTTTGGTCTTTTTAGACCGAAGTATTATTATTATTATTGGAGGGCCATGCGGGCGATCAGCCACTTCGCACTGCAACCTAAAAGATCTATTGTGCTGGCCCCTGCTTAATTATCCGTCCAGTCAATATTCAGGTTCTTAATAAACCGGTACGTGATACATACTATCTGGGTTTATTGCTCTCCCTCCTAGATGTTTACTACAGCATATAACTCCGCTAGAAAGACGGTAGCATTGGAGCCCAAGGACATCGAGAGGGTTGTCCCACTCCCGTATATTCTTACTCCTGCCCCGTATTTCGTTTGATTTTACTCTTACGAGTTGTTGGGAATTGCAAATCGCCTGTAGGTCACCCAACTTTACTACAGGAAGGCCAAATAAAACTGGAGAATGTCTGGTATCCAGAGTCCGCATATTTTGGACTGATTAACCTATCAGCCATTCATCCACCGGCATATGCTGTTCCACCTTAGATTAGGGTATTTTGTCAAGGTTTTCCCCTTTAGCGTCGTACTTTAGCCTGTGCCAAATGGCCTTAGTTACCAGTGGTTGCCACGAGGAAGCAGCACGTACACTTGCGAATTGTGAACATGTTACCCCTTACACATTTGTACCCATCACGCAGCTGCCTAATGACAAGACCAGAACAGCTCACGTGATGCGCACCCTACTGGAAGGTTACGGAGCTGGTAGATTAATCTACTCAACTTTGATCCCCCCTCCAATAGACGCCAAACCTCCTTAGACCGAAGTAAATGTTTAGCTTTAACCGTAGTTTAATCATTTCGTTATATGTTCTGCTCCACTCGCATGTCCATCTAAAATATTTAGTTCCAAAGCGCTGCCTTTTTGTTATAATTTGAAGAAAAGTACAGCTGATGGACATCGATTGCTGTGTGAAGCATATGAAAAACATGCTCCATCCATAAAAACATGTGAGTACCGGTTCCGGCGTTTTAAAATTCACGATTTTAACACCAGTGACAAAGAACGCGACAGAGAAGGCCAGTAAAATTTGAAGAGAAGTTCGCTGAAACTTTCGGAGTGACTCGACAAGTAATTCCATACATCGTCTCAACGCCATGGGTCCCGTCATACATCAACATCAATGGCCAAACCGAATATTCATGGCAAGAAGCTAATGTTTTCCATCTGTTGCATCAGCCTAACAAAACCTTCACTGGAGAATGTTATCAACGAAGCTGATATTAAAATTATATCATTTTAATTGTACATCTCGCTTCTATGAAAGATCTCGGTCTGGTATTATTTTCTTATAATCTATTGTTTGTTTAGTCACAGTCATGTTAATTAACCGCATTGTTATGATTTAGAATATTTTTTATACGCTTATTTATAGGTCACATAGTTAGAAAGCAATGAACTTGTTAGTACTCAATAATATAAGTGCACGGTGGTTTTTCAAAAACTATGTATGTGTCATCAATTGAGAATCGTTAACAACAGGTCGTTATCTTTAGAATCAGATTTAAGTTGTGGATTGTGATAAATGATTTTTTATCAACCACCTGTTCATTTGGTATTAAGCCATGTTTATTTGTAAATTATATACTTGTTTATTACGTATGTACATTATGTGTGATAATTATGATCACGATCAGACTAACTTTCATCAAATGTTGGTTGGTTCTTTTCCATGTTTCCATGTTCAGCCACCACGGTTTATAGAATCCTCCATATTTTTATATGTAATGTTATACGAGTAGGTTATAGATGTGGAATACATTTACCAAAAGTTCCTTATCTTATCTTCTTTAACTCGATAAGTTGTGCAGATAAAAAATTATCTTTACTTTAGAGTTGAAAATTTTCAAAAATATTTGTTTTTGTTTTTCATACAGACAGAATTTTATCTCTTAACATAATTATATTATTGTTGTCAATGCATGCCCAACTTAATCAGATGTAGGTAATAGCGAGACGATTTAAACGATCATTTTTTATGTGTATATGTATAACTAAATCTCTGTACAGAGAGAATTTACGTATACTATTAAATTGTCGATAACAAAAACTAAATACTTTCGCGCGATATTTAACGTCATTAAGTATATACTCGTAATTGTAATAATCATGAAGAAAACCACTTTCTATTTTCTGTTTTTCTTTAGGTAAAAGCTCCAAGATGATGAGGAAGTACTATTTAAAGGTGCAATGTACCGGGACCTATTCCATGTGCTAAACTTTTACTAAACGAACGATTCGTATGGATTAGGGTTTTCTAACTAGGTAATTAAAGGACCTATTCCATGTGCTAGCTAAACCCTTGTCATCATTGTTGGCAATGGCCGATATTGGCCCTAGGGAGTTGAGTGCGATTTCCAAAAAAATAATTTTGCAGAACTTTTACTAAACAAACGATTCGTATGGATTAGGGTCTTTTACTTTCTTTTACTCTAGTAAAATAAAGTGTAGTAATCATGAAAATGTTGGACCTTGAGATTTTTAGAGATTTATTTGTTTTGAAGTCCCCTGAGTCCGAAAAAGTGGGTTTCGAAATGGTGTCTGTCTTTCAGTCTGTCAGTCTGTCAGTCTGTCAGTCTGTTAGTCCGTCAGTCTGTCCTTCTGTCAGTCTGTCAATCTGTCAGTCTGTCAGTCTGTCAGTCTGTCAGTCTGTCAGTCTGTCAGTCTGTCAGTCTGTCAGTCTGTCAGTCTGTCAGTCTGTCAGTCTGTCAGTCTGTCAGTCTGTCAGTCTGTCAGTCTGTCAGTCTGTCAGTCTGTCAGTCTGTCAGTCTGTCAGTCTGTCAGTCTGTCTGTGTCCTCTGTACAGCCCATATGGTTTTTTCAATCGAACTGAAACTTCAGATTTAAGCTTTTTTGATAAATTGGGAGGTCCCAGTGAATTTTACTCCAAATCGGCTAACCGGAAGTGGCCACTCCCTTGGTCCTGAAAATTGGGTTTGCAAATATCTCAAAAAGTATAAGGTTTACAAAAAACTACTTAATACAAAATGTTTGCAAAAATTAAAAACAAATAAAAATAAAAAAATAAAATTTCTCAAAATTCTCTGTTCGTAAAAGAAAGTCGTGTGTTGGCCACACCTCAATTTTTTGATTAAATTTCTCGACAAATGTATTTATGTCAATATGAGAAACCTCTACAGCTGGCAGATTCACAAGAACAACCACAGGTATCATAAAAGCTATTGTCTGTTGAAGTTTCTGTTCTAAACCAGGCAGCTGTTGAAGTTTATCTGCTGTGAGGCAGATCCTACTTGTCCATATTCCAGAACTTTATCTAAAAATTATTTTAGAATCCCATTTCCAACGCACGTGTCGAATTTCATCATAAACGGTTAAGGAATAGTCAAGATCATCCATGTTCTACTTCATATGTATGTCGCTGTATTGGGGCATAGCGGGGGCCCTTCGACTGTTAGGGGATAAATGTTGATTGATTGAATATTGCATTGTGAATATTTGCCAAAAGTGTGTGGCCATTTAATTAAGGACTGTATTGAAAAATAAGTAGCCGCAATAAAGCAATTTTAAGTATTATTTCATGATGTTTTATTATAAAGAGTTTTGGCTCTTTTCCACAAAATTGTTGCAGTGGCTTTTCAACAACTGTAAAGTGTTACTGGTATAATGGGGCGTTGACAAATGCAGTCGAAGATTTTAAGCCACAAGAACAAATAGCTCTTGCCAGACAAGTATCCTCCCTCCTAATTTTTCCACTTCCACTAGCTTTTTGTGAATATTCTAAAACCTCGATTGTCCTTTTCGTGTTATATTGCGGCCCTAGTAAAATGCTGGAGTCCATTTAAGTTAAGGCGATGAAACAGTTTTCGAGAACGCTTTTGAAATAAATTTTTTTGTTTTACAGTTCATTTCAGAACTTTTTGTTTTTTATATGTTTTCAAGTCATAAGGCATATTAAATCTTTCCTACACTAGTACCTCGTTTTCCACATAAATCTCTGATAGACATTGATTTACTTTTGCAATTATAAAAATCAAACGCAATGTTTATCTACAAAAAACCGTTCTATCTAAAGCCGCATTTACATGAATCACTTTGGATTATCATCATGGAAGAATCATTCAAAATGACCCATGTAAAACCCATGTAAGAATGATCTGTACTGCGGCACTGTATGCCAGTATGTGTTAAACAAAAATGTCGGTACACCGCCTTGGATGTACCGTAGTGAAAACCACAAAAACTTTTCTTTATTATATTCACTAACTTTATTTTTTTATATTATTTTATACACTTAAAATGAAATAGTTGTAACATTTTCGTGTTCAACAATTAAATTTTGTATGTACATAAAATTGTATTTTACTTGTATATAGACAAAAACCGACTGTGTATATAGAGATAGAAAAACCGGCTGTAACAAACATTCGAGAAGTTAATTGAGAATAAATGAGCGAGTCGCTACAGGACTCCGCCGCGAATGATTTCCCCCTCCCTAGGGAATAATTGTGTGAGTAGATGCAATACGGACGATTTTGTGTGTTCGATGACTTGATATTTGATCAGCTGAACTTAGGATTCCGTAAGCTGGTTTGAGTCGATCGATTGAAATGTCGAAATTTTTTTCCATTAATCGATACGATGAAATATTTTCTAAGTCGATGTACAACTTTATACGGTCCTACGTAGGGAGGAGATAATCCTGTGCGAACCTTGTCTGTTCTAATGAAAACAAAATCGCAATTGTCATCTTGTTTTGATTGGCGAGTTGATTTGATTATAAGGTTTCGCATGGTTTATCGCAGTTGGCCGATAACTGTGTCTGTAGTTGGAAATGGTGAAAGAGGATTTTCAATGAAATACTCACCGGGGAGCTTGATGGTTTGACCATAAACTAGTTCCGCTGAAGAGCACTTCAGATCTGCTTTCACTGTTGCTAGGATTCCAAGTAATACTATGGGTATTTCCGAGCTCCAATGAATCGTATTGCTTCTCGCCATGAGTGCGGCTTTGTTGAGTTGCCGATGAAAGCGTTCGACCATGCCATTGACTTGCGGGTGGTAAGCCGTTGTCCGTATCCGATGTGATCCGAGGAGTTTTGTTAACTCTGTGAAAAGTTTAGACTCGAATTGCGTTCCCTTATCAGTGGTGATGTGAAGGGGCACGCCGAATCGTGATACGTAATTGTTGACATATGTTGTCGCATTGGTTGCAGCTAACATATTGATCATGCAGTATGCTTCAGCAGACTTTAGAACGTTGGGAGGATAAACCAGTCTGAGCCCAATTGCCTACGTCCTTGTTTATGTTAGGCCAAAAGTAGCGAGCATTAATCAACTTACGAGTTGCACCGACACCAGGATGCGAAATTTTGTGTAATGTGTCGAACATTCGGAATCAAAGAGTAAATTCTGAAGTTCTAGGTCAGCTTTTTTTGTGTTTGCAATTTTGGTTAAGTCGAAATCGTAGTTTCAACTAAGACCATTTCGTTGTCGGTAGTGCGGGATAGTGTGTCCACGACAACGTTGTCATGTCCGTGAATATGCTGAATGTCCGTGGTAAATTGACTGATGTAATCCAAGTGGCGAGATTGCCTTGGATTACATTCAGTTTTAGACTGAATTACTCTAGTCAGAGGTGTATGGTCGGTACAAATGGTTAAGTCCCGACCCTCGACAAAATATCTGAAGTGTTTGACTGCCAGAAATATTGCGAGTAATTCCCTATCGAATGCAGGATATTTCTTTTCGGCATCCGAAAGTTTCCGACAAATCGCTGTATACATTTGATTGATGTTGGAGCTGGGAATTCCCTAATGGCGTTAATTCGTTCTTCAGACGGCAAAATACTATTAGGGGTGATCTTGTGGCTAAGGAAATCAAGAGTAGTTGAACTCTTAATGTGAACGTCACACTCAGTTAATCTGTGGAAGAATTGTTCCAGGTGAAGTTTGTGTTGTTCCTCATTATACGAAGCTACAAGAATATCGTCAATGTAGACGAACACGAAATCTAAATCATAAACGACTTCGTTCATGAATCGCTGAAACGTCTGGGTGGCATCGCGTAGATCGAATGGCATTCGAGTGAATTCGAAGAGGCCAAACGGCCGACGAGATCTGCAAGTCCATGGAGAAATTTCGAATGTGGGGTATTGGATAACGATCCGGTGTTGTGACCGTATTTAGCCTATACGATCAGAGATTGTAGTGCTATTGGCGGCCGACAGAATTAGATCTGGATTTCGTTTTAAAAATGAAAAAATATTGTTTGTAGTGTTGTTGTGTTGGTATGATTGATATTGAATGGATGCGTTCCTTTTGTTTCTGAATGTGTTCGCGTGTGAACTAACTGTGGCGGTGAGTGCATGTACAAATGGATGAATGAATGTGTACATGAATTATGAACCGCTACAGATCCATGAGCCATGTAAGAATGATCATCGAAGATGAATAGTGAAAGAGAAATGATTGAAATGCGTCTACTAGTTATTCAATCAAAATATTTAGATGTACTGTCAATGTATAAATGTTGTCAATGTATAAATTGAATAATTTTTATTTTGCAATAATTTTGTGCTAAATATTTCCCTGTTGATGCCAATGTGTAAACAAAAATAAATTGTTCAATGAATTCACTTTGGATGATTTATCCATGACGAATATCCAAAGTGATTCTTGTAAATGCGCCTTAAAAAGCATCATTCATCAAAGATGATTGCCGAAGATGAACAGGAAAGAAGTTGAACATATTGTACAATAGAATTAGTGCAAGGCAAAGAAAGCTAAATTTTTTGTGGATAATTTCTCTTCGATACAGTCCTTAGAAACAGCGCAATAAATAAAACTTAATTTAAATATTGATTATGATAGTTCAGAGGTAGGAAGCTGATAAAGAAAGAAGGACCTAAATGTGCTCAAATATTTATAACTCAATGAAAGCTTTACGGATCGAAAAATAGGAACGCTGTGCATAAATTCTGAAAAAACAACGGCTTCATTAAAAGAGTACGATATTTATGGGCCTCAAAAAATCACGGACTCACACAGTGGACCATCACAGTGTGCATAGGCCTTAATCCGCTCCTAATGAATGGATATAGTTACAAGATGATCCGATGCGATTTAATACTAGTTGCGCCATCTTTTTAAAATCCCTCAAACTCAAAAAATACTTCCCATCGGATTATGTCATTCATAGAAAGGATGGATACGATTTTCATACCAGTCGTAAAGGTGGTTTGGCAGATTGGCCAATAATACTTCGATTGTTGTAGTTGCCGTATATACACTTTACAGATCGAACTTGGATTACTATAACCAGAGCACCCTGTATTTTACAGAGCCACAATCAAAAAATCTGAGTTTTTCTAAGGGAATTAAAAACAAGGAAAAAAACGAAACTTTTCATAGCAAAATACACAAAACATATGGGAAATCCCTTTTTTTCATAAGACAAATTTTTAAAAGAAAACTGTATAAATTCTTAATTATGATTTCTGAAATACTTTCAACATAGTATGAACTATGAATATCGTTTAAGTAAATCGTTTTCATTTTCTTACCAAAATATAAAAAAACAAAAAAATCATAACAACAAATCATAAAAACTTACTACAATTCGTTTGGTCATTAAGTCAATATACATTACATAGATGGCAGTGATGGCCGTAAAAATTTGGTAAAATCGTACCAAAAATTACCACCTGGGAAAATTTCAAATTCAAAAATTGTAGGTAAAGCAAAACCAATTCACAAAATATAGGAACGTGTGGTAATTTTGTTTTTTCTGTAAACATTTTAGACATCTTACGTTCACTAGTAAAACTAAAGATAAATTTAGCATGTATTGTTTTAATTCGTCAGAGCCGAAAGTTTGAAAAATATATTTTAGAAATAATTTAATTTTAATATTTCTGCAATTAATATTTATTTAATACTAATACAGCCTTCTCGTATATTGTTGTTAAAGATATGTAGAAAACTTTTATATAAACGTTTTATAAAATTCTTGCTTTTTTCATTGAAAAACTTGAAACTAAAAAACACCACTTTTACAATGGATTCCTATGGAAATCAGTGAAAAGTTATACCACTAAAAAAGCTTCTAAAAAATACGTCATTATGATTATGACTCTATACTCTAGAAGGCTCTGCTATAACACGTTTATCAACTACATTAACTCAGCAAGTACTATGCCTCTAGTTCGTCCTAGCGACCAACTTATCATTGTGGCCGACTTTAATTTATCCAGAAAAGCACGTTTCGCGGATTACAAAAAATAAAATTGGCCTTCGAGGGCCATGGTAAAATAATGAGTTGGCGTTGTGTTAAATAATATCCCGATTTTGTTAGAGCCTTTAAGAAATCCAAGAGCCTAAACTGGTTCCTTTACAACAACTATATATTACGAATTAACGAAGAGTTAACATCTATATAGTCCAAAGGAGTTCTGGAATTTCTGGAACAGCAAGAAAAAAAGTGGCTGGCTTTCCGTCTACTATATGTCTTACCAGAGCTCCGTCGTTAGTCAACCCTTCAACCAAATCCGTTTTTGTTGCCCGCTATCGTGACTCCAGCTTTCTCCAGCTTCGTTCAATTTAATGATTTCAAATTTATTGAGGAAGAAGTTCGGGGTTGCTTGCTCCAGCTCGAGGTTAGAAAGGAAGCGGTTTAATAAAATAAAATTTTATTTTATCACTCGTCATCGTCGAACGATCAAACCAAACGATCATTGTGTTCTCCAAACAAAAGCAAACAAGAAAAGAGAAAAAGCAGAGAGAGAGAGAGAGAACGAAAACAAATACGAAATTACAAAATTATACGTCTGTCACTCACATTCACTACCCTGTTGTACGAGAGAAAATCATTGATCAATCGCGGTGATGCTTATAACGAGACATTACCTCATCGTGATCATCACTTGACACCATATTTCGTAAAAAAATATAAACACGGGTTATTTGCTCGTACATCATATCGAGCTTTCATCCGGTCACTTGACATCCGTATTTCACCCATACAAATTGATGTATCTCATTAAGTTCCTCTTTCATCCCGTCTACGTAATCCTGTAAACTTTAAATCTCCAGGTAATCGTAGATTCCACTTGTGTCATGTATTGCTGATCGATAGGCCATTAGAAACATCGGTATATGTCGATTCTTTGCTAGATATTCCTCCAATGTACCATTAAATCTTTCCACCGTATCGTCGGACTGTGGATGTAAAGGCGTTGTTCTCGTTTTATTTATACCGAGCATCTGGCATATTTCTTTAAATATCACCCATTCAAAATTCTTTCCTTGATCGGTATGAATCTCCATTGGCACTCCAAATCTACTAATCCAGTTGTTGACCACGGAATCAGCTATTGCTGTTGTCTCTTGATTGGTTATGGGGTACACCTCCAGCCATTTGCTTAAATAGTCCATTACCACCAACACCATTGCAATTCTCTCGAATGGTGCTCTGACGTTATATTGTTTCATGGTTGCACGACTTTTACGTGCGGGTCCCTTCACCGCCGCACATTAATCACATGTTTGGCACCACTGTAACACCGACTGCTACATGCTGCCCAATAGAATCGTTGACGTATCTTTGCGAGTATTTTATTAATCCCTGGGAGACCGCCACTTACTTCTCCGTGATATTTGGTATCTCACCAGCAACAATTTCTTCATTTTGCCATCCGTGTTTTCCCAAATTCGTTTTAAACACCCATACTCTATTCAAACGCTATCCCATTGAACCCAATAAGCTATATGAGGTCGCTCCAAGTGGGTCGGTGTTCCTTTTCCTTCCATTCGTGATCCATCCATAAATGGAATTTTTGGCCATAAACGTACCTATGGAAATGCTTAATGCATTCCACTATAGCCAACAATTCTTTCCGTGCCACGCAATAATTACGCTTCGGTTTTAATGTGTTCTTGGCCATTAGTTTCTTGTGATAACACTCTTCCTCTATCGTCTCTTTTGTTCCATGAATGCCTTTTCCTAGTCATCCTTCAATTCGAATGCCTTATAAAACTAAACTCTGCACAATCCCACAAATCTTCGTAATTCGTATAAACTTTTAGGCTTTGGCCATAAATTTCATTGGTCGTTACCAGATGGCTTAACTTTAATATGGCAGCCTGTATCCGATCCAAAACCTCTATCAAGTTTCTTAGATGTTTGTCAAAATCCTTGCCCATAATGATGATATCTTCCAAATATATTAGGTACGTCTTCCAATGTAATCCCT
Organism: Tipula vernalis; assembly: GCA_958295665.1. NCBI lineage: Eukaryota > Metazoa > Arthropoda > Insecta > Diptera > Tipulidae > Tipula > Tipula vernalis. Next base: position 359,219,281 of record OY282560.1, read on the forward strand.
TTAGCATGCGCTCCATTAATTGTTCAAAAGCCCGCTACTAACGATCTAATGCCGAAAATAGTTGAGCACCCGATTCGAGCATTGAGTTTCCCGTAATCAACGCAGAAGCTAATGCTACCGTCCTTCTTTTCGACCAACACTATGTACTGTTCGATTGCACCTGCCGCCTACATATCTGTTACCATCCGATCGAATTCTTCTTGTTTTGCTGTTCCTGTATTACTTCGGTATACTGCAGAATATGAACATGTACCGGTTGAACAGTTGATGTGCACAATTTTTATGTGCCGCGGTAAGATTTTCAGTCTATTTCTGCATGGGTTGTTCTACCATTTCTTTCTGCCCTTGCATATCGGCTTTACCAATCGGACTTTTCGGTTCATATTTTACTATCATCACTTTTGATAGTTTTTATCTTATCCGAGAGATTTAGAGTCCTAATTGGTACTATATAGTCATTGTTTGATTTAACTAGGGCTTTCACGATTATAATTTTCTTGGCTTCGTTCTCCTCTTCGTTAGCTTCTAAAAAAAAAAAATCCACAACCTGCGGGTGACCTCAAATCTCCCTCCAATCTTCACCATACGAACGTCTCCGAGTTCGGTGGCAGCTTCTCCCTATGATCAATAATTATTCGCCTGATAGTTGCTCCTGCACTGCATGATTGAAGTGGCAACTCGATATTATCGTAAGTAAATAATCCTTGTCCAACATCCACCATGATGCCATTCACCCTCATGGAGTCAATTCCGAAAATAACTTCATCCACAATATCTGCAATCAGCACTACTTGTTGGAAAAGAGTTCTCCCGATCCTAAACTCCAGTTGCCGTTTGTAACTTTAATCCATTAGCTGGTTGTATACCTTCATAGATCAGATCTTTACGGACAATCATAGGGTGATGATGCAGTCATAATTGTTAAGCTGTCACCGCCTCTTGGCTCTCCTGCTTGGCCACTGCCTGCTCTCCGCGCTTGGTCGTCCCTTCACAGAAAATGGTGATCTTCCCCGCGTTTCTTCATTTTCCCACTCATCATTTTGCTGCTTCTGTCTCGATATCTTGATGCCGACCGCTTGTTGTTTGCATATCTTTCAATCTCGAATACCGATTTTCCTCCGTTTTTGGTAGCGACTTTTCTTTTGCCTTTTAAGGGTCACTGACTATTATTACCCAATCATTTTGTTTGGCAGTCGAATGTTTGAGTGAACGGTCTGAACCACTTGCGGCTTTATTTGAGACGTTAAAATTTTTATTCAACCTGTTGAATCTTTGACTTAAATTCCGTTTGCAGTTTCTCTATTTCGTCTAACTGCTTAATCTTGCCCAACTGTTTTGTTTTATTGTCTCCAACTGTTGCTCATTTTGTTGTTCCATCTTTTGGTTTGGCCAAAAGTTTTATTGTTTCATTTCGTGTTTAATTTTTGAGGTTTTTGACTTGATCAAAATTTGATTCATAGCAGCCATTAACTGCAACAAATCAAAATTTTCAGTAGATACATATGCTGTTCTTGGACGAGAGAAGCCAAACCCCGTTTCTCAGGTTCCTTCTTTAATTCGTAGAGAACCATTTTTTGTTTGTTTTATTATTCACAATCCCCACCGCTGTCACCAATTGTTACGGTTTTGCCTGGTCAATCAAGGTTCGCATCACTGGATTGTAACGAATTTATTTATTAAACACCAAAATTCACAAAATCATTTATACCACATATTACGTATGACGACGTTGTGCATGAACCGCAATCATTGTAAATATTTTCAAGAATCTTATCTCACCTTATCGATTCAGATCGGATTTTTCCGATATGAGTGTGTCTTTGCTAAATTTAAATTTACTACAGATTTCTTCTTAATTTATATTGATTACTCATCTTGGTACGGCGTATTCGATAAAGTGAAAATATTGATAATTCAAATGTTGGTGACGATTGATTGTTTTTGATTTAATCAATTTAAAGTAAGATACACGACTCTCTAATTCTAGGTATTTGGAATACTTTGTATGGCACTAGCAGCACCAGCAATACTTGGAGCAGCACATTGGTTTTTATTTGTTGTTGTCACCTCATTTATTGCTACAATACTATGGTGTTTTGTATACCTTCTTAGCTTGCGAGAAGTTTTAAATTTACCGATTAATTGGATTTTAACGGTAAGTGCATCCCAAAAAATGTGACTAACCTAATGCAATACTGGTTGAAATTTATTTATTAATTTTTTTTTTCTTTTTAGGAATTAATAAATGTTTGCATTATAACACTTTTGTATTTAATTGCATTTATTGCGCAATTAGCGGAATTTTCAAATTATCGTGGACCGCATAGAGGCGCGAATATAGCAGCTGGTGTATTTGCCATTTTCAATACAATAGCGTATACAGCCGGAGCATATTTCTTGTATGTTGAGCAACGACAATCAGGAGCGACATCGTAATTTGGTTTATTAAACATTTTTTTTACTTTATAATTATAAAATAATTTACCAAATTGTAATCACATAAAAATATTATCCGGCCCCTCGCGGATTCATCACAAGTGCAACCATTAATTAATTGAGTTGTTGAGCAATAAATTTTAGTTAATTTAACCACCGCGGTGAGTTGTTTTTGTTTTTTGTTTTTATTAACCCCCTTCTACTTAATGTAGCCTATGCGATGTTATTTTAAAACGAAATCGATCAACCAGCCTTTTATTTAAGAAACGATGGAAAATTTGTCATTTTATTGTATCATTGTTTCGAAATAAACCTTTTTCGGAATATTTTCAAAATTTTAAGTTTTTGTTGCAACAAATAAGTTATTTATTTATATCCAAATTTGTCGTTTAAAATAAATGTTAATATATTAAAGAACAAAAAAATTAGAAAAATGGCGACGAAAAAAACAAGCAAATTTAACGCAGCTACGGCATTTCAAAAAACTACAGCACAAACTCGGCTCAATCTTCCAGAAGAAAGTCCACCTCCAAAAGAACCACCGTTCGTAATACCAAAATTTCGAACTTCGAATCTTCCACCCCGCAAATCAGGTCAATCGTTAGCACCACAGGATTGTAAACCAGAATCAATGAAACAAACATCAGCTGCACCGGTAGCTAACAAATTAGTATCTCAAACTAAGCCTCTGAAAACTGTTAGATCGAGCGGCTATGGCAGGCCGAAAGCCGCACAAACATGTAAAGTACCCCCAAAACCTACACTAAAACAAAAATCACCAGAAAAACCCCTAACACCACCTAAACCTAAAACACCACCTAAACCTAAAACACCACCTAAACCTAAAACACAACCTAAACCTAAAATTAAACCAAAAATTTTAGACATTAAATTAAAGTCGATGCTATATTTAACGGCGATGCACGACAAAAAACTTGATTTACAGCTGGTTGACGACGAAGGCTCGGCATTCTCCAAATTACAAAAGGAACAATTGGGAGAAATTGATCTCTCAGATTTAAATATAAACGATTTTACTCAAATAGATGCAAGCCAGGCCATTGATAAAGTTCCAAGTTTTTGTGTGCTTGACGAAGACCTACCTAACATTAAAGCTGTTAATTTACAAGAGGAATATCGTAAACCAGCTCAAATAGATTCACCATGTTCACCTATCGGTGATAAAGTATTAAAACCCAGAGGCCTCCCTGTAAGGCATGATGCTCAAATAATTGAAGATCTCCTTTCTAGTCCCCTACCGACGGTAATATCTTCTAAATTAGTATCGCCTGTTCATGAAACATCGTCGAAATCAAATACACCAAAGTCGCCATCACCAAAGCAAAGGACGCCATCACCAAAGCAAAGGACGCCATCACCAATGGAAAGGACGACATCACCATTACAGATATATATTACAACACCAACACAATTATCATATGAAAACACATCACAAGAACAAGGAATAATAACACCAACAACAATGCCACCATCACCAAAAATAAAAACACCATCCCCACCAAAGCTGACTTTGGATGAAATATTGGATCGTGTAGATTTAATAGCAGATGCTTTTTTACCTCATTGTATAAAACCGCAAACACCAGATCAAACCACTAAAAAGGTAACTGAACAATTTTCACCTACAGCGATAACGGAATATAAGCCGAACTATACGATAGCACAATTAAGGCAAAGACGAGAGGAAGCAAAGGAACGTCTTCGTCTAAAAAAGTTGGAAGAAGCCAAACGTGCAGCGTTAGAGGCCAAAGAAATAGAACGTGCTAAAGTGAAACACGTATTAAGAGGACCTCTTACGGAAGTTGAAACTAATTTACTCAAGGATCTCGTGCCATGGAAAGAAACACCTCCGCGACAAAAAACACCTCCGCGACAAAAAACACCTCCGCGACAAAAAACACCTCCGCGACAAAAAACACCTCCGCGACAAAGAACACCATCGCCACAACAAACAAGATCGCCATCGCCACAACAACAAACAAGATCGCCATCGCCACAACAACAAACAAGATCGCCATCGCCACAACAAGAAACAAAATCGCCTGATAAATTAAGTCCACCATGTCCCCCAAAAAGTCCAAAACGCCCTAAGACGAAGGAGGAAGAATTGTTACTATCCTATGGAATAAATCCCGACCAACCACTCGCTAAAATTGCTGAGGGATTGGTATTGATTAAAAGGAGACGGATCCTAGGCCTTAAATTAATTAATCCGCTATCTATACCAGTCCCGCCACTCCCTGTTAGAGAAGCGCCGCCAGAAGTGCCGCGGAAAAGAATAGTAAAAAAAACTGCAGCAGTAAAAAAAGTTATGACTGAAGCGGAACTGGAACTTAAAACTAAAATGTTAGCAGAGAAGGATGATGCTAGTCTAACGAAGGAAGAAAAGAAATTTTTAATTGAAAGATTTGTTAACGCTGCAAAGAAACGTGACGCAGAATTGAAGGCGGGTGCAAATTTATTTACAGCAGTACAACCGACAAAATCTGCTCTGGCTTCAAAGGGTTTACGAACGAGAACAACAACTACTAATGCTGCTACTCCTCGTTCAACTACTACTGCTGCTGCTCGTTCAACTACTACTGCTGCTGCTGCTCGTACAACTGTTAGTTCAAGAAATATGAAAACAAGAACAATTCCTGCTCAAATTGGTAATGGATGAACATATTTTGACAATAAAAAAAACATGAAATAATTTCTGAGCTAAAAAGTGTTAGCGCAAAAATTTTCTTTACATAAATGAAAATTAAAAAATGTATACGTCAGCTATGTAACAAAAATGTTTTATTTACTAGACACCAAATGTTAATTTAGTTCTTTAAATATTTTGTCTTGATAACAACGTCTTAACACCGCATATTCAGAAAGTGATTGACACGAAATTTTAACCTTGATAGTGGGCAATTACTCATCAATAATAAGCATTGCACCAATAAGGTTGGTCATGCCTCACGCGCATAATATTATCGCAATTACGTCATCAGGCAATAAGGAAAGTGGGTCCGCGAACCTCTGAGGAGGCCTATTATGAACTTGATGCGAAGCAAATCGTTCTTGCGATTTAACAAATACAATCTGGGCGGGCCTATTATGAAATCGATCGCATTTTGCATTTATGCGATTCGCTTCGTATGTCTGTATTAATGAAAAACGATTATCGCATATCACATTTCTTTTAAGAAATTTTATTTTGACAAACCAAATTTTTTTTTTTTTTTATTGTTTAGATGTGAAGTGAAGCTGCCTGGAGGAATCAAGTATGTTAATACTTGTTATCAGCTCCGTATCTTGCAGCTAAACAACTGGGCTGGGTTAAGGTGCCAATCGTACTGAACCAACCTGGCTGAGGGGAGAGGAGGGGAGGGAGACCCAGTCTAAACAGCCCGGGACTCTTAAAAGCCATGATATGAAGCAGGACATAAGGGAAAAATATTGCTGGTCCCTCTAATACAACAGCAACTGTTGGGGACGAAGGGCATAAGCTCACATAGAGCCTGCCCCCTCTAACTCTTTGGAAAAGGACAAAAGTTCTACAAAAACTGGTCCCGCAATACCAAATTATCTCAGACCCGTAGGAGGGCATGGAAAGCTCGTACGAGGTTGAAGGGAATAAAATTGGCAGATCGGACGGTTAACGAAAAGGAAATGATTGCTTGGTCTGTGATGGTTACTGGTAAGAAACATTGTGGTTCTTTTGGGAGCTCTCAGCCCAAAAGGCAGAGATCTCTGGAGGAATCACCTAAAGATGGAAAGAGGTTGCAGGAAACAGTAATCAGGCCATTCAGCGAGGTTCTTAAGGACCAGCCGGTGGTTGCAGTGATATATAGGACACAGGAGGATTGGGCTGTAGCTGCTACCTTCCCTAAAGTTAATGCAATCGAATCCGGGTCCTGCATCGAACTGTATAGATGAAGAACGGCACAGGAACTATGTCAAATTGATAGCCTATGCACAGTAGGGAGCCCGAGTGAGGTCTGGCCTGGAGCCAGATTAGAGATTGCAGCATGGGCGGATATCTCGAGCAGGTCTAGAGCGCGGGCTTAGGTTTCTGTGAAACTGGGGCGATCCAAGTGAGGTTGGCGTTGCGAAGCTGGAGGAACCAAAGGCTGATTATAGGTCACCTGTAAATATTATAAATGATGAGTTAATAAAAGCTCTGGCAAGGAAGAAGGGTGTAATAATCTTCGATTTCGGGGCTATCACACTAGGAGTGTACAAAAAGAATGAGGCGGGTAAGTCTGGGGCTACACCGGTAGGAGGGGTGACTCCGGGTGATATCCTACTTGAGAATGTAACCGAAGAGAATATTGAAACACTCTCGTTGGACTCTGAGATGTCCAAATCCTTAGGGGTGGTACTATCTGGACTTGGCGTTTAGATTGAATGGTGAGGCTTCTACAGATCAATTTACCCCAAGGCCTCATACTATAAAGTGATGTTTGCCAATATATAATCTAAACTTGTTTGTGCTGTTTAATTAGAGTAACTCCACCTGAAATTCTTAAAGCTTTAATGGATGCTCAAAAGCGAAAAGTTGGAATCTCCTGGACAGTGGTGATGTGAACTCATACCACACAATATGGAGAAGTACGGGTACAAACGAGAGAGGTGATGAGTTACTCCTTGATTTTATTCTTAGTACTCGAATATGTAATTTTGGGTGAAACAAGACAAGAGGTATTAAATATTAAGCTTGCCTCAGATTTTATTAACGATAGTTTTGAATTGGAATTGGAAAGTGTCTGATGACCATTCCTCTTCTGATCACTATTATCTTCAGTAAGAAATGGTTACAGAAGCCACAAATATGGTTAAGTTCAGAAACAGGAAGAAAACCGACTGGGATACCTTCAGAACTATTCTTGGTAATGCATTGCCAATACCGGTACATCTACACATGAGCTGGATGACTTAGTAGACAAGCTATCTGATGCTTTTCATGTAGCTATCTTGGGAGCATCTCCTCTGAGTAGAGCTTTGGGTAAACAAAGGCTACCTTGATGGTCAAAGCAGCTCTAAAGTTCTCGTGGTAATTGCAAAAGGCTTTTTCGAAAAACCAACAAAAGAACTACTACGATGGAGGGTTCTTGAACCACAAATAGTGCTGGATCTTTGGGTTTACTACTGATAACCCATAAAATAAACAAGAGGAAGTCAGCTGGACCTGATGGCATTATTCCTCCGGATGTTCAGCAAGTAATTGACCTGGCTCTACCCTGGGTGGAAGTTATCTTCAGAGGCAGCCTGGAACTTTACCACAAAAGCCAAGGGCGGGAAAAAGCTCTCATTGCCATCCCAAAGACCTTAGGCCTGTAAGCTTATGCTCTTTTCTATTAAATATACTGGAAAGACAAATAGAAGCTCATATTAGAGGCTCTATTGAGCCGGTTAGGTGGTCGAAATCTCAACATACGAACTGTAAAGAGAGATCGGTAGAAAACGCTCTACACAAGATCGTGAAGGCTATAAGCTCGATGGGTTTTCCATTATCCGATTTGTAGGTGTGGGTACACCACAAAGTGGAGTCTTGTCCCTCCTTCTTTGGAACTTGGTCATAATTGACCTGTTACTGCACCTGGAGGGGTAAGGTTTTAGGGCGGTTGCTTGTACCTTGAGCGAAGAGAGCGCATGCAAAGCACGTTTGGTTTTCTTTCTAAATGGGCCAACAGTTGTGGATTAAATGTTAATCCTAAAACTAAGTTGGTCCTCTTTTCAGATTTATCCTCTCACTTTAAATGGCATTAGCTTGACCGTTACTGATAAAGCGAAGTACCTGGCTGTTATTTGGAACAGCAACTTAGCTGGAACCCTAATATTTTAAAAAGGGTAAAGAAAGCTACTATAGCACTACGCTATTGTAAAAATTCTATTGGAAAAAGATGGGGTCTTGAACCACACATGTGGCTCAAATTCATTTCTATGTGGACCTGTAGTAATGCAGGAGACTCATCTATTTTGTGTAACAGAGATATCCCTGGTACAATCGATTATTACATTACTGTCTTTTGAAGAAAGGTTTCGTACTGATATTCGCTCCAGAAACGACTGGCTGAGTAAAGAAATTATGAACTTCTTCACGGATTGTTCAAAAATGGATGGTTGTAGTTTTTTCTGTGAGAAACTAAATGTAAACCTCTCATTTCGTCTATCCGACTATTGCAGCATTTTTCAGGCTGAATTAATCGCGATAATGGAGACCGTGAATTTGTTGAGGTATAATGTAATATCTGTTGCGGGGAATGAAAAGGAAATGCTAAAATTCCAAAAGAAGCTAGGAAAGCAGGGAACTGTAAATGGTCCATAATTACCTCGTGTGTTATAACTAGGCAGATTTGGCCAAAAGTTGATTAGGTAAGAATTGGATAGCTGTTAGTACTTCGGCGTCGCCATATTAGTATGGTCGTGGGTGTTATTAGAGGACATTATCTTATAGGTGAGCATGCGCAGAGACTAGAACTGTACTTCACCTAATCTGCACTTGTCCCCCGTCTAGCGTTAAGCAGATGGAAATTTTTAGGAGCTCCTCTCCTCACCGACCTGGCGGATCTCAATGGGATGAACGTCAGGAGTATTCAACGCTTCGTTGTAACAAACGTTTGAGATGACAGTTTTGTAGTTTTACCAACTCTTGGAAATAGCCAGGCAACCGCTATTGAAACCTGCAATGAATTGTTACACGTACGTAATATAAATGTAAGGGAGAAAATAATACGGCGAAGGTTGGGAGAAGCAGAACGCATCACGAAGAAAAGTCACAATTCCAGAACTTCTGTCACAGTACAGGATTGCTCGGCTACAATTTCCCAGTGAACATGAAAATTGAACTGAACTTGATTGGATCCAAGTCTTAGTTACCGATGAACCGAGAATTTGTTTACAGTCTCCTGATGGCGAGAACGAGTTTGGCCACAACCGGGAGAGTGTTACGCTTGATACACGTTCAGTGAAAGTGTTCGAGGCGGATCAATTATGGTATACGTTCAAATCATGGCCCGTTCGCTACATTAGAGGAATATTGGAAGAATTCACCATAGACCAATACCGACCGAGCGACTCATCTCACCGTTCTCGGTTTTATTTAGACTGAGGTACAATTTCCAGTAATATGCGCAGTATGAGTAATATCCACAGCACCGTGAGTCATTTCATGTATTTTGGTTTTGTCAAGTTGGTATAATTCACTCATATTCCAGGGGCCTATTCCTGAACACATAATTGTCTATTGACAATTTTGACAAAAATGCTACACAATTTTTCCCCTTATAATTGCATCATTGAGCGGATGATAAAAAAGTGAGCTACCGTATAAGGCGGGTCACGCTAAATGGTGTCTAATGGTTCGGTTTAAGGTGCATAAACCGATCCATGTTGATAATCTGCCAGGCTGCATGGCCATCTAACAAAGCCAAGTCATAAACGGAGCCAAGGAGGATGGCTCTAAGGCGCCGAAGCCTGGGGTCACTGAGGAATAAAGGGTGTCAGTGGCTTGGGCAAGAAGCATTATTGGCTGCGGAACATCAGAAAGGGACCACGGGACTAAAAGACAGCGAGCAGTCCCACGATGAGGTAGAAGTGGTTGAGAGGAGAACAAGGCAAAGCTGATCAGCGATGTCTTGAGGGAGCATATATTGATGCTAGCCGTAATTGATAATAGTCAAGAAGATGGTAGCATCTCGTCGGGGAGATGGAGGTTGGTCTTCAACGCACTGAACCTCGTCTTCCTGAAGGCCTTAGGGGCAAATTCTGAACCCCCTCCATCTTGCAGCGATGCGGGATAGTACCAACGGCGTGTGAAGTTGATTGCGTGGTTGGGCCAGAGATCGGTGGATCTATATAGAAAGGTGATAGCTATGGTAAGAGAGGTATGGCAAGGCGCGAGGCTTGCGGCAGTTAGCACGGGAGAGATTCCCAGCAGGCCAAGAGCACGTATCTGGCTGCCTGCCATCTGTACCGTCTAGCCCTGAAAAGGTTTTGAAGATCATTCAGGCCAGTAATCCGGATCTTCCTCTGTAATGGTAATAAGGAAGGAGTCCCTAGTCCTTCGGGATATAACATGGGGGGTGATTCACTAAGATTTCGGGTCAATCACTCTCAACGTGTACAAAAAGGATGTAGCTACCAGTAGCATAGTGGGAAAGGCTGAGGGAAGCGAAGTTAGTGAGTCTAGTGATAGGCTTAGGGCTGATTCGCTTGGAGAAGGAAGATGTTGGCAGCCTGTCCAGTAGGGAGGGCGCTGGTATGGGGAGTAGCGAGACTAGCATACGGTGAGAGGCGCAGAGAAGAAAGGCGCAAAGGGGGTTTGGAGATTCTTCTATGATAAAATGGAAGAGGTTTCCGAAACGGGAGGGAAGAATCTTTCCAAAAGCACAGCAAGTCTCCGCACAGAGCTTCTCCTCGAGACCCACTTTCCAGGAAACTTTGACAACGTGATGATACATAGCAATCATAAGGAAACACTTTCTGCTTGCATAGAGGATATCGTAACCAGGAAACGGATCCTATGGAAACTATAAGGTTTTAAACCGTATAAATCAGCTGATCCAGATCATATAATATTATAACAGCGGAACTTCAAAAGAACTCGGTAATTATTCTTCCTTATTTGGAAGCTACATTATTATTATTGGAAGCTACATATATTCAAAGGTTGTTTGAACCTGGTTCTGGTGTTCTTTATCCTGAAAGCGGGGAAAAGCTCACATTACATACAGGATTTACTTACAGGGTCCAGTAAGTGGACACTGTCTCAGCATACGGATATTAAGGGAATCTCTGTGGACACAGCTCTGTACGCTTTGGTACGTATGATTGAGAAATCGATTAACTCGAAGGAGTTCTGTTTGTTGGCCTTCCTGGATATAGAGGACGCCTTCTTAATGTGAAAGCAAAGGCAATCAGGGAGGCATTGTTATTTTTTGAGGTGGAGTTCGCTGTGAGCAGGTATGCTGGTAGAAAAGATGAGTAATTGGGGGATGTTGTCCCATTTTCTCTGGAAAGCTGGAGAGAGAGAGAGAGGGTATCGAAGTTATCGCTTACGCAAATGACATGGCGATAGATATTACCGGGAAGTTGCTGAGGACAATTGTGGACGTGATGCAGAATGCCCTTATAGTCGTTGCGAAATGGGCTAGCTATTTTGGGCTGGGAATTAACCGATCCAAGACAGAGCTCGTACTCTTTACTAAAAAATACAATATCCCGGTAGTTTCTCTCCTACCTTAAATGGCACGTGACTTAATAGATGTGGTCTGAAACCGGAGCTCTACACTGCCATAGTGATACCTGGACTCTTGTATGGAGTGAGTATGTGGTGGTCAGCTCTGGACAAAGTAACTTATAAAAAAAAACATGTGCAAAGAACGGCCTGTATGCTTGTAAACGGGCCTTGATTTCCAGTCAATACAGGACACTCGACTATTGTTAGATCGTTGAAGGATGATCTGGCAAATCTTGACTACATTATACCTATTCATATTACCTTCAATTGAATCCTGGAGGGATGGATCGATATCGAAAACCGAAACTTTGCAATTCTTTTCGCACGGCTCCAAGCTAGACGGCAAAATGGGAGCTGGAGTATCCTGTGATAAACTAAATGTGAATATTTCTATTCGTCTTCCTGATTACTGCAGCGTGTACCAAGCTGAGAGTGACAGCGATTGAAGAGGTCTTGACGTGGTTGAAGCATTCGAACGTCATGGGGAACTGCAGTGTACAGTACGACTCTCTAGCTGCAACCGGAAAGGGGATTTAGGTAACAGACGCTACCCTCAGCAGAGGAAAAGTGGTCTAACACCCTCATCTGTAGTGTAGCAATATACAGGTTTGGCCAAAGTTACACTTGGTGCGCACTAGAACATTAATATCCCTACGTAGACGTGAATTAAGAACGGTCGCAGTAATTCTCACGGGACAGTGCCTTCTTGGAAAACATACAAGAAGGCTGAGTCTGGAGTCAAATTATTTCTGTGGAAGCTGCAATTGTGACTACCGATTTGGAAAGGGAGCTACAAATGATGAAGGAAAATGAACGACTGCGAACAGCAATGAAATATCCAAGACGTTCTTCCTACTTAACTATCTATAGGAATGAGATTTAAGGTGGAAAATTAGTTTTCAATAAAAGCAGCCCCTCGTCATCTCGACCGAGTACAGGTATAATGAAGTTTAAACAGTAACACCATTCCAAATATGTTCACTGAAAAAAAAGGATTTGAAGGATAAGGATTTTAAATTAGCCGTGTTGATGTGAAGAAAGAGATACTTATAGAACTTCCGATAAAACAAAATGTATTATTCACTACTTCGACGCAGAACAAGGTCAAATTTTACCAGCAAAGTACCTACATATATTCTAAGACATTTAAAACGAAGTAGTTCTTTGAATACGGGAGAAATATTGATGAAAAATGGCCAAGGTCAAAATTTAGATAGGGAAGGGAGCTCAAGTTGCCTCACAAGAATATTTTTGTTGAATTTAAAGAGGAGGTTAGGCAACACTAAAATATGATGGTAAAGTAATTTTTCGAATGAAATAAAAAGGTGTAACAAACGCAACATGTTGATGTTAAAATAAATGTACATACGCAACAAAGTATCATTTTAGAGTAGGCTTAGAGCCCCACTTTTACAATCGACAATAGGCTCAGCATTGGCAACAACAGTGACCTCTATTAAATTCAAAAATAAAAAATTATTTTTGTAAGATTATACATACATAAATATATGTAAGTGTTAAACAAAGATTTTTATTATTGGACCATTATTAAATTATTTGGTTTTTTTAAATTATTAAAATTAAATATTTTGTTAAATAAAATGTTATTTTTTAGGTATTTTACGTTGATAGGGCTTTTCTGGTTTCTCGTACTCTTATCCTTCCATATAATATATTTGTTAATCGACCCAAACCAAAAAATTTGAGTTCTATCTCAAATGCCATATTGTCATCAAAGTGCTTCAACATCTCAGTTATCTGCTTTAACTTTCCAACTCTATAAACCAGCCAAAAATTTCATTTCTATCTCAGATGCCGTTTTTTCATCAAAGTGCTTCAACATTTCAGTTATCTGCTTTAATTTTTCGGTTTCAGACATTCCTACATCTCCCCAGGTCTTCTTTTTTACAATCTTTTTTACAGGGGCCACTAATTTTGGCTTTTCGGCTTCTTTTGGTTTATTGGACACTTGGGCAGCACATTCGGCGGGATCTGTATTCAAACCTAAACCTGCGGTAAGTCGCATAACTTCTTCTTTCCAACCTTTTGCATAATTAATATTTAAATCACTTATTGGATCTGGCTCCTGATTTTTGCCTTTAGGAGCAGTCGAACTTTTGACTGTAGAAGCAGTCGAACTTTTGACTGTAGAAGCAGTCGCAGTTTGGCCTCCAGTAGCCGCCGTACCACATGTAACTCTCGGTTTAGTAATTTTGAAGTTGATTTTGTTCAAGGGTATTTTTTTTATTTTTGCTTTTGCAGCTGCTCTAGCTTGTTCAACCTCTTCAGATAGTGTATGAAAACCCCTATCTGTTTTTAAATTTATTTTCATCTTACTGTTAATTATTGTTCCTCTGGTACTGGTGCCCTTGGCGGCTGCATCTCTTGCGACCCTTGTCGCAGGTTCCTTATAATCTGTCTTAGATGTAACTTTAGACAAATCTAATTTTCCAGGTATCAATTTTTTTCGAGATGGGGTGGCCACTTTGTCACTTGGCTTATCATTTGCCCCAACCTTACTTCGAACGTTTGAATAGTCCATTTTACTATTAATTATCTTTTTCCGTACAACCGGTGTACTTACCACAGGTGCGACTACTTTTGGTTTTACACAAATGTTTTCACGTTCGGGTTCAGGTTCCTCTTCGGATTCGGGTTCGGGTTCAGGTTCATAGTCCTTGTATTGGCCGCCGTCCTCGTCCCATATCAAATTTTCGACGACTTCTTCATTTTGTCCTATTTGTTGTGGTGACTTAGTTTTAAGGATTTGTGGAATGTCAAATTTTAATGTTAATTCATCATCTTGAATTACTTGAGATTGGTCACCATGAAGGAATTCATGAAGAGCTGGTGCTTTTGCTACTAGCCCTAGAATTACGTCGGTCTTGTCACCGACCATTGCGGCTGGGGGATCAAAATCGTTAATAATTTGAGCTAATTCTTGTTTCGCCTCAGCTTCTATTTCAATTATTTTATCAATTACTGGTACGAATGGTAGTAATTGTTTGATGGCCTCTTCCGTGGTTGCAGGCTGAAGTGGATCGAATTGCTTCACAATATCAACATTGTAATTTACAATTTGGGTATCGCCTTCTGTCTGGCCGGGTAAAACCAAAGATAATTTATCAGGAATTTGACCCTGATGTTTCACGAGCCATTCATCAACTGGTACAGGAACTGGAGGAACTGTTTGACCGAATGGCGTAATTAATGGTGCTGGCTCCTGTATTAATGGTGCGCCTAAATTATCACATATATCTTCGTCCAACGGATGAATGTTTGATGGTTGCAGTTTTCGCGGTGGTGTGGTCTGACGTGGTGGTGTGGTCTGACGTGGTGGAGTATCTGGTGGTGGCACATATGGTACTATTTCTGGGATTTCTGGTCTAACGTACTCTTTGTTGAATAGCTGCGATAACTTAATTGGGCCGTTCGGTCCTTGTACAATAGGATCTTTCTGTTTTGGTAAACCGCGCGAGTTTAAATTTTCAAACATTTCTGCAGAACTTGGCGAAATTTGCTTATTATTATTCCAACCAAATTCATCAGGAATATTAATATTCTGTAGCGTTCTGTTACACGGTTCAGACTGATCATCTGCATATTTATTGGACCACCACGGAGTCGTCGGAGAACTTTGGTTTAGAGTTGGAATAAACTGCGGTGGACTGAACCCAGGAAATCCTACGCTCTCAACATCACTAAAATTGGGGGGTGACGTATCAAAGAGTTTTCCTGGACTTTTTCCTGGACTTTTTCCTGGACATTTTTCTGGGCTCTCAACATTACTCAAGGGGGGTGGTGACGTAGCAAGGAGTCCTCCGGAGGACTCTGGTAGGCTACTGAAACTTAATTCACCAAATTCTTCTATTACTTCTAAAATAGGTCCGGCTTTATAAAGTGCTTTCTCTAACAATTGTTTATTCGTCTTTTGGATGTCGGCGCTGCTCTGGGGAATTTCTCCATCCCAATTTGGACCAAACACATCTTTGAATATTTGTGGCAATTGGTCATTTTTGATCATAACCTTATAATCTTCTGATTTATATTGTTCGGCTAAGTTAACATCAGTTACGTTCAAAGTGCCATAAACTTTATCTTCCAAATGAAGTCTTACAACCAACTCTCCATTCATTGCTTCCTTAAGTTGGTTGGGAGTTAAATTAACTGCTACCGCCGCTTTAGAATTAGCAAGGTACTGTTCGTGTTCATACTTGTCTCGAAGACGTGAACGCATAACAAGCTTAAACTCTCTATCATGTCGAGATTCCCCTTCTATAAGTGGATACTCCTCCATTCCTGGAATAGGTGTAAATGTATACGTCTTCGGAGATCTCTCCTTCGGAGCTTTTAATTTTACAATTGGTGATATTTTCGGAGGCGAATAACTACAATAATCTTCATCCTCAACCGGAATATAATCCTCTAAATCATTAAATAATTCTTCACAACATGAAGGGGTTTTATCTGATCCAAAGGATTCTTCTTCTAATGCACGTTTTTCTAATAAACTTCTTTCTTTTAAAGCTGTTTGTATTTTTAAGTTCTCTTCTATTAATTCATCTATTTCTCTAAATTCAGCATCCATTTTATCACTCCATCGTTGCGTCTCCGGAGATAGACATCCGTCATTATTACTTCGTTTAGAAGGTAATCTTAATTTTGATCCAACTAATGATTTTGAGGTAGGTGGTCTAGTTCCACATACTGGACCAGAACTTTGTGGCAATTTTGAAGAGGTAGTTCCACATACTTTAGAAGGTGATTTTAGTTTTGATCCAACTAATGATTTTGCGGTAGATGATCCAGTTACACATACTGTCCCAGTACGGTCTCTCGTTATTTGTGGCAATTTTGAAGCGGTAGATGATCCAGTTGGACATACTGACCCAGTACGGTCTCTCGTTGTTTGTGGCAATTTTGAAGCGGTAGATGATCCAGTTGCACATGCTGACCCAGCATGGTCGATCGAGCCTCTCGTTTTTTGTGGCAATTTTGAAGCGGTAGATGATCCAGTTGCACATACTGACCCAGCATGGTCGATCGAGCCTCTCGTTATTTGTGGCAATTTTGAAGCTGGGATTTTTTTTTTTGAATCCATATTTTTTCGTTTCTAGATAATTGCCAATACTTTAAATATAATTTAGAACTGGAAAAATTTAAGCTTAGCATAAAGCTAAGTATACAACTTAAAATTTTGAATAGATAATTTAGAATTTATTAATTTATTTAATTTTTTTTTTTTTTTTTTTTTTTTTGTGGCCAAATTTACAAATTAAACGGCATAATTATGTATATTAAATAAAAAATTAAACAATTATCAATTATTTTAGGCCAAAGGACACTGGATCGATTGCTTTTCGAAAATGCATTTTAATTTCAGTTATTTTTACTTGACCGCAATATTCCGGTCTTTTATTCTAATTCTTGCCTTTATTTACATACATACGTATTTGTCCAAACAATTCTGAGCTTAAACAGCTTATGACATAGTTTTGAACTTGAAATAGGTCCGGTTATTAGTGCATCGATAAAGTAAATATGATTTCGTTCATGTCACGTTCACTCAAATAATTTCTTTGGAGGAATTACCAGATTACACCCCGTACATTGAGACCAAAAGGAAATTATCTTAATATAGATTGTATGTCTTAAACACTTCAAATAAAAGTGACCAATGTATGGATTGGGACTATATCCCATCTACAAGAAGCCATTTCTACAAGAAGAAGAAGACATGACATTGCATTTGCAGAGACATTGATTCAATGAACTAGTGGCATCTTCCAATACCTCGTAAAACTTTCCTAATACAATAATACTATAGTGTGATATAGCGTATAGGTAAAGGGATGTTTCGTAACGAGCAATATTTAGTTTGTGATATTATGAAATAAGATTATAAAAGTAAGGAAATTTAGTTAACTAAATTTAAGTGTTTGAAATTGATTGTGGTTCCATATGTTATAACCACAATTTGTGAATTTTTGTCCAAGTAAGTTTCATTCACTTGTGCACTCGTTGATTTTAATCGACAAAAAGTGTGTGTGTTTTTTTTAAGCAATAAACAGCGCACACAGCGAAAAAAATTGGTCCGAAAACGCATTTCAAGATTACGTTCCGACTATACAGAAGATGAATGAGAAGCACATAACAACGACGATCGACGAAATTTGATTGAACGAATACAATCGATTATAGTTTGCATACATCTGTGATAATTGGCACAATAAATAAAGTATGACAATATTGCAAAGCATTAAAAATATAAAGGGGCTGAAACCTCATGAGGTGATCAGAACTTTGGTCTTGATTAATCCAACTCCCAAATCAATACCGAAATGAACATCTTAATTCAATTTATAACCCAACCTCTCTCTCTCTCTCTCTCTCTCTCTCTCTCTCTCTCTCATTCGCAATACAAAAATATGCGCAATCACCAAATTAGGGGGCCAACCCTTGTGAGCCAAAAATACTTTTTAGACGAGATGTATCGGATACGCGCCGCAGTATTGAAACTACTAACGGTAGTGCAGAGTTTTGGTACTAGAAATATTGTTTTAAATCCTAATTCCCAATCTCAAATTTCATAACAATCGGTTATGAAATATCCAAGTTCCATCCTACTTTACACCAGAACTTTATATAAAAAATCACTTTAAAATCCATTTTCCATCGCACATGTAATATTCCATTAAAATCCATTAAAAAAGGACAAGTTCTATCCTAACTGCCCATACTCCAGAATTTCATTTAAAAATCATTTTAGAATCCCATTTTAAACGCACTTGTAATAATCGGTTGAGAGTTGAGGGAAGTTCTGTCCTAATTGGCCCGTATTCCAGTAATTCATCCAAAAATCATTTTAGAATCCCATTTCCAATGTGCAAGCCGAATTTCATCATAATTGATTAAAAAATAAGCAAATTCCATAGAATGGAAGTGAGAATCCCATTTCCAACGCATAATCGGTTGAGAAATATGCCAGTTCCATCATATTTGGCCATATTCCAAAATTTCATCCAAAACTCATTTTAGAATCCCATTTCCATCGCGGAGATCAAATTTCACTAAAATCTGGCCATTCATTAAATTTGCTAAAGGTTTAATTTGAAATGTAAAAGGTTCAATTTGAGGTTTGAGATATTAACAGTATTGACCTTTCTTAAGTCTTAAACAATATTTGTATAAGGTTTGGTTCAAATCGGTCAAGTCGTGTGGATTTGTTTAAATATCACATAAATATGCTGTTCATACAAACAAACACCCACTTTATTTTATAGATTGCTCAACTGCCCACTAAACACTGGTCCAACACCATATCAACCCGCAAACGGTCCTCAATTAAACCCTCAACCCAACCGCAAACAATCAATCCTCAAACCAGCATATATAAAAAAAAATTGGTCAACAGCTCACTATATCTTAACCCAACCCCAACTCAACTCCAACTCAACTTGAACTCAACTCGGAAAATGACCCCTAATTTAATCTTCAACTCAACCCCAAACTCAATACCCAATTCAATATTCAAATCAGCATACATAAAAAATTGGTAAATATTTCTATAACCAGATATTTTGGGTCAATTCGTATGGCACGTACCCGACCCTCTTGACGCACAGTTTCTAAAAGCTTTTCAAATCTCGGCCTTGACCATAGAAACAGATTGGGGAAAAAAAAATCGAAAAATCGAATAAGCCGTTCTCAGACATCCAGACAGACGGACGGACATTTTTTTTTGGTTTTGGACCAACCAAATTTTTGATCATTTTTGACCGGATTTCAATACTTTGGTCTTTTTAGACCGAAGTAATTCAGCATTGAAGCACCAGGAATATGCTGTGCAAGTGAAAAAATCAAATTACCGCCCGCTTCTGGTTTCTGGAACAGCATCACAATCGAAGCATTTCTTGAGACGAATATCCAGACATACAATTCATGTTTTCAAATTGTTAATTAAAAGGCCGTTTTCAATATTCTCTAACTATATTTTGTTGATCAAATTCAGTATTTTTTCAGTACTCAGATTATATTCAGTACCAAGATTATTATTATTGTTTTATTGTTTTTCTCAACGACTTCTATTCTCAGAGTTCAAAACAAACTAGATATGCATCAACGCATTCTATTGGTGGGTATTGAAAGGGACAGAAACACTTTCTTAACACACCTCCTTGATTCTGTTCCTTGAACAATCCTCAATTCCTAAAAGGTTTCTAAATTTTTGAAATTTAGCTTTGCACAACGACTTTGTAAAAACATCAGCAATCTGATCCTCAGTAGAAATCTTTTTAATATTAATTAGACCCTTTTTTTCGAAATCGTGCACAAAATGATAACTGATATCTATGTGCTTAGAATTCTTACAGAATTTTCCATTTTTAGCTAACGCAATAGCTCTACTATTGTCCTCATATATTTTTTTCAAATGATCTTGCATAGCGGCCACAACATTCTTCGATGGGCCTTTTCGTGACTTATCCTTCTCTTCCTCATTTTTTACTTTGGCCGTCTTTTCATTTTTATCCTTTTTCTTCTTCTTTTTATCATCAGCTCCACTAGTTTCCTTTGTTTCGGGTTCATTAGTGTCAGGGGTTTCTGCAGGAGGCTGTGGTACGAGTTTCACATCAGGTTTCACTTCCTTCTCAACGATAGCGGCTTCTTTGGGTTGCTCTTTTTGCATAGTGGCTTCCCGTTTTTGTCTTTCTTTCTTTTCTTTTTTCTTCTGGGCCGCACTTTTGACAGCCGAGTCATCAGATTCATCAGTTTTTGCATCTCCTGCCTTGGCAATTTCTAACTCTAGCAGAATCTTATCAATATCATCATCACCTTTATTATTGGCTTTCTTTTTCCCATCTTTTGCCGCAGCCTGTTTCGTTTTCTTATCACTTTTTGCGGCTTTTTGAGGTTTAATTTTTGTTTCAATTTCCTCTTCATCATCCTCGTCCACATTAACATTCATTTGGGCATCACTATCGTAATCATCATCATCATCATCCATTAAAGAAGCGAATCCTCCAGGGCGGGCTAGTTCCGCTACTTTAGTAGAACCACTATCATCATCCTCATCTTCATTATCAGAATTCACTTGAATTTTTTCTTTACCCTTTGATTTCTTCCCCTTGTTGGCAGCTGGTTTAACAGAATTCTGCACTTCATCCTCATCGCCGCTTTCACTTTTCAACGATAAACTTTGCTTCAAATTTCCTGGTTTTACGTGTTCACCATCATCGGTACTATTTATTGCTTCCTCATAGTTTTCTGGTATACATGCATCACAAAAATTAACATATACTATATGGTCATCATATTTCGCTGGCAGCTTCCTAGTTCGTTGTGGTCTTTCCCTCACTTCTTCATTTCTTACATTTTTTTGTTCATTTTTCCTCTCATTGTCTGTCTCGCCTTTTTCTTCTTCGCCCATATCATAGTTTTCCTGTTCTGTTTCACTTTCTTGATCACTTTCATCAGTAAACTTAACGTAATTTTCGGATTTTTCCACAAATCTCACATGACGACTTACAATAACGTTATTTTCCACTAAAACTCTATATCCCATATCTGTGTAACCTATAAGTATACCTTTGGCAGCTTTTGGATTTAGTTTTGATTTTCTACACTCATCAGGGATTCTCACAAAAACTGTACTCCCATAAATTTTTAAATTGGACACATCAGGTTTTCTTCCAAAAAATATCTCAAAAGGTGTTTTCCTGATCATTGTATTTGTCAATAGTCTGTTTCCTATATAAGCTGCAGTTTTTATACATTCTGGCCAGTAGCACTTACTGATCCCTGCTTCAGATAGCAAACACCTTGCTCTATCCATGATTGTCCTATTAAATCTTTCTGCTACGCCATTCAGCTCGTGAGTATATGGGGGAGCTGGATTTAAATATATGCCTTCTTGTTTACAAAGTTGGTAGAACTGTCCATTAAGGTACTCCTTTCCGTTGTCGCACCGTATTTCCTTAATTTTTTTTCCAGTCTGATTTTGTACGAATTTTATGTATAGAACAAAGCAGTCAAACACATCACTTTTTTGTTTAATACAGTATACTGACGCGATTCTACTGAAGTCATCAATGAAGCTCACAAAATATCTTTCACCTCGATAGCCTGTAGTATTTGCCGGACCATGGACATCTGTATGTATTAACTCCAACACATCTTGCGCCCGTCGCCTATTGTTCTCAAATGGTAAATTGCACATTTTATTTGCAAGACATATTTCACACTGCACAAACTCTTTTCCAATATTACTAGGTAATCCATCTAATAATTTGTATTCACATAATTTCTTTAGGCTGTTGAAGTTAGTGTGACCAAGAATTCTATGCCATTTCTCTTTATTAGACATTTGAGCAACACTTACGTATGATTTTGAATCTGTTTTGTCTATGCCTATTTCACCTGTCAGCTCAAACAGTTTATTTTTCTTTACAGCTACAGCGATTAAATTATTTCTAGGCCCATAAATGTCGGCACCGTTGTTATTAAATATTATTAAATTATTTTGATTGGCAATACTTGAAACACTTAATAAATTTTGTTTCATACTGGGTACACAGTATACATTGCGAATTTTTGTTTTTTTCCTGGTTCCATTATTATTCCAGAACATAATAATATCGCCTATCTTATTGGCTTTTAATGAAAAACCGTCACCAACCTTGATGTCAACGGAGTTTTCTAACATTTTATATTCGCAAAAATATCTCTCATCGTTTATTATATGATCGGAACACCCACTGTCTAGTAACCAAGTCACTATTTTGTTATCCGCCTTATTTTCATTTTCATGCTGTGCTTGTGACGTCATTACTTCTACATTGAATATGTTTGTGTCATCTACGGCTTGTACTGTAGAATTTCCTGCTATTCTGGATGGTCCGTATGTTCCTCTTCCTCGACCTCTTGAAGTCGACGTATTGTTGTTTCCTCTCCAACTGCGTCCTCTCCAGTTGTTGTTTCCTCTCCGGTTGTAATTTCCTCTTTGGTCATCTTTATTCCGATTCGGGCAATCCCTTTGTATGTGTCCTCTTTGCTCGCAACCATAGCATATTATATTGTTGTTGTCTGTATTTTTATTTTTAAATTTGAACGATTTGGTACTGAATGATTGTAGGCCTCTTGAATTTTCTCTCTTCTTGTGTTCCAAACATAATTTCGATTTTATTCGATGGATTTTTCTTTTTCTGGTAGTGCATCTACAATATCGACGATATGTGAAAAACATTCAGGCAAGCTAAGCAATAAATAATTTAGCTTATCATCATTATTTACGTTTTCACCGGCACTTCTTAATTCGTTTAAATGTTTTTCGAAAATATTAAAAAAATCGGTGGGATTATCACTTTCGTTCATTTTTAAATCGAGTAGTTTCCTTTTGCAAAGCAATTTGTTCGCACTACTTTTAGTTAAATAGGTGTCATCAAACCTCTTTAACATGCTTCTCGCACTTTCTTCTGAAATTATTAACTCCAGCTGTGAGTTATTTACACTGTTCACGATGTAGTTCTTCGCCCTGACTTCCATTTTTTTCCAATCGATTTCTAATATATCCTCCGGTTTCACTTCTTGAGCAATTACCTCATAACAATTTTTCATTTCCAAATATAGCTTCACTCTGAATTTCCATTTATCGTAATTGGTGCCATCAAATATTTGCAAGAAAAAATTTTCTTCTTTTTTCGCCATCTTGTTGCGAAGCACCTTCTTTTATTATATTTAATTTATTTAAATTAAATTAAACTACGGACCTCTGCTACCATGTTAATTAAAAGGCCGTTTTCAATATTCTCTAACTATATTTTGTTGATCAAATTCAGTATTTTTTCAGTACTCAGATTATATTCAGTACCAAGATTATTATTATTGTTTTATTGTTTTTCTCAACGACTTCTATTCTCAGAGTTCAAAACAAACTAGATATGCATCAACGCATTCTATTGGTGGGTATTGAAAGGGACAGAAACACTTTCTTAACACAAATGACTTTGTTTGGTCCAATGAATATAATCAGAGATAATTGATTACTGTACTTGTACACTAACAGGTTCAATGTCAGATTTATCACAAAGCAGGCTCATTGTTACCATTCGCAAATGAAAACTATCAAATGATGAAGTGAATTAACGTTAATTAATCTAACAAAGTGATCCTTCGAGCCGCTTTGTCTAGGCCTTCAAAATAGACATTATACGAAGATAATAATACAATAAACCAGTCAGAATGGAAACGCTTCCATTTAGCTAAGAGCAGCTTGCGGCTAACATCACTAAAATGTATTCTAATTTCAAAAATGATATGGCAACCTCTATCTAAACCACCAGAATATAATAATTGAAGGAATCTTATAAAAAGTTTCAATATAGGGTTTATTTATTGCCATCATGCGAGCCAAATTCAACGACGGCCCGCCAGTTACACCGACACCGAATCGTCGGCAAATCGGAACGGAGACCGTATCATCGGATGCATCAACAGCAATTTTAGATGAGCAACATCCATATAGGGCACAAAATTATTATGACCAAATGAAGGCAATAAGTATATGAAAAAACCAAAACATCACTTCTTAACGCAAAAGATAAGGCAACACCAGGCGGATCTGAAGAAAATACTATTCAGGGCAAAAACGCGATTGCTACCAAAACAAGCGAACGTTAAGCTGTAGAATCCGTAGAGCAAGTAAAACGTTACAAGCTCCAACTAGCAAAATCTAAAATCTTAAAGCAAAATTTTATCAGCATGTTACTGTGAACTCAAATTAAGATAGCTCACAGGTTTACGGGCTGCATTCAGCAGCAATCACAAACAAAGAGGAATACTTCAACACGAATATTTTCGGCGAAATACAGGTGGAGTACGAGACGATAGTCATTAACATATACAACAAATGCTTGAAACTATGTGTTCAACAGAGACATTAATAAGAAGAGCCCCAACATCAAACTACCGACCATAGAAATTCCTTTGTTTAATGGCGAATTCAAAGAGAAAATGTACTATCTACTCGGATGATAGGCATTTAACAAGAAAATTAGATACTGAGACTTATCGCATGTACGAATCAATAATCAAAAATCCAAAAGAAATCCAATCTCTGGCTACAATCGCTAGAGAAAAGGTCACATGTTGTAATGATTGATTCATCTCCAAGCTGTGCTCAATGTAGTCGTGAGTATGAAATTCCAAGCGGACCAAAACTGTAAAGGTGTGAGCTTTAAGCAGAAATTGTCTCGAGGGAGGGAGAGGGGGGGGGGGGGTTGCACTACTCCACGACATTCAAAAGAAGCCATAGTAAAGAAGGCTGAAGCCCCAACCAAGATAACTTTACAAATAAACGCTATGGTCAAGATAACTACTCCCAAGCCACTTTCATCACCGAAGCAATAGCAAATAATCTCAATTTATTAAGGACTCCGATTCAAGCAAACATTGCCGGCATATAGCGCTAACAGAAGAGACCAGAACAGCGAAGTCTACTATAGAATTCACCATTAGACCGAGGTTTTCATCAAAGTTCAAGCTAAAAGTCAAGGCTTTGCCCTTCAGGAATATAACCGGAAGGCTACTCGATGCAGTGGTTGAATCAATCAACTAATCTGGGTAATCTGGTCCAATCGATATATTTTATTTTTAGGAGCTGATTATGTACTATGGTCAAATAATTATGGCGAATATGCTGAAAGGTGCCTCAAATGAACCAATTGCGTAACAAACCAAATTAGGATGGATGGATCATCACAGGTAACACAACTGCCAACGTAAACATAATAATGACTCATACTATGGTAATCGTTCACACGTTTCGTCGTTGTTGGTGTTAGGGATTACTATGTGGCGCGACTCTATGCGGTAGTTGAAAACATTTTTATTTTTATTTTTAATGATCAGTGAATGAATGAATCATTCAGAGAATGAGATACGGTGGGGAATTGTATGGATGACACCACCATGGAGTTGCAGTTTGGTTTTTCTTTCCTCTACTATAAATTCAGATTTTGTTGTTTTTGTTTTTGGTGAAGATAAATTTAAAAAGCAGAAAGGTTAAAAATAGTGAATAATTTTTAAATTGTGCTAAAGTGGAAATTGAACAACACATTGTTGATTTGTGGTGTACGGTGGCTGCATGATTCTGAGCCACAGTTTCTAGCAAGAATAGGAGTTAAATGGCATGAGTGATAAAGGAAGAAAATCTAAAGTTGAATTCAAATCGGGTTCACCCGCTATTGAAATCGTTTGATATTGAACAAAGCTGTTGTTGGTGTTCACAGTGATAATGGCTGCAAAGTTCCACGTGGAAATTGGAATACATATGTAAATTTATTATTATTATTATTGAAGGGCCATGTGGGCGACAAGCCCCCTCACACTGCAATTATCTGTCCAGTCAATATTCAGGCTCTTAATAAATCTGATAATACTACCCGGCCGGTACAAGGTACATAACATCTGGGCTCATTGTTCTCCCTCCTAGATGTTGCAGTCTTTACTGGAAAATGGCTGGGCATTGGCACAGAACATGTTCCGCTGATTCCGCTTCCAGATCGCAGAAGCGGCATCCATCTGTCGTACTTAGGCCCATCATCTTAAGATGATACCTTAAGGGGACATTACCTGTGAGGAAGCCAGTAAGCAGCCTCAACTCAGGTGTCCCTTAGTGACACGCCGCAGAAGGATTCTGGTCCAATAAATGGAAAGGCAGAAACCACGCGTGCGAGGCATCCACGTAAGTGTTACCTTATTTGAGCCTGCCAAATGTTTAATAACCTTCAGACAATCCCATGCTAGCCTTGACTGAACGGTACAAAACCTAAGAGCCTTTAAGGCCGATTGGCTGTCTGATACAATATAAATCTTTGCACCGTTTAGGACTTTTGCTATGCCTATCGTAGCGCAAAGTTCTATAGCATGTACTTCTGCTGGAAAAACGGTAGCATTGGTACCCAAGGACTTCGAAAGGGCATCATCTTCGGTTTTTGATCCATCTGTAAACCATACCATGGACCCTCGCTCAAAGGATGGTACACCTGCACTCCACACATCCCGGTCAGGTAACCTAACATAGAATGGTTTGTGGAAGTCCAATTTAGCTGGCATACAGTCGGAAGGCATTCCTATGGTAGGATCGGTCTGAAATTCCTTAAGGATTACCAGATGACCCACCATATTGCCTGGTTTGATATCTCCTTCCGCCTGCATTTTCAGGGCCATAACTGCAGCATCCTTTTTAACATGCAGGTGTAATGGTGTCAGTCCTAGCCCGTAACACCGATCCAGGCTATACGCTGAACCTTATTCAATAAAGTTTGCGTTGCCTTCTGCTCAGTTTTAGGCCACCGTACAACCGATGTGTAGATGACCATAGGCCTAATGATTGTAAGAAATGATCAGTAGATCATTTTTGGTTGTAGTCCCCAAGTACGCCCATAGAAACTTTGATAGGCCCAGAAAGCCTAAGTGGCTCTATCTTGAACTTTCAATAAATGTTACTTGCAGTTCAGTTTTTGATCTAGGAAAACCCCTAGATATTTAACCTCGCTAGAAAAAGGAACAGTAGTACCGTTTAGCGAGGGAGCTGTAAGCGCGAGTTTTTTCCTCCTCGTAAAAGGAACAATGACAGTTTTGTTTGGATTGACACTGAGTCCTTCCTGGTAACACCACTGCCATATGACCTCATCAAACTTGCCTCTGATCATGATAACCACATCATCCGCATAGCCCTGCACATCAAACCCATAGCTACTCTGAAGGACCAGTAGTCTGTCAGTAACCAATGACCATAAAAGAGGAGATAGTATGCCTCCTTGGGGACAGCCCTTTACGGCCCTGATGGTTACTGACTCGCCATCTAGTCTGGCTGTAATCTCACGATGTTCCAGCATGGAACGGATCCACCCAATTGTAAAAGTGGAATCCTTATTTCCATTGCTGCCCTCTCTATCGATCCATAGGAGGTATTATCAAACGCCCCCTCAATGTCCACAAAGAGACAAAAAGGGCAATTTCTTTATGTCACCGCTTTTCCAATCCTCGTGACTAGACCGCTAAGGGGCATCACAGTGGATTTACCAGTTTGATAGGCAAACTAGTCCCGATGCAGCCGATTTTTTCCAAGGACCATTTAACCACGACGGAAATAACCTCTAACGACTGAGTCTGGAGTACTATGGCATATTTTTTTTTCTCTTTGTGTATCACAGGAACCTTTTTTTTCATGTATATAAGTGATCCGATTTCAACAAACAAGAACTCTACCAAATGAAGCCTAGTTTCGGACAGTGGAAAACTTTTCGAACCCTTAGGATGGCTAGCCTAGCACCAGTTGCTGGATAGCCGAACTCCATTGGTATCAATCAAAATTTCAGGAATTTCAAAAATTCTCTGCCCTCTTTAGAAGACATAATTATACCCAGGTGGGTGTACTTTGTTAAAACATCATCAATCAGTCTGAGAAGGCCTATGCAGCAGTCATCTAAGCCAGGAACGTGAGTCTGAGAAGAAAAAAACAAGGTGACACTACTTTCGTCTAAAACTACGGTAGCACCAATTAAAAACTATCTTGTCAATACCACCACTTGAACTATGTCGGGCTTTGTTAATCGTAAAATTGATGATAGAAGTGAGCTTCTGGACCAATTCCATGACTACTCTATCATCGAATCGAGGACATTCTCACAAGTACAAAACCTTCGTTGCTAATAGAAATCCAAGGGAAATCAAGCCCAGCACAGAATTGAAGAAACACAGTTTATGGTGGACTGGCCCTTTATGGCTTAAATTAACTAGTCAAAACGGCCCACAACAGACTTCGTTTAATGACAAGACAGGTCTAGAATTGAAGCAGGTATTATCAGTCACAAGCTCTACTAACAAAATAGTTCGCATAATCAGCTGCTGTCGACGTTTCATTAGAAGATATTTAAAGAGAACACACGACGATGCTTCACAAAGTACCACACCATCACGCAAAGAGCTAAAGGCGGCGCAAGAAGTATTATGCAGAATAATTCAACATCAAAAATTCCAAGGGGAAATCAGATGCATACACAGAGAAGGATCAATTTCAGCTAAAAGCAACATCGTGTCACTTAACCCTCAATATAACGAAGCTACTAATTGCAGACGCACATTTACGAATATTTAATGGAGGAATCCAACTAACGCTGGCCTGTTTACGAAGAATTTATTGGTTTACAAATGTCAAAAAAAAAAGTGCTCTTGGAAATCAATAATCTCATCGCTTCAAGGGTACTACCAGGCTACAACTGGTGGCAGATTTACCAAAAGAAAGGATAGTCCCTTCTCGTTCGTGCACACACCGGCGTAGATTTCGCAGGCCCAATTCAAGTGAGAGTGTTAAAGGGTAGAGATAAGAAATCTTACAAAGGATACACTTAAAGATTGTAAGCGGTCAGACTTTATTATGTTTAGTGTTTCTAAACAAGATATTGTTCGTAGATTAAAATAATACGTATACAAGAAAAACTCTAACCTAACATACCTTTTAAACTTTTAAAGCTGGCTTCACATGACAGACTTCAATCACTTTTATAGCAGCATTCAAAAGGTTTATTGCTCGCAGAGGCCTATGTCAGCACATCTACTCTGATAATGGAACAAACTTCGACGTAGCTCGGTCAATATTGGAAAACCAAAAGCTTGTGGCTTTCAGCATTTTATTCCACCTTCAGCACCACATTTCGGAGAGCTTTGGGAGGCAGCAGTGAAATTCATTACAGTGGAGAAAACTCACATCAACACACCCACAGTACCACCTAAAGCGAATAATTGATTAACATTAATATCAGTAGCTTCCGAAAGATATAATACTCATGCTTGGTCACTTTTTAATAGGAGACTAGTTAATCGCTGCTCCAGAAGTAAACTTACTGAAGGAAAAGATAACTTTAGTTCAGCGTTGGAAGTTGGTTCAAAAGATTGTTCAAGACTTCTGGAGGCGATATAGTCAACCGACGATCTAGCTAGACTTCAAAGGCACGGAAAATGGAACTCCAAATAACCTGAGCCCAATATAAATGATTAAAGACAACAATATGCCGCCTACAAGGTGGCCTCTTGAACTTATTATCTTATTACATCTCGGTAATGATAATTTAACTAGAATAGGGACGATCAGAAACAGCAATTGTTTGAAGACAAGTCCTCTTCCTATTACTGACATAGGAACCGCAGAAGATAAGCCACAGAAGGAAACACGAAACAGGTATACAAGGTATGTCACTGCCTGGGTATCAAGATGCTTAGCAAGTTATAATCTTGTATCAACTCATGCCCTGTAAAGGCAGGGTTAGTGGGCAACATGTTGTTTTCGAACCTTCATACAACCTGTAGTGGATTACCTGGCGACAATACTACATCGCGACCAATACTATACTATATGATGGCAAGGCACGAATTTTATCTTTGAAAACAAACTGACGACAACTTCACCATCGACACTATATATATGTTTATTATAAAAATAAAATTTGTGAGCTCCAATTGTTAAGATCAACCAAGCTTAACGATTGCCAGTTAGCAAAACAAATATCAAAACCAAAAGACAATTGGTTGTTGTCATTGATAATCAGATAGCGAAACCATAGTTTGTGAAGAAAATATATCTACGGCAACTAACCAATGACTGGAAGAAAATCTCTCAAGGAAAGATGTACACTAAAGGCTGGCTTGGTTACTTTAAGGACTCACCAAACAATCAAAAGAAGAATTGACTACAACAAGACAACTACAAGCTATCCCAAATGAAGGTGTGGTACTGGGAGTTGATGCTAATACGCATCACACTATCTGGGGAAGCACAGACATTAATGAAAGAGGTGAGTCGCTTTTTGATTATTTGATGAGTACTAACCTTTCAGTGTGTAATATTGGGCGGGAACCCACATTTATTACTAGTAACAGGCAGGAGGTTCTAGACGTGACCCTTGCCTCAAATAATATTCTTCATATGGTTAAAAATTGGAGGGTGGATAAGGAACACTCCTTTTCTGATCATCGATATTTAACCTATAGCCTCGATATTCACCCTGCTACCCGGGAAGCCTTCAGGAACCCTAGAAGGACCAACTGGAGTAAATATGGGGAATTATTGGAGGAAAATGTTACTGACGAGGGATATGGAGCCCCCGACGACCGCTGGGGAGCTGGAGGACATGGTGGCTAGCGTTACTAGCGCATGCAACCGATCCTTTCGCGCTGCCTGCCCACTGGCTAGGCCTAGGGGTAGGCAAAAACCGGTATGGTGGTCCAGGGAACTGGGAACCTATCGTAAGGCTTGTAGGATAGCCTTTAATAGAGCCAAAAATACAAGGGAGGCTCAGGATTGGGACTCCTATAAGGAGAAACTCGGAATTTATAAGAAAGAATTAAGAAAGGCACAAAGGAGGTCTTGGAGAATCTTCTGTGATAAAATGGAAGATTTATCCGAAACCTCCCGCCTTAGGAAGATTCTTTCCAAAAGTACATCTAGTCCTAGTTTTTTGATAAAACCGGACGGATCTTGGACAGCTTCTAGTGGAGAATCTCTGGAGCTTCTCTTCGAGATACACTTCCCAGGGAGCTTTGAAGACCTGTTGGTGCGTAGCAATCATCAGGAATCACTGTCAGTAACCACAGAGGATATCGTAACCACAAAACGGATCCTATGGGCACTGAGGGGTTTTAAACCATTTAAATCGGCTGGTCCGGATCAAATTATACCAGCGGAACTTCAAAACAACTCAGAATTTATTCTTCCCTACCTGGAAGCTATATTCAAAGGGTGTTTGAAGCTGGGCTATATTCCTAGGTACTGGACGGAGGTCAATGTGGTGTTCATACCGAAAGCGGGGAAAAGCTCACATGTCTATCCTAAGAACCTAAGACCAATAACTCTATCATCCTTTCTTTTGAAAACCTTGGAAAGGCTGCTGGATGTATACATCAGAGATAAAATAGGTGCCAGGAAGTGGGCATCGTCTTAACATGCGTACACAAAGGGTAGATCTGTGGACACTGCTCTGCACGCCTTGGTGTCTACGATTGAGAAATCGATTAATTCGAAGGAATTCTGTTTGGTGACCTTCCTGGATATAGAAGGCGCCTTTAATAATGTGAAAGCAGAGGCAATCAAGAAGGGATTGTCATTTTTGGAGGTGGACGTTCCTCTGATAGGGTTAATCAATTATATGCTGGGAAGCAGGATTGTTAGCTCGAAGTTGGGGGACTCCACCTTCAAGAGGCGAGTAACTAGGGGAACTCCGCAGGGGGGGGGGGGGGGGTTCTGTCCCGTCTTCTCTGGAACATAGTGGTAAACGGGTTACTACTTGAATTGGAGAGAGAGGGTATTGAAGTTATCGCGTACGCAGATGACGTAGCTTTAGCTGTTACCGGGAAATTCCTGGGCACGATTGTAGACGTAATGCAGAATGCGCTTACCATCGTTACGAAATGGGCTGGCAAATGTGGACTTGGTATTAACCCGTCCAAGACAGAGCTGGTACTCTTTACTAAGAAATACAAAATCCCGGTAGTTGTCCCTCCTACCTTAAATGGCACGAGACTTGCTTTTACTGATAGAGCTAGATATCTGGGCATTATCTTGGACAGTAAGCTTAGTTGGAAGCCCAACATGTTGGAGAGAATAAACAAAGCTACTATTGCTTTGTACTCCTGTAGGAACGCCATTGGTCATAGATGGGGTCTGAAGCCGGAGCTGGTACACTGGCTCTACACCGCCGTAGTGAGACCTGTACTCATGTACGGGGTGGGTGTTTGGTGGCCAGCTCTGGACAAGGTAACTTACAAAAGTAAGATTGAGAGAGTGCAAAGAACGGCCTGTATGCTTGTTAGCGGGGCATTGAGGTCGACACCGACAAGTGCGTTAGAGGTTATGTTGCACCTTCTTCCGGTCGACATTTTTGACAAACAGATGGCGGCAAATACGGCTGTACGACTTGCAGCCGTCTCTCAGTGGAGGTGTCTTAGTATAGGACACTCTACTATAGTCAGATCGTTGAAGGATGAGCTGGCGAATCTTGACTACATTAAACCTACTCTACGCTTCGAGAAGCGATTTCGGACCTCCTTCCCTTCAAGGGAATCCTGGAGGGATAGACCGTTATCGGAAACCGAAGCGTTGCAATTCTTCACAGATGGCTCCAAGCTAGACGGCAAAGTAGGAGCTGGAGTATTCTGTGACAAATTAAATGTAAATATTTCTATTCGTCTCCCTGATTACTGCAGCGTGTACCAAGCTGAAGTCGTAGCGATTGAGGAGGTCATGACGTGGTTGAAGCATAATGTGTTATCCTCAGACGATATCACAATCTATGTGGACAGTCAAGCGGCGATCCGGTCGTTAGAATCGGTGTCTTTGGCGTCACGGGTGGCGTTGAGTTGTCACTCATCTCTAAATGAGATGGGTGAGCATTTCAACATCCAGGTAGTCTGGGTCCCAGGTCACTCGGGCGTCATGGGGAACTGCAGGGCAGATGAACTTGCTAGGCATGGTACGACTCTCCAGCTGCAACCGGAAAGGGCAAGTCTGGGGAGGCCTATCACAGCGCTGAGACAAGCACTTGGGAAGCAGGCGCTATCCTCAGCGGGGGAAAGGTGGTCTAACACCCTCACCTGTAGAGTTGCAAGACAAGTTTGGCCAAAGCTGGACTTGGGGCGCACTAGGGCATTAATATCCTTACGCAGACGTGAATTAAGAACGGTCGTAGGAATTCTCACGGGACACTGCCTTTTTGGAGAACATGCAAGAAGGCTGGGTCTGGAGGCTAATGACTTCTGCAGAAGCTGCTTGGACGAAGAGGAGGAAGAGACGTTGGTCCACTTCCTTTGCTCGTGTCCAGCATTGGCTCTCAGAAGGCACAAACACTTAGGTAAGTTCAGGATGGACTGCCTCTCGGATCTCGAAAACATTAAAGTGCGGGACGTCTTACGCTACATAAGTAGCTCGAAATGGTTCCAATAGGGGTAAAAGGGGATACATCCTGTGGTATCACAATGGACCGTCACCGGTCTAAGTGTGCGTAAGCAGCCACTCCAACCTAACCTAACCTAACCTATCCCAAATGAAGCTAATTTTTTCCACCAATCTCGAATCACGATGCTAACTACTATACGATGATATATATCATGATCGGAAAGGCCATATTAGGAACTGCTGTATTTATTTACAAAGCCACGAACAGATAGACAACCACACAAGGACGACTACAACCTGAAGAATCCGGCGCAATCAAAGCCTGAGGGGAATTCAGCGTAAATCACATACCAACAACATTTTAAGGAGGCAGCGAAGTTTAATGTTGCCTGGTAGTATGTTCAGTCGTATGAACAGTTTATTATACACAAATATATATTTAAGGAAAAAAGTAAACTAACAAATTATAACGGACATTCTGCTACCATGAAGTAGACCGGTGTCCGTGACACATTGAGCAAGCCGATCCATGAAAACACACAGATCAGCGACACCCATAAAATCAACTATTTAAAGGGTCAGCTTGAAGGTGCTGCGGCCAAATTAATCAACCCCCTCCAACCAATAGAAGAAAATTACCAGCCCGCTTGGGAAATTTTGAATAGCATGCAGATATAACAACAGGAGACTGCTGATTTCAACATATTTAAATACGTTGTTGGGTCAGACATATATAAACATAGAATCTGTCGCAGCGCTGAGAAATTTACACGATACAAACTGAGTGTTTGTACGGAATCCGGAATGCAGAGGTAAATAATGAATCGTGGAACTCAATAATAATAGCAAATCCAAGGGAATTCCAGTCAACAATGGAACTTTTAAAATTCTTGGAAGGAAGATTTAAATCGTTAGAGCCTAATGGCAACCAGAAGCCAATAACGAAACCAAAAAACGCCATAATAACAAGAGAAAACAAAGGTGAAACAGTTAAACGGACCTTTGTATCAACAACAAGCATCTGGGTTTACCGTAAAGATCGATAAAAAAAGTAATGAATGCGGAGAACATGGACAAAAGATTAATGAATGCTAAACTCCACTAAGAGATCGCAAGTAGCGATGCTATACATACAATACCTATATATGTATATATTGGAACATTTTCAAATTATTTAATGCTAACAAGCCATCAGGATAAATACATGCCACTCTAATGAATACAACGGTTTTACCTATCGAAATGGAGAATACCTCTGCAACATACATCAGCCACTATATTATGATTACAGCTCTAATGAAAGCAAATGTGAAATGCAGTTACTCAAGCGGAATGGCGAAATACCAACAAGGTGCCAGATATTTCAGAAGGCAATCACCACTATTTGGATTCCATTGCACAGATACAATGCTTGGATTTTTATAACAAGCTCACGAATAACTTGTAAAGTAATTTGCATGCTTGAAATCGATGGCACATTTGAAAACACAACTACCTACATGCAAACTGTATCTTCAAAAGCGATACATTCAGCAGCGAGTTTAAACTTTCCTTTCTGTCGTCATTCAACCTAAGCAAGATGATAGACATCTGAAGCCAAGATTAACATAGACGATTACCATCACTACTTGGCAATTTATTTAGTAATATCGCAGCAGTTTTTTTTTTTTCCTAAAAAAGAATGCACTTGCTAGGTCATCCACAACCACCTGGTTTCAACATCTAGAACCACTCTCTCAGGAGTAATACCAACAACTTGTAGTAACGCGATATTCCGTAAACCTAACTAGTTAGACCCAACAAGCGGTAATCTAACTGGGATTGTTAATCCAACAAATCTTACTCTTACAAACCAAAATTTATCCACACTTTATCATATGATGGAGCAGTTGGTGGGGACATCTCGACGATGTTATCGCGTTGAAGCAAGAGAGGTCGCTGCACACAGCTGGAGCCTGCCTATCTCGAAATAAGCCTATCACACTTTGCTGGCGGTTTTAGTGTCCATCTTTAATTCACCTTTAATAGTGCTGCTGCGTGGATGAAAGTTCGTATTTACGTCTGTTATGCAGCGATATTAGATCTCTCAATCTAGAATTTTGGATGTTGAGTGTCTGTTAGCGGATTGAAAATTTTCCTCATATAGAGGATTAATTGGTTGATTAGTCGTCTTATAGGTATTGCGATATTATTCTGTAAAAGATGAGCAATAAAACAGCGACCAGATAATCATCGTCCAATCAAAGATTTTTTAGGTCTAAGTAGATGGATTTTGGCCCACGATGCCCCCATTGTACTTGAACGGACTCGAAACGTGGTTTATCGTCCAAGATTTCTGATCCTGATACAGTCAAAAGTGTTTCAGGTAACTTAGTTGAGATTGTTGAGATTTGAAATTTTAATTCAGCAACTACGATGTCATTGAGAGTAGAAACATTTTTTTTTGGTGGGTTATGGGGTTTTTTTTAGGGTGCAAATAATTTGCGCCAATGGTGAAGGAAGTTGTTTGTATATGCAGTTACGCCCCAAAAAGCGATTCTTGTGTTTATCCCTCTGCATTAACAGCAGCCTATCCGCCAATTTATACTATATAGGGCAAATTTTAGCCACTTGGGCCGGAACATGTTAAAAATTGAGAAACTTACTAAAATTATAAAATAACAACAGAAATATTCTCAGCGCAATTTTATAACAAAACAAAAAACAATGGACTTTGTCATGCTGGCTGTTTACGTAGAACGAAAGACGAAAATATGATAATAGTCGCCGAATTAATAAAAATTCGAAGCGATTAATAAAATTAATTTGATAACATTTTGTTATAAAACTTCGCTCGTGTTGTTGAGTGGACGTGAAATTTGTGAACGCAGACGAGAAATTCATTTTTTTTTTTTTAATTTATTCATAATTAATAATTGAGTAAGTTTTTTTTTTTTTAATTAGTTTTGTGCTAAATACATTAGAAATATCTCGATTTTATGTTTTTATTGTTAAGTTTAGCTTTTTGTTTTGATTCTAGACGACCGTGATTTCTATCTTACGTGCGCGACACTAGTGAATTTCTTTGTTTACTTTTAAAATTTTTTTTGTATTTTGTTTACATATTCAAATATTGATCGTCATACAGGTCATGATCTACAATACACATAAAATATAAAATGTTTAACATCTCTTGAAAATTATCTTGTTATACATATTTATTTAATAGCATAAAGGTGATTGACTTGTGGAACGATGATTGCACAGAATGTTACAGTGTTGTTATCATCCAAAACAGGGGATGTACAAATATTCTTGAACTCTTAAATTTGATGAGAAACTGCTTAAATATTTGCCGTTCACTATTAGTTGATCAAGTGTTCGGTTTAGTCTAGTAAGGTCAAGGTCGCATGATTTTTTTTTTTTTTTTCTATCATAGATGC
This sequence comes from Tipula vernalis, assembly GCA_958295665.1. Classification (NCBI taxonomy): domain Eukaryota; kingdom Metazoa; phylum Arthropoda; class Insecta; order Diptera; family Tipulidae; genus Tipula; species Tipula vernalis. The sequence goes on from OY282560.1 coordinate 359,256,323, forward strand.
TCTCAACTGATAATAACACAATAGTTTGTGATGGCAATTCTTCCCTTAAACTACATATTTACTATAATTTTACATTTTAATTTATTTTCAGTTTGTCATAAAGATAAACCCGTAAACAACATAAAATGGCTGAAAAAATCAACTTAATATTCCTTATACTTTTGTCTGTAACGCTAATAACACAAATTCAAGGATACATTTTTAGCCGATCAAAAAACAATGTGCGCCAAGGTCCACCGTCTTACAAAGAATATGCCAAAATGGCTCGGTACATTGTACACAAATCAAATTGGACGGCACTAGGAACGATATCGACCTCGAAAGGAATTCGTGGCTTTCCAATGGTAAATGTTATATCAATTGCGGATAGTCCACTAAATACTAAATCAACGGGAAATATTTATTTTTTTGTAACAATGCTTGACTTTACCGGACAAGATTTGGCCATTAATAATCAATTAACTATGCTCCTATCGATGGACCAAGATTTATATTGTTCATCACAAAATATCGATCCAATGGAACCAACATGTGCTAGAATTATGTTGTCAGGCAGCGCAATCAAAATGAACACTAATGATTCAGAATTTTCATTTGCAAATGCTTCAATGTATTCGCGTCATCCAGCTGCCAAAAATTGGACAAAAGCGCACGACTTCTTTCTATGTAAATTACAAATCAAGCAGGTTGTAGTGCTTGACTATTACGGCGGACCTCATTACGTTGCCGTTAAAGATTATTACAATGCAGATGCTGAAACCTATGGCAAGTATGCGGCCGCATCTAAATCAAAACACGACTATAATGTACCTAAAGCTGATGAAGAAATAACGATACGAATTAAGAAAAATACTCGGATTATCAATATTCAAGAATTCTAAAATATTAACATATTGCAAATATATTTAAAAAAAAAAAAAACGTTCACAGCCCGACTTGATATCCTAAAATTAATTACCTAAATAGTAAAAAAAAAAAATAGTTTTGTACATTAGTTATAAAGAGTCAATACAAACTACACCATGCGAAAGCGAAGTGCAATGCTTTATGCTCTCATGGTTTATTTCATAATTTAAAAATAAAAATTTGATAATTTCTTAAATATTACACAATGTTTTTTTTTATAGTTAATAGACTATTTCTTAGCAAATGAAATCTTCATTGCATGTGTCGGTGTTATTTTAAAACCTTGCAGTGCCTCTTTAGCGGCACTACTTTGCAATTCTGTCGCAAATTCAACAAATGCAATATCGTGACGATTTGGTACGAGGCGAACCTCTTTGAATCCTGGGAATTGATTGAACAACATTGACAACATCATTTCGTTTGTCTCCTCTGGTAAATTTGTCAAGAAGAGAATTTGATTTGGTGGCTGTTCAGCAGTCGATGATGAATTTGGTATGCCACCTGCTTCGGAAGATAATGCATTTTTATGTTTTTTGGATCTACAAAAAAAAAAAAAAATTAATAATAGACACTTCGTCGTGATTAACTAACATTCTCCACGGTGGTTTGGCGTCTATTGGAGGGGGGGATCAAAATTGAGTAGATTAATCTACCAGCTACGTAACCTTCCAGTAGGGTGCGCATCACGTGAGCTGTTCTGGTCTTGTCATTAGGCAGCTGCGTGATGGGTACAATTGTGTAAGGGGTAAACGGTTCACAATTCGCAAGTGTACGTACTGCCTCCTCGTGGCAACCACTGGTAACTAAGGCCACTTGGCACATTTTTGGCCATTTGGCACAGGCTAAAGTACGGCGCTAAAGGAGAAAACCTTGACAAAAAAACCCTAATCTAAGGTGGAACAGCATATGCCGAAAGATGAATACCAGGCACCTTCCAGTTTTATTTAGCCTTCCTGTAGTAAAGCTGGGTGACCTACAGGTGATTTGCAATTCCCAGCAACTCGTAAGAGTAAAATCAAACGGAATACGGGGCAGGAGTAGGAATATACGGAAGTGGGACAACCCTCTCGAGGTCCTTGAGATCCAATGCCACCGTATTTCTAGCGGAACTACATGCTTTAGTAAACATCTAGGAGGGAGAGCAATAAGCCCAGATAGTATGTATCACGTACCGGGAGGCAGTATTTTCAGGTTCATTAAGAACCTGAATATTGACTGGACGGATAATTAAGCAGGGGCCAGCACAATAGATCTTTTAGGTCGCAGTGCGAAGTGGCTAATCGCCCCCAATAATAATAATAATAACATTCTCCACCCAAGCAAAATAGAATAAATAACCAAAATTGTATCTCCTATAAACAAACAATCCCAATTAATTAATCGAACTCACTTTTTCTCTTCAGATGGCGCTGGTTTTGGCACCTTTGGTTTCTTCGGCCGCTCCTTGAATGTTCCTTTTATTTTCGCAATAACATCACTGTCTGATTTTGAATATTGAATTCGTAATGGTTTATCGTAAAACGGAAATCCTTGCATCGTTTTCAAGGCATTGGTGGCGCTTGCAATTTCTTTAAAAATTACAAATGCTTGACCTCGCATTTTTAGCGTTTTCAATGCTATTATATCCAAAATAGGACCAAATTGAGAAAATATAGCATACAGAGATTTCTTAAGCTCCTCTTTTTTAATCTTTTCATTTAAATTGTTGATATAAATCGTGTGGTTTGGTCGGATGTCCATTGTTTATTTGTGTTGGACTAGAACAGAAATGTGAGGTTATATCGTAAATAATGTAAACCGGCAAATAAATTAAACTAAACACAATTATGTAATTTGATTTTAAAAATACAATTTAAAAGTTTTACTTACTTTTATAACTTTATATTGCTGCAATTAAAATTATATTTAAAATTGTAAATTGAAACGATTCACATTCAATCGTTCAGAAATATAAAATGTCAAGCGTTTTAATTAAACTATTTTTCTTGAGGAAGAGTAGTTAGTATATTTATGTTGTTTGTTTGGTGTGAAAAAAATAAATTATTGGTATTCGTCGGTAGATGGTAAGATTTAGTTTAGACTTAAACCAAAACCAATCCAAAACAAAAATCAAAAAAAAAAAAAAAACTCAGCAGGTTGCTAAATAAACAAAACACAACAATCAGTTTATGTATATTATTTTATGTTTATTAATTATAGATAATTATTTTTGCTTTAATATTTTATTTAGGAAATTCGTATCTCAAAATTTCGAGTTAAATCACATTTAAAATGTATAAATTGTATAATCATCGAATCAAGAACCGTCCGAAATAGAAAAAAAAGTTGCATGCCATAACCTCACAAAAAAATATCTGTTTCGTCTACACACTAATGTCAAAATTAGCTCGAATTTCATCATGTTCAGCTGTGCCGTCATTACTGTTTCTTAAAAAACTCCACCAACCAATATTGCGTTTAAATTGTTTCAACAAATTTCCAGAAAAATCAAAATCGCTTAATTATTCTTTATGTAAGTTAAATCATATAAATGTGTAAATAAATAAAATAAAGTTTAGTACAAAATTAAAAACAAAATGCCAGATGCAAATGTGTCGCCTCAAGTTCATCACCAACAAAAGCAGGCGCCGTGTCGAACATGTAACGATTTCAAAACTTGGACCAAAATACAGCAAAAGGATATAAGTTTTAAAACTGATTCAGAATTAGTAGGTGGCTAGTAAGTTATTAAATTGTCGAGTTATTTATTTGCCAATTTATTTTTACAGTTGAAAACTTATAAATTTGATTCGGTGAAAGACCGCCAAGAGTCGTGTCCCATTGATAAAGATCAGCTGGGACGTTCAACATGGAATTTATTGCATACCATTGCTGCTAATTACCCAGAAAAACCTAGCCAAGATGATGCGAGCACAATGAAAACATTTTTTAATGCCTTTTCAAAAATTTATCCTTGTGTATTGTGTGCTAAAGATTTCCGAGAAGAGTGAGTTTGTTTGTTTACACATAACACACTGTTTCGATCTTCTTGTTGCGAAATACATATATCACATTATTATTTTTCTAGATTAAAACTTGAGCCACCAGATTTATCAAGTCAAGAAAATATGTCACAATGGCTTTGTAGACTGCACAATCGGGTGAATATTAAATTGGGAAAACCGATATTCGACTGTTCGATGGTTAATGAGAGATGGAAGGATGGCTGGAAAGATGGATCATGTGATTAGAAATTAATATTCACTTAGAATTGAAGCAAACAAAATGTAGTTGTATAATATGTTATGATTATAAACAATTTACTTAATTTATGTTTAAAAATGTTTGTTTGTATTTTGTGTTTTCATTGTTCTAAGAATTTACGATCATTAAAATTCCTGATTATATTCGAAAACCACTTTTATTATTTAGAACAAATCCGTTGTCGCAAAAAATCCATGCGCTGTGAAGATTCTTATTCTACAAGCTTGAAGTGTAGCATTGATTAGAAGCCTTTTACATCTTCCTCTTGAAGTAGTATCCAAATGTTCGGATATTTTAATACCCGGTATAATCAAGTACCGTTTTCTGATCTAGAAATCCAGAAAGTGCTCAAAAACTTTGTTTTTTCATTGAATAAAGATAAGGTTCTTATGAAATTGTCGATTTTTAAGCCAATACTTAGCTGGAATTTAATTTTGTAGAAAATTTTCCAACCACTAACTAAAAAGACATTTTTTAATATTTTAATTTGAATAATTGTTTGTGTACATATATATATATATATATATATATATATATATATATATATATATATATATATATATATATATATATATATATATATATATATATATATAATAAATTCAATCTTTTAGAATTAACTTTTTACTAATTTTCTTCGGAATGAAGCCATATTGATAGCCGCGGTTCTTTAGTGTTATTGGTTGAGGAAATCTACGCTCTCGTTTCATCTGTCGTATCCTTGCCTTCAGATGATTGGCCTTTTGTACCCCGTCAATAACATTTTTTATAATTACTTTATCTACTTGCATCCTAGTTGTTTGTTTTAATAAGTCCAGCATTTTTAAAGTAAATTTCCGGTCATTTTCCGATTGCTCCTTGATGGATTTCTTTTGAGCGGCTTCATTTTGGTGTTTCACCTTCAGTTGTGATTTTTGATCTCGGGTTAATGCACTAGCCCATTTGATATGATGTAATACGGCGTTTGTATCCTTTAATGTGAATTTATCACGATCAATAGTGCTTAATGATTGAATTTTAGCCATTGCGGTTGAAAGCAAGCACTTTCTGGCAATAATTTTGTTTACAACGATTTACCTAAATGTCAAAACAACCATAATTTGCATTTTTATACCAATAAGCACAAAGTAAGATGACATTAAGTTGCTTTCGATTGATTCATTAATTTTTGTTTGAAGGGTATGTAGCCACGATGTAAAGGTCTATTTTTAAAATGAGGCGATTCGGTTATTCAAATTCTTGGCATGTCAAAATCGCAATAAAAACACACATATCTGAGAATATTTGAAATTCGGTTATCAAAAATTTGATTAGATAGCGCAACTTTTTTCTGGTTACGATTAGCTTTGAAATTTTATAACCAAGAATCCTTATATTTTATAATCGGAAAGATTCTAGTAATGGCCCATCAATTAAAACCAATTTCCATTAGAATTAATCAATTAGTTATTGATTTTGTTTTTTATTAAATTTAATAATTTTCTTTGTTTCAACTAAAATACAATTATTTTTATAGCATTATTTTGTTAATTGTTTTTATTTTTTTATATAAATCATCAAAATTAAACGATTTAAATTCTGCCAGGAAATACACCCTCCTCACGTTGTGTATCCCATTTTTCTATCCAGGCATTTGGACAAATCGATGCAAACACCTTCTTAAAGTAATCACATTCCTTATACGACGGACCTCGTACCTTTTGACAACGATGATAATCTAAATAGCTTTGATAACAGTAACGCGTTTGATTTGTATTTGGAAAACGTGGATCGAATGGTGCAGTTTTAACATCTTCGGGGCCCATTTTTTGTTTTGTTTTTTTCTTTATTTTAAAATGTATTACTTTTGTGCTAATTGAGAAAGAATTGTATATAATTAATTAGAGAAAAATTAATAAATAATTCAATAACTATTATTTTATGGATATTTTTTATATTGTAATAAAATGTAGTATTTTGGAATGGATTTGATATATTTTTCACTTTCGTTATTTTAAATATATGAAATCGATATCTATTTTAATAGTGGTCGTGTCTTTGAAGAAATATCACACGCTGAATTCTTGTATTTTTTAACTTCCTGCATATACATGGACCAAGCATCTTTTATATTATCACTGTCGAGTTCTTGAATTGGCCGTGGCTTTTCAACAATTCCAGTTTTTAATATTTTACCCCCGCGTCTTTTACCAAATATTGGTTGCGACACGGATTGATATTGTGGTTGCTGCTGTTGTTGTTGTGTAATGATATTAGTCGCAGCATGATTTTCGAATTTATTTAATTCAATTGCTGCAATGTTTGATGCTACATTGGTTGTTGTTACGTTGGACACTGGTTGATATATGTACGATTGACAAAACATTTGTTGCTGCTCTTGCATACGTTTGAATGTCTCTAAAAATGAACCATCATTGGCAAAGAAAGGATGTGAAGCTTGCTGCGGTTTTGGCGGAGGATAAATTTTGCCTTCAGACGCCAAATGCTGTCGTAATCGCTCTTGCATTTCTTGTTGAATTTTTTCTTTATCCAACTCTTCAATATTGTTATCGTCTCCATAATATTTGTATGTCTCGGCTTTAGATTTATAATTCGACTTACTATTGCGATTATTGTTGTTATTATAGGTACTATAATTTTCATTCGGCAAATTTATATCGTTTATATTTGAAATTTCGTCTCCACTTCGACTATTGTCACCTGACGATTCTGCTTTTATATCATCATGTTCACTGATTCGAGGTGGTTCAGGTGGCATCGGGGTCATATCCCGTTCGGCAGTAGGCGATTTTGAACGCCGACTTTTCTTTTTGTGGGCGTGTCGAGATTTATGCTCCTCCCTATCCCGTGTACTTGATGTCCGATCACTACGCTTATGGTTATTATTATGAGATCGAGATCTTGATCTGGGTGTTCTCGATCTGTAACGACTTTTTGATCTTGACGAACGATGGCGATTTGTTCTTCGGCTACTATAATCCCTCGACCGTGAGCGACGATATTTTCTTCGGCTATCACGGTAATCATCGTTGTAATCTCGTTTCGTGTATCGATCAGTACGTTCATAACGTTTTATATGTTTTTTATCATCGTGCCGTGATGATGTAGATCTCGATCTTCGTTCACGTCTGCGTGACGAATCCTGTGGCATCTGGAATATTGTACACTAAATATTTACAAATTGCCCACCTATTTTTGTTCAAGTTTTTCTAATTTTATATATTTATAGTATACATATAATGTATATAGCAAAAATATATAATATAAAGTTATAATTAATAAAATGTTTACTTTACTGTTTTGTTCAGTTATTCGAAGATCGAGCAGCTATGATTTAGCTGAGATTTTGATTGAGTTTTCATCCACAAGTGCCGTCGAGTTTTTACAACAACCTTTGATCTTTGAGAGCACAATCCTATAAAATAATAACTTAGAGGTGTAATAATTTGTCTAGGAAATTTAATTTAAGAAAATATATACTTTTTTATATATAGAAATATATTCATTTTGAAATATAGGAAGAATTTTTTATTTTTTTGGAGTGTGTGATGTAGAATCAGTTCAAGTCTAGTAGCGCATTGGCCTCGCCAAGTAATTTATATAATAAAATGCCTTTTATCTATATTCGTACGAATCGGCTGTGAATATTACTTGTATATTATATTTATATATATTTAAAATAGATATCTTTTCATATATTTTCATTTTATTTCGTTATTAAATTTATATGCGAAAAAAGGTGCATACAGTCATTATGTAATTCGACATATCACAAGAATCAATAAAAAAAAAAATTGAAAATTTGTATATCAAATCCATTTGATTTTGTTCAAATGCCATTAACCTTACACTAAATTTAATAAATATACATTGTTAATTAAATTAAGGTTTAATATTTAAGCAAAATTTACCTTAAAATTTATCCTTTTTGGCAAATTTATTTAATTATGCGCTAGCACGTAATTTTTTTGCCTTTTGATAACTTTAAAAATGGCGGAGTGAAGAAAAAATTGTCATTAATTTCCCGTGATTGAGTTAATTTATATGCGCTGTCAAAATGTAGGAAGCGTTGTTTTAGTATTGCCTGATAAAAACAATCATTTTTTTATCATTTTAAAGCAAATGACCCCCTAAGAAAATTTGACGCCTCCCTTTTTACGATAGCAAAGCGAACAGTTTACGTACATTAGCTATATTTTGTTGAGAAATTTACAGCAATAATTGCACGTGACAGGAATTAAATAATTCGAACAAAAAATTTGAGTTATTTAATTCTAGATCGAACAAATAAAATACGTAACTGCTTGAATGAAAAACAGAAGAAATACCAACATAGAATATAAAAATTATGTCAAATTTTTTTCGCCAAAAAACATCAAACAAAATTGATGTACATCGAAAATCATGTACTTTTCGTCAAAAACCATCAATGTTTTTTCGATGTACATCAATTTTACGAAATGTATTGACGATTGGAGCATCACAGATTCCACCTAGTGGAAAATTTTTAAACTGAGGTAGCTGCTAATTTGACGTTCGAAATTGTTGTAAAGAATTCCAATTTTGAACTGTAAACACAATTTTTAGTTACCAGATTGCTAATAATTGTAAATAATTCATATTTTGGATTATAAAAACAATTTTTAACTACCGGATTACAAAATTTCCTTTCGTCGCATTTATGAGAAATGTCATTTTAGCAGTTGCCTCATTTGAACTTTTTTCCTCGAGAGGCGCTTTCTCTACTTTTACAATCGTCATAAATCAACTACAACAACAAATTAGAATTTAGAACCGTCAATTTTTAGTTGTCAAAGTTGTCAATTAAGAGTTTTTGTGTCTTAGTTTTATTTAATTCGATTAAAATAATTAAGCACAACAATTAAATGGACAAGAAATCAAGACGGGAAAAATCTGTTTATATTGAAAACTTTATTTCATACGATTAAAATAATTAAACACAACAAACAAACAGTTTTTATTGTTGTTAAAAAGTGGTTGTGCGTATTTTTGTGAAAATTAAAAATTATCAAATAAAACAAAATAATTAAAAAAAGATATATATAATTAATTATTAAGGTGCTATTCCACTTGACTGAATTGACTAATATAGTAAAATTAAAGGAAGACAAAAATATGCATTTGCTGGATGGGCGAATGAAACAAAAACCTTTCTCAGTCAAGAAATATTTGTGTCTGTAGTAGTGTGACTGCAATAAAAAGTATCAAATTGAGAACATTTTTTAGCAGTCACACTAAAACACATACATAAAATTAGCATATGATGAGAAATATTTCTCGCTCACTAGTAATTCTATGGTTATTATATTTTTATACCGTTTCTCCTTGAAATTTTGCTTTAAAAAGTAAAACAACAAAAATATATGACTTTTTTTGGTAGAGATTTTTTTAATTTTTATGGAAGATATACTAAAAAATATAATTCTGATATAAGTATTAATAATGTTTAATTTTTTAGATAATTTTGAGATGTAAAACTAACTGAATTAATAGTAATATTTAATTTTTGTTAATAATTATTGGTTATGTTTTTGTGTGCTGTCAAAATTTCTCCTGAAAATTTTGCTATAAAAAAAAAAATGTTTTCTTTGTCTATTACATAGAGTTTCGAACTTTCTTCTCGTTTCCTCTTTTTTTACTATCAGTCAATTTTTCTAGTGGAATAGCACCTTTATTTCGGGGAATAATTTTTTTTATAGCAGTTATTCCCAGATACCTATTTCCAACTTTTTATTCCCCATTTTCTTAAAGTGGATTCTGTCAATTGCGGAATAAATATACAGGGGAAATAATATAATAACTCTTATTTATTATAATACTATCTTTAAAATTATTAGCAGTATTGATATTATTAATTATTAATAACAACTACATATAAACAAACATTTTCGTTAAAAATCTATTCCCCATCAATTCTTTCATAAAATCGGTGTGGAAAAACAAACGTCAAAACTGCTGTAATGGGGAATATTTTTTCCCAATAAAAAATCTTTACCGAACACCAGAATACACTTTGGGGAAAAGGGAATAATACTGCAACAAAATTTAAAATTTCCATTCTTCGGGAATTACCAGAATAGGGTCACTGGAATCGTACTCTGTGGGACACCCTGTATATAACGAAATTAAACTTGTGATATACATATTGTAATTTGTGATAAAAAATGTGAACTTTTAATTTAAATTTATTACATGATTATCAAACATTATCAAGAAAACAAATGTTGTTGTTGTTGTGGTTCTTATGATTTGTTTACAATTATTTTTACCAGGTCCGCACTAAAAGTGTAACGTAATGCTGAGTTTTTAGGAAAGTTATTTTTAATAAAATTAATTTTATTAAAAATATTGAATTTAAAAGTAATTATAAGTGTATTTGGATCTAAAATAAAAATGTTTTTTAAACTTTGTTTTATTTTAAGCAACCCACTTTATTCTAAACCATTGAATAAAATTCTAAATACGGCCCTAATATATTTTAGTCTTTCTCTTTTTCACACAGAATTTTCAATGCTTGACGTTTGCTTATTTCAGCTCTTTTTGTTTAAATCTATGAAAGGGGAATTGGTCAATCATGGTGATTACTCAATACCTCACTGCCTTCATCACTTTATACCAAGCCATACAGAAAAAAGAGGTAGTATATTCCCGTGTCTCATTTTCGTCTTTCTTTGCGCATCACGTCAAGCGTAGGCAAAAAAAATATATTTTTATATGAAGTTTGGCGGTTTTTTTGATTAATTTTTTAAATAAATCAACAAACCGTATTTACAATTGATAATGATAGTTTACCGAGACCCTTTTTATGCTTTATATTTTTTGTATGGGCCAAATATTTGAGAAATAATTCCTTCGAGTATATAATGTCTAAGATAAATGGAAAAAAGGGTAGACAAAATTATGAGTACATAACATAAAACAATTAAATTATTAAATGTTTTTGGTCATTTGAACATATGTACGTACCAATTATTAAAATTTTTTTTTTTTGCGTTTTGTACTCAAATATTTGCCATCTATTTTTAAGGGAGGAATTTATTCAAAATTTAAAAAAGTTAGAGGATATCTTCAACAAAAGTAATTCGACGATACTAAAAGTTGGAAGAAACTACATAAAAAACTTAATATCATATTCAAACGAAGTCGAATTAGATTTGAAAATAAAAAAATTGTTTTTGATTGATTTTACACCTAAAAATATTTTTTTAAAATTCGGTTATTAAACTTGAAAAAAAAGGAAATTAAATAAAACTATAAATTAAAATTAAATCTCTGGTTTATTTCATTTATTGTCTCATGGTTTTCGCTACAAATAAATCAAAACACCCATTCACTGTTTAGTGTTCTATATATGTGTTCTTATCATAAATACAATTGATAGTTTTGTTGCAATAGGAATTATTCAAATTTAGTATATTTAAAATCGAACATTCCCAAATTTTTGAATTAAATAATTAAAATCTAAACGTTCTCTGCATTTAACAAAAAAATTTTACTCGTAAATTGCGAAACTTGTTATGCAATGTGCTCAAACAGTCTGCTCTAGACACGAATATTAAAACATGCCTCTTTTCGCGATTTAATTCCAAAAATATTCCAGTATATACATAACTAAAACAAAAATTGAAATGTTCAATTTTAACATAAAGTCGAAAAACAATTTATTCTTCCCAATGATGATTGATTCAAAAATTACTGCCCAACAAATAACAACCTTGGAAACCAATTCGGTAGGCAAGATGTTTTACGGGATTAACAACCTACTTAGGCGATAAACCATAGCCCCATTTCCAAATCTTACTATCAAAACTAATTCCTGTCCAAAGAAGGTTGAGGCTGGTAAATCTCTCATCTATACAATCTGAATAAAGTACTATTAACAGGCGCCTCGGTTTTAAGTTTCAAAAATAAATAAAAATCTATTTCTTTTTTGATTGATAACGTTTAATTTTACAGAAATAAATTTAATTTATTGAAAAATGATTTATTTTTAAGTGATAAGTAATTTAAAAAAAATCAAAGTATATTGCAATGCAGATATCTGTAAAGCCAAGGAAATGCGTTCCACACTCGACTACAACATTTTAAAGTAGTACAAAGCGAAGTGTTTTGCCAACATAACTTGCAAATCAAAGTTTTATCACAGCTGTTATATTTTTACCGAAAAATCTAGCTCATATGTAAGTTATAAATTCAAAATATCTCAGTTCTTGCTATAATTCACATGCAAAATGGACCAAAGTAAAAAACATTGATAGCAACCGAATGTTCAAAGACGGCGCTACCGGTATGAAAAAAGATCTCAGCTTCACATTTTAGGTAACTAAAAATTTTGAGGCGAGACGTCTGGTATGGAAAGTGATGTTAGAACGTGTCACTCCACGTGGACAATGATGATTTATCGAATCGTGTGTATTCGCCTTTAAACCGCTGCAAAAAGTGCCATGATTTCCACTACAAAAAGTTGATCAATTCAGCATTTATTTTTATGTATAATATTTATGAATTATTTCCAATAAAATATTCTTCTAAACCGATATCAATAAGAAAAATGTCAAATTGATCACTTCTAGTTTTAAATATTGAAAACGAGATATCGGCCATTTCACATGAAAAGTTCACTAAGAGAAGTGACATGTTTACTCTCTTGTGTTGTATTCTAAAAAAGTTACTAAATGTTTTTGTTGTTGTATTATTTTTGCTAACTTTTTTAGAATATAACACAAGAGAGATGGAAAAATTTTATCTTTTTAGTGTAGACTGCGTGTCGAAAAACCCGAAGTCTTTTGGCATGCGCCCGCCTTCACACTTATCACGCTTATACCTTCGACAGACACAAACTAGCTAATCGCGAATTCGATTTTAACAAAAGAGAGAATTTTCGAAGGTTTTGCTGTACTACAAAATCAATATACACCATAAACTAAAATATTATTTGTTTTAAAATGCATATAGCGTGAGATTACCTGCCAAACGATACCGGAGCAGTACCGTTATGTAAATTTTGAACACGAGTAATCCTGTCTCATGTTCAAATACCACACTACAATTTATTTACTCACTAAGAAAAAAAACAGTTATAACAACACAAACATTTTATAGTTTAATTAATTTAACACTAACTATTCACAAAAAAACACCCAGATATACTCCACTATCACTTGGATACACTTTATCTATCATTAAAATTTTTAATCATCAGACCTTTAATCACTTCACTACTACCCTATAATCACAACACATAAATTATTAATTAATTATTCATTTAATTTAAATATTAATCACACATACACTGCACTTTTATTTCACTGAATTTCCAATCTAAATTAAAATTTAATTTACGCAGAAAAACAAAAACACGTCTTTCACGTTCGAGCGTTCATCGCAGTCTGACCCTTTTAATAAGGATATTTTCAGATTTTTCATTAATTTATTTAAAATTGATTTTTAAGAATAGATGATCTTTGTAGAGTTATCATTCATGTTTGAGGCAATTTTCTGTATAAGCGGCTGAAGTACGGGTATTATTTATTATTTCAAAAAAAAAAACGCGATAAATTGGTTTTGATGTTGCCCAAATAAAGATGCTCTACAGAAGTTTGACGTGTAAAATCACTTTTTTAATTTTAATTGTTTTGTGAGGCATGACATAAAATACAGCGAAGTGAAGTTATGGTAATAAAATATAACATGATGTTTTTTATCATTTTTGCCCGACTGAACACGACCATTGC